>CM041517.1:8800468-10000468 GCA_023091065.1 Dianthus caryophyllus
CTGATGTAATTATTATTGGCCCCTTCTTGTTGATCTGTCTTCATGAGTATTCTTGATGTTTAGTTGTTGATTTATTCACTTTATTAAATTTAATTCACGTCTATCTAAAGTCGTAAATTTAATGTTGACACTTAGGCCATGTACAAGGTCAAAGTTGTGCAGTTTTGATTTGTGAAAGTCCTTACCTTCTGATCGTATGTATATGCATAGTGCTCCAGAATGGCTAATGAAACAAGAGACTACGCACCAAGCAAAATAGGAATTGAACTTGTATATATTTTTATCACATCTATTTTTCAACGAATGACATGAATAAGACTAAGTTCATCTGATCTCCTTGTCTCGTCAGTGACGAAACCCCTTTGAGGCTCTAACTGTTAGGTGATGTTTCCGTCACAGGTGCAATCTTTCTTTTCTTTTTTCTCATTTGCTGTTGGCGTTATGGACACAGTCAATTTGGCCCGGGATAAAGATGGTGAATGAGTCCAGTTGATAGTCTTCTGAACATGATGACAGTACTGAAGATCCGCGAGGAATTCCAACAAAGAAACTGCTTTGATGTTTTCCTTTGTTACTCTGTAAATTGCAATCATCTAAGCTAAAACTTAAGCCATTATTTAGGTACAACCCACTTTCTTTTGATTTATTATATCGAAAATTGGGTACGATTGCATCGAATACTAATATGTGTTTACTATATAATCAAGGGTCCTTTGAATGTTACTATAAGCTCTATCAAAATTATGTAAATGGTCATTTTTGTTCCTTCAATTACATCAAATAGCCAAAGATTAAGAAATTCATGGCTCCATTTGATGGAATATTATGTTTATCTTTATCATATACTCCATATTTATGTTTATCTTTATCAAATAGCTTCAGCAATATCATCGATATTTCTTTTTCTGGAAACTTGACGCGGATTGTAGAATATGACAATAAGGTACAATATAATTTTACTATCAGTAATTCTCCTGTAAGACTGAACTTACACTAAGTTAATGTGAGACCAAGATACAAATTGCAATTAAAGAGGTACAAAAACATGAAACAAATCTACTAAAGTCACTAACAGAGGTACTAAAATTTTTTAGTAATATTTAATCCTATTTATCTACAAAAGTTATATAATCGAGTACAAATAAGACAGACTTACAATAATTTATTGTAAGTCAAGAATAGTGATTTACCATTACCTTTTAGGTCATATCTGTAACGGTTGACTTGGAAGTTTCTCGAGCATTCGTGAGAAGGGAATTCTGTTAATTCTCCTTTTCCTTTTTTAACTTTTCTTAATTTATTTTCAATTAACTGTTCAATTATTCAATTATTAATATTGATAATCAATTCAAAAAAGTGTATTCGGATTCGATTTTAATTTTGTCATTCAATTATCTATTTTTATTAGTTTTAAGTAGATTTCATTATAAATTTGTATTAGGGTTTGTTGTGGAATTCATTTGGTACCATCGCTGCTCTTTTACGTGTGACGATTTTTTGTCTATGTTTGATTTTTCTAATTGATCTTTCGTTTTCGGTTTGAAGTTCAAGATTTTCTTCACTTTCAAGCGCCAATGTTATTCTAGCATTTGCAAACATTGTGTTTAAGTTGTGTTGACATGTTGGTGTTCGCTTCGAAAGATTGAGTTCAAAAGTTGTTTTACCGCCATCACGCTAATCACCCACCCATGTCCCATGACCCACCACTTGCCGGCCGACATGACTCTCGCCAACTCCCGCCACCGCTGGCCGACTCACGCTCTACCCCTATTCAAATCTTAGAGCACCCACAATCAAGGGACTCCCTTATTTTCTTTAAATACTCTTTCTCCTCTTATATTTCTTACACCTCATCTTCTCTTTACTTCCACCTCATTTTCAACTAACTAAAACTTTTCTTATAACTTTATTCTCACAACCATGAGTTTCCCCTTTCTCTTATCATTTTCATTTTGACCTCACATTTATCATATAAAAATATTTTCTCTTATAAAAAGTTAAAACTTTTTAAAAAATAATATTAGATGAAATGCTAATTTTATTTAATTAATTTTTTGTACGGAAAATATTTAAATGCAAAATACTAACATAAATTAAAAAGAAAAAATTGAGTACAATTACGAGTATAAAAATTACTTTGTAAGTGACTACAGTAAACGAAAAATGAGATATGTAAAGGAAGAAAATAGGTTGATATTAGACTTGATTTACAGACAAAAAAAAATTTATGTATAATTATTTTATTTTTAAAATAAAATTGAAAAAAGAAAAATTATTAATTCACTTATGAAATATTTTATCATAAAACTTGTAACTGAAAAATACAAATATTACAAAAAATAGACTCCACAAATGTAACACCCCGTGTTTATTTAACTCAAATTAATTATTTCAACAAAATTCTTAAATCAAAATTTATATTATTGAACTTTTAATCCTTTGTTTTGAAAACGCGGCTGAAAAATTTCGATCGAATAAACCTTCTCGAGCTATTTCTATTTAACCCTTCTCAATTTTATACTAATTTGTATTATAAGTTTTAAGTCTATAATACTTGTCGAGCTAAAAAGGTTTTCTTCAGTTACATTTATTAGACTTAATAAATTTGCATTCTATTTTAAAAATTATTATTACTCCGTACTTGAATAAAATATAATTTTATCAAAATATATCTTGCAAATAAACAGACCGTTTGAAAATCTGTGAGACCGTAATAGAATTTGTAACTAATATTTTTATACACAGTTTTATTTTAAAATATAAGTTTATTGATATAAATAATAAAAATAAAATTATAACTAAATAATTTTCAACATAATATATTTTGTGAAATATTAAAGTTTATAAATAAGAGCGAATGAATAAACAGAAAGCAAATCGCAAACTAAATCTAAAACCCTCATCCATTATGTCGACATCCCCTTACCCTTTATAGATATTTTTCTTCCTATACTTATCTTCCCTCTTACCCTTTTATTTTTATCCACTCATTTAATCAGATGTTTATTTGTGTCTTCTCTTATACTCTCCATCTTCTTCTTCCTTAATATACTCCATAAAAAAAAAAAAGAGACCAACTAACAAACAACTCAACAACAACAACGAAAGTAGGAGCAACAACACAAGCAGCAACAATAATAATAATAATAATAATAATAATGATAAAAGCAACAATAAAACAAACAACAGCAAGCAACACAATAACAACAACAAATACAACTGACAACAAACAACACGACGGCCCACCGAGCCGCCTGGAACCACCAACACCTACCATCACCATCGACGCCTTGCAGCCACCACCGTCACCAGCCACCGTGAGCCACCACCATGGCCACCACCGTAGTCCTCTCTCCCTGCCTCTCCTCTGCTCTCGTTCTCTCGGCTCTAACCGGAGCCACCCCTGACCACCGTCACATGGCAAACTCGAGCACCACCACCACCGACGTTCCAGCCTACCCGTGTAGTCAACACCATGTCCGTGCTCTTCTTCCCTGTTTTTCTCTTTTTTTCCGTCCTCCCCTGCTCTCTCTTTCTTCTGCCTTGCTCTGCCCCACCGTCGGCATCCTCGCCGGAGTCGGGTTTGATCACCACTCACACCGCCCTTGTTAACCTTCATTTGGTGAGCCCCCTCCTATTAAAATTTTCCGATTTTAGTTCATCCTATTTCTGTTTTATTTCGTCGATAAATTAATTGTCGACTTAATTCTCATTTAATCGTTTTCTGTCCATGAATTTGATCGTCAAATTTGGGCGCTCCCTCGAATGCCTGTCCTCGGTTGACTGTGGTCTCCTCGGTGTTATTACCGTTAATCGACAACCTTGGTTATCCTCTGCCATCACACATGGATGGTGAGCTTTCTTTCTACTTCATCATTCTTATTGTAAATCATTGAGTCAATTGATTAATTCTCGACATTCATTTCGCTTCCGTCGATAATTTATTATAACGTTATTTTGTGTCGAGTCTCATTCCCTCTTTCTCTTTTATTCATGTTTTTGATGTCGTTGCTGTCGATTGGAGCTGCTGCTGTTCTCATTCGTACGGGTTAGTTTTGGGTCTTGGGTCGACAACGTCATGGATCCAGACGAGCTAAGGGAATTGCATCGAGCTAACATAAGGTGCCCCCGCACACTAGTTTAATTTACGTATTTAGAATATATAATTTTTGTGTTCATGTGATATATAAATTATTTATGTGATTTGTGAATTTTGATTGTGTTATTTTTGGATTATAATATAATGTTGAATTAAATTGTGAAATATGATTTTTGTGATAATATGTTTTAGGTGAAAAATGTGTTGTTAAATTATTGTTGATTTTATATGAAATTTTATCATGTTGAAATTATATGTTATGTGTAAAGTATTGGCCATGTTAATTATAAGTATCACAAGTATAAAATGTGACTAAAATATTATTAAATTAACTTAAGTAAATAAATTAAATTTAAATAAAATAATTATAGTAATAAAATATTTATCGTCACTAAAAAGTACAAGTCAAAATATAACTAAAAATGAAGAATTTAATTTGAAGAGTATTAAGTTTAAATTAGGGTTAAATCAATTTTGAATTAAAGCTCATTTTAATATAAATTAAAAGTTACTCATATTAAATTTTCTAAATTAAATAGTTATATAAAAAGTCATATATCACATTTAATAAGACGATTACTTTATTTAAAACTCTAAAGTTGATAATGAACTTAAAATATACTAAATAAGTATTTAGTTAAAATAATATAATAAAATGAAGAACTTGAAAATTTATAATAATCCTAAGTAAAACTATTATCAAATAAAGCTAAAAATTAGAATCACAAATAAAAATTAACTAAAAGGTAAATTGTTAAGATCATAGTAATATATAAAGATCGACTCAAAATTAACTAAGTATAGTTATATAAAAATTATGAATAATATATTTATCTATATATATATATAAATACAAAACCTAACTAAAATTTTGAACTATAAAGTTGTTGACATTTTAAAAGGTTATAAATAATTAAATAAATTTAACTTAAGTGAATAGTATCAAAATATAAATATTAATAATCTCACGTATTAAATCACCTAATACGACTACGTAAAAGTTACATAAATAAAATCAATTCAGAAATTAGGCCACCTAACCGAATAGTTCCTAAATGTCATTATATTAGATTTTATTAAAAACACTAAATTTTGCTAAGTATCATCAAGATATGTTTACAAGTTAAAATAAATGTTAAAACTACTAAATCACTAAACAGTTTACAATTTAAATAAAAGGAAGACATAAATGTGAGTTATAATGAAATTCAATTATTTATATCACTAATCACTAATCTACTTTAAATTACTTATAGTTTAAATGAAACTTAATCAAGCTTATAAATAAAATGAACTATTATTATTTACTAAAATATAAACTAATAATACCTACAAGTATGAAAATACGTACAAGTATGAAAATACGTAGAAATACGAAGTATAAAAATACGAATACGTATAAAAATCCGTACAAAATAATGAATAGTAAAATGATGAATAGTAACCGTCATGAATAGTAAAAATATTTAAAATTTACGAACGGACTCAAAATAAATATTTAAGTTTTCTATGTGCTTCCGTTTACCTGAAGAACTGCTAGAATTGAATTTTCATTATACAAGTTCGACGATGATATAATTAGTAAGAATTGTCACCTAAGTTATGAACGATAAAAGAAATATGAATTAAGAGTTAAATACTTAGAGTTAAAACTCTCGTCACATATTTAGAATAATTGTCGCGCCACCCTTGTGAATTGACCTATGATTGACTTCACTTTGACTATCCACTCTAACTTGGGAACCCTTAGACTCTCTGCGGCTGTTTGGGTTGAATCCGATAATGAGTGAGTTATTCCTCATACTCGATATTCCTTCGGCAACTTAGGATTGAGTTCAAAGGCACGGCCTGACATGAGATTAAACCCTTCGATTATAACGTTGTATGATTAGTACTCGGGTGTCTGCGATGTTAAACGCTATTAGAGTCAGGATTTGTAAGGTAGCCGCATATGGGGACACTTGGCACCCTATGTATTGCCAGTGGTAATTTAATGACTCTCTTAGTCGTTATTTAACGTGATTTTCGCCCTATGTATCGATTCGTTCACGGGCCCATATGAGGTAATTGGAAAATGACCATTCCCATCCGGGGGATCTGTCGTAGTGTAATAGTCGTACCAATAGGGTAGTGTATGCATACAAAAGACAAGGGACTGATCCTCCTTATTACCTGCTTGATATCGTTAGCTTGAATGACTTGACCGTTGAATGTTTCCGGCCCTTCAGCTTCTGCGCGGACGCTTATTAGGCCGCATGTTTCCATCCTTACTTATCAGTGATTCATAGTGGGTCTCATCTTAGATTATCCATATTGCGTTGGATGTTAGGTAGCTATCACGTAAGCTACTTAGTGTTTGATCTGATGTACGAGTCTGAGTAACTAGTGCACTTTGATAGACTATGAGAGTACACAAGTCGCTCTGTAGTCAAGACTCGCGAGTTATGTTACTATGTGAATATAATTGAAAAGGGTCGACTACCCCGAATATGAATGAAATGATAATGATTTGCCTACATGATTATGAATTGAGATGATTTGATAAATCAATTGCTGTGTTATATGAATTATGCTACTTTATGTTTATGAATTGCGTTGTTGTATGTTTAATTTTGTTGATTTAATTACAAACGCATATGTTGATTATTACGTGTTTACCGTTATGGGTTTTGTATGGCTTAGCGTGTGCGGGGCATAATCGAGTTTGAACGGCATTTTCCCGTAGGTACCCTGAGGCTAAATTGACGATTTATACCAGGGGATTGAGGGCCTTATTTGGTATTTTGGAGAGATTGTAATCGAATAACTCTGTTTAGCTATAACTCTTATTATGTATAATGAGTTGTAAGACGATGACAGCTGGTTTTTATAATATATGAACTTAATTAATATTTCCGCCTTAGTTTAATTAAGTCACGAAAAACCGGGTTGTTACAGTTGGTATCAGAGCTGTCTTGCGACCGTGAATAACTTAAAGTTATCTCATCTAGCGAGAAGACACCTGGGCCAGACATACATATTAATATATATGTCAGGCATAGACTTGTAGGATCAAATAATGAATTAGAAATCTTAGATCGCTAAAATAATAATCTTAGAACGCTTTAAATGTGAGAATGGGTAGAAATATTAAGGATTGACCGACTGACCTAGATTTTAGAATTTTCAACCGTCATTCAACCTCGATAGATTTTTATTTCTCTTTTCTTGCCTGCTAAGTGCTCTATGACTAATCTTTTTGACTAACAAGTCTCATATGCTAACATTACCGAAAAGCGAGACGTATAAATCAAAGTCAAGACGACAAGAATTCAGGCTCAACAAATGGATGCAATAAGAACTATACAACATGAGAGACATTCAAGATTCGAAGAATTCTGTTACATTAAAGAATCATGCAGCTATAT
Organism: Dianthus caryophyllus; assembly: GCA_023091065.1. NCBI lineage: Eukaryota > Viridiplantae > Streptophyta > Magnoliopsida > Caryophyllales > Caryophyllaceae > Dianthus > Dianthus caryophyllus. The sequence goes on from CM041517.1 coordinate 8,807,975, forward strand.
CAAATTCCTTCTTTAACTATCGTTATCAATTCTAAACTTTTCAATTTTTAAATCTCCTAATATTAACATTCCTAATATTCATTCATTTAAAAACGAATTTTAGTTTTCTTTTTAATCGTTAACCCTTGCCTTTTTAAGGATTTGTGGATTCGATTATTTTTCAACTTTCTAAACTTATTGACTCCTTTTAAAACTTCTAACTTCCTAAATCAATAATTCTTAATAATTGTCTTCTCAATAAATTCTCATCTCTTCTCTTCAATCTCGTAAAATTATACCATCCTTACTTGTTATCAACTTCTAAAATTTCTAATCTCGAAATCTATAATACCTACTAATTGATTTCGTAAAGAAAATTTTCATTTGTTCTATTTAATCTCAAAAAAATGACTTTACCTTTCCTTTATAATTTCAATCTAAAACTTTTTACCTTATCTAAAATTTTGAACTCTCAAATTTTAATTTCTACGAAATACGCATTAATCTCATACGATGAAATTTTGTCCGTTTTCTTCATTTTTGTAAACTCTTTATCTTTTTATTAAATATCTTTTGAACTTGTCCTATCTATTACAATTTTTCTCTCGTCAAAATATACTTACATATATCGTATTTTTTTTTTATATAACCCCTTATTATAAATTTCGAATTATATCCTAAATATGATTTATAACATTTCCGTTTCATCTAATAACATTATAATAATAATTTTAAGAAAATGAGCTATATCAACAAGGTTATCCATAATTCTCTATAATTTTATTTAATCATTCAATGATAACCTATATTTCTCTTAATTTCATTAAGGCTCATATTCTTTTTATGATCACTACGATTTTATCTATTTTCCCTAAATGCCGTTTTCCTAAGGTTGTATATCTTATGTATGTGATCATTAAAAGTAACAATACTAGTATCAGGTATATATGTTTAAAACTTCTTAAGGGGGTAGGACAATAATTTGATTATATCACAATCCTAATTAAATATTAAAATTCCTTATTTTAACCTATTTTAAGGTTAACATTTATTTTCAAATTTAAATAAATTGATTTAATTCTTAAAACACTTATTATTTTTATTTAATTTAATTCCGTACAAAACTTCTAGGCCCTACCTTTTTGAAAACGTCTTTCACGTAGATTTTGAAAAGGTCAATGCAGCAACATTTAGAAATTAATTCAAAAAGAATTATTTAAAATTTGAAATTTTTAAATTCTTCAATAACTCCTTATAAGAAAATCTTTCCCGATCAAGAACAATGTTAATTTTCGAATTCCGCTAATCTCGGCATTTTCTCTAACAACCTCGTTCTGCCTTGAGCAATTATCCATCCTATTCAAGTTTCGGGGACGAAACTTTTCTTAAGGGGGTAGGATTGTAACACCCCGTGTTTATTTAACTCAAATTAATTATTTCAACAAAATTCTTAAATCAAAATTTATATTATTGAACTTTTAATCCTTTGTTTTGAAAACGCGGCTGAAAAATTTCGATCGAATAAACCTTCTCGAGCTATTTCTATTTAACCCTTCTCAATTTTATACTAATTTGTATTATAAGTTTTAAGTCTATAATACTTGTCGAGCTAAAAAGGTTTTCTTCAGTTACATTTATTAGACTTAATAAATTTGCATTCTATTTTAAAAATTATTATTACTCCGTACTTGAATAAAATATAATTTTATCAAAATATATCTTGCAAATAAATGCACTGCTTGAAAATCTGTGAGACTGTAATAGAATTTGTAACTAATATTTTTATACACGCTTTATTTTAAAATATAAGTTTATTGATATAAATAATAAAAATAAAATTATAACTAAATAATTTTCAACATAATATATTTTGTGAAATATTAAAGTTTATAAATAAGAAATGAATTAAACAGAAAGAAATCTAAACTAAAACTAAAACCCTCATCCATTATGTCGACATCCCTTCCCTTTTTTAGATATTTTTCTTCCTATTCTTATCTTCCCTCATACCGTTTTATTCTTATCCACTCATTTAATCAGATGTTTATTTGTGTCTTCTCTTATACTCTCCATCTTCTTCTTCCTTAATATACTCCATAAAAAAAAAGAGACCAACTAACAAACAACTCAACAACAACAACGAAAGTAGGAGCAACAACACAAGCGGCAAGAATAATAATAATAATAATAATAATAATAATAATGATAAAAGCAACAATAAAACAAACAACAAAGAAGCAACACAATAACAACAACAAATACAATCGACAACAAACAACACGACGGCCCACCGAGCCGCCTGGAACCACCAACACCTACCATCACCATCGACGCCTTGCCCACCACCGCCACCACCACCGTGAGCCACCACCATGGCCACCACCGTAGTCCTCTCTCCCGCCTCCTCTCGCTCTCGTTCTCTCGCTCTAACCGAGCCACCCACGACCACCGCCACATGGCAAACTCGAGCACCACCACCACCGACGCTCCAAATTCTACCCGTAGTCAACACCATGTCCGTGCTCTTCTTCCCTGTTTTCTCTTTTTTTCCGCCCTCCTCGCTTCTCTCTTTCTTACGCCTTGCTCGCTTTGCACCGTCGGCATCCTCGCCGAGCTCGGGTTTGATCACCACTACACCGCCCTTGTTAACCTTCATTTGGTGAGCCCCCTCTATTAAAATTTTCCGATTTTAGTTCATCCTATTTCTGCTTTATTTCGCCGATAAATTAATTGTCGACTTAATTCTCATTTAATCGTTTTACGTCCATGAATTTGATCGTCAAATTTGGCGCTCCCTCGAATGCCTGTCCTCGGTTGGTGTGGTCTCCTCGGTGTTATTACCGTTAATCGACAACCTTAGTTATCCTCTGCCATCACACATGGATGGTGAGTTTTCTTTTCGCTTCATCATCCTTATTGTAAATCATTGAGTCAATTGATTTATTTCTCGACATTCATTTCGCTCAGTCGATAATTTATTATAACGTTATATTGTGTCGAGTCTCATTCCTCTTTCTCTTTTATTCGTGTTTCGATGTCGCTGCCGCCGATTGGAGCCGCCTTTGTTCTCATTAAATGCGGGTTAGTTTTGGGTCTTGGGTCGACAACGCCATGGATCCGCATTTGCTAAGGGAATTAAATCGAAGCTAACATAAGGTGCCCCAAGACACTAGTTTAATTTACGTATTTAGAATATATAATTTTTGTGTTCATGTGATATATAAATTATTTATGTGATTTGTGAATTTTGATTGTGTTATTTTTGGATTATAATATAATGTTGAATTAAATTGTGAAATATGATTTTTGTGATAATATGTTTTAGGTGAAAAATGTGTTGTTAAATTATTGTTGATTTTATATGAAATTTTATCATGTTGAAATTATATGTTATGTGTAAAGTATTGGCCATGTTAATTATAAGTATCACAAGTATAAAATGTGACTAAAATATTATTAAATTAACTTAAGTAAATAAATTAAATTTAAATAAAATAATTATAGTAATAAAATATTTATCGTCACTAAAAAGTACAAGTCAAAATATAACTAAAAATGAAGAATTTAATTTGAAGAGTATTAAGTTTAAATTAGGGTTAAATCAATTTTGAATTAAAGCTCATTTTAATATAAATTAAAAGTTACTCATATTAAATTTTCTAAATTAAATAGTTATATAAAAAGTCATATATCACATTTAATAAGACGATTACTTTATTTAAAACTCTAAAGTTGATAATGAACTTAAAATATACTAAATAAGTATTTAGTTAAAATAATATAATAAAATGAAGAACTTGAAAATTTATAATAATCCTAAGTAAAACTATTATCAAATAAAGCTAAAAATTAGAATCACAAATAAAAATTAACTAAAAGGTAAATTGTTAAGATCATAGTAATATATAAAGATCGACTCAAAATTAACTAAGTATAGTTATATAAAAATTATGAATAATATATTTATCTATATATATATATAAATACAAAACCTAACTAAAATTTTGAACTATAAAGTTGTTGACATTTTAAAAGGTTATAAATAATTAAATAAATTTAACTTAAGTGAATAGTATCAAAATATAAATATTAATAATCTCACGTATTAAATCACCTAATACGACTACGTAAAAGTTACATAAATAAAATCAATTCAGAAATTAGGCCACCTAAACGAATAGTTCCTAAATGTCATTATATTAGATTTTATTAAAAACACTAAATTTTGCTAAGTATCATCAAGATATGTTTACAAGTTAAAATAAATGTTAAAACTACTAAATCACTAAACAGTTTACAATTTAAATAAAAGGAAGACATAAATGTGAGTTATAATGAAATTCAATTATTTATATCACTAATCACTAATCTACTTTAAATTACTTATAGTTTAAATGAAACTTAATCAAGCTTATAAATAAAATGAACTATTATTATTTACTAAAATATAAACTAATAATACCTACAAGTATGAAAATACGTACAAGTATGAAAATACGTAGAAATACGAAGTATAAAAATACGAATACGTATAAAAACTCCGACAAAATAATGAATAGTAAAATGATGAATAATGCTTAGTCATGAATAGTAAAAATATTTAAAATTTACGAACGGACTCAAAATAAATATTTAAGTTTTCTATGTGCTTCCGTTTACCTGAAGAACTGCTAGAATTGAATTTTCATTATACAAGTTCGACGATGATATAATTAGTAAGAATTGTCACCTAAGTTATGAACGATAAAAGAAATATGAATTAAGAGTTAAATACTTAGAGTTAAAACTCTCGTCACATATTTAGAATAATTGTCGCGCCACCCTTGTGAATTGACCTATGATTGACTTCACTTTGACTATCCACTCTAACTTGGGAACCCTTAGACTCTCTGCGTTTGGGTTGAATCCGATAATGAGTGAGTTATTCCTCATACTCGATATTCCTTCGGCAACTTAGGATTGAGTTCAAAGGCACGGCCTGACATGAGATTAAACCCTTCGATTATAACGTTGTATGATTAGTACTCGGGTGTCTGCGATGTTAAACGCTATTAGAGTCAGGATTTGTAAGGTAGCCGCATATGGGGACACTTGCCACCCTATGTATTGCCAGTGGGAATGTAATGACTCTCTTAGTCGTTATTTAACGTGATTTTCGCCTATGTATCGATTCGCACACGGGCCCATATGAGGTAATTGGAAAATGACCATTCCCATCCGGGGGATCTGTCGTAGTGTAATAGTCGTACCAATAGGGTAGTGTATGCATACAAAAGACAAGGGACTGATCCTCCTTATTACCTGCTTGATATCGTTAGCTTGAATGACTTGACCGTTGAATGTTTCCGGCCCTTCAGCTTCTGCGCGGACGCTTATTAGGCCGCATGTTTCCATCCTTACTTATCAGTGATTCATAGTGGGTCTCATCTTAGATTATCCATATTGCGTTGGATGTTAGGTAGCTATCACGTAAGCTACTTAGTGTTTGATCTGATGTACGAGTCTGAGTAACTAGTGCACTTTGATAGACTATGAGAGTACACAAGTCGCTCTGTAGTCGAGACTCGCGAGTTATGTTACTATGTGAATATAATTGAAAAGGGTCGACTACCCCGAATATGAATGAAATGATAATGATTTGCCTACATGATTATGAATTGAGATGATTTGATAAATCAATTGCTGTGTTATATGAATTATGCTACTTTATGTTTATGAATTGCGTTGTTGTATGTTTAATTTTGTTGATTTAATTACAAACGCATATGTTGATTATTACGTGTTTACCGTTATGGGTTTTGTATGGCTTAGCGTGTGCGGGGCATAATCGAGTTTGAACGGCATTTTCCCGTAGGTACCCTGAGGCTAAATTGACGATTTATACCAGGGGATTGAGGGCCTTATTTGGTATTTTGGAGAGATTGTAATCGAATAACTCTGTTTAGCTATAACTCTTATTATGTATAATGAGTTGTAAGACGATGACAGCTGGTTTTTATAATATATGAACTTAATTAATATTTCCGCCTTAGTTTAATTAAGTCACGAAAAACCGGGTTGTTACAACAAATGCCTATAGAAATTGCACCCAAAATATTGGATTTGCCCATTTCCGTAAGTTTTATTCTAAAATTTTCACAATCAAGGGCTTGACCTTACAGAGGAGAGAGGAAAGATAAGGGAAGCAAAAACCCTTGGTTGTAGATGCTCTTAATAGTGATTTTAAATTAAATCTATTGAATAACTAAAATTGAAATTGATTATAATTATTGTCACAATGAATTGGTTAGAATTCATGATTGAATAATTGATTGAATTGAAATTAAGGAAATTTAGGAAAAAAAAAAGAGAACATTTTATAACACAACTAAAATAAAATGTACTGAAATGCCTTCCAGCCCTTACTAATCAAATCAAATTGGGTTTTCTCATCTATAACCTCGTACTTTTCACTTTTTTCAGCTCCTGCGTTTGGTGTATTCCCAGTTGCATCCTTAAACCTACAGAGTTAATTTTAACTGTAACTAAACTTGAGTAAACCGTTAAATTTAGCCGTTAGTTTTGTTATATATAATTTTTCACCCTTTCTTTATTCTAGTTTGATAAAAATTGCCATTTTAGTATTTTACCTGGCTTTAGTTAAAAAAAGGAAAAATTCACATGAATAATCCCAACTATCACTCATCTTCCAATAATAATCCCAACTCAAAATAATCCCAACTATTGAAAATTATTCCAATAATATATTTTAACCAATTTTAACCGGCTCAAATGGGTACACAAGAAAGTTAAACCGCTTTTAAATTTTTCTCACTCTTATTCTATCTAAAATTAAAATTGGTTTGACCTTTTTTTATATCCGTTTGAGTCGGTTGAAATTGGCTAAGTATATTATTGGAATAATTTTCAATAGTTGTGCTTATTTTGAGTTGAGATTATTATTGGAAGATGAGTGATAGTTGGGATTATTCATGTTAATTTTTCCTAACAAAAAAAAAAACAAGAAATAAAAAAGAAAAAACAAAGAGAAAGAGAGAGGAAAAAACAAAACAAAGCAAAAAGCAAAAAGCAAAAAGCAGTCGTCAAATGATCAAATATTTAGGTACAGCTCCCCATTTTTGTTATTATAAAATGGGTTATTTCATGAGAATAATCCAAACAATGCCTCATCTTCTCATTTTAATCCGAATTAACGTTTAACTCAAAATAATCCCAACAATTACATCATTTAACTTAAAGTAAACTCTTGGAAGGGGAACTTGTAGAACCTGTTATGTTTGACATTATACCTTTGACTTCCATTATAAAAAAGAGAAATAGAAAAAAAAAAAATCTAGAAATAAATAAATAAGTAAACAACACTGCCCCCACTATTAAAAATTTCTATGGGGAATTATTTTTTTTAGTTGGAGTTAAGTGGTGATGGTAATGGAGAAGGTAGTGGTGGTGGTAGCCATGATGGTTAAGGTGGTGGTAGCCATGGTGATGGAAATGGAGAAGGTGGTGGTAGCCATGGGTTAAGGAGGTGGCCGCGGTGGTCACAGTGGTAACAGGGGAGGAGCCCACAACGGATCGGTAGAAGACCGCCCGGTAGAAGGGTAAGTAGCGGATCGTAATCGAGGTTCTTGAGCGGAGGAGCCCGCCATCCAGGCCCGTGTTTTTCATTTTTGTCGTCTACTGTCGTGCACCCCACCGTCCCCCCATCCCTCCCCCGTGAGTCTACACTGCCCTAAATGAGCCACTGTCATCCTCACAAGTTTACATTCAACAATTTTTTTGATGATTGGCTTGACAAATTTGTTGAGAATAAATGACTAATTTTTGTTGTGAGAAATATAATTCAAAATTGAAATGGTATAGAGATAAAATTTGGAACTTTATGAAAAAGTTAGCATGACACCTAAATAATTGATGTTTTCCAAAAAAGAAAAGGAAAAAAAAAAATGAAAATTGAAGAAGGAAGAAGAGATGAAAATGAAGAAACAATGACAATTGACAAGGATAAAATTGAAATAAAGAATCAAAAAAGAAAACAAAAAAATTAGAAAAAGAAGGGTCCCACCTGATACTTGTTAAGGAACCGGCAGTAGTAGGTTGTTAATGAGCAAAGTTCAATATAAGCTAAATGATGTAATAAGTGGGATTATTTTGAGTTAAACGTTATTTTGGATTAAAACGAGAAGAAGAGGTATAGTTTGGATTATTGTCATGAAATAACCCTTATAAAATTGGTATTATTGAAATGATGCAGGAATTTGTTGTTCTATAATCAAAGCAATTTTTGATATTGAAGTTCCTAAGTGCAAAATCTGTGAAAATTAAGTTAAAATGTTACTGAAATAATGGTTATTATAGTCTTCCCCCTTATAAACAATGCAAGTTCCGTTAAAAAAGTTTTAACTTTAAATGAACGAATAATCATGCCTTGCCGTTGCCGTGCTTTTTTTAGAAATTTGCGGTGGTTCAAATTGAGATTTGTTCCCATGTGTGTGTGGTTAATGTAATGTCCTACATCGGTAAAATTACACTGAGGCAATACGACGTTTGGGAACTGATTTTAGGGCGGAGCACACGCTATCAAAATGTATAAAAACCAGATTTAGGGACGATAATTGCGGAGTTTAAGTCTAGGATCAGTCAGTAAAGCTACGCACTACGCACTGACGCAAGGTAATCTTGGAAAATGTTTGGCATTCTAACAAGCGACTGGTTTTTATTTTAAAAAGGCGAGTATAGTATCCCCAACTAGTTCCTCACTCAGCCATTGATGATTGGTTACGTTGTAAATTCGATGATTTGTTTCATATAGCAATGTAATACGTACCCGGTGTGAAATGGATGGTGGGAAGAGGTCAGGCACATATTACTGCTAAATATTTATTACCACGAAGCTCTCTGTCCTACCAATGTAGAGCAAAACATGGGAAGAATAATCGAATTATGTGGTTCGAATTATGCCTGCAGTCCACTTCGCATGGAATGGCTGAAGAAAAGTCCGTCGTATCGATTACTCTGGACTCTTAGATGATGACGTGACCTCGGTTATCTTCTGGACTCTTAGATGGTATAGGGCTAAAAATTGCAAAATTTATCCTAGGAATTTCTATAGTTTTTTACTCATACTATACAGATTTAGAGTAATTGGACAGACATTGTGGACTATTATTGACTTATTGTACATTATATAGTCTGATTTTTGATGATTACCTTATAAAACCTGTGATGGCCGACCTCGTCTGATGTTATGGCTTGTTATTCATTTGTCAGTCACGGAATCGACTCCTCCGATTCAAAGACCTTGAGAAGATTGTCTCTGGCAGCTCGAAGCGTGCTTATAGCATCGGTTATCTTCATTCGTTCACGAGGCAAATGGTTGGAGCATGCCACACCCACACTGACCATGGAGACGATGCACTCAACTCTTCTTTCAACTGTGCCCTGGACTGACCTTCGATTGTCGACTTCTTCAGTGATATCATTGTTTTGAAGCGTTGGGTCTACAATCTTCAAGACTTGATCAGGTAATGCCGCTTCTGCATACATATGAAGGTTGATATTTTCCTCGAACATTTGATCTGTTGGCCTCTTGCCTGTCACTAGCTCAAGTAGCACTGTTCCGTAGCTGTAGATATTATAGGAAATATTCTCCCTTGATTAATCAAAGAGATTTACAAGAGTTTATATACAAAGCATAACATAACTATTTCCTGAACTTAGGAACCTAGGGAAAGACTACAATTAATGAAATAAATATGATCCTAAGAATGTACAATGAACAATGCAACTTGTGTACAATGAATAACGAATATTGACATATTCCATTACACCCCCGCAGTCGAAACGGGAGGGCAGCGGACGTTGAGGCTGGACCGAAAATCGTCGAATAGCGCCTTGGGAAGGCCCTTAGTAAAGATGTCGGCGTGTTGAAAACGAGAGGGCACGTGTAGGACTTGGACGTGGCCAAGGGCAACTTTTTCACGGACAAAATGAATATCCATCTCGATGTGCTTCGTCCGTTGATGACTTACGGGATTACTGGCGAGGTAAATAGCGCTAACATTGTCACAATAGACGATAGTGGCTTTGGAGAGCGGACAATGCAATTCGAGTAGTAAGTTACGAAGCCAGCAAGCCTCGGCAACAGCGTTGGCAACACCACGATATTCGGCTTCGGCGCTGGAGCGGGATAAGGTGGGTTGTCGCTTTGAGGACCAGGAGATAACATTGTCACCAAGGTGAACCACGGTAACGAAGTGGGCGGCGTGTCGTGGCAACCACCCGGTCGGCGTCGAGTAGGTAAACGAGGAGCGGGAGGTGGACGGCCGAATGAAGAGGCCGCGGTCTGCGGTGCCACGAATGTAACGGAGAATACGTTTCAGGGCGGCGAAATGAGGCTCCCGAGGATCATGCATGTATAGACAAATTTGCTGAACGGCGTAGGCAATGTCGGGCCGAGTGAATGTGAGATATTGCAGGGCACCGGCAAGGCTACGATAGAGCGTGGGGTCAGCAACGGAGGGACCGGAATCGGCACTAAGCTTGGCGTGGGTGTCAACTGGGGTCTGCGCGGGCTTGCAAGTAGACATGTGAGCACGTGCCAATATTTCCTCTGCATACTTTTGTTGAGACAGAAAAAGACCAGATGAGGTACGAGTCGCAGAAATCCCCAGGAAAAAGTTGAGCGGGCCTAAATCAGTCATGGAGAATTCGGACCGAAGGCTAGCAATGACTGAGTCCCGCAGCTTGTCAGAGGAGGAAACCAAAATGATGTCGTCAACATACAGAAGGATATAAGCGATGTCACGCGGAGTATGAAAGACGAATAAGGAGTGATCCATCCTGCTGTGCACGAAACCAATGGCGCGAGCGAACTCAGCAAAACGCTGATACCAAGCCCGTGGTGCCTGTTTAAGACCGTATAAAGACTTTTTCAGCAGACAGACATAGTCGGGATGGGTGCGGTCGCGAAAACCAGGGGGCTGATGCATATAAACGGTCTCTGCGAGGTGACCGTGGAGAAAAGCGTTTTTCACATCAAGCTGGTGGATGGACCAGTTATTGGAGATGGCAATGCTAAGCACGGTCCGAATGGTAGCGGGCTTGACAACCGGACTGAAAGTCTCATCGCAATCAACGCCAACCTGTTGTGACCTGCCATTAACAACTAAACGAGCTTTGTAGCGTTCAAGGTCACCGTTAGACTTAAATTTGTGCTTAAATAACCACAGACAACGAGTTACATTCGCGTCAGACGGCCGAGGAACCAGGACCCACGTCTCATTTTTAATTAGAGCATCGTATTCGTCGGTCATGGCACGCTTCCAATTAGGGTCACGTAGAGCAGCTAAAGGGTTGGAAGGGAGGGGGGAGAGATCGACAGTAGCGCACATAGAAGGTATAGTACGGGGTTTGTAAATGCCGTGAGAAGCACGTGTACGCATAGGGGGGGAGAGGGTGGCGGAGTTGGATGTAGGGGCAGGTGGAGGTGGTGGCGCAGGGACAGAGGCTGGGGAGGGGCTGGAAGAGGCGGCTTGGGGTTGGGCCGAGGGGTTAGAGTGGGTTCCAGGGGGCTGGACCGAGAGGTGTACAGGGCTCGGTGGGGCAGGGTCGGGACGCGGTCGCCGAGAGTAGACAAGGAGAGGCGGAGGAGTGGGTTCAGGGGGAGGTTGAGGAGCGGGTGCGGAAGGAGGTGAGTTGGAAGTGAGGTAGTGGCGGAGGTAAGGGGACGGTTCTGGGTCAAGGAAAGCATAGGTGGAGGGGGAGGGTGGAGGTTGAGAATGGAAGGGAAAAGTGGTCTCGTGAAATGTTACGTGACGGGAGATGATAATCTTACGGGAGGACAACTCGAGACACAGATAGCCGCGGTGAGCGGAAGGGTAACCGAGGAAAACACAGGGTGTGGAGCGAGGTTCAAGTTTGTTGATTGAGGTAGAAGGGAGATGAGGATAGCAAAGACAACCAAAGACACGAAGATGAGAATAGGAGGGGATTTTGTGATAGAGGCTTTGGGTAGGAGAGATGAGGTGATTGGCTTTGCTAGGAGTGATGTTGTGAAGGTAGGTGGCCATGGCTAACGCATAGGGCCAGAGGAACGGAGGAACATTAGAGTGAACGAGAAGAGTACGAACAATGTTGTTTATGGTTCGGATTTTGCGTTCGGCTTTACCATTTTGGCTAGAAGTGTGAGGACAAGAGAGACGAAATTGAATACCGTGATCGTGAAAGAAGGAGAGGTAGGATTTGTTATCGAACTCGCGACCATTGTCGCATTGGAAATTTTTAATGTGACAGTTAAATTGTGTAAGAATAAGAGCGTGAAAGCGTTTGAAGATCGAAAAGACGTCAGACTTATTTTTAATGGGAAATGTCCAAAGGAAATTGGTAAAATCATCAAGAAATAAAAGATAATAGCGGTGGCCTAAGTTACTTAAAACGGGAGATGTCCATAAATCGCTATGAATAATATCAAACGGTAAATAAGTAGTAGATGGAGACGGAAAAAAAGGAAGTCTAGTGTGCTTGCCAAGCTCGCACGCATTACACGGCGTCGAGGGAGGTAGCTTATTACAAGTAATAGAGTTACTAGAACGAAGTAAAGAAAAAACAAAAGGCCCGGGATGTCCGAGCCGGGAATGCCAGATCGAAGGGGTGATCGCCGTGAGGGCATGAGGAGAGCAGGAGGTAGCTGATTTGTGGGAGAATAGAGGATAAAGGTCACCGCTGCTATTGCATCTCATAAGTTGGGTCCCCGTCCGCAAGTCCTTCACAGTAAAACCAGAAGGATCAAATTCCACAGAAACAGAGTTATCAGTAGTAAATTTTCGAACAGAAACAAGATTTTTGACAAGGGCAGGGGCATGAAGGACATTGGTAAGGCGAAGTGGGGGCGAAGTACGGGGTAGGGTGTGGCTGCCGCAACCCGAAATTGGTATTCGGTGACCGCCATGACGAGCACCGCCATGACGAGCACCGCCTCCTCTGCCCCTGCCACGGTTTGTGTGAGCACGATGATTCCCGCGGCCACGGTTATTGGTCTGGCGATTGGCGGCGGGAAGAAGCGAGGGCCACGCGTCGGGGTTGTCGGCGCAGAGGCGCTGGTACCGACTAGAGCGGCAGACGCAGCGGCTTTGCGTAGCGTCGGGATTCGTCTACAGTAAGCATCGAACGGGCTTCGAGGAAGGAGGGGAGAGGGTCACGCTGTTGAATGACCGTCGCAATGCTATCGAAACCTTCCGAAAGGTTGGAGATCATATGAAGAATTAGACGTCTGTTGTCGACGGGAGAGCCCACATTTTTGAGTTGGTCAGCAAGACGCTTAAGAGCCTGACAATAAGAGGAGACATTAGGGAAATTATCCATGTGCGTGGCGGAGAATTGTTGTTCAAGAAGGACAGTCCGAGAGTGTTTGTTGTCGAGAAACAGAGTCTTGATGCGGTCCCACGTTTGCTGGGCCGTGGAGCCGCTCTCGACAACCGTTTAGAGGATGTCGGGAGAGATAGAGGCATACAACCATTGTTTGACAATGGCATCGAGACGGGTCCACATCGCGGCGTCGACCTTTGGTGGGGCAGAATTGGCAGAGGGGGGGACGAGATGATGGGCGACATCGAACGCCGTGGCTGTGTTGAGGAAGAGCTCGGCCCATACATCATAGTGGACTGTTTCGAGATCGAGGACAATACCGACATGGTTTTTGATGGAGGTAACACCAAAAGCCGGGTGAAAGGAGGGTTTTTCCGATTTTTCAGAGTTGTCGGAATGTTCGGTGTTGTTGTTGTGGGAGGCCATGTCGTGAGGAAGAAGAAGAGGGATTAGAAACCTGGGTCACTTGATACCATATAGGAAATATTCTCCCTTGATTAATCAAAGAGATTTACAAGAGTTTATATACAAAGCATAACATAACTATTTCCTGAACTTAGGAACCTAGGGAAAGACTACAATTAATGAAATAAATATGATCCTAAGAATGTACAATGAACAATGCAACTTGTGTACAATGAATAACGAATATTGACATATTCCATTAGATATCACCATCCGCGGAAGCTAAATTTCCTAGTCCATATTCTTTAGGCAATAATTTAAATAACATAAGTTAGTAGCTACATAAGACGATATCCTGCAGTCAGTCTCTTGATCGTCGTAATTCAAACTTTCGTCTTCTGTGTATACTAGTTTAAAAAATATAAAAAGCGCACATAGAGTACTTCACTTTCGCTCATTCCGTTACATCAGGAACCCAAAGAATAGGAAATCCTTGGCTCCATTTGACGAAAATTATGTTTTAACTTAATATTGTCAGCAAAACTAGTTCCTGTGCATTACTAACATTCATGTACTACATAATTTTAAACTTGGAAGTGCTAGACTTACCTGGAGCAATAGAGCCAGCCTTTCGACGCCAACCGAGCCGCCTCGATTCACGCTCCCTGGATGAGCAAAAAATTTTGCAAGCCCAAAATCTCCAACATGGGCGACCATGTCATCATCAAGGAGTATATTGCTTGGTTTTAAGTCACAATGCACAATTGGAGTTTCATTCTCATGGTGAAGGTAGTTGAGTGCATGAGCCACATCAATCGCTATTTCCACTCTCTGAAGAAGGGTTAGGTTTCCTGCTTCATGTAACCAACTGTCGAGATTTCCTTTGGGCATAAACTCGTAAACCAGTGCTTTGAAATTGTTCCTACGAAAATCAGACTTGAAGCGGTCGTTAATATCTTCACTAGATTTCGGTGTGAGTATTCCTCGGGACCTTGCATTACGCCATGAAACTCTTTGTAGCACCTCGTTCTTTGTAAGTTGAGTACTTTAACCGCAACCATCTTACCATCTAATACCCCTTTGAACACAGTCCCGAAAGTACCCGCTCCAAGTACATTTGATGAAGAGAATTCTTCTGTTGCTTTGAGTAGCATGTTGTACGAAACTTGCAAAAAACCTTCTCCCATAGCTAAGTTTGAAGAGATGGAATCCCGTTTCTCTCTTCTCCTAGTTACAAACAACCACATGGCCGTCGTCAGTAATATAACCTGTGCACAAACTATTGGTATTGTGAGTTTGAGGGCAAGCGACATTCTTCTTCTGGTCTTCCTCTTCCCTTGCTCCATGCATCTTGACAAGTGTAGCTGTGGGATGCCTCATGAAAAGCCTCTTTGTTTAGACTAGTGACACTCCACTTATATTTGTGTAAATTCCCTTCTCGGGAACGCTTCCCTCAAAATTGTTATAAGATAAGTTCAGGTAGAACAAGGGAAATTCAGAGAAGTAACTTGGAATTGGACCAGATAATTTGTTGCGAGAAAGGTCAAGTGTCTGTAGACTAGACAGAGCACTGAATGATGAAGGAATAGATCCAATGATGGAATTACCTCTTACATGGAAGTACCAAAGGGCTGAGCATTTACCAAGGCTATTTGGTAGTTCACCTGAAAACTTGTTTTCTGATGCATCAATTCCCAGTAAATTGATTTGGTTGCTGATATCTTGGGGTAAAGATTCTGAGACAGATCCATTTCAACAAGATGAGGAAATCCTCCAAAGAGGGCGTTGGGTAAAGCTCCACTGAGGTTATTATTTGATAAAAACAAGTATAACAAGTTTTGGCAGTTACCAAGGTTTGAAGGTATGCTACCATACAAGTTGTTGTGGTCTAAATAAAGTAGCGTCAACCGAGATAAATTTCCAAGGGAGTTTGGAATTCTGCCAGTTAATTTGTTTGAGCTAAAATCCATCCGCACTAGTTTATGGAGATTTCCGATCTCGTTAGGGATAGTCCCTGTCAATTCATTGTCAGACATGAGTAGGATAGCGAGGCTGCTGAGATCACCAATACCTGAAGAAGTCTCTCCAGTGACTTGATTTTTAATAGAATATGTAAATATTCGGTTGTATTGTAAATATTATGTTGTAATATTGAGTCCTGTATTTTAGGAAGGAGGATATCTTTAGCTTGTATATATACTCAAACCTTAACTGATAATGAAATCAAGGGATTACATTCTTTTATGGTATCAGGAGAAACCCTAACCCTCCTTCCCCTCCTTTTCTAAATCGGCAACCATGGCCACCGGAGACAAATCCGACAAATCTCCCTTCCACCCAGCGTTTGGTGTCACTTCAATCAAAAATCATGTCGGTATTGTTCTCGATTTAGATAATGTTCAATACGATGTCTGGGCCGAGCTTTTCCTCAACACCGCTCGTGCTTTTGATGTCATTCATCATCTTGTTCCCCCCTCTTCCAAGGAGCCGCCAGCCCCTGCTGTCGACAAGGCCCTATGGGCCCGCCTGGACGCCATTGTTAAGCAATGGTTGTACGCTTCTATCTCTAATGATCTCCTTCAAAACGTGGTCGAAAGTGGTTCCACCGCGCAACAAACGTGGGATCGCATCAAAGCCCTTTTCAATGACAACAAGCATTCGCGAACCGTTCTTCTTGAACAACAATTAGCAAACACGCATATGGATGATTTCTCGAATGTCACTTCCTATTGTCAAGCCCTGAAGCGTCTCTCCGATCAGCTTAAAACCGTCGGCTCCCCCGTGGACGAGACGCGTCTCGTTCTTCATATGATCTCCAATCTTTCGGATGGTTTTGAATCGATTGCTACGGTTATTCAGCACAGCAACCCTTTACCGTCTTTTCTCCAAGCCCGGTCAATGCTCACCGTCGATGAGTCCCGCCGCAACAAGAGGCGACTCAGCGGCGGCCACGGTCTGCGCTTCGGCTCACTCGGCGACCTCCTCCTCTGCTCCTGCCGAGGGTCTTGAATCAGCCCCTGCTGCCCCTGCCGTGAATAATCGCGGCTACTCTGCTCGTGGACGTGGCGATGTCGCGCGAGCCGCGGTCGGGCCGTGGTTACGGTGGCCCGATCGGTCTCTCTCTGCGGCTAAGCCTCGCCTCTGCGCACCACCTTCTTCGCTCAGACTCGCCCGGTCCAGGCTTGGATCCCTCACGGTTCCTCTGCTCCAGCATGGCAGGCTCCGCCTTGCCCGTACCCTACACAAGGCTGGGCGGCGACCCCTTCACCGGGTGTCTTGGGTCCACGGCCCCAGCAAGCATACGTGGCTCAACAGGCCCCGCCTACGGAGTATTATCCGACGGAGTTGGCTAATGCGATGCAGTCGATGTCTCTTCAGCAACCCGACGATTTGTGGTACATGGATACGGGGGCATCCGCTCACATGACTTCGGATTCAGGTAAACTCTCGTCTTATTTTAATTTGAGCACTCCTCGCCACATTATTGTCGGTAATGGTCACCAAATTCCTATTACGGGTTGCGGAAACACCGTCCTTACTCGTCCCCACCCTCCTCTTAAACTATCAAATATCCTTCATGCCCCGGCCCTTGTCAAAAACCTTGTCTCGGTGCGTAAATTTACTATCGATAATCAGAGCGTGGAATTTGACCCTTCTGGTTTCACTGTGAAGGATTTGCGGACGGGGACCAATCTTATGAGATGCAATAGCAGCGGTGACCTCTACCCTCTCTCCACTTCCACCTCGGCAGCCCCCACGTCCTTCCTTGCCCTCTCTGCCGTGTCTCCTTCCCTCTGGCACGAACGTCTCGGTCATCCGGGACCCTCTGTTTTCTCTTTACTTCGTTCTAGTTTTTCGATTCCTTGTAATAAAGAACCTAGCACGAAACTTTGTCATGCTTGTGAGCTAGGAAAACATACTAGACTTCCGTTTTTTCCGTCTCAAAGTACTACTTGTCTCCCTTTTGATATTGTTCACAGTGATTTATGGACGTCCCCTGTTTTAAGTAATTTGGGTCACCGTTATTATCTGCTTTTTCTTGATGACTTTACGAATTTTCTTTGGACGTTCCCACTTAAAAATAAATCCCAAGTATTCTCAATTTTTAAACAATTTCATAGTCTAATTCTCACTCAATTTAACCTGAAAATTAAAAACTTCCAATGTGATAATGGTCGTGAGTTCGATAATAACTCCTATCTTTCTTTCTTCCGCGACCATGGACTCCAATTTCGTCTTTCCTGTCCCTACACCTCTAGCCAAAATGGTAAGGCCGAGCGTAAAATCCGCACCCTAAATAACACAATTCGAACTCTCCTCGCCCACTCACACGTCCCCCCGTCCCTGTGGCCTTATGCTCTAGCTATGGCTACTTACCTCCACAACATTACTCCCAGCAAAGCCAACGGCCTCAAATCTCCCACTCAAAGCCTTTACCACAAATACCCGTCCTACTCTCATCTCCGCGTGTTCGGGTGTCTTTGCTATCCCCACCGCCCGGCCGTATCCATCCATAAGCTTGACCCTCGCTCCTCCCCATGTGTTTTCCTCGGCTTCCCATCTGCTCACCGCGGCTATCTGTGTCTCGAGTTGTCCTCTCGTAAGATCATTATTTCACGTCATGTTACATTTCACGAAACCGTGTTCCCGTTTAAGTCTAGCCCGCCACCTTCTCCCACTGACTACTCTTTTCTCGATCCCGAGCCTTCCCCCTACCTCCGTCACCACCTTCACCACGGCCCACCCTCTTCTGCTACACCGCAACAACAACAACAACCCGACCCCAAACCCACCCTTGTTTACTCTCGCCGTCCACGTGCCACACCAACCCCTGCCCCTACCCCCCTCGGCCAGCCTGCCCCAACCCCATCACCCTCACCGGATTCGTCCCAGCCTTCTCCAGCCGCTGCTCCTCACCCCACGGTTTCTTCCCAGCCCTCCCCACCTTCACAACCCGAACCCACCCACTCCCCACCAATGCGCACTAGGAGCTCTCACGGCATTTTCAAGCCTCGTAACATCCCCTCCATGTGTGCTACGACCGACCTCTCGCCTGTTCCAACCACTCCACTTGCCGCCCTCCGTGACCCTAATTGGAAACGTGCCATGACCGACGAATTTACTGCTCTGATTAATAATAAGACGTGGGTCCTGGTTCCTCGGCCATCTGATGTGAATGTTACCCGTTGTATGTGGCTTTTTAAACACAAATTTAAGTCTAACGGTGATCTTGAACGGTACAAAGCCCGTCTTGTTGTGAATGGTAGGTCGCAGCAGGTCGGTATTGACTGTGATGAGACTTTTAGCCCGGTTGTCAAGCCCGCTACCATCCGGACTGTTCTCAGTATTGCTGTTTCGAATAATTGGTCCATGCATCAGCTTGACGTGAAAAATGCTTTCCTGCACGGTCACTTAGCTGAGACCGTCTACATGCACCAACCCCCGGGTTTTCGCGATCGCGACCATCCTGATTATGTCTGTCTGCTGAAAAAGTCTTTATATGGTCTCAAACAGGCACCTCGGGCGTGGTATCAGCGGTTCGCTACTTTCGCACGGACTATCGGTTTCAGTCACAGTAAGATGGATCATTCCCTGTTTGTTCTGCATACTCCGCGTGACACGGTGTGGACAAGGGATTTTGATCCACGCGATGTTTTATTTCAAAAACATTTTCATTTGAAAAGAGTCGCCACTAAATTTTTAGGTGGAATTTAGAAACCAATTTTAGAGAAAATGAGTTCGTGTGAGTTTACGTGTTAGGAAGTTTAAAAGAATTTCATTAATTTAACGCCTAACCCCGCTCAAGCATAAAGAATCTGCCTTTACTAAGTAAAATCATGGCTATTATGAAATGCGTATGTGGATATGCAAACAATGTTTTAATCCTAAACAAAATATATCCATTCTATGTCGTTTAATGCACACATAATTTAAATCGAAGTTGTTTAACAGAGGTTCATTTACTATTCTAGTAAACAAAGAAAAGAAGCGAGAGGTACTTACCGACAAAGATAAGATAGATTAACAAACGTTAGCGACAAACGAAAATAAAGAATAATCAAACACGACTAAAATGCAAGCAAATACGAGCGACTAATACAAATTAATCATCACACACAAATACAAAGAGGTAGCAAGCACACTCACAATACAAACAAACGTACGAGGACGTAAATAATCAAATACACTCAAAGCAAGCAACGTAAATACTTAAACACAACATGGAAGCATGAACTCACACGTCAAATAACTATACGGTTTGAGATTTAACAAATAAAACGAGACCAGCAGCCAACGGACCTATGCAGTGCACGGTGATTATATTTAACGAGATCAACAAATATTAAACGATGGAATAAAAATCATGGAAACTATTTTAAAATACTAACACGACTTACAAACAAAAATCCACTAACAATTACACAAGCAGGCACGTACATCAGCAAACAAATACAAACACACGTATAAAATCAAGTATAACCTAAAGAACACGCTGACACACATGAATGACGGGGATACAACCACAATTAATCAATCGACATACAAACAAGCATGGAAACAAGCGTGCCATAACTAATACGCATGAGCTACCAAGTGAACAAAGATAGACACTAAGACACAACGCATTTAAAAGAAACCAGACTATTCACCCTACGCACTCAAGTTTGGGACAGACGAAGCAAAATCACAGCAATGATCCACGTCTGCTTTGGTTTAATTATCGAAACGCGTTTATCACAAGCGCTAAATAATATAATGGAATTACGAAAACTAATCGAGCATGGATTATAAATCGAGGAGGCGAAGCAAATCAACTTTGACAAAGAAACACAATTGTATATGAACCAAGCGATAGCAAGCCACACTACGCAAGGAAACTTAACATGCATACTAGGTGAATAAAAGGCACGACATACTCACACATACGTATCAAAATCATACGAAAAAATAAGCCTAACGCGAACGATAAAAACAATAACTACAATGATAAACAAAAGAAGCGACAGAGTAATAAAAAAGCAGCGGAGGCTATAAAAACACAAAAGAACGATAAATTAACAAAATAAAAAGAGTATTTTGCACCCTCAACTTACATGTATCGTTGACCAAATATCCGAGTCGTGTCGATTGTAAGATTTTATCCCGAGGCCGTCGTCGATTTAAAACCAATAAAAATCCGTAACTTTGAACACAACCGACAATGATTTTCAAAAGCTTGTAGTTTCTTCGTTTCTCAACGAAATTTCGAGCGAAAGATGTTTTAGAATCGTGGTAAGGTGAACTTTGAGATTGGGTAAGCAAATCGGAGAGATTGAGAAGTTTACGACACGAAAAACGAGGGAGAACGAGATAGTACCGCACGAAAATCAGAAAAAGATACTCTGTTTTTCGTGTGTCTATCTCGTCTTCTCTGGGGGTTGTCTCGAGGCTTTTTGTGACTTGAAGTTATGTGTGTGAGCTGTGTATTTCGTATCCCTTGAATGCTTGGGGATGGTATGTATATATAGTGTTGATAAGTAGGGTTTTTAGAGGAAAAAAAGCAGCTTTTCCCTCCCTCTTTGAGTCTTGTTTCAAGCTCGTCTTAGGGTTTTGGAGAGGGTTTTCTTGAGGGTTAAGCAAGGGTAAATGGAGTATGTGGATCGTGTAGGTTTTTGGGTGTGGGTATGGGTTTGGTGGCCGAACGGGTTTTGGGCTACTCAAAAAAGCAGTACGGTGTGGGGGAGTTGGGTTGTTTTTGACGAGCTATTTGGGCTGATTCGTGGCTGCCTTTGGTCGTAGGGAGGAGCATGGTGGGTAAAAGAGTTGGGTTTTGGGTCGCTTTTTGGGTTGTCAAAACAGGTACGAAAGGGGTTTAGGGCGTGTTTGGGCCAGGTTTCTTGGTGTATTTTGGCCGTGGTTTGAGGTGCGTTTGGTCGTATTTTGGGCTGGTTATTGAAGGGGAGAAAGGGTAGGGAAAAGGCTTCAAATTCGTGTTGAAACGGGCTCAAAATCGTTCTTAAAATCGAGCTTAAAGCGAGTTATAAAACTTCTTTGTTAAGAAAAGCGAATTAAATCGAATACGATTTAATAAACTGTTTTAAAAGCACGAGAAACGACTTTTCAAGTCAAATATAAGAATTTGTAAAAGCGATTTTTCAAGTCGAAATACTTTAAAAAGATTTTTCAAATCAAAACGTCTTATTTTCAATAAAACATTACTTGCGATAAAATAAAAATTTGACAGAACTTATTAAACCAAATATCCTTTGAATTAACAAATATTGTGTCGACAGCGCCCTGCTTACATCGCAATACGAACTCAAATAAATGGTACGAAAACACGTTGTCCTATCATCATAGGGTATTTGTCGGGTTTTCTATAAATTTCCATATCGACAGTATCGGGTATCTACGGGGCCCCACTTTGACTAAGGCTTGGACAGGCGAAAGTCAAAGTAGACCCTCGAGTCGATCGTAGATCACAACTTGAGAGCCTCACGGGTCGTTTATGGTCCCTTAGACCTGTGTATATAAGCTCACCAGCCATAAGAAGAAATCATACCTGAAACTCGATTATGGATGCTCTTATTTTCATCAGGGTGCGGGTTGAGCCTTATCCTTAGGCGCCTACGTATCCGTTGTGACAGAATCAAACCCGTATCGTAGTTCGAGCCCGCTGGCCTGTAGCTTTCTGCTGCTTCGGCCCAAAACAAAATGATATTTGTTTACTTTGATTAAGTAAAGCCAATATCTGTATTCTTTTAGGAAATGTCACTTCGTTTAGCTTCTGCTAGTACTTCTTCATTTTGAGGATGTCATCCTGTCGTCGGGGTCTAAGGTTGATGACTTTAGAGCCCCCGGTTGGAGCGTTCCTGCTCAATCTTAACAACAAATCATAGCACACGACTCACATAGTGAAATCTGCGACTTTTGAAACAAAAAGGATGGATCATCGATCAGGAGTTAATTTCATTCAAAATGGGTCGTCGACACCTTTTTATCTGAGATAGGATGGATCATCGATCCGAACTTGAGAATTTTAATTTGGAAATGGGTCTTCGACCCGTTTTTTAAACAAAAGGGATGGATCATCAATCCGAACTTAGAATACTAATTTGAAAATGGGTCTTCGACCTGCTTTTTTTAAACAAAAGGATGGATCATCGATCCGAACTTAGAATACTAATTTGAAAATGGGTCTTCGACTTGCCTTTTTTTTTTTTTTAAACAAAGGGGATGGATCATCGATCCGAACTTAGAATTTTAATTTGAAAAATGGGTCTTCGACTTGCTTTTTTACACAAAAACGATGGATCATCGATCCGAACTGAGAATTTTAATTTGAAAATGGGTCTTCGACCTGCTTTTTAAACAAAAGGATGGATCATCGATCCGAAACCGTAAACATCTTTTGAAAATGGGTCGTCAACCGGAAACCGTAAACATCTTTTGAAAATGGGTCTTCAATTCGACTTGCTTTTTTTTTTTAAACAAAGGGGATGGATCATCGATCCAAACTTAGAATTTTAATTTGAAAAATGGGTCTTCGACTTGCTTTTTTACACAAAAACGATGGATCATCGATCCGAACTGAGAATTTTAATTTGAAAATGGGTCTTCGACCTGCTTTTTAAACAAAAGGATGGATCATCGATCCGAAACCGTAAACATCTTTTGAAAATGGGTCGTTAACCGGAAACCGTAAACATCTTTTGAAAATGGGTCGTCGACCGGAAACATTTTTGAAAATGGGTTTTCGACCCGCATCTTGAAAAGTGGATGAGTCATCGACTCGAACTATAAACATCTTTTGAAAAATGGGTCTTTAACCCGCATCTTGAAAAGTGGATGAGTCATCGACTCGAACTATAAACATCTTTTGAAAAAATGGGTCTTTAACCCGCATTTTGAAAAGTGGATGAGTCATCGACTCGAACTATGTTCATCATTTGAAAATTGGGGCCATCGACCCATATTTTGAAGGAAAAGGTGAATGGGTCATCGACCCGAGCGGAAGACATCATTTGAAAATGGGTCATCGACCCGCATTTTGGAAAATGGGTAGGTCATTGACCCGCGTAGCAATTTCATTTGAAAATCGAAAGAGGTCATCGACCTGAACTTTGGATTTTGAGCACCTCGAATAATTCGGCCGTTAACCTAGTTTAAAAACATCGTTTTTAAAGTGGGATTGTGGGTCCAACCTAGACTACAAAAATTACTTGGAAATTGACGTGGG
Source organism: Dianthus caryophyllus (assembly GCA_023091065.1). Taxonomy (NCBI): domain Eukaryota; kingdom Viridiplantae; phylum Streptophyta; class Magnoliopsida; order Caryophyllales; family Caryophyllaceae; genus Dianthus; species Dianthus caryophyllus. The sequence continues at coordinate 8,831,940 of CM041517.1, forward strand.
GTATTGGTTAGCATGCATCAAATCGAATTGGGTCCTCGACCCGCATTATAAACATCATTTTAAAAATCAAGAAGAGTCATCGACTCCGAATGTAGACATCATTTAGAAATTGAAATGGGCCATCGGCCCGCAACCATCATTTTGAAAATTGAAGTGGGTCATCAACCCGCATTTGAAATTTGACCTCGGATCATCGACCCAGACTTTGCAAAAAGGTTCTTGAATTGTTTAATGTTTTAAAATCGACGCCAGGCTAAGTGAGCATGAAATACGACACGAATGTGACATGAATGCGACACAAAACGTGACACGAGCATCTGACATTTGAACGTTCGACCATGACCGACTCCACCTAAGACAACGTTTTAATGGCAAGTAGACTAGTAACTGTGCAAGGTCTCTTAGGATGATTGACACGTGGTTTGAAATAGACGTGGGTTAATAATAGTATCATGTTCTCCCCCTAAGCAAATTCTTTGTCGAGATGCGAACAAACTGTCAAAGTAAACATCTTTGCCAATTCCCGTTAAGAAAAAGATCATTCGAAGACTGGACAATTACTTATCAGAACATTGATTCTCATCTCAGTCTAAATCGAGCACTAAGACAGACTCAACAAAAGTTGCTTCATTTGGACTTTGTAAAGGCCCATAAAAAATTGACCAGATGACAAATTAGATGATGGGTGGTGGTGGATTGTATCCCATATTCTAAAGGATTGCGTACATATTCGCGTGGGGCGAAATCAAATCCGATGTAGTTCGATCGAGGTGCATAAACATGGCATTTTTTTTGTGTGTAACACTCGAAGGTTTCACCTAAGGTATCATGTTGTATCTTGTTCTAGCTTGTGAAGTACTGGCGGACCCCTTGTGGACCCTAAACGCATGGGTGCAACTACATAAGCCAATGATTCTCGGAACTCAAGACTATGTCTCTATTGCCGTTTTGAGAACGACTTAAAAGAATGTTTGATGGTACTTTCTGACCGTTTTGGCTTCGCCTTTGACTTTGACTTTGACTTTGACCTTCGACGTGTTGCCACTCAATTTCTTGTGTTTTTGTATATTTGTTAGCGTTTTTGGGAATAGGCCGCACCCTTTATGGCTTGGGCTTGTTCCAACTTTCCTAGATCTTGCGGTGGGCGGTCGCATGTGGTCATATGTATATCACGCCAGACTCCTCTGACAAGTTCGTTTGCTTATTAGGCACGCGATCGAGTACACGGAGGGCGATCCATGAATATTCGTACCTTTGGTCGCGATCAAATTCATGACCACTGTGGAGCTCCAAATTAATGGATCCTCCTCCAAAGGCAGAGGAGTAGTATACCACAAGTTGACTACCGGACCTTAGGTTTTTAGTTGTCGGAAACCCTTTTGTCTTTGCTTTTGTCTTGAGTTGGTGTTGCACCTTAGAATTGAATACGTATTTCTACCCCAGGGACACCCTTCGAGTGCGTTGTGCATTTTTATCCGTTGGACTATGGAAGCAATTAGAGACAAGATCAATTTCATTGATTTTGAGAAGGGGTTAGAAATAATTGTGAAAAAACGAATCTTAGACTCAGCTTAGACATAAGACTTGAATATGAATTCTGACTTATAATCACCAACCTCGGCTTTGAACTTTTCTCCTTTCAGGAATTGATTCAGATGCTTGGTTTGAAAGTTATCCCACTTTTGCAACTTGATTTTGGCTTAAGGAGGAGAATATGCGACTCAGGTTCAGAAATCGACATGGTTTCGACACTATTTGTAAATTGGTAGAGGTTTCATTCTATTTAACAACTCGGGATGCAAATGGGCTGGACCAGACTAATCATGAAAAGACTCAGAGCTTAACGACATGGTCTACGACCTAATTATGCAAATGCATGCGACATATGGACTTGAAGACAGACTCACAGTATGGGACTTAGACCCAACTAGACATGGACTTGAAGTAATTAGCTCGTGTATGGACCAAACAGTTCCTAAGGTTTATACAAAACTTCCAAATACCATAACATAGACGCTGTTGTGCCCTGACTAAAAATTGACATGCATGACCTGGGCCGAAGAGTAGGCCTGGGTGACCCAACTAGGTTAATCCTCTAACACTTTTAGATGGACTAGACTTACTATATACGGCTTTGATTCTAACTAGACTCGATTCGGTGCATTTCATGCTTACTCGCGACTTGAAAAAGAAACTTATTTTCGAAGTTGAGGTTTGAAATGGGCAGCTCTTCGACTACAAAAAAAAAAAAAGCTTATTTGGTTCGAAATTTCAGTTTACCTTGGGCTAGATTTTACCTTTGAAAAACTTCGTTTTGGTTGGAAAAAAATTCTATTCCCAAATGGGTAGCATTTCAAAAGCGTTCGAGATATTCTAATCCTAAACGTATGGCATTTCAGCTTAAAACTATTCTTTTTTCAAAAGACGTAGTGTTAAAAATCGTTCGGGATTAATCTAATCCTAAACGGGTAGCATTTCAACTTGGAAGAACGTTTTTCAAAAGAGTTAGTGTTGGGAACTGTTCGAGATTACTCTAATCTTAAACGGGCGGCATTTCAGCCATAAAAAATGATTTTTTTTCAAAAGACTTAGTGTTGAAAATTGTTCGAGATTATTCTAATCTTAAACGGATAGCATTTCGGCTTATAGAAGGATCTTTTTTCAAAAGATAATTTTCTTTTAAAGAAAAAAAAAAGTTTTAGGATTTTCAAATCCTAACGAGAAGCATTTCAGCTTAGAAAAGATCTTTTTTCAAAAGAGCTAATATCGAAAATTATTTAAGATTGTTCTAATCCTAAACGAATAGCATTTCAGCTAAGAAAAATATCCTTTTTCAAAAGAGCTAAACTCGGAAAATATTTAAGATTATTCTAATCCTAAGAGGAAAATTATTTAAGATTGTTCTAATCCTAAACGAGTAGCATTTCAGCTTGGAAAAGATCTTTTTTCAAAAGAGCTAATATCGAAAATTGTCTAAGATTATTCTAACCCTAAACGGATAGCATTTCAGCTTAGAAAAGATCTTTTTTTTCAAAAGGGCTAATATCGAAAATTGTTTAAGATTATTCTAACCCTAAACGGATAGCATTTCAGCTAGGAAGAGATCTTTTTTCCAAAAGAGCTAATGTCGAAAATTGTTTAAGATTATTCTAACCCTAAACGGATAGCATTTCAGCTAGGAAGAGATCTTTTTTCCAAAAGAGCTAAACTCGGAAATTATTTAAGATTATTCTAATCCTAAGAGGAAAATTATTTAAGATTGTTCTAATCCTAAACGAGTAGCGTTTCAGCTAGGAATGAATCTTTTTTCAAAAGAGCTAATATCGGAAATCTTTTAAGATTATTCTGATCCTAAAAGAATAGCATTTCTGCTAGGAAAAGATCTTTTTTCAAAAGGGCTAAAATCGAAATAATATAAGATTATTCTGATCCTAAAAGGAAAGCGTTTCAGCTTGGACAAAAATCTTTGTTTTTTCGGAAAAGAAAGTGTTGGAAAATATTTAAGATTATTCTAATCCTAAAAAGACAGCGTTTCAGCTTAAGGAATGTTATTTTTTTTTTTAAGGAAAGCATTTCAGCTCGAATCAAAAATCTTTTTCAAATGAGGTAGTGTTGGAAAATATTTAAGATTATTCTAATCCTAAAAAGACAGCATTTCAGCTAAAAGAAATGATTTTTTTTTAGAAGGAAAGCATTTCAGCTTAAGTCAAAAATCGTTTCAAAAGAGATAGTGTCGGAAAAAAAAAAAAAAAAAATTAAGATTATTCTAATCCTAAAAAGACAGCGTTTCAGCTAAAGGAAGGATTTTTTTTAAAAAGGGAAAGCATTTCAGCTTGAGTCAAAAATCGTTTCAAAAGAGATATTTAAAATTATTCTAATCTTAAAAAGACAGCATTTCAGCTAGGAAAAGGGTTTTCTGAAAATCATTTAATTGAAAAGATGACAGTTTGATAAAAAGGCTTTTGAATTCACAGAGCAATTAGTCACGCACAGTTCAAGGATGCAATGCATGAGCTAGACCATTCTAAGTCTCAAAAGGGTCCATGCCAATGATTCCACGTTGTTAGGGAACTTACACCACCACCATAAGTCAGGGACGAAATGGTGTGTGGGTGGTTGCTAACCTCGGCGGAACCACCTTGGTATTTAAACCAGACACAGTGAACGTCATTTCCCTACTTTGAGATCGACCCAAAGGGAGAAATGGTTCGAATCCTAACAGTATGATGCATAAATAACATAAAAAGAAGGGGTACTCTAAATAGCCATCACTTTACTTTTCAAGTTTCACTGTCCCCAGCGGAGTCGCCAAATTGTGGACAAGGGATTTTGATCCACGCGATGTTTTATTTCAAAAACATTTTCATTTGAAAAGAGTCGCCACTAAATTTTTAGGTGGAATTTAGAAACCAATTTTAGAGAAAATGAGTTCGTGTGAGTTTACGTGTTAGGAAGTTTAAAAGAATTTCATTAATTTAACGCCTAACCCCGCCCGTTACAGTAACGGTCTTTACTAAGTAAAATCATGGCTATTATGAGTACGTATGTGGATATGCAAACAATGTTTTAATCCTAAACAAAATATATCCATTCTATGTCGTTTAATGCACACATAATTTCGTCGAAGTTGTTTAACAGAGGTTCATTTACTATTCTAGTAAACAAAGAAAAGAAGCAGAGGTACTTACCGACAGCATAAGATAGATTAACAAACGTTAGCGGCAAACGAAAATAAAGAATAATCAAACACGACTAAAATGCAAGCAAATACGAGCGCCTAATACAAATTAATCATCACACACAAATACAAAGAGGTAGCAAGCACACTCACAATACAAACAAACGTACGAGGACGTAAATAATCAAATACACTCAAAGCAAGCAACGTAAATACTTAAACACAACATGGAAGCATGAACTCACACGTCAAATAACTATACGGTTTGAGATTTAACAAATAAAACGAGACCAGCAGCCAACGGACCTATGCAGTGCACGGTGATTATATTTAACGAGATCAACAAATATTAAACGATGGAATAAAAATCATGGAAACTATTTTAAAATACTAACACGACTTACAAACAAAAATCCACTAACAATTACACAAGCAGGCACGTACATCAGCAAACAAATACAAACACACGTATAAAATCAAGTATAACCTAAAGAACACGCTGACACACATGAATGACGGGGATACAACCACAATTAATCAATCGACATACAAGCAAGCATGGAAACAAGCGTGCCATAACTAATACGCATGAGCTACCAAGTGAACAGCATAGACACTAAGACACAACGTACGAAAAGAAACCAGACTATTCAGTCCTACGCAGCTCAAGTTTGGACAGACGAAGCAAAATCAGCAAGCAACAGATCCACGTACAGTTTTGGTTTAATTATCGAAACGCGTTTATCACACAAGCGCTAAATAATATAATGGAATTACGAAAACTAATCTGAGCATGGATTATAAATCAGGAGGAGCGAAGCAAATCAACTTTGACAGCAAACACAATTGTATATGAACCAAGCGCGATAGCAAGCCACACTACGCAAGGAAACTTAACATGCATACTAGGTGAATAAAAGGCACGACATACTCACACATACGTATCAAAATCATACAGAAAAAATAAGCCTAACGCGAACGATAAAAAAACAATAACTACAATGATAAACAAAAGAGCGACAGAGAGTAATAAAAAAAACGACAGAGGCTATAAAAAACACAAAAGAACGATAAATTAACAAAATAAAAAAGAGTATTTTGCACCCTCAACTTACATGTATCGTTGACCAAATATCCGAGTCGTAATCGATTGTAAGATTTTATCCCGAGGGGCCGTCGTCGACGAAAACCAATAAAAATCCGTAACTTTGAACACAACTGACAGCGATTTTCAAAAGCTTGTAGTTTCTTCGTTTCTCAACGAAATTTCGAACCGAAAGATGTTTTAGAATCGTGGTAAGGTGAACTTTGAGATTGGGTAAGCAAATCAGAGAGATTGAGAAGTTTACGACACGAAAAACGAGGGAGAACAGGGATAGCTGCACGAAAATCAGAAAAGGATGCTCTGTTTTTCGTGTGTCTATCTCGTCTTCTCTGGGGGCTTTCTTGAGGCTTTTTGTGACTTGAGGTTATGTGTGTGAGCTGTATATTTCGTATCCTTTGAATGCTTGGGGATGGTATGTATATATAGTGTTGATAAGTAGGGTTTTTAGAGGGAAAAGAGCAGCTTTCCCTCCCTCTTTGAGAGCTGCTGTTTCAAGCTCGTCTTAGGGTTTTGGAGAGGGTTTTCTTGAGGGTTAAGCAAGGGTAAATGGAGTATGTGGATCAGGTGTAGGTTTTTGGCTGTGGGTATGGGTTTGGTGGCCAGAAAACGGGTTTTGGGCTACTCAAAAAACAGAGTACGGTGTGGGGGGAGTTGGGTTGTTTTTGACGAGCTATTTGGGCTGATTCGTGGCTGCCTTTGGTCAGGTAGGGAGGGAGCATGGCTGGGTAAAAAGAGTTGGGTTTTTGGGTCGCTTTTTGGGTTGTCAAAACAGGGTACGAAAGGGGGGTTTAGGACGTGTTTGGACAGGTTTCTTGGGCTGTATTTTGGCCGTGGTTTGAGGTGCGTTTTGGCTGTATTTTGGGCTGGTTATTCGAAGGGGAGAAAGGGTAGGGAAAAGGCTTCGAAATTCGTGTTGAAACGGGCTCAAAATCGTTCTTAAAATCGAGCTTAAAACGAGTTATAAAACTTCATTAAGAAAAGCGAATTAAATCGAATACGATTTAATAAACTGTTTTAAAAGCACGAGAAACGACTTTTCAAGTCAAATATAAGAATTTGTAAAAGCGATTTTTCAAGTCGAAATACTTTAAAAAGATTTTTCAAATCAAAACGTCTTATTTTCAATAAAACATTACTTGCGATAAAATAAAAATTTGACAGAACTTATTAAACCAAATATCCTTTGAATTAACAAATATTGTGTCGACAGCGCCCTGCTTACATCGCAATACGAACTCAAATAAATGGTACGAAAACACGTTGTCCTATCATCATAGGGTATTTGTCGGGTTTTCTATAAATTTCCATATCGACAGATACGGGTATCTACACACGGCCTATATCCTTTTGTATGTTGACGACATTATATTGGTTTCCTCGTCGGATTCTCTTCGGGACTCCATCCTTACTCGACTTAAGTCCGAATTTTCGATGTCAGATTTGGGGCCTATTAACTATTTTTTGGGTGTCTCTGCCACACGCACCTCTGATGGTCTGTTTCTGTCTCAAACGAAATACGCCGAAGAAATATTGGCTCGCGCTTCCATGTCTACCTGCAAGCCCTCAAAGACTCCTGTCGACACCCATGCAAAGTTGAGTGCTGCCTCTGGTCCGTCTGTTGCTGATCCTACTCTTTACCGTAGTCTTGCCGGTGCCCTGCAATATCTCACTTTCACTAGGCCCGACATTGCTTACGCGGTCCAGCAGGTTTGTTTGTTCATGCACGATCCCCGTGAGCCTCACTTTGCGGCCCTGAAGCGCATTCTGCGCTATGTCCGTGGCACGGCCACTCACGGCATCTTCATTCGCCCGTCGTCGTCTCGCTCGCTCATCGCATACTCTGATGCTGATTGGGGAGGTTGCCCCGACACTCGACGTTCGACGTCCGGCTACTGTGTCTATCTCGGCGACAACATTGTGTCCTGGTCTTCTAAACGTCAGCCCACCCTATCCCGCTCTAGCGCTGAAGCGGAATATCGTGGTATTGCTAATGCCGTCGCCGAAACTTGCTGGCTGCGCAATTTACTCCTCGAGCTTCATTGTCCGCTCTCCAAAGCCTCACTTGTGTATTGTGACAATGTCAGCGCGATGTATCTCTCCAACAATCCCGTGAATCACCAACGCACTAAGCACATAGAAATGGACATACACTTTGTTCGAGAGAAAGTTGCCCTTGGTCACGTACGTGTGCTCCACGTTCCCTCTCGCTTCCAGTACGCTGACATCTTTACCAAAGGCCTCCCTACGGCGCTTTTCGAGGAATTTCGCTCCAGCCTTAACGTCCGCTGCCCTCCCGTTTCGACTGCGGGGGTGTAATAGAATATGTAAATATTCGGTTGTATTGTAAATATTATGTTGTAATATTGAGTCCTGTATTTTAGGAAGGAGGATATCTTTAGCTTGTATATATACTCAAACCTTAACTGATAATGAAATCAAGGGATTACATTCTTTTAATTTTGACTTATATCGAACACGTATAATGTTTTCGAGAGATTTGCTACAGATTTAGGGAATGTTCCAGTGAAGTTATTTGCCTGCAACTGGAAGTATTGCATTGTGGTGGAGTTGGCAAGTGTGGTAATGAAATTAATGTCACCTTTGAGGTTCATGTACGAGAGGTCTAACCATACTAAGTTCTGAAAATGTCGAAAATCTAGCGGCTCACTGCCTGTGAATTTGTTACCACTTAATACTAGAGTATTGAGACTTGTGAGGTTTAAAAAGGTGATTGGAAATGGACCTGTTAAGAAGTTCATGCCAAGGTCTAAAAACTGCATTCGAGGAAGTTTGAGGTGCATATGTGGTGGTATATTTCCTTCAAGTCGGTTGAGGGTCAACTGTAAAGTCTGAAGAGATGAGAGATTCGATATAAATAAAGGAAATTTGCCCGACAGATTATTTGCTAAACAATTAACAATTGTTAGATTTTTCAGTGCAGCAACACTGTCAGGTATAGTTCCAGTGAATGCATTGTATTCAGCATATATTTTCTCTAAGGAGGTAAGGTTCTGAATGACAGAAAAAAGAGGTCCACTCATATTAGTATTACTAAGGTCTATGTATTTGAGCTTGGACAAGGCTCCTAATTCCTTTGGAAAATACCCTCCTAGGTGGTTCCCATATAGCCTCAGATATTCGAGGCTAAGGCAACCAGATAAGTTGGACGGAATTCCGCCAACAAGTGTGTTGTTCACCAAATGAAAAACTTTTAGCCTGAACAGACGGCCAATTTCTGATGGAATCGTGCCATGAAGACTGTTATTATAAAGTCTTATTTCTGGGAGGAAACTAAGGTTTCCAATGAAAGGCGAGATTGTTCCCGACAATCCTCGTGAGAATAGCTCTAATTCTGTTACCCTTCTATGTCTATGCCCACAGATAACTCCCTCCCAATTGCAGTGGTGAAGTGAGTGATTCCATGAGCTCAAAACGCCGTCATGGTCCACCAGCTGACTCTTTATGGCCAATAAAGCAGAATGATCTGTTTCATTCCCTGGATAATCAATACTGCCCGCTGCAATTGTTGATTTTACATGCTGCAATATTGTCGCAAGGACAACAAGGTAGAGTATTCTAGCTCTCATACTTTTCGTTTTTTTGGCTTATATTTTTGTGTCTTGAGTTTGTTTGTCATTTCGTAGGTTCGAATCTTCATATAGATTGGTTTTCATCTGATATTTTAGTCCAGTAAACGGGCGTCAAAGTCTAGCATTTAATTTGTTGTTGGATTGCCTATTTTGAGGATGTAATGAGCAAAGGTCCTACCAATGTAGAGCAAAACATGGGAAGAAAGGTCGAAATAAGAGGCATATGTTATGTGGTTCACAATGCAGTCAACTTGCCGATGATGACATAAAGAGATATATTGTGGACACCATTCAACAATGGACTTATTCCATGCAACCAGCTTGACCCGCAGTCCACTTGGCCTGGGATGGCTGAAGAAAAGTCCGTTGTATTGATTTGTCAGGACTCTTAGATGATGACGTGACCTCGGTCCACTTACGACGACCCCTCTTGTACTCTTCTACTTGACTAAGAGAAGACTGTCTGATGTTGATCTTTAAAAAATGCCTTCAGTTATTGGCAATGACTCCATAGAAAGCGGTATTTGACTCAAGTTATTAGTCTTACTGACATTGCTGAATAATGACTGTGGAAATGCATTTTCTGCACTACTTATGTAATGGTTTGTGACTTGTGACATGCTTAGCTTTCCATGAATGGTAAATTGGTTTGTTTAATCATTGAGCAGGTGGTGAAGGCTATGTAAATGTTATGATGGTTGGCGCTTCATTTGGGAGCTGTGTTGACCGGTTTTCTCAGCAAAAGCCGCGACTGGACCGTGACAACTAGTGACGCGGGGCTTTGAGTTTGCCTCCTTATTTCATTAGAATTGATGTCATTGTATGGTGTGATGTTCATTTTTTGATTTCACCTCCTCGGAAATGAAAACAAAAGATAAAACATCTACTTTCATTTGATATTTTGGTCGAAATTCTTTGACTTGTCGAGATTATTAAATTCTTCTTTTTAAAGATTACTTCACTTTTGTTCATTCCGTTACATCAAGAAGCCAAAGAATAGGAAATCCTTGGCTCCATTTGACGAAAAATTATGTTTTAACTTCTACATATTGTCAGCAAAACTAGTTCATGTGCATTACTAACATTCATGTACGACATAATTTTAAAGTTAAAAGTGCACAGACTATTGGTATTGTGAGTTTGAGGAGAAAAGACATTCTTCTTCTGGTCTTCTTCTTCCCTTGCTCCATGCAACTTGGCAAGTGTACTGTTTTCAACCAGTGACACTGTACTTGTATTAGTGTAAATTCCCTCCTCAAAATTATTGTAAGATAAGTTCAGGTAGATCAAGGGAAAATCGGAGAAGTAAATAGGAAGTGACTAGATAGATTGTTACGAGAAAGATCAAGTATCTGCAGGCCAGACAAAACACTGAATGATGAAGGATGTGTCACTGTGAAATCGAGTTATTTGGTAGGTTGACTTATCACTTTCGAGGATGTGTCAGCCGTATCTCATTTATGCACTCGTATTCAAGCGGTGTCAAGCGTCAGGCGCTTGTCCTTGCCAGCTCGTTGCATGGAGGTACGTCCCTGTCCCGGTTTTTGTACGTATGTATTTTATGCTCAAGAGTCTATCGGATACCTTGAAATAGAAAGTCGCTTAACTGTTGAAAACTTGGTTCATGACTAAGGCAAAGTCAGGCTAAATTATATTGTCTTGTCTAAAATTGCAGTTGAAATGCAGCAATAATAAATTCAAAATAAATCGAAGTAAAAATGAAAAGGAAAGAAAGAATTTCTATTTAAACTTCTTACCTATAAAATTAACTTTATAACCGATTTGTATGGTTGATGATCTTATATATAATAAGAACAATGCTTGCAGAGTGTTTTAAGCTAGAATCAAAGAATGAAGATGAAGGTGTGTTGCTACTACACGTTGTTTAGTATTTACCAATTTTTCGGAATTTCTCTCTTCTTTATTTCCTTCACTACTTCTTTTGATATGTACGTTTTTCTTCCTCTTCCTCTTCCTCTTCTTTTTCTCTTTTACTTTAACCTAATTTTAATTTGTGTCTTTTTCTTTTCTTCACCGTGCATGTGTTATATTCAAACGTCACATACTTAATAATTTATTTCAAGTTATTTCATTTAGTGAATATAATGCTAATATCTATAAGTACAACTAACAATTATCGTAATTCAATAACCATCCACGCATGTTAAGAGGAACATGTTAGAAACTTTGGACACACATGATTAACTTGTGTATGGAGTAACTACTTTTTACAAGTTGGTTTATGGTTATGTGTGTATTGAAAATCATGAGAAGGTGAAAGTATGCCAAAATTAGAGGGGAAAGGTATACTCCGTATTTAAGGATCAATCAAATTCTTAAGACGATGATGTCATTGTAAGTAAGTTTGTTAATAGGAGATTTAAAATTGTAAGCGTATACCTACCAACCGTGAAGGCGAGAACAAAGGAATGAAATTACTCGTGAAAGTTGTCTAATTATTTTAAATTATAAACCTGATAATAAAAGAAAGCATATTAAAACAGGCCGAATAAAAAAAAATACATAGTTATACATAACATTATATGTTTTTTCTACGATTTTTATTTTATGAATGAGGGATGGACTCCGTATAACACTACAAAAAAAACAGCTTATAGCGACGGACGCATCCGTCGCAAAAGTACCAAAATCCGTCGCTAAAACAGTTTTGGCGACGGAATCTCCGTCACAAACGGACGACGCAACAATTCGTCGCAGAAATCATTTCGCGACGGAAATTCCGTCGCAGGTGTTGATTTTGCGACGGAAATTCCGTCACACGCTGGCGTCACAGGACATACGAAAGTCAAGGAAATCTTGACTGGTTGCGACGGACTTTCCGTCGCAGGCTACCTTTGTTTGACTTATGTTGACCTATTGCGACGGAATTTCCGTCGCAACATGCGTCATATGCACAAACAAAAGTCAAGGAAATTTGACTTATTGCGACGGAACTTCCGTCGCAGGTAATGTTTTTTTTGGGGGGCAGCAGGCTTTTGCCGTGCTCCACACCGTTTTGGTGTTTTTTTTTTTGTTACAATTTCGATACCAATGAGCCCTGCATTCAGAAAATTACAGTACACCAAAAACCAATTGGACAGCTGACGCTGTACCTAAATACTGAAAAGTCACCATTTCATAAATTTTCGAACTTAAATAATACAAAGTACGTCCTTAGAAGTTCACAACCACAAGTTAGTTCGAGAAATCACATAACTACCTACATTCACATAACTAAGTGGGAGGGACAATACTACCGAACCCGTGCGCATCGCCGTGGTCGTCGGAGAAGTCGTCGCGACGAGACGGTGGCGGGCCGGGATTACATGATGATTGACCAGGAGGAATGAAACCGAACTGTTGCATGAATGTCTCAATCATGTTCTGCCGTTGTTCAAATTCATTCAATTTCGCCTTTAACTGTACGTTCTCGGCCATTGTCATCGATCTGACGGGAACATAACTAGACGCGTGACCGGCTCTACTACTCCTCGTGACATTTGGCGGTTCAAAGAACTGCGTAGCCGTCTCTCCGGTACCATAAACTCTACCTTTTTTGTCGAAACCTCCTACGCTTTCAAGGTAGATTTGATCGTCAGCCATATCTAGTTTCCCGGCCTCCTTCTCCGCCATTTTCTTCATGTAATCGTTCTGAAAACAATACAACTTTCATTAAATACAATGAAATATATTACTACTAATAATAACAAAACAACTAATACTACTAACTATTACTAATAAATGATAAGCCGTAAAACTAAAAAAGTTTAACAAACTACTAATAATATAACTAATTGTACTACTAATAATTAAAAAAACTACGATAAATATTACATACTGCGATTTGTTCGGCACGAGGAGTGATCCATTTTCCCTGCTTGTTCTTTTTCGACAACTCCAACAACTTAAAAGGACTCACATCATCGGTGTCCTTACTCTGCAAGTTAATAATTTAATCATGAATAGATAATGTGTAACAAGTTTTAGTAAATAATACTCCCTCCATTCACATCCAAAGGCATCATTTGCCTTTTTGACACTATTCATATGTGTCGGTAATCTTTGAAATTCCCGACAATCTATAAGTGAAAATATAATCGTGTGTGATCTTGTTTTATTCGTCTTTATGCGTACTATATCATATCCAATTTTTAGATTTTTTTATCGTGTGAAATTATAGATATTTCCGTTCCGACATTCGCCTCGACAAATGTGATAAAGCAACCGATGCCTTTGGATGTGAATGGAGGGAGTAATAATAATAGTAAGGAATAATGTATACTTATATTAAAAAAAAAAAACTAAGACTTACTATCGCAGTATCCAACGCTCGAGCTGCACTTTTCCGACCTAAGACGTGGGTCGGTAGTGCTTTTCCCTCTTTTCCTCCCTTACACCGGTTTTCCGTCGCCTTCTTCGAAATCTCAGCGAATTTCGGGTCATCCTTCTTTCTAGTTAACAACTTTGCAAAACATCCAGGAGTCATCCAACTTGGTTTGTTTTTCTTCCTCGCTGCTCTGAATATCTGATCTCTAAACTTCTTTTTAATGTAATTGTAGTAACATAATTCCAGCTCCTTGAGATCGTCAGCCTTTACCTTACTCTATTCAAAACACATTTAAAAAATAAAGATTAGAAATAAATTTAACTTCGCAATTAATTAACCTTACGACCAAAAATATATATAAATTAACCTTGAAATGATTCCACATATGCTCTTGACGCTCACGAGGAGTGGCTGTCCAGCTTGGATAGAACCCGTCGTAGTTAGCATGAATGCTGTCGATCATGAACTCAATCACTTTTGAATGACTAAACCTGCAATTTCATTAATATGCAGCTAATGAAAATATATATACAATAAACAAAAATAATATTTATGTCCAAAATTATATAATATGTAACAACTATAACATAATTTCTTACCAAACGCCATCTGAGTCTTCGTCGGGGTTCATGATCAATTTACCGTCTTGATCATATTTCGCTGTTTTTTCTTTCTTCTTCTGCGGTCTTGCCTCCTCGTTCTCATCGTCATGACGCTGAGAATTGCTTCCACTTCCTTTTTTCCTAGCCATTTGTACCTAAAAACAACACAAATTAAAATACAAGTCAAAACATTCAATTAAAATACACAAGATAAAACACATGTTTAAAACACAAGTTAAAGGTTTTTCCTTACAAATTAATATTCACTAGAATCATCGTCACTATGATTATCCGACTCCAAACAACGAAAAAGTGCATTAACACCTTCCTCTTCTTCCTCATCATCATCATCATCGTCTTCTTCTTCTTCTTCTTCTTCTTCTTCTTCTTCTTCACCATCCAATGCCTCTTCTACTTCGTCTTCATCATATTCCATCTCATTCTCTACATCCTCTTCTTCCGCACCCCATCGTTATCTTCTTCACCCACGTCGTCCGTCTCGGCAATGTCAGTTACATCCTCATCCTCTTCCACTGATTGAGGTTGCGGATAACCGACATTTATATCTTCTTGGTATACAATATCTTCAATGGGGATATCAAAATTTGATCTTGCTTTGATCTTAAATACGGCAGACCACTGATTATCTTTCTTTGTGTTAGGATATGAACTGTAACACACTTGTTCCGCTTGGTATGCCAACACAAATGGATCATATGTTGTCAACGTCTAAATCTTTTGCTCTTGTGACCACGTGATCCTCAAAATAAAGGGAGCAAAAGTTTGATATTTCTTCAAGCAGATACGCGTTGGTTATAGACCCTTCAACTCGTGCTTTATTACCAATTTTTTTTTTAATGTGATTAAGAAACCTGCATTTAAGTTATAGGTTTTAATGTTAAATTTATGTCATAGTTTATAGGTGAAACTATTGTTCAAATTCAGTAAAAAAAAAAAAAATCACCTTTCAAAGGGGTACATCCATCGATAGTGAACCGGTCCCCCAACCTTTGCCTCGTAAGGCAGGTGAACAGGTAAATGCTCCATGCAATTGAAAAAAGACGGAGGAAATATCTTCTCCAACTTACAAATAATCTCAGCAATGTTTTGCTCCAAAAGAATTACATTCTCAACTTTAAGATTGGAGACACACAAATCTCTGAAGAATTGACTCAACTCAGTTAATGCACTCCACGTATTACACGGCAATAGCTCTTTGAGTGCGACAGGCAGTAAGCGCTCCATAAAAACATGACAATCATGACTCTTCATCGCATGCAATTTCAAGTTCACGTTGTCTACACACCTGCTCATATCAGAAGCGTAACCATCTGGAAACTTTAGCTGAGAAACCCAATCACATAGAGCTTGTTTTTGGACCTTATCGAGAACAAATCTCAACGATTTGGGTCTTGACTTGCAATATTTCTTAAAATCTAACTTACCCTTAGGTCTAAACGCTGTTTTATTTGGGACTTCCATGATTGTGTTTATTAGTTGTTCGAAAAAATTCTTCTCAATGTGCATGACATCCAAATTATGTCGAATCAACAGTGTCTTCCAATAAGGAAGTTCCCGTAATATACTACGCTCCACCAACCCTCTTTCTTACCTTTCAATTTTTTCAATCGAAGTCGCTGAGCCAACAATTGTTGGCAAATTCCTCACAATCTCCCAAGTTTGTTCTCTCCCACAACCGCGATGGGGTCAGATTCGCTTCATTTGGTCGATCTTTTCTAAAATCGAACATTTCCATCGAAATTTATGATCGATTGGCAACATTTGACGATGACAATCAAACCAACATACTTTCCGACTACCTTCAAGGTAAAAGGACTTAGGCAGAGCGGTGACAATAAGGACATGCTAGATGACCCTGAGTGGTCCATCCGTAAAGCATCCCGTAAGTCGAAAATCGTTAATAGTCCACATCAATGCTTTCGTAGTTGAAAGTTTTGTTTCTTTGATACATCGTAAGTGTACAACCCCGCATCTACGCTTGTTTCAACTCTTTTATCAACGGTTGCAAATACACATCCATTTTCGACTTAGGATTTTTGGACCAGGGATTATCAACGTTAGAAAGATAAACCGCTTCTTCATGCACACCAAGGTGGAAGGTTGTGCGGAGTCACCATTACAAAGCCACGCCGAGTACGGTTTTCCAAACCGACCGTAAGGAGAAAACCCATCGCCGCATAGGCCAAGGCGAACATTGCGAGGCTCACTTGCAAATTCAGGATGCTCATTGTCGAAATGTTTCCGTGCTTCACCGTCACTAGGATGTGACATAGTCCCGATTTCACGGCGACTATCGAATGCCATGTCATTTGACTAGCAATACTTTTGGTAGCATAAATTGGCCAGAACCTTGGTCCTAACGGAAAATAAGTTAGCACCTTTTGCCCACTCTTTGTTGGACGAATTTAGGTTAGCCTTATATCTATCTCTACCACAATCAGGGCACTTCAGAAGGTTTGCATTCTCTTCCCAAAACAACATACATCCAAAGGGACAAGCGTCGATCTTTTCACATGGCAATTGAAGAGCCTTAAGCACATTTTTGATCTCATAGAAGTTGCGTGACATGACATTGCGCTTCGAAATCATGTCCCCGATCAACGACGCGATACGGTCCATAACTTCGTGAGCTAAGTCGAACTCGCACTTAAGTGACACCAGTCTTGAAGCCACCTCTAGAACTGACATTTCACTTCCTTCATACACTGGCAGCTCCGATTTTTTAAGCATTTCAAAGAAGGCTACGACTTCTGGGTTTGGAGTCTCTTCAAACTCTTCAACTCCATCACGATTTAAGGCTTCCTCACGAATTTGATCAATCCGATCACGTAACGCATCCTCCACCATATCGTGATACGGATTTTGAGAATTCGATCCACTACCCTCTTCTTCATTAGAGGTTGGAAAAGATTCTCCATGAGCAAATTCCCAAAGAAAATAATTACTATCGAACCCTCTTAAAGCAAGATGGTTTTTCACTTCAAATTCATATAAATATGGTATGTTTTTGCATTTCGAACATGGACACCTAATCTTTTTTGTCGTCTTAAACTCTTCACTCTGCTTAGCAAAATTAAGAAACTCCAAAACTCCTTTAGCGTACTCACTCCTAATTTTTTTGTTATCATCTAAACGCTCATACATCCATTTTCGCTCCGTTCTCTTCATTTCAATCTAAAAGAATCATGAATAATCACACATATACACAAACAATTAACATTTCACACAAATAATAGTCAAGTACTCAAAAACAACAAATTAACAACAAATAATCATATACAACAATAACATTTACTAATAATTGAATTTTTATTAGTCAACTCCACGTTTTGGGTCCTTATCACTCCAACCTAAACCCATCTTTAAACGTCTTCTATCACTAGTAAATACAATTCTTGTATAACTTAGAATGAAGAAAATTCGGCAGCAATTCCCTTCAGTTCTCCAAATACATTATATAAACGAATAAAATCCGTCTACATATGTATTCAGAGAACATATAAGAAATTGCCATCGAACTTTCTTCCTTCTAACTTATTCAAGAATTGTATTTACTACCTAAGTGATAGAAAACGTTTAAAGATAGTCCCAAAATGGGGACTATTCAAAAGTTATTCCTAATGAATAACTTTTGAACGGGTACTAAGTCATGAATGATTAAAAATAAATTAGAAATTAATATTAGTATTATATATGATATTACTAATAAACAACACTTAATACTAACAAACACAACAAATAATACTATAATAATACTACTATTTATAACTACTATACTACTCCTATAATTACTACTCCTATTATATTACTAATACTATAATTACAAATACAAATACAACACTTAATACAACACTTAATTATTACTACTCCTATAATTACTACTCCTATTATATTTTAAATACAACACTTAATTACTACTACTCCTATAATTACTACTCTTATTATACTACTAATACTATAATAATACTACTAATTATAATTAAAATACTACCACCACAACTACAACCTACACTACAACAATAATAACAACAACAACACAACCACCACAACTACAACCTTCACCACCATTACCACCACAACTACAACCTTCACCACCATCACCACCACAACTATACTATACAACAACAACAATAACAATAGCAATAACAACCTAAGTGGTAGCGGTCTGGTGGTTCCTGGGGCAACCTCAAAGCCTAGCAATGGCAGGAACTGCGAGGTCCCAGGTTCAAGCCTCCAGAAGCGCACCATGCGGGTATCACGACGGCCCCTGGTAAAAAAAGGGTGGCTTACCTGGTACAGGTGGTGACGTCGGAATGCCTGTGCCCGGGGGGATTAAACCCCTCGTCACCAAAAAAAAAAAAAAAAAAAAAAAAAAAAAAAAAAAACTATACAACAATAACAACAACAACATAATACAACAACAATAACAACTAGAACAACACAATACAACAATAACAACAACAACAACAACAACACAAAACAACAACAACAACACAATATAACAACACCAACACAATACAACAACAAAATTAAAAAAAATTCAATCAAAACCCTAATTATTAAAATTAATATCAATTGAAAATCAAAATTCACCCATGGGATCTATCTTAGGTCATTATTCGTTCTCTAACAACCTACAATTAACATCTAACTTCAATAAAAATTGAAAAAATCACAAAAAAATCAAAAAAATCACAAACTAACCTCAAGGTGGTGGTGGTGGCCGGCGGCGGCGGTCGGAGGTGATGCCGGTGGTGGTGGGGAATACGGTGGTGGTGGCCGGAGAGGTCTAGGGTGGTGGTGATGTCGTCGTCGTCGCCGTCGCCCTTTACTCTCTCTCTCTTTTTTTTTTTTTTTTTTCTCTTCCCGTCAAATGCCAGATCTGCTGCTGAGGATCCCCTTTTTTTTTTTTTCTGCGACGGAATTTCCGTCGCAAACCCGTCGCTACATAAACATTTGCGACGGAACTTCCGTCACAGACCTCGTCAGTCATATTTCTCAAGCTGAATGAAAATTGAGTTTGTTTGCGACGGAATATCCGTCGCAAGCCGTCGCTATTAATAGGTCTGCGACGGATATTCCGTCGCAAAGACCGTCACAAGTCATTTTTTAGTTTGGCGGGTTTAGGAATTTTTTGGCGCTGAGATGTTGCGACGTATCACTTAAGTGGCGACGGATATTCCGTCGCAACAACAAATTTTAGCTACGGATTTGAAATCCGTCGCAATTTCCGTCGCAATGCCCTTTTTCGTGCGACGGAATTTTTATCCGTCGCAATGACCGTCGCTATAGGCATTTTTTTTGTAGTGTAACATAAAAACTTGGGCACGTTGCAGGGATACAACAGCAGCGGTCACAGTAGAAGTAAGGGACAATGCGGTCAGTGATGAAACCTACGTGACCATTGATCATGCCTATATTTTGCCACACACTTTATGAATGAGTTGTAACTGTGTCATTATCATTTGGTGGTGATAGACAATGGTATACTCCAACTCACAATTGCAAGTCCACAAGGCTATCTAACTAGGATTAGTTAAGCCGGAGTTGACAATTTACTCGAAACTCGTAACAAACCATCTAATAGAGGGTACGCGGACATAGTCTGGGATACACCCGGTCACCATAGTACAACCGAGTGGTATGTTCGCCTTTTTTGTTTCTCAACATTGGAGACCAAGGGAAAAACTTATGCGAAGTAACTTATATGCGTGCAGGATACTAGGATCTTATTTCACTGTCATAGTTAATAACGAGGAACAAGTGGAGGTTTCATTTACAAATAAATGGGATTCTACCGCCTGGAATGCATCTGGTGGTAGTCGGAGACTCCCTGTGAATATTGATCGAAGGTATAATATAATGCATCATCGCCACAATACTCCCTTTTATTGTGTTTAGTTCAAATGTAGCTAGTTTGATGGTTTACGTGCATAACAATAAACGATATTGGGATATCAGGTATATTATGCTTCAAGGATCGTCTGGGTTCTATGCGTATACATTGTTAGAACGTGAAGAAGGATATCCCGCATCAAATTTATATCAAATAAGAGATGTTTATAAACTCGATCATGTGAGGTATGAATGATTTTTGGCTGCAATCTATTTTAATCATAACAGTTTCTTTTATGATATTGTGCATTAATTAATGTTTAGATATGGTCGTCAGGTTTCATTACATGGCGATTTCAGACGACAGGCAACGGATAATGCCTATGCCACAAGATCGAAAGTCTGGTCTTCCTCTTGCCTATAAAGAAGCCGTTGTTTTGACTAATCCAACAAACCCGAATCTCAGAGGAGAGGTAGTTTAAGTAAAACTTTTCGATATTGCCTTGTTTTTTTAGCCTCTGTCAGCCTTCTAATAGAAGCTGCTTCAATGGCCTTGTACGTATCATGAATTATGGTCTGATAGGTGGATGACAAATACGCGTATTCATGTGAGCACAGAGAAAATAATGTGCATGGATGGATATCATACGAACTACGTGTCGGTTTCTGGATAATAATTCCCAGCAATGAGTTTCGATCTGCAGGACCTGTTAAGCAAGACCTCACTTCCCATGTTGGCCCAACTTCATTAGCTGTGAGTTATCATAGCGAAAACTCTGTTCGTTTTCGCATACAAATATAAATTTTGAAGTAGCCAACATGTTCCAATGTATGAGTATTTTGCCTTCTAAACAGATGTTCCACAGTACTCACTAAGCTGGTTTAGATGTGACTATGATATTCCAAGAAGGCGAACCATGGAAAAAGGTGTTTGGGCCTTATTACGTGTACCTAAATTCGGTTTCAGAGGACGTAGATCTACACACACTGTGGTATGATGCGAAACGCCAGGTATGAACTAAAATTCCACTTTTCATCGACAAATTCCTTTCTTTAATTCTTTTCATCCTGATAACGTACTGAAAGTTGAATCAGATGTTGCAAGAAGTTAGAAGTTGGCCTTATGAATTCCCTGAGTCAGAGGACTTTCCTAATTCTATGCAGCGTGGTTTTATATTCGGTCGGTTGCTGGTGCATGATAGGTAATCTACCTACTAATTCTCTGAATATAAGATGCATATATAATTTCATTTCGATATTCTAATTAGCTCAATATTTTTTTATTTTTTTTTTGGTACAGGTGGATGATGCCGAGGCCAGCTAGTTTTGCTTGGGTTGGACTGGCAGCACCTGGTGACACGGGATCCTGGCAAACCGAAACTAAGGTTAGTTGATGCATTCATATACATATGTAGAAAGACCGGCTTAAGAGTTTAGTCTTAATGCTGTTAGGGATACCAGTTTTGGACTCAAGCAGATCGTAATGGACGTTTCAAAATAAATGAAATACGCGTTGGTGTTTACAACTTGTATGCTTGGGTTCCAGGCGTCATTGGTGATTACATGAATACAGAAAAAATAACAATTACTCCAGGTTTCAACTCTTTATATATCATAGGAACATTGGGGTCGACATAATCGTACAACTAATGCAAATAAATTTGAGTTTAGTAAACGAGCTTCTTGTGTGTCTATACTAGGCTCTGTGATGAACTTGGCCAATCTTGTATTTGAGCCGCTTAGAAATGGACCGACGTTATGGCAAATAGGTATTCCAGACCGTACTGCTCTGGAATTCTATATACCAATGCCAAGTCGGTTTTTTGTGAACAAACTCTACACAGACAGTGATCTGCACAAGTATGCACTTTCATGCCAATTCAAGCCTCTACTCATATCAGCTTATAAATGCTTTCACAATCTACATATAACGTATGGTGTTTATCGATAAACAGGTTTAGACAATATGGTCTCTGGGAACGGTACGCTGAGCTATATCCTGACGATGATCTAGTATACTCTATTGGAGCTAGTGAGTACCACAGAGATTGGTTTTTTGCCCACGTGACTAGGTAAGCTCCTTATAAATTACTAGATCAAAAGCATGTTACGTTTCGTCAGCTAGAATATGTTCGCCATTTTAAACTTGCAGGAAGGCCGACAATGATACTTATAAACCAACCACTTGGCAGATTAGATTCAATCTTAACTATGTAATAGCTTCAGCCACGTATACGTTAAGGATTGCCTTGGCTTCTGCTGCGAGGTCTGAATTACAAGTAAGACGCTTACAAAAAATCTGCTCCATGTTTGTTTGTTTTTTTTTTACGATTTGCTTGCATGACTAGTAAAGATTTAAGAATGAATGCTTGTACTAATATAATGCAATTGTAAGGTGCGATTCAATAATCCGGGATTGAGCAAACCCCAGTTCACGACAATGCTGATAGGTTCAGATAATGCAATAGCAAGACATGGAATACACGGGTTATACAGGGTGTTCAACGTGGAAGTACCTAGCGAATGGCTAAGTGTTGGAAACAACACGATATATCTAGCGCAAACAAGACATACAGGTCCGTTTGAAGTGATTATGTATGATTACATACGTTTTGAAGGGCCGCCACAAGCAACAGACGAGTTGAGTGTGTACAGAGTTCGACATTGATTGTCTGTAATTCTTTAGTAAAGGGTAGGACTGTTGGAGGATGAGAGTAATAGTAGTGTATTAGAGGAGATTGTCTTCATATTCGTCATTTTGTGTCTTTTTGGTTGCTGCTTGTGAAAACTAATTATACTAGTTTCTTGTAAGGAGTGATTATTGTTGGTACGTAACACAACGAATTATAATTTCACAAAAAATTATAATTCACAAAAATTATAATTCCGCTCCACTCATTGCCAATAGAATTTGGGATGGAACCTCACATGTTTAGTAAAGCTTACACCCATGAAGCGGACACTCTCATGGTATTAGAGTCTATGGTTGTGTGACCTAGGATATGAAATAAAACTAGGCCAACTAAAAAAATACTATGGTCTTGCTTAATAAAGCGGACCCTCTCTGAGTTACGGTCCTGACATCCTGAGGGCTGAGCAAAATATCCAAAAAATCGATCCGATCCGATATTCGAACCAAATCCAATCCGGAAAAAATTCGGATCAAATATCTAAATCCGGAAATTTCGGATATCGAATCGAATACGGATATTGGCCTGAAAAATTTTGGATATCCGTATTCGATCCGCATTAACATAATTTGTTGGACTTCTCTTAATTAGAGGCATTGGGCTTTTTTTGCTTTGGGTCATAAAAGAGACTAAAAGATGAAGCTGTCCCCACCACTTATCTAATATATATATATATATATATATATATAAGATCTTTCTGCCTCAAAGCCTGTAGAAGTTTATCAGTCGTAATCTGCCATTGGATTATCAAAATCAACTACCGAGATTAAATCTCAAAAGGAGGTGGGAAGGCGTCAATGGACCTACAAATTCAACAGCCTAGGAAAACTTATAATCTTTTTTTTTTGTTAAAATCTCATTTTTTTTTTGGTTAAAATCTCGAATTTTTTGGTTAAAATCTCAAACCTGGAATTTTGGGCTTAACGACTTTCCCTCATAACTTGGGCTTGATTGATCTTATCCCTATATATATATATATATATATATATATATATATATATATATAGAAATAGGATCATGTAAATCCTACCCATATTTGTAAATCCTACATCCAAATCTCAACCATAGGATCATGTAAATCTAATGGCTCAAATCAATTAATTCTAAACAAACTCTCCCCCAATCTTCTCTCCTTCATCACGTTCTTTTTTATATCTTGTCTCTATAACTCAATTTTTGCAACCAAAATCAAATTCAATTTCATCAATGTCAAATTAAGCCGAAATCGAATACAATTTCATCATGAAATTCAGCAATTCAACATCACATTCAACCGAAATCTAATTCAACATAAAAAATGCAATGGAAATCGAATTCAATTTCTACAATAACAAGTTTATTTGAGATTTCATCATGATTATGAAATTTCAATGTTTCATTACTCATTGTTGTGAATTTGTTGTTGAATTCATTATATATATGGGGATGAACATATGTTGTGGTAGAATTACTCTATTCAATTAAGTTATTATTGTATTTTTGTGTGTTGCACACTAGATATTTGATGAAATGCCTCAACGAAGTATTCATAGTCGTTTCGAACAAAAGTATCACTAATTTACACTAAAAGTTTCACAGTGTTACACTAAAAGTATCACGATGCTGTAAATCCATAGAAAATATTTATGTATTACATCCTACAAAAAGTATCACTTACGATAACTAAAAGTATCACTGCTTAGAACTAAAAGTATCAAAACAAATCATAGTAACTGTATAACTAAAAGTATCATTGAGTATAACTAAAAGTACCAGTCAGCTGTTAAATAGGTCGCGCGCTTTTATTTTTTTGGCTCAATCTTGGCCCTCCATTCCTTTGATCTAAGGGCTTAGATTAGGATGTAGGATTTAAAAATATATGAGAATGTATCGGGATCTTGACTCTATATATATATATATATATAGGGTTAGGATCCGGTGCGCACCACCTTACAATGCGCACCATACGCACCATAAAAAGTCAGTCAATACAAAGATTAATTCAACTTCAGTCACTTTATCCTTTCTTTTACCCTCATCTCTACATCAAATACATCACCACCAACCACCTCATCTACAGCCTCTTCATCACCACCGACACCGTCGCCTCTACCTCCACCGAGACCGCCGCCTCCACCTCCACCGGTACCACCGCCTGCACTTCCACCGGTACCGCCGCCGGCACCACGTTTTGTACAAGCTCCAAAAATCTTTTACCTGGCCGAGTCCTCCTTCTATCCTTCCATCCGCCACCACCGGCACCACCGGCACCACCGTCAGATCTGATTGTGGTGGCGATGGCCGTGGTGCAATGATGATGGTGGTGCAATTCCATTACAAATCTCAGTTTTTTATTCAAATCTCAGTTTTTTAATTTTTAATTTTTTTAAAAAAAAAAAGGCTATTATGGTGGTGATGGCGGTGGTGCGGTTAGAGCAGTGGTCACGACGATAGTACGGTGGTTGTAATGGCAAATATCGTAGTGGGCTTATTCGGATTGTGTATTTAGATCTCTTTTTTTTAATCCGAGTTATAGTTTTGCGCATCCAATTTATCGTCATAATAATATTAAAATTATAACATTGTATATTTGTATTTATTAATATTTCATGTATATCTAAAACACTATGTTGTGTACCCGATTTGCATTCTTATGTATCCAATTCCTATTTTTTAAATTTATATAAACAAAAAAAGAAAAAACATAAATAAAACATGGATATATTAGTATTATGTTTTTATCTTACTCATTTTTGTGTGTATCTGATCTAATGCCCAAATTTGTGTAAAAAATATACAAATTTTGTGTACCTGCTAATATGGAAATTTGTGTACCTAATTGGTGCGAATCAGATTACACAAAATTGAGTATTAGATACACAGAATCCTAGGTTAGGTACACAAGTTATATTAGATACACAAATACAATGTTTATTAATGTGAGGGAGCTAGGCTTCGTTTTATTTTTGTGTGCACAGAAAACTTTATTGTTTTATTTATGTTTATTAAATACAATGTTATGTTTATTATTCTATTTAGTTTATTAATTTGATGACATAATTTGGATACACAAAAAAGTTAGTCGGATACACGAAAACATGATTTAGATACACGATAAATATTAATTAAGTTTTTCTCAATAGTTTTACAATTTTTTATTAATTTTATTATTCTATTTAGTTTATTAATTTGATGACATTATTTGGATACACAAAAAATGTGAGTCAGATACACGGAAACGTGATTTAGATACACATAAATTTATCATAATTTATCAATAAATATAATGTTTTATTTATACTTTTTCTCATAATTTTATTTTTTTAATTTGCTTACAAAATTTGATAGAATTAATTGGATACATAAAATACAACACATATACACAAAAATCAGATTTGGGTACACCATCCCAAAAAGACGTCAATTATCCAACTACTATACCACCATTGCCACCACCTCTGGCGCCGCCACTATACCACCACCGCAACACCCCCATTTCAACCCGAACACCACCACTATAATTAGTTAATTACCAAAAAAAATGAGATTTATAATTTCACCATAATAGTAGATCTGATAAAAATGGAAATTTTCACATAAAAAATCAACAGTGAGCACCTCCAGATTTGGGCCACCATTTTCACATAAAAAATCAACCTTTATTTGGTCTCTCATTTCTCAAATTTTCACTCACCGTCAATTATAACCACAACAACGACATTAGAAATCAACTAACGACGGCGGATCTAACACAAAAGAAAGTGGCGGTGGAGTCGGCGGCGACTCCGGCGAGTACATGTGGAGGCTGGATAAGATGACGACGATACGACACCACCAAGAAGGGGTGGTCTCAAAACGTGGCGGTGTGCGTGATGGTGGTAGTGGTGGTGGTGATGAGCATTTTCATTTCAGATCTGGGCCACCATGGCTCATGCAGTCGAAAGGAAATGAGATTATTGGTGGGAAGGGCGGCGGCCGTCGGTGGTGGTGGTCGGTGGTGGCCGTCGGTGGTGTAGTGAGTTTGGTGGATAATTTGATTTATTATTGGTTTTGATTTTGGGAAAATTGTGTGGGAGATGTTAGGGTTTGTGAAGGGGGGTTGGGCTTTATGTTATGTTCACTGACTTGGATTGTGTTTGGTGCGTACGGTGCGCACCATAAGAAGGGTGCGTACCGGATCCTAATTCTATATATATATATATATATATATATATATATAGAGGGAGGTTCTTTTAAGTCGATAGGGTGAGGGAGAGTCATTGAGTCGTAATATGGACCATTAGATTAAAATAAATCAATGGACTAGATTAACTCAGAATTAATTATTATTTGCCCAAAAAAATAAAGGAAAATTCAACCTAAAATAAATAAATCAAAAAAACAATAATTTCACATTCTCCCACATTTTCATCCGACAAACATTGCAATTCCCTAAGGCCTAAACAATCTCACACCTCTCTCTTCATTTTCAACTTTTTTCATTCATCCCACCAAATTAAACACTCATCTAACTTATATCTTCTTCTTCCCTAATTCAATTTTTTTTCCTCATCTTAATTTTTTCCTTTCTTTATATTTAAAAATTCATCAAAATAAAATAAAGATAAAGCTATTGTCATCGATCATCAACCATTGCTATCATCGTCGTCACTCATTTGCCACCGTTGCCGTCAATTTTGTCAATATTTGTAGGTATTTTTGTTAATATATTATGATATTTTAAATTTTAAATTTTAAAACCTTAAGAAATTGTAATTCTAAGTTTTTTTAATTGATAGTTTTTTAGAAATCAATTGAATTGAATTTTATTAATTTTTTATATTTTAATTATTCAAATCTTAATATATTGATTTTTTTTACAATTTCTTAGTCTAGCGTTTGCAATCTTTTACAAAATAATAGGTTTTTTCTTAGTTTTCTCATTTTTTTTAAAAATCCATTCTTGAATATATTAATATTCGAGAATACAAATACTGAAAATTTAGAAAACTCATTAGCTCACAAAAATGTTACCATTGGAACGGGCTCGAAAAAATAATAATTTTACCCTTTTGTTTCGCCTAAATCGGAGTTCGAACGAAAATTTACGAAGTCTTTTATAAATCCCATTTTATTTTATGCGGATTTGCAATTTCATTTTTAAATCCGATATTTTGAGCTTCGAAAATATAAATGACAGCAAAAGAATTGAAGTGATGTTTATTGTGTTGTTGATTAATAGTGAAAAAGTTGTCTACTACTTTCAAGTTATAATTTTAGTCTCATACTACGTTTTAATATTTACAGATGTATTTCCTATACTAAGGAGAATGAGGTTGATGATGTTGAGACGCCCGAAGATGTTGTTAAGGAAGCCAAAGAAACTAGTTATGTCGTAAAGTTTAGCACTCGAAAGCTTTGTACAAATGATGGGTTATAAATTAAATGAAGAACGTTGGGACGTACAAATTCATATAAAATAAACCCGCTATATGGAAATATATTCAAGCTAAGCATCAAATTGTCCCTCATTGAGATATGAGTCCCGTCTTTGCTGAACTTCCACTCTGTGACGATTTAACTAGCAACAAATATCATAAATTAAAAAGAAGATTTTAACAGACAAAAAACGAATTCTAATATTCTAATAATTGATTTTAACTACCAACAAATATCATAAATTAAAAGAAGATTCTATTGGAGAAAAAACGAATTCTAATGTTCTAATAATTGATTTTAACTATTCACATTAACATAAGAAAAAAATTATAACGGAGAAAAAAAAACTTCAATATTGTAAAAGAGATTACACTTAAAAACGAATTTCAACGTACCATTATTACATCTATGTTCTGTATATCTATGAATAAAAAAGAAGATTCTAACAGAGAAAAAACGAATTTCAATATTATAATAATTGATTTTAACTACCAACAAATCTCATAAATTAAAAAGAAGATTCTAACGGAGAAAAAACGAATTACAATGTTTTAACAATTGATTTTAACTACCCACATTTAACATAAGAAAAAGATTCCAACGGAGAAAAAAACGAATTTCAATATTGTAAAAGAGATTATACGAAAAAAAACTAATTTCAACGTATCATAATTCCATCTATGTTTTGTATATCTATGAATAAAAAAGAATATTCTAACTGAGGAAAAACGAATTTCATTGTTCTAAAAATTGATTTTAACTAACTGCAAATGACATCAATAAAAAGGACACAATACACTAGTGTATACACACGCAGTTTGCAAAATGCTTCAATCAATAAAAATGCTTCATACAATGGTGTATACACACGCTGTTTGCAAATTGCTTTATACACAAAAACATTACATGAAAACTACACTTCATCCTTATTCTTCATATTCATCGACTGAATCAATTGTTATCGAAGCCCTTTATACAAAGAGTTAGGGGAATTTCTTTCGTCATGGTGTGCCATCTTCGTCAACATCGTAGTCAAAGAAAAAACTTGGGCGGTTTCCCTTCAAAGATTTTTAAATCGGTCGATAAAAAGTTGGTCGTCCCTATCGTGAATTAAATACTTAATGTCTCTTTGGAAATTCTTGAAATGGTTTAGGGTTGCACCAATGTTTTGGAACTCATCTACATGTTTCTTTACCATCTTGAATGTCTTGTAGCGCCAATGTTCAACTAAAATATCCACAAATAACATTAGTAAAAAAGGAGATTCTAAAGGAAACAAAAAGAATTTCAACATCCTAGAAGTTGATTTTAACAACCCACAACTATCATAAATAAAAAAGAAGATTCTAACGGAAATAAAACGAATTACAATGTTCTAATAATTGATTTTAATGTATTTACCTGTATTGATATAATTATGAGATTTGACAACCCACAATTATCTCTTCTAATAATTATAAAAAAGTTGCAGAGAAAATCAATACAACCACTATTATCATCATTAAAATTCACTATTTGTAATTTGTTCATTTTCAAAATTAAAAGATTCCAAACTTTGTAATTTGTATAATTTTTTTTGATGAATTTTACCAGAAATATTCGCTGTAAAATTGAAAAATAAACACTAGGTAAAACGAATTCTTAGAAAAGAAGGGAAAAAAGAAGGGTTGTTTATGGAGTACAATGAATCTAAGATTTATAATTCTAAAATAATTGAAATCAAAATAAAAACAAAGAAAAAAACTGAAAATTGGAATCAACTTACCAAAGATGGAGACTTTCATAGAACAATCGATGCAAATTTGAAAACCCAAAAAACTAAATTACAGAGATATTGAAATAAAATATGGGGAGAAAATATGGAGTATAATGAGAATTTGCAAGAAAAAGGATGAAGAAGAGGCGTGAATGAAGATGAGAAAGAAACCATAAAGAAATGAATGAATGAATGAATAAATGAATGGGGACAATTGAATAACCTAGAAACTTGCTGCTTCTCCTCATTAAAATGACCAGAAAATAGTGATTGGCTTTTTTATTTTTATTTTTTTCTTTTTTTTTTTTGATTTAATTAATAAAGCATGCAGGTTTTGAGAATTGTTCCCTCGTTAAACCCCCCCAATTTTCTTATTGGCTGCACCTTTTTTTTTTTTTTTACTCAATTAATTAGTTTGGATCAATCTCAGCCCTAGATTTAGTGTTAATCCAAGGGGCCTAAATGCGACTTTATGACTCTCCCTTACCTATTGACTTGATAGAACTCTTCTCATATATATATATATATATAGGTTCTAGCAAGTCAAGGGGTAGGGGAGAGTCATAAAGTCGCAATGAGGACCCTTGGATTGAAGCTAAATGGATGGCTGAGATTCAATCAAGCTAATTAAAATAATTAAAAAAAAAAAAGAAAAAAGAAACAGCCAATGAGAAAAATAAAAAAGGAGCAGCCAATGAGAACATTGGGGTTTAACGAGGGATCCTTCCTCCCTGTTCAATGTATTTTAGTCTATTCCCCTTCTTCTCATTCTATCATCTTCAGTTTTATTTTGTCATGCTCTTCATCTTCTAATTTCGAATTTTTTTTCCAGAACAAATTTCGTTTTTTAATTTCGTTTTTTTTTGAGAAAATTGGAAAACCACGAAATTTCTTGGTTTTCAATCTTTTTCGAATTCCTTTTCCAGAAATTATCTCTGTAATTTATTTTTTGGGGGTTTCAAATTTGCATCGATTGTTACATCAAAGTCTCCATCTTCGGTAAGTTGATTCCAATTTTCAGTTTTTTTTTGTTTTTATTTTTAATTTCAATTATTTTAGAATTTAAATCATAGTTTTCATTGTACTCCGTAAAGAACGCTTCTTCCCTCTTCTTTCTAAGAATTTGTTTTATCTAGTGTTTAATTTTCATTTTTCAGCGAATTTTTCTGGTAAAATTCATTAAAAAAATTAAACAGATTACAAAGTTTGGATATTTTTTAAAAAAAAAAAAATGTTGAAGATGAATAAATTACAAATAGTGAATTTTAATGATGGAAATTGTGTTTATTTAATTTTTTTTGTTTGTTGTGTATGTGTAAGGTGCCGTTTATGGTGAAAGTTTTTCGGGAACGAGTGAAAGAGCTCGTGTTTTCGATGTTCATTACCATCCAGATATTAAAATCAACTTGTAGCACATTGAAATTAATTTTATTTTCATTATAATCAATTTTTTTATGACTGTTGTCATTCGTGGTTAATTACAATGTTCTATTAATTGATTTTAACTA
Source organism: Dianthus caryophyllus (assembly GCA_023091065.1). Taxonomy (NCBI): domain Eukaryota; kingdom Viridiplantae; phylum Streptophyta; class Magnoliopsida; order Caryophyllales; family Caryophyllaceae; genus Dianthus; species Dianthus caryophyllus. The sequence continues at coordinate 8,863,449 of CM041517.1, forward strand.
CCATCGAAATTGTGAACAGGGACGTTAAATGTGAGATGCAGTTATATGCTGTAGCAATCGGGTTCGATATTCGTCTTTATACCCAACATAGATGTACAAGAGGAGATAATTTTGTCGGTTGGAAATTGCAGATGCACGGGGTATAAGGAGGATAATGAGGAACAGATTTCCTCAGTGGAAGATGCTGCAAGAGGTCGTGTTTTCGATGTTCATTACCATCCAGGTATTAAAATCAACTTGCAGCACATTGAAATTAATTTTATTTTCATTATAATCAATTTTTTAATGACTGTTGTCATTCGTGGTTAATTACAATGTTCTATTAATTGATTTTAACTATCATCGAATTGTGAACAGGGACGTTAAATGTGAGATGCAGTTGTAGACTTTATGAGCGTCTAGGGATTTTATGCAGACACATTACATGGATATATACTGGTCATGGGGTTGAATAAATACCAAAAATGTTTGTGTCCCGACGATGGATGAAAGATTCGGTTTGTGATGTTGGCGAGAGTATGAAGGGATTGTGTTGGTCGGGAAAAGGGGACGGAAGGCAAGCCGATGAACATGGAGAATAAAGGCTGAAGTGTAGATGTGTTAATTGTGTGAAACATTTTGAAAATCAATTATTGCATCTTTGGCTATACATGTGGGTTGTTAAAATAAATTTTTTTGACGTTGGAATTCATTTATCGACAGTTACAATCTTTTTTAATTTTATTTTATTGTCCTGATTTTTATTGTGTGTTAAAATTAATTACTATTACATTAGAATTAATTTTATTGCTGTTAAAATCCTCTTTTTTTTTATTGATTATCGATGTTATTTCTGGGCACTTTAAGTCACTTTGTATGATGGAATTCATTTATCGACAGCATACCATCTTTTTCTATGATTACGACGTCGCCACAGATGGTTGTTTACATCGTGCATTTTGAGCTGACGGTGTGCGAGGAGAAATAATGAGGTGTTTGGGGATGTTATGTCATTCAATCCAACTTACTCAACAAACAAATACTCAATGATTTCATGTTAAGTTAATTCATTTTGTATTTTTTACATTGTGAGTCACCTAACGGCTTTGGTGACTTTGGCGATGAAGTATAGTGTGTTTTTTTTGTGAATGAATATGTAATGTGATTAGTTTTCATGTTATGTTTATTCATTTTGTACTTTTACATAGTTGTTGAGGGTGACTTCAATCTCGCGATTTTTGTCTTTTAATAATGAGTAAAGGAAAGTGTTTCAGTTGTAAACAGAAATATATGTAAATGTTGGAGTTGTAATTTTAAATATCGAAAATCATGGTCAATATATAAATTACTATTAAAGTTTTTAAAATATATGTAGAAATTTCAAAAAACCTAGTTGCAATTTCAAAAGTGAGTTAAAGATTTTAACTAACAACAAATATCATAAATAAAAAAGAAGATTCTAACTGTCAGAAAACGAATTTCAAAGTTCTATTAATTGATTTTAACTAAAAACAAAGATCATAAATAAAAACGAAGATTATAACAGTCATAAAATGAATTTTAATTTTCTAACAATTGATTACAACTATCCCCACAAAATTAAAAAAGAACTTAAAAATTGGAACGACATAATAATTCGGAACGTTAAAAATCCTCCTCCATCGCTGTTTAACTTACTTCACAACATCTATCCTCGCCTCCTTCATACTCCGAACAGCGGCTTTTTGTTCTTTCATTCAATTTACCCATAACTTTGATAAACTTTCAAGCGCGACACTTCACGACTTTACTAGCGTCTCCAGACTCCTCAACCACATCTTCGGATATCTCGACATCGGAGACTTCACGGTCACTACTACCTGAAGACATCTGACAAAATAAAAACGTACAGTTAACTTTTGACGATAACTTGACACACCACTGCCTTAAAACGAGATTGTAAATGAAAAAAAATGAATTGCAACGTTCTAAAAATTGATTTCAACCAACGAAAAGTATTATATATAAAAAAGAAGATTTTAACAGAAAGATAACGAATTTCAATTTTGTAAAAATTGATTTTAATTACCCACATATAACATCAATAAATAAGATGAAAAAATAACTTCAATCCAAAAACCACTATTTCAGTATAAAAAACTTCAATACAAGAGAGCTATACAAGAGTACTCATAAAAAATTTGAAATATCTTCTTCTTGATTCGAAATACAGAAAAAGAAGATTCTAACGGAGAAAAAACGAATTTCAATGTTCTTAAAATTGATTTTAACTACCCACGAATAACATTAATGGTTTCTAAAAGACTGCTTAAATCTTTGTTTAGTCTTCGATTTTGGCGAAACAAAAGTCTAAATTTATTATTTTTTCGAGCTCATCACAATGGTAATATTATTGTGAATTACTAAAAATTCAAAATTTTCAGTGAAGAAAACGAAAAAAGAATCAACTTTTAGTTACAAATTTGTGTATCTAATATATATAGTTGTGTACCTAACATACAGGTTTGTGTACCTAATACACAAATTTGTGTACCTAATGGTGCGTACGGTGCGCACCGTAAGGTGGTGCGCACGGGATCTTAACCCTATATATATATATATATATATATATAGAGTTAGGATCCGGTACATCCTTATATATTGGTACATCCTACATCCTAATCTAAGCCGTTAGATCAATGCAATGGAGGGCTGAGATTAATTCGGGAAAAAAAAAAAAAAAAAAAACGTCAGTAGGTCTGGGCCACGTCATCTGACAAGTACCAAAGATAAAATAGTGTGTTTTTTTTCTTGTGATACTTTTAGCTCTCGGGAGTGATACTTTTAGTTATATTTAGTGATACTTTTAGGTCTGAGGAGTGATATTTTTAGTTATTTTTTTTTTGTGATACTTTTAACTCTCGGGAGTGATACTTTTAGTTATATTTAGTGATATTTTTGTGATACTTTTAGGTCTCAGGAGTGATACTTTTAGTTATATTAAGTGATACTTTTAGTTATATTCAGTGTTATTTTTTCAGGCTGTAGTAGGATGTAGGATGTATTTTTTTACTAAGGATGTACATGATCCTAATTCTATATATATATATATATATATATATATATATATATAGAGTAAAGTTATATAGAGTCCACATATAGAATAGAGTCCTAGAGTCCTAATCTTAGCCATTAGATTGTGAAGATCAACGGCTGAGATTAAATCTCAAAATAGGTGTGGGACGGCCGGAAAAATCAACAATTTCATTTTTTTCGTTGGAATTTCATTTTTTGTCGTTGGAATTTCATTTTTTTCGATGGCCGAAATTTGGACTCTAGGACTCTAATTTTTTTGTGGAGTACTTGTTTTTTTTCGGTTAAAATCCACCATTTTTTTCGGTTAAAATCCACTATTTTTCGGTTATTTTAACAAATTTTTATATATTTTCTTGATACGGTATTCAATGTTACTTTAAAATATAACAAATGTTACTCTAATAGCTTATATGTGTTATTTTAATAAATTTTTATTAATCCTTAAGTATTTTTTGATACGATGTGTCTGTTACTTCAAAGTATAACAATTGTTACTCTAATAGCTTTTACGTTTTATTTTAACAAAATTTTATTAATCCTTCTATTTTCTTGATGCGATGTTACTATTTCTTTGACGTGAAACCAATGTTACTTTAAAGTGTAACAATTGTAACTCTAATAGCTTGTACGTGTTATTTTAACAAACATTTATTAATCCATATATTTTCTTGATACGATATTATTGTTACTTCAAAGTGCAATCAATGTTACTTTAAAGGGTAACAACTGTTACTCTAATAGCTTGTACATGTTACTTTAAGTTATAATACCTGACAAAATCATGGTAATAAAATTTTATATAATTATTCGTCAATTGTTACTTTAACGTTTATTTGTTATTGCCTTAATATAATAAAAAAATAACAAAAACATTGAAATAATCAAATAATTGAAAAATAAAAAGAATTTAAAAAATAACAAAAATCGTTAAAAAAAAAAAAATTAACAAAAACAATGAAATAATTAAATAACTGAAAAACTAAAAGAATTTTGAAAAAAAAATCGTTAAAAAAAAAAAAAAAAAAAAATCGTCAAAAAAAATCGTAAAAAAAAAAAAAAAAAAAAATCGTCAAAAAAAAGGTAAAAAAACGTAAAAAGAAATAAAAGAAAAATAAATAAAGAAAAGAAAAAGAAAAAGAAAAAGAAAGAAAGAAAGAAAAAATAAATAAAAAAATAAAAAAATAAAACAAATCTCAACCATTGATTTCATTAGATCCAAGTGTTCTAAGAGGGTACAAAGGATGCACCAAATATAAGGGATTCATGTGATCCTCCCTATATATATATATAAGGATGCACCAAATATAAGGGGTGGGATCCGGTGAGATCCCATAACTCGGTGAGACCCTCGTGAGACCCCTTGAAAATCACATTTAACGATTAAACCGAAAGCATAGGCACGTCAATATCCTTTATTTTAATTCATTTTCACCATTAGTTGGGGATAAAATAAAATTTACATATGAAAAAATATAATAAAATATTTATATTTCGGGTGAATAATATGCTAGATACACAAAATTGATGCTGCAGATACATTAAATGGCGTATTAGATACATCAAAAATAGTTAGATACACAAATTAATGTCGTAGATCCACTAAACATATAAAATGCATTTAACGGCGATATAAAGTGACATGATAGGTACTTATGAACCATAAATATGTTTTCTAGATCATAAATTAGATAACAAAGACAACTATGCCAAATTTTTGACGTAAAAACGTTTTTAAGAGGGGGTCTCACGAGGTCTCACCGAGTTGAAGGGTCTCACCGGATCCTAAATCTATATATATATATATATATATATATAAAGCAGAACCCAGGGGGCTCCAATGTACAATATTTGTCATATTAAATATAATAAAAATTTTAAATAAATATTTTTTCGAATTTAATAAAAATAAATATAATTTATAAAATAATAATGTAGTATAAATATCTTTCTGAATTTTAAGTTGATTAGTCAACTTTTAAGTTGATTAATTTATGAATAGATATGTACTAGAGGTAATCTTTCCGAATAACATTGTAATCTTTCCGAATAATCAAATTGGAAGAATATATGAAATTGAGATTGCACAAGACCACAATAACATGGTAATCTTTCCAAATTTTGTTAATGAAGCCATGTTTTCAAGTAAATATAGAAAACTAATTGGGTACCCAAACTAATTATATAGATATATATATATAGATATACTAACCTCTCATAATTCACCAAACCAAAAATATTGCAATATATTTAATAATATACTACAAATCTATCTAATTTAATATATTTAATATATAAAGCAAAACCCAAAGTCTACAATGTAGTAAATTAAAATTAATTATTAATTAATTTAAAAAAGTTAATTAATTAATCCAAAAAATTAAAAGTAGATGTTTCCAAAATCTACAATTTGAATCCTCATACTATAAGCATACCAAAATTGAAGTATAGTTATTGTTGCCTTAAACCATGTTTGATTTAGTAAATAATTTAAGGAAAACAAATATATATAAATAAGTTATATTTTAAAATATGAGGAAAAAAAAGCCAATGAATTTTGGTATTTCATAGAATTTTAAAATTAGAAATAAATAATACATGACTTATAATTTCCTTATTTAATTATGATACATTAGATAATTTTTAGATAAGTTTTCAACTCTTTTTGTATATATATATATCAAAATTTTAGTTTGATCTTCCTAGGTACTAATTAAATAGTTTTAGTTTATTATGCTTTAATATGATTACGATTTATGTTATTTCTATTTTTAAGGTGTACTTGATTTTATAAAAGTGTTTAATTTTTAACAGGTTTATTTCTTAGTCACAATGTTTGTTATTTAATTATAGCTTAATTAAATTCATGATTTTTTTTCTTTGTACGTTGCAGATTTAAATTTAAAGTTCAAGATTTTAAATTCTCATTGAAAAAACTGGTTACAAAACCAATAGCAAAACAAATGAATATGTCACGTGAAAGGTAAAAGACATATAGATCTATTAATTATCTTATTTTTAAATCATGTCATTAGTTATGATTATATAATAATAGTTATAATAATTTATAATGTTTGATCTCTAAGTTAGTTTTATCGTAGTAAATTTTGATTTAATTGTTCATGTTAATTTTATAGAAAAATTACTGAAAATTAGGTTAAAAAAAATAGCATGGTGGAGTATAAAGATAGGATTTACGGTGTATTTAATTTGATAAGAGTGTTTAATTGTTTCATTTCTAAGTCATCATGTTTGTTATTTAGACATAGCTTAATTAAATTCCTAATAATTTTTTTTTCTTTGTATGTTGCAAATTTAAATTTTAAGTTCAAATTTTGAATTCTCATTGAAAAACTGGTTACAAAATCAATAGCAAAACTAATGAATTTTCACGTGAAAGATAAAACAGATATATATTTATAAATTATCTTAATCTTAAATCGAGTAATTAGTTATGGTTATACAATAATAGTTATAATAATATTTAACTGTTCAGGTTAGACAAATGTTTGATATTTAAGTTAGCTTAATCGTAGTATGTTTTGATTTAACTGTTCAGGTTAGCTTAATTGTGGTAAGTTTTAATTTAATTGTTCACGTTAATTTTGTAGGAAAATTAGTGAAATTTAAGAAAAAAAAAAGAATCAGCATGGTGGAGTATAAAGATAGGATAAAACTTAATATTTCTTTTCTGAATTAAAATTCAAATTATATATTTCAATATCTTAAATTATACGGAGTAAGATTTAATATATGTCCGTTTGTCCGTCCATTTGTCTATCTACCTATCAAGTCAAAATCATAGTCTCTATGGTCGACATTTATCCTAACATAATTGGTTGATAAAAAATTTATTATTTTAATATATGTAATCTAAATTATTATATTAATATATAAAAGAAGTTATTAATTTTAATATAATTGGATATTTTAATATTATTAGGATTCTAATAAAAGACATGATTTTTTTAGTAGAACATTAAAAAAAATCTTACCTTAAACGAAATCAAATTATACTTAAAAATATCTAATCAAATATTATAACAAAAACTCTATATTTTCAAAATTAAAATTGGGAAACATAGATATATTATTTTTGGAAGGTGTGAAAACTAACAATAAAATAAAAATAAATAAAATTTTGAAAGTAATATATTTTTTAAATAGTTTATACATTAAACTAACAATAAACTCTATATCTTTGGCTTGCTAGGTTATACATTAAATAGTTTTGGTTTATTATACTTTTATTATTATTATTACGATTTGTGTTATTTCTATTTTTTTACGGTACATTTGATTTGATAAGAGTGTTTAATTTTAAATTTTTTTTATTTCTTCATTATCATATTTGTATTTAAACATAGCTTACATTTCATGATATCCTTTTTTATTTATTTGTACTTTGCTGATTTATAGATATTTTAAGTTTAAGATTTGAAATTCTATACCAAATGAAATTATAACAAAACTAATGAATATACAAATACTAATAAATCATTGAAGAATTTGATTACAAAAATTATAACAAAACTAATGAATATACCAAATGAAAAAGAGATATTTATACAAGATTCATTGATTATCTTATTCTCAAATCAAGTCATTAGTTATCGTTGTATAATAAAATTATAATTATAATTTATAATGCTTGATCTTTTAGTTAGTTTCATTGTAATAAGTTTTGATTTAGATGTTCATGTCAATTTTGTAGGAGAACATCTGAAAACTAGGTAAAAATAAAATAAAAATAAGTTAAGGTAAAGTTAAGCTTAATAACAATATTGAAATTTATTACTATTCCTTTTTAAATTATTTCTTTTCTGAATTAAAATTAAAATTATATATATATACTTCATATTAAATTATAAGACTAAATACTATATATATAGAGAGAGAGATCATTACCCGTACACTCTAATGATCGACATTTGTAAAACAATTAATAATCATTATTAATTTAATAGAATTAATAATAATATCAGTAAGGAAACAATTAGAAATTATCAAAAGATAATCTTAATATTATATATATCAACTTTCTATAAATTAGTAATTGAAAATATTTCTAAATAACTGTAGAAAAAATTATAATTTTTACTATATTTCTAATAAAAATAGTACTCTTAAGAATAACACTAAAAGTTAATAATTAGATAATCTTAATAATTGAAAAATAAAAACAATATTTTTTAAAAATATATAAATTAATAAATATATGAAAATATTCTATTAGTAGTACGACAGTAAATAAAAAATTAATCTACTGCGGAGTATTGTATTTATTAACTAAAATCCTAAAATTAATCTACTGCGTATGTGTTAAAATTAAGTGTGAATTCATTTAATAGATGAAAATATGTAATGTAATTTTAATAAAATATTTCTTTTATCTTAGTCAATTGTTTGCAGTTGCTTCATTTTTCTCTCACAAAATAGAGTAAGATAAAAAACTTTCTAATACAAATGAAATAAATTAGATAATATTACGTGAATAACGACCATAGTAAACGGAATAATAATCACCTATGTGACTATCATTATAAAATAATAGTAATAATATCTGTTGAATTAATGGTGATAGAACTGAAGGTACAAAACTGATAGTAGTAGTAGCATCAATAAAAATAGCTCAATATCTTTACTAGAATAATGGAGAAGTATTAAATAGTGAACACAAATTTTCTAATTAGATGGTCTATCAATAAATAAATTGTGATACGTCTTACTCAAAAAAACAATTATTAGTTATTGAAGTGTTAATGATAAAAGACAGTCTCACATAAAACCAACTAAATAGTGAATATGTTTTAATTTTGTTTTAATCATTTTATGCTATTAGGACTGTCTAATAAATATTCATTAAGTTTGGTTAATAATTTAAAAGATAGAGTTTAATGAAAGTTCATTATAATTGCAAGTTATCTAATTCATACATAGTTTGAATATAATAAGTAAGCAGTGCATAATTAATATTGAAATATTCGCGTGTTTTTAATTTCCATAATTACTTAATTCGATAAATAAAATAAATTTAATATTTTATTAATTAAGAGTTTTTTTATTATAGATAGGGAGCCCGACCTGGGGCGGGCCGGAAAACTAGTATATATATAAAGTCGAAACCATGGTCTCTATGGTCGATATTTGTCACAATACAATTGGCCGAAAAAAATTATTTTTAAATATATATATATAATTGGAAACAATTAGTTATTCTATAACTAATAGGTTTCTAGATGAAAATAATTAATATATGCAATTAAAAATATAATACTAAATCTATAATTTGAATCCTTATGATATTATTATCCAAAATTGAAAAATACATATTGTTTCCTTAAATATATTTTATTAGTAAATAAGTTAAGGAAAATAATGAACAAAATAATATAAGTTATGTTTTAAAATATAAAGAACAAAAAAATAAACAAATATGGTAATTCATAAAATTTTAGGATTATAATAATTGTCACTTTTTTAATAAACAAAAATATATATGTTAATTTTACTTTTAAATGAGTTTAAAGATGCAATATATTATTATTAAATAATAATATATTATAATATAAACTGCAAGTAACACAGTGAAATTGGTGGTAATAACAGTGTGGATAGTGAATGCAATTGTATAAGTTACATTTCTAATAAAGTGGGTAGTGAAATTGAGAGTAATAACACCATAACTGCTTATAATAGTAATTAACAATAGTAATAGCAATAGTAGTGAAAGTAATAATAAGAACAAGAATAATTAAATTAATAGTAGTAACTATGGAAATATAAATTATATCTTTATGATTCGTTAGGTAATTTGTGTAAATACTCATGTTTTCAAAAAAAAAATCCAAATTGAGGGATACTTTTGAATTTTTTATATAAAATTTGTATACATATTTTAGAAAAATCAATATATTAAATATTAAATATTTAAATTAAATTATATCATAATTGGTAAATATATAATTAGACAAATATACATATTTAAATGGAGTATTTTATATAAGAATAAATTTAAAAGATAATGACAGATGGCCCGGGCGGAGCCGGGCACGCAAACTAGTACGGAGTACTTCATTAAAACCTAACCCTGTCTTTAGTCCTGAAGAGTTGTTATTTGCCTGAACTTTATAGAACATGAGCTAAACCTATAAAAGTTGAATTGAACTGAGCTGAAATTAAACTGGAAAGAACACAATAAGCCTACACGGCTACACGACATCAAAGCTGCAACCATGGTGACAAATTGACAATGATCAACGTCCTTCAATCCATTGAAACCTCAACGAAATACTCATGTTTCTCAATTCAATATTTCTCGTCCATTTTTGTCTTTCCAGAACTAAATACAGAGGTTGTTTTTTTTTTTTTTTTTTTTTTTTTTTTTTTTTTTTTTTAAATAATACCAAAATTAATGAGTAAATGGTTTATTATTGAATCGTTTGATGTCAACTTGTGAACCCGCTATTATTGATAAGTCGTTCCAGACTACTCCCGTTGCATAGAAAATACTCCACCATTTTTAGCTCCTCAGCAAAACCTAAAAGATATTTTATCTCAACAACCTTGAGCTGAGTTTTCAAACACGATGGTACATCGTCGTGTCTTCCCCAATAATCTTGTTCAATGACGTCTTCTTCCTCAAACTTCGCAGGGAAAAGGCCCTACAAGACATCAACGACAATGGAAACTATAGTATAAAATCAAGTATCAAAATCGAGGCCGTGAAAATGAATTGACACAACGTTATCCAAGTTTAAAAGATATAGAATTAAATCAAGTCGGTTTGGGTCACGTCATTTTCACGCAAGTTTCATGAAGGATCATGTGGTTTAGGCCGGTTTAATTCGGGTTTTGTGTGTTTAGGGTGATAATCAACTTATTTAAGTATAAGTTGATGTGTTATAGGATCAAATTTAGAAACCATAGTATAAAATCAAGACCGTGGTAACTTATGGAGACAGGGTTATCACATTTTGAGGGGGTACTAGTATGTTTATGGCACAAGAGCCGAGACAAGGTCACAACTCGCAACGACTTGATAACGAGATCCAAAGATCAATAGGCGTCTGTGACTAACCTTAGTAAAGATGAGCTCTTTGAGATATGGGGCACTTTCAAGCAATCTTGGCAATGTATCATGTAGAATGGTAGAGCTGCCCAACTCCAATTTAGTCAGCGTACTTAGAATCGGTAACTCATCTTTAACATAAGTCAGAGCCTTCACGAAACCAAAAAGCTTAAGATTAGTTATATTAGAAATTTCGATAGCTAAATTTCAAGCAAATATATGAATACTCAACCTCATTTTTATTGTGTTTCTAAAATCTCTCATTTGAAGCTATGCGTACAAAATACAATTAACATATTTACCTTCATACAATGGCCAGACAAGATCAAACGCTGACGCTGAGACGCCTTGAATAAGATCGTATGCAGAATGAGATATGTCCGATGCATCTTCGAAATCTTCGAAACGTGGAATGTCTAAATAGGCTTCTATCAAAGAAATTGATGTCTTAATGGAGAAGCTTTTTGCTAAGTTGTCAGCATAATGGAAATATCGCAATGCTGGAGCAATAAAGCCAACAAGACGCCAAACGTGATAGTTCTTGAATCGCATACTATTTACCAAACTCGCCTTGTAAGAGACGGTGCGAGAAAGGACAGTTGACCCGTTCCATTGATAGAAAATGACTCAAGACAAAGGTCATAAAGTAAAGGACATCCCGATAAAAACTTCCCAACAGACGTCAATCCTAAAACCATAACTTTCTTCAGGTGGAGAATTTTCAGACATGGCAAATACACAGTTTCGGAAAGATTTACTATAGGATAAGCACTCAACTTGAAGATACAAAGCGTTTTACAAGTGAAAATGGTATTGGGTACTTTAATATCTGTTTCGAAGCTGAGATCAATTTCTCGGATTCCATGGCTCAATATAGTCGATAACCAAGACTCAACTTTCCTAACAAAGCACTGACAACAATATTCAGAAATGATGCGAAACCTCTTCAAATTCGATAACTTGATACAATTTATTTTGCGGACAAAAGCTCTGAAAACGACCAGACTCTTGTCTTCGACAATCGAATCATCAAATTCATTAGGCTCGTTAAACACAAGTGGATCATAAAAATCGATAGTATTCACTTGTTTAAAGAGATGGCTCCACCTCCTCAACAAAGTAGTGGTAATGAAGGCAGACTTGGTGGGGAGAAAATTGAGTATATTTATTAATAACTCATCAGGCAAACTGCTAATTCTGTCCTCAGACAATTCGTTCTTGAGCTTCTTCGGATGCTCAAGGTGTTGAGACTCAAACGCCATAACACGTGTGACGTGTTTTATTCTCTGGTCGACAGAAAACAAGCTGCAGGTGTAAATAGGCGAGTTTATGTTTCGTCCAATCTAATGTTGTATGTATACAATAGAATCATCACCAATCCAAGTGCCTCCAGCCCAAGCGGAGTCCAGGGGTGCCTCAAAGCCTGCAATGGCAGGAATTGCGAGGTCATGGGTTCGACTCCCTGGGTGGGCAATGGCTTGCGGATACCTGTCATCCTATGGGATGACTTACCTGGCACATGTGGTTTGCAGGGTATTGCAAGTGCCCGGGGGGAACTAACCCCTCGTTACCCAAAAAAAAAAAAATAGAATCATCACCGTAGCAATAAGCAGATAATAACTGTGTCTTAAGCTGGCGTCGAACTCAACCCTAAGTTTATCAATTACGGAGTATGATGTTGAAAACCGTTTTAAGTAAGAATTTGCGTATCTTGTAGAGTAAGATGTTGAAAACTAGAGGTTGAACAACACTCTTCAATTATATAATTCGTCATCATTTCTGAATTTCATCCAATAATTTCGTCTATATTCTTAATTCTACTGAATTAATAACTTCAACGAATTCAGAGAATCAAATTTAGAAGCAAATTCAACAAAATTACTGAAATTAATTAATACGCCTCGAAGAATCACAAATACAATAACTACGAAATTAAGCAGCAGCTCATACAAATCAATGAACATAGTTAAAGCTTGATTCTTCAAAAGACGACTCAAACACCAAAACCAAAATCAATCAAATCAAAATCAAAATAATAATGGAAAGTAAAATCATACCAGAAGAGTGAGAAATGAATTGCAAACTAGGATTTTATTACGGTACGTTGCTCAAGTTCTATATTACGAGTAAAAATCATTAAAACATGGAGACAATTCGTACTCTTTAATGACTCATTCTTTACACTTTACCAATATATTTTTTATTTTTTTTGGAAACGGAAAAATCATTTCATTAATCAGCGGCTTTACGGCATCTACAATAAGCATTAACAATCAAAGTATTCAAAATTAAATTAATCAAACAAAGTAAATACTCAATAAAACAAAGAACATAAAACTTATAATGGCCGCTTCTGCACACCCTCTATTATATTGTTGTTTCCTGTTACAGCCTTCCACGAGGGGTCTATAGTTATTCCCAAAATTTTAAGAATAGATCTTTCGTTTGACCAATTAATTTGTATACTATAAAAATTTCTTGTCAATTTGTAACAGGATTTAGGGAGATTATCCGGAAATCAAGTACAAAAGGGAAATCAATCAAAGGAATTCTGAAGAGAAGAGATGAATTCGATTGATGATGGATAGAATTGAAGTAATCAATGTAATTACAACAATTGTAGAGAGAGAATTACAAGAGAATTGAGTTTGTAAAGTGATGTATGAATGAAAATAACAGACTACTTCCCCCTTATATACCAATGACTTTCACCCTAACAAACTATTAACAACTTTTCTAACAGCTTGCCACGTCATTAATCCACACATACAACCAAGTCATCAATCCGTTACAATCCTTCCCCCCTTGAATTTGACTTGTCCTCAAGTCAGTCTGCAGATCAATCCAAGGTAAAATCTGGAAAACGCTTTTCAGTGTCATCATAGAGCTCCCAAGTTGCATCCTCTTTGTTGCCACTAGCCCATTGAATCAACAAGTAAACCACAGCTTGGTTTCCCTTTTTCCCAATCTTCCTTCCCAAAATGGCCACTAGTTCAGCCCTCAACTGACCCATGTCATCCATTACAGGCAGCAGTGGAGTTGCAGGCAGAGGACCATGATGTTTTCTGACCATGAAAGGTTGTGGTGGCCTAAGGCGACCCTTGATTTTCCGCATACTCTGAGACACCAGAGGACAAATTATTAGGAGGTAACCCACTAATAAGTGGGAACAAAAAACTCACCAATAGGTGAGAACGAAAATCCGTTAATCGATGGGGACGAAACTCCCATATGAAGGGAGATTATTATTGAGAAACTAAAAATATACGGAGTATTATATAATAATAGATAATAATTAGGAGGAATTAGGGCAAATCACCATTAATGATGGTAAGCCCCAAGCAAAGAAATTTTAGGGATTTTTCAGATGAGAGGGAAGAGAGAAAAAGAGGGCTACTACTTTACCAATTCTTTTTTAAATGAAATTTTCATTTATTATATTAAATTGCATTTTTAGTTAACTTTATCCGTTGACCGTTAGTAGAGCTGTCAAAATATGACCCGGTCCGATAAACCGCCCGTAACAGACGAGATAATCACCCAAATTATCCTGCTATTTTTACCCGAAGCCAAAATCAACCTGAATCCGAAACGACCTGAAAAAATGGTCAAAACCCGACCCGTATCTGGTTAACCCATTAAGTCAAGAAATTTACGTTCCAAGATGAAAAATGTCAATACCATTTTTTTTTTCACATGAAAATCCTTATTTCAAATCAATTTTAAACATTTCACACCTACCAAACTATCCATAATTGACAATTTTCACTTAAAATATAATTTTTATTATTTAATAATTGTATAAACAATCATAATAGTGATGTTTTGTTAGTTGCATTGGACATTATGAATTTGAGACATCTTGAATCATTCTTTACGAAAATTGAAACAAAAATACATGTGGAGAATAACTGAAAAAATGTGAAAAAAAAAAAATATGATACATATAAGTCTATAATTCGGGTTAATATTTTAGAATTTGAAGACATAACTTGGACTCTACAAGTATGGATCAAAATCTTCATTGTTATATTTTATTGTTGAACTTTATAATTTAAAATCTTTAATATCCACATTAACCACTTATAGTTAATATGTTATATGTAACTATTGACTTAATAATTACACGTCTATATACTTATTTTGAAACATAATCAATTTTTAACTTATAATTCAATTTTTTATATTTTTTTATATTGTATACTTCCTCCATTCCGTTTGATTCTATACGTTTGACCAAAACACGGTAATTAAGGTAGAAGAAAATCAAGTGGGGTAGATAATGGAATTACTTAAATACCCCTACTTTATTGTTTGCAAGTGGGTTGAGTGGGTATTAGTGAAGGGTATATTGGTCTTTTAGTTTAATAAAGTAGAGACTAAAATAGAAATGTATAGAATTGATTGGAATTTCCGAAAAAGGAATATGTATAGAATCAAATGGAATGGAGGAAGTATTAATTAAAGTAATTTTTCTTAGTGAAAACTAAACCGTTATACAAAAAAGAAAAGAAAAAAAAAATATCGATAAAAGGGGCGTTGATTAACCCGTATTTTGACCTTATCCTGACTTGAAACCCGTATACATCCGACCTGTATATTACCCGAACCCGAAATACACCCGACCCGTGTGTTACCTGATTTATAGTTATCTGAACCCGAAACCCGCCCATTCGACCCGTTTGATAGGTCTAATCGTCAGTGACCTATTGATAGTCTTTTCTTTCGCCAAGTAACGTGTTCCTAGAATTCCCTTTGATCCAACCCTCAAACCCAAAAAATGGAAGGGATACATTTTTTCTCCTCAAAGCTTAATCTAAATCTTTCTACAATAGATAAGATTTAGAGAAAAAAATGGTATTCAAATATCAACTCTCCATTTTCCCTCTCATTTCTTCCCCTCCATTCCCTTTTCCCCTCCCTTCTGGGGGTGCTAGCCTGCTATCTACCAATTCCGGTGGTAATAAGCCCCATGTATTTTAATCCGTTTATTTAGATTATGAATAATTCTTGCCTTTCCCTTTTGGAGATTTGTTCCCATCAATTGATACTTTTCTGTGGGTTTGCCTCTCTTTTGAAGAGGTTCAAGATCTATGTGCAAAATCATGAAGACATTGAAATTTTTACGTAAGGTGGTACAATTGAGGTCAAATATCGGTATACTATATGTCAAAACTCAAAATAGAGAAAGTTCATTCTTTTGAAAACTATTTCATCATATGTATATATTATTTCGCGAAAGGGCTGTGTCAATAAAAGTAAACTGCTTTCAAAATCAAAAGATTAATTTTGCAAAAAGAATAATAAAACACGATAATAGCTATGAAATAATTTTGCAAAATATGGAGTTTTAATTACTTTTGAAAGACTTAGTTGAATGAGTAGTACATTACTTAAAATATATAAATAATTTTAAACTTAGTTGATTGAGTTTTAATTTAAACCTTTGACCGTATATAACTTAAAATATATAAATAATGGTTATACGTAATACTATATATATATAGTTTTAATTGGGGGTTTATTAAAATCGTCGACGTTTTACTTAGAATCGTCGACGTTTTTTGCTGAAATTACCAAATTACCCTCCTCATTTTTTTTGCTCACTCTCTCTCTTCTCCTAAACTCTCCCTTTTCCTCATTTCTCTCTCTTTTCTCAAAAAAACCCAAAAAAAAAATAACTTTATCACTTGAAATTAATAGTAAAAACACAATAAACTTAAGGATTAGTTCAATGTCGGATGTCGAATTAGTGGTAAGTTAACTAACTATAACAAGTTACATATTTGTAAATTTACTTAATTGTAGATTTAGAAAAAATTTATACACAATTTACTACAAATTTGAATGAACATTGTTGAACAATGTGTTAGGTTTAATGTGTTTATGTTAAAGATAGCCTCTTAAAGAGCTTCACATTGGTAGAAATTTGGACTTTGAAGTTAAATGTCGGACGAAAATTTGAATGAACACGTCGAAATTGTTGTTTTGGACAAAAATCTGGACGTTCAACCATGGATGGACGATGAATTTCATTGTTCTACCACGGAGAGACAAAAATCTGGACATCCAACCATGGATGGACAAAAACCTGGACGTCTGTCCACGGTAGGACGATGAATTTGTTTGTCTAACCGTGGATGTAACAAAAACCTGGACGTCTGTCCACGGTAGGACGTTGAATTTGTTTGTCTAACCATGGTGGTAGTAAAAATCTGGACGTCCAAATTACTAAACAACGACGAATGTGAAGCAACATTAATTTTTAAAATTTTATTAATAACTTTGACATTATATAGTAGTACTTAGACACTAGAAACTACTACTTAGGCGCGGTGGCCGGTGGTCAAGGCAACGTCTGCCAGCGGTGGTGAACAACGGTGGTGGCCACCGTCAAAATTGGATGAAGGTTTTTAGATCTCACTTTTGATAGGTTTTTGATTTTGATGAAGGTTGGTTTTAGATGTCAATTTTTGATGATGGTTGTTTTTTATTAAATGCAAGGTTGATTTTTATTAAATGTAAGGGGCTTATTTTCATTAAAAGATTGTGGGATGATTTTCATTTTTTGTTCTTTTGAAATCAAACACTTTGAATTTTTGTATTGTTTTTTTTCAGTTTTTTCAGAAAAAATCAAGAGAATGAAAGAGAGAGAGAAAGGGTAGAGAGAGAATAGGGGTAGCGAACGTAATTTTTATGAAAAACGTCGACGATTCTAAGTAAAACGTCGACGATTTGTAGTAATCAGGTTTTAGTTTTATCAAAATATCTTCCACAGATTGTATTTTGGACAAAAAATAAATAAATACATTATATCGTATAGTATAAGCGAATAAAAACATGGTAAAAGATGAGCATCGAAAACCGCGTAAAAAAATGGGACTGAGATATTGGCATAGAGGGAGTACTAAAAAAAAAAATAATAATTTCTCCAGACATCTGTGTATAATAAAACATAAGGGAAATTTGTTGCTGATGACATACGGTTTTGAAAGCTTAAATGAAAATTTCAAACTCTAGAGCATTAAAACCACTAGTACGTGCTAACTTGTTAATGATAACTCGATGTAATTCGTTAATAAGTACTCCGTAGTATGCAAAATAAGTATACTCTTGTGATTGAGTTGGTAACTAATACAAATATACTCCGTATCACATAGCTTCAGAATTATCAACCCATTTGATTTGACAAGCTAGTGGAACTTACTCAACTTCAAACTTATTTGGGCCCAAAAAAGCCCAACAAGTTGGGCCCTCTCATGTATAAAGATGAGCATGTGATGGAGAAAGTGAACATGCCTTTGTTCGGTCCATCTCGACTCTAGGGCTTTACAAAATGCTACCCAAGCTTGTGAACCGGACCTACCCGGATCTAATTATGTCAATTAGTTTTTATCAATATTATAACGGATTTTCTATTGTGTGCATACCATGCAGGTATGCACACAATAAGAATAACTAATCCATTTATTTAAGGGAACAAATTAATAAAAATAAGATTCTTATAACTACCCTTTATTTCTCTCCTCATTTAACTCCCTAATTATTCTCTAGTGTTTTACCCTCACGTTTATTTATTTATTTATTTTTTTAACATCCTTGATCTTCTATTTAAATAATCCAAAAAAAAAAAAAAAAAAAAAAAAAACATATTAAAGTTATAACATAGTTCTAACCAAAAATAAGGTACTTTTTTTTTTTTGAGAAAAGATCGTTATCATTAATAAAAAGTCATACGACATCTACAACATATGTCAAACTCATACGGATACAACTTGATTACAATCATAGAAAATAAATTCTTGTTCAAAGACTGATCCATTTCAACAGAGTCTCCATCATCGGTTGACCTCAACAGGCCTTCATCCATAAGACGTCTTTCAACCATAAGAGGGTCTCCGAATCTTCCTTGACGAGTATCGATTTCTTCTGACGTGATTAAGTGTAGCCATGAATCGGACAATATTTGTATAATCATATAACGATCAATAACAATGCTGATCTTCCGCATCTTCTGACTCATAAGAAAACACACATAAAGGGAACAAACCCCCCAAAAGATGGGAACAAACTCATCAATAGATGGGAACAAAACTCCCATGAAGAGAGACTAAATAAAGGGAGATTATTATTGAGAAACTAAAAATATATTATATAGTAATAGATAGATAATAATTAGAAGGAATTAGGGCTTACTACCATTAATGGTGGTAAGCCCCAAAGCAAAGAAATTTTAGGGTTTTTCAGAGGAGAGAAGAGAGAAAAAAGATAAGGTACTTTAATTACTATAAGAGTCAATAAGGTACTTTAATTACTCTTACTGAGTAAATTAAGTCTCTTTTGCCCCCAATACCGTAATTTTTATTAATCGTTCTTATCATCGAGTAGTCTACGATATCAATCACCCTCGTTACAATAAGTCCCAAAAGGGTTCACCAAATTCTATTTTTGTGTCATTAGATTACGGCGGCAAAGTCGTCGGAGTACACCGGAAAAGGGTTTAGGGTCCGATTTCACGGTGCCGCTACCGTAAAATCGGACCCTAAACCCTTTTACGGGAAAAGTAATCGGTTACTAAATATTTATAATAGGAAAAAATATTTATAATAGGATAGAAATACTTTTAGGATAGAAATACCCATTAAAAGAGGAGAGAGAAAAAATAAATTCAACTCATTTTTAACTCTTATTTAGTGAGATTACGTTATTTACTTTCGTATCAGTTATCTCCATATTTTCGAAATTTTGTTAGTTACTTGGCTTTAGCTTGATAGACTTAAAATACGAGAGTAGAGTGAATCATATGAAAACGTTATGCTGATAAACGAACCCAATATATGATCAAATAATTTAACCTTTATATAGGCTTACAAAGTAAACTACAAATTAAATCTTAAAATTGTGAACTCACGTAACACACTAATGCTATTCTAAAGCCATTACCTAAACATGCTCATTATTACTAAACTAATTACTAACTACTTTGTATTTGTTAGGAGTAGTGACTATACTCATTAACTCAACAAAGTAAGTAAACGAACTTTGACTTATTTTTGGATCACAATAATCCAACATAGCTTACAATTTATAATGGAATGTAATTTATAACAATGAATAATGCACTAAAAGTAAATTCCTCCCTCAACTTTTAAACTTTTAACTAGTTTTAACTCCCGTGATACTCACGGATTTTATTTAGTTTCTTTTTTGGGTATAATGAAGCCAAATAATGTGTTAATTAAAAATTTAAGATAAGAATTACTTTCAAAAAAAAAAAAAAAAAAAAAAAAATTTAAGATAAGAATTGAACTTGTTTTATTTGACATTGATTTCATACATGAAATTAAAGACAATATTATTGTATGATTACATACTTTTTTACCCAACAACACATCATAATCAAAAAATATTCAACACAAACACTCAACAAATGTCTTAAAAATTAGATATCATAAATACATAACAGAGAAGTTGGAATTTCATAACTGTAGGACATGACTCGAAATTCTTACATACATGTTTCATCTTTCGCACTGTGGTTATTATTGTTGTTTATCTACGGTGAAAAAGTTTTTCAATACCCCATCTATGAAATGGTTTACA
This sequence comes from Dianthus caryophyllus, assembly GCA_023091065.1. Lineage (NCBI taxonomy): Eukaryota > Viridiplantae > Streptophyta > Magnoliopsida > Caryophyllales > Caryophyllaceae > Dianthus > Dianthus caryophyllus. The sequence goes on from CM041517.1 coordinate 8,884,174, forward strand.
CTAAGAATACTTTCACCAATGTCTTCATGACGGATTGTTAAATATCGACATTCATTTTTAATTTAACTTGGAATTGAATATTCAGATGAGGAATACTTATGCAAGTAAATGGAGAATTCGACAAATTCAAGTGCAAACATTTAGCACAAAATAACAATTATTTTTGGATTGAAAGAAATTGCATACAAAAAGTCAAAAGTGGAGCTTAATATACTTAAAAAGAAAGGGGATTTGAAAAGTTTACTTGTAAATGCATGGAATCATAGACCTAACCGTGAAAATAATGACATGAATATTTTGAAACGGACGAATATGAAGGTGAAAAGGTCATTTAAATGAGTTTCATTAAAATGGTCGAAATGAATGTGAATAAATGAAAATGAATTTGTGTAGTGGAAGATCAAATGGATCAGCATGTCAAGATGGAAGCAAATTGGTCAAGGTAGGAAGTAATGCCACGTGGAATTTTATTAAGTTTAGAGTCTTAATTAGAGATTTAAGCTACCCTTTTAATAATGTTATATAGATAATGGTGAAAAAGTAGCTGTAGAAAGTGCAAAGGAGCACAACAACTAGGTAATTTATCTTAGCACAAACTATGATTGTAGAGCTATTTATAGAAATATAATGGGCTTCACCATTCACCATAAGTACTTGCCGGCCCATGACCACCGGTCTGGTTTTTAGACCGGACCTTAAGGTTGGTCTGGGTCCGGGTTTTAACCTTCAAGGTCCGGTCCGCGGGTTGGGTATTTGTTAGTTACCGGTCCGCAGGCCTCACCGCATAAAGGGTACAATGCAACCCATAATGGGTACGGTGTGGGCCAACCCAAGTCAACCAGTCGGCCCATAATTTATCTCATTGTAATACCCGGTATTTTTAGTGCCTTAATTTAAGTTAGGATTAAAGCTGTCGGTCGAGTTTTATATATTTTAAAGTCGAGTATTATGTTAAATTGAGTTCTAACTAAGGGTAAGTGGTAACAATAATAATAACTAAAATAGTAGTACTAATAATAATAATGAGTCAAATAGAATAGACCCAAATAGGTCCAACAAAACCCTTACCCAAAACAAATAAGTCGACCAAACAACAAATAAAAATAAAAAAAAATATAAAAAAAAGTAGTAGCAGTATCGTTATTTTGTTTTCATCACCACCACCACTTTACATCACCACCATCTTCATCATCCACCATCACTATCATTCACACGCCACCGCACCTCGCCACCGCCACCGCGCCACCGTCACCGCACCAACGCCACCGCACCACCATCTTTTCTCTCCCCCTTATCGGCTGTTTTCGTTGGGGCTGTTTTGGGGTCGATTTTGGGTCGATTTTTGAGTGTTTTTGGTCGAGATTTCAAGTTCTAACCTAGTTAGTCAAGTTGTTAAAGGTATAATTCATATTTAATTGGTTTATTTTAATTTTCGTCAAACCCTAACCCTAGAAATTGGGGGTTTTCGATTTATAGTTGATTTTATTGAATTGGTGTGTTAATTAGATAGGTTTAAGATAGTATTTGATAGTAGTGTGGTTTAATTGTAGAGCACGGCTTCGTAGAGGAGCGTTTTTGACGACCTTGCATTCTTGAACCTTCTAATTCAAGGTAAGTTTGATATGAAAGCTTTAAGAAGCCTTAATTTGATCTTGATTGTGTGGTTTGATGTTGTTGGTGGAGCCGAAATGAGTGTTGGTTGTTTAATGCTTGGAAAATATGGGTTTGAGCTATTCTTTGTATATCCTTGATCATGTTAGTTTGAATAGCCTTATACATTGTCGACATTATACGATTCATGTGTTAGTGTGGGTTGTTCATGCTAGTGTGGAACCTTGATATGATTGTGAAAAGTGTTGTGATGTTATGATATGTTGTTGGTTATAATTATATATGTGGTGGTTGTTAAATTTTTCATGATGGAGATGTTGTGGAGTTGTTTAGTAGTGTGTTGGCCCTTGATGGGGTTGTTGGAGTTGTGAGATTGAGGGGTAGGCCCCACGGGCTTACCCGTGGTCCGATTGATCACGGACCGCCGAAGTTCTCCTTGTAGGGGTTAGTCCTACAAGGGGTGTGCACACCTGAACGAAGGGATTCTAGAGAGTATGTGATTGGATACGAAGATTATTATGAGCTTAGGCGGCATGAGATGTGTGTGTGGAATTGTCGAATAATTTTGTAATTGTTTCGCTGGTTATCGAGGTGATTTTGATCAACAGGTTGCCTTGTATTTTATTGTCTTGCTTTTTATCTATAATATGTTTATTGTTGCTCTTGTTACGTCTTTATGGAGCCTTGTAAGTTTGTTTTGGGTTGTTGGTGTAGTTATGTTTTGACTTTTGTATCATTCTTACTCGACCTTTGGTTGACGTGTTTGTTGTTGTATGTTTTAAAACCTGCTGCCCAAAACCTTTCACTGGTGGCCTGCTACGACCCAATTGGAATTTCCGACCTTTTGGTGAGCAGTTTAGGATCAGGTACTTACGATGATGTTTGGATGCCGGGTTGCATGCGCGGGTTGGAGTGAGCGACCAGTCCTAGATCTGTTTGTGTAGTTATCGTTTTTGGGAGCATCCGCTTTTGAGACTCACTTTTGGACTCACTTAGTTTCCACTTTTAGTTTCATTTTCGCTTTTGTTTTACCACACTTGTGTGGGTTGTTGGAGTTTGTGGTCACCTTTCGAGTGATCAGTTATACCAGTTCTTTCGTATTCAGTTGCTATTTCTTTTATCGTTTTAGTTTTTAACAGGTCTTAGCAGGTTGTTGCGTTCTCACACGGACTTGGCTTAGGTCATGCCCTTGTGACACTCCTATTTTGCCGAAATTAGATTTGGCTAATATGGGGGTGTTACAAAGTGGTATCAGAGCGACGATCCTAAAATGAACTTTAAAATGAATTCTAAAATGAATGCTAAAATGAATTTAGGAGTAATAAAATGAATATAGAGGTCGTAGGAGTAATAAAATGAATATAGGATTAATAAATTAAAATGAACCCCGTGAAGTGGATCGAGGAGTTAGTCAATCCTCAGGCCAAGGAGACGTCCTGAAGCCGAGGTTGGGAGACGTCCCTAGAGAGACTGACACTTGTGAAGCTAAACGGTTAACCACGTGGTAAGTTTGAGCGAGAATGGGGTAGTTTAGTGGGGATACGTCATTATATGATCTTGAGATGAATGCTTGTGAGTTTGTTGCTAATATAAGTAATGTTATAATATGTTAAGGAGTTGTTATGCTTATACGAGTTGATGTAACGATGTGATGATGATGGCATGTGAGCATGGTGATGATTGATAAACGTTGTTGAGTATATTACGATCATGATTTGTTCGATTATAGAAGATGTATATGTTTAATACTATATATATGTATATGTAAGTCGAAATGTTGTAATCACATGATGGAGGAAAGACATACGGACCTTATCGCCACTGAGGCACTTTATGGTTTATTTTGAGAACTTTGGAATCGTTTGCTGCTAGATATAATTGTATATTGTTTGTCGTAGAACTATCGCATTGCTTTGATTATACTAATGGTTGTTGCTGCTGAAGTATCATAATTGAGATGTGCATGTTGTATTGCTTTATCGATGATTACGAGTTAGTCTGTGTGACAATTGTTTGATGCTCGATAGAATGGAAAATTGTTATATGGTGAGATTGGTATGCCGATGATAAGATGAGGATGATATGAAAATGATGTGGAAGTGATGTGGAACTATCCGAAATGATGAGAACGAGAAATACATGAGAGAAACCGTTTTGAGTACTTGTGAAATGATGTGCGTCCTAGTGTGTCGTGACTCGTAAGATGTAAAAAAAAAAAAAAAAAAAAAAAAAAAAAACGATGTGTATGTCATGTGATTCCATGTTGTGAGGTGCGCTGCTATTAGTGAATGTGTACAAGGTAGTATATATGGGTCGTGTAGCTTTCATTTGTACTCCGTTATGTTCTCTACTTGTTGCTGCTTTGTGTGATGAGTCATGTTTCTATTATAGGCGTGCTCGAGTGGCTGAGTTCTGGTTAGGCATTCGTGAAGGGTTATATATAATGAATTCTCTTTTAGTATTAAGTCATTTGTAGTTGCTGGTATTACGAGTTGTTGAAAGGGTGTTAGGACTTATTAGAGTTTAGTAGGAAGTAGTTGTTGTGCTTTTATTTTACTGTTATATACGTTGTAAGCTACGGTTGTACGTTGTTATGATGTTGGAAACGCTGCGACACTACTCTGTTCTTGCCAAGTACGTTTTTTTTTTAGGCTGCTGTGTTATGACTCGATATGGTGGTAGTGATTTAGCGTAGGCAGAATGAATTGAATGGTGTGATGTGCGTTGTGACCGTAAGTATGCATTAGATCTAGAATTTACATTGTGGGGTATGTTGTGTGTTGCGATATACATTGTGCCACATGATGTGTGTTATGAAATGTGATGAACGCCTTGTAATTTTGTTTATGATACTTGCCAATATCTATATTTACATTCAGTGCTATAATATATGCATATATCCATTTTATATATTATATGGACGAGTATGATGCATGTTGGAAAATGAGACTAGGATTCTTGTGATCACAAAATACATTCTAATTAATACATTTTGAGGAGTTATGAATTTGTATGCTGTAGAATTGTTAAGGTCGATAATGTTATGTTTTTGTAAGTTGTATGAGTTGTTACATGTTTATAAATCACATGCTTGTTGATCGCCGTATGTTTAGTTTATTGACGTGATATAATAATAGGAGTGTGAGGTATATTATGATTACAGGGTGGAAGGGCTTTAGATTTCATGTCATCCGGATATGTATTTGCATATTTAGCGGTTTTATTGCGGTATTATGTACCATTTAATACGCTAGTGGAGGTGCCTGTGAGTTATAGTCGGGTATTAAAGTGCCTGAATCGTTGAAAATAGAAGTGCGCGTATGAGTAAAAATGAGTTAGTGTTGTGAAGTTGTATAGTAGGTATTAAGAGCGTTTATATTACGTGGTTGTCTAGTGTTAAGCGAGATCTTAGATGTGGAAGGTAACATACATGATGAATGTGACGTAATAATGTGATGACTGTTGGTGTTAGTAGATATATGCTATGAGAGTGGTTGTGATAGGGTAACGAAGAGTTGGTATGTGCTAGAATGTGAGAAATAGACTTTAGGAAGAGTTGATAGGTGCGAGCCATAAGGTGAAATGAAGTGTAGAGCGTAGATTTAATTGAGTTGAGCAAAGACCTGTATAATATAATAAATGGAGATTAAGTAAATGTTCTTGAGTATAGCTATAACTTTGTTATGGTTGATTGCGACTATGGAAGTGACTAGAGCGTAGTATTAGAGAATGTTTGTCTTGAGACGAATGTCGCGGAGATGTGTGGGGATTACAAGGAATGTTAGTTGAAATGAATTATATTTGGTAATAAGAGGTAAATATGAGATTTAGGGTGTTAGGAAAGAAATAGGGCATGTGTGAGATGATATAGAAACGTTTGATGTGATGGATCAAGAGTGAAAGCTAGTTATGCAACAAGAGTCTAATAAAGTGTGATAGGAAGTATGTGAAACCTTAGGAATTAGTTAATATTGATGAGTTATACTGAGTAAGTGGGGATTCTTCGGGTGTTAGGACCAAAAGTAACATGAGTACTGGTATATGTACATTGTAATTAAACATGAGTTATGAACGTGAGAGAAATGTCTTGGTGATAGATTGCAAAAGAAACAGTGTATCTATGATATAGAGTATAAAACAAGCGTGGTGACTAGAGTATTTGGAATTTAGAAACATGAGTGAGTTAATGAGAATGTGTGTTAATTGTTGCGAGCATTACGATATGCGTCCATATTATAAAGAAGTATTGTTTTATATTTAAAAACGAAGGAATCAGTTAAGGTATATGATTTTTGGATTGGTGAGAAACCTAATATGAGTTATGTGAAGTCGTCCAAGTCGTAGGATGGTATATCGGGATGAATTGTGAATATTGTTTTATGAGAAGTTATAATAAGCATGTATGTTATGATTGAGGTATACACGAGATTTTGGGTATTTGATGAGAATTAAGATATGAGTGATAAGTTACGGAAAAGAACGATGTGATAACTCAAGGATTAGAGCTAGATAGATAACGAGTATTGCAACAATTGACGTAGGCAGCGAGAAAATTTGGGAAAGTCGATATCAATGAAAAGTTGAGATATGCAAGGGTTTTATCAGATGGGTCTGTTTAAATAGGTACATGATGAGTGGCACGATGGATTAGTATGGTAAATCAGTATTAGTTGAGTATAATTGGTTAGTGATAGAAGTTATTAGGATGAACTGAGGTAACAGAAGTTTGATAGTGACGTGGGGAGAAAGTAGTCTAAGTGACGTAGTAAGAAATTTGGGAACTAGAAACACGAGAGAGTATAGAGTTGAGGACATAGGGAACGTTGAGGTGAAGAAGTATTTCGACAGGTTACGAAGTAACAAGTCATTAGAGCATGCCGTGAATATAGCATGTTAGGAAGCAAACAAAAATGATGTGAATACCTAATCTTGGGTGAGTGAGCAAGAGATGACTAAAAGTAAAGACGAGAAAATCGAAGATAGATGATTCAACAAACTAGTATGTGAGGATTAGAATGACGACGGATCAGAAGGATAACTTAGGTGGAGTGAACGTGTGAGTGGAATAAGAAAAAGAAAGGACATAGATGACTGTAATAACAAAGGTACGAATGGTGATAAGGACATGGGCGTACGACGAGGAATTTTTTTTTGGAACGGACGGGTATAGAATGAATTATATTTGAGGGTAAGTAATATTAGTATCCGGATAATATTATGCACGTGTCAAGAATGTGCCAGTAATGGTAACAATACGGAGTAGGTGGGAAAGTTCTGAGAGTTATGAATTAAGTACACCAGCAGTAGGGCACGATTAAGGTCAAATAGATAGAATGATGGAATAGATTAGTTAGGTTTATAACGTGTAAGCTTATTATATTCATCTACCAGATTAATAGAACACGAATATAGACATTGATTGTAGTGGATAAGTGTATTGTTATTATGGTGCTTCGAGTCTAGTGTGAGCTTGCTAGTACAAGTATAATTAGTCGATTATTTGTTAGCTATGTCTATGGTGCGTGTTTGTACAACGGCGTGTTGCTTTCCCTGTGTGATTTGGAACTGTGCTTTAAAAGGGTAGTGATTTCGTCATATGCATAGTACATATTAGGAATCGTGTTTGTGATTTACAAGGGTAGTTATGAAGACAGAGGGAAGTTGCTGTACTAGGTCAAAGTTTGATATGATGATGAGGTAGCACACCTTATAAGCCTAGTTATTGACAATTTGATTATTATGATGTTGTGACCAGTACCTAGATATACATGAGTGTAATAATAATCAGTCTCAACAATAATTAAATCAACTTGATGGGCGTGATGGAAACACGTTTTTTTTTCTTTCCTTGACGTATGTTGTTAGTTACGCGGACGTAACTCTTTTTTTTTGGGGGGTAGGAACATCGCGCCCCGATTCTGTTATATTTTATATTGTGTTATACATATTTTCTTGCTGGTTATTGGATTAAAGAACGTAGAGCCCTTAGGTTAAGCAGTAGAGTTTTGACGTGATGTTGAGCAGGGTTACGTTATGAGTCGAGTTGAGTTACACTCAGTTTTGGTTTCAGTTCTGTTGCCGTGAGTAGTGGAACTTCGGGACGAAGTTCTTTTAAGGGGGGAAGGCTGTAATACCCGGTATTTTTAGTGCCTTATTTTAAGTTAGGATTAAAGCTGTCGGTCGAGTTTTATATATTTTAAAGTCGAGTATTATGTTAAATTGAGTTCTAACTAAGGGTAAGTGGTAACAATAATAATAACTAAAATAGTAGTACTAATAATAATAATGAGTCAAATAGAATAGACCCAAATAGGTCCAACAAAACCCTTACCCAAAACAAATAAGTCGACCAAACAACAAATAAAAATAAAAAAATATAAAAAGTAGTAGCAGCATCGTTATTTTGTTTTCATCACCACCACCACTTTACATCACCACCATCTTCATCATCCACCATCACCATCATTCACACGCCACCGCACCTCGCCACCGCCACCGCGCCACCGTCACCGCACCAACGCCACCGCACCACCATCTTTTCTCTCCCCCTTATCGGCTGTTTTCGTTGGGGCTGTTTTGGGGTCGATTTTGGGTCATTTTTGAGTGTTTTTGGTCGAGATTTCAAGTTCTAACCTAGTTAGTCAAGTTGTTAAAGGTATAATTCATATTTAATTGGTTTATTTTAATTTTCGTCAAACCCTAACCCTAGAAATTGGGGGTTTTCGATTTATAGTTGATTTTATTGAATTGGTGTGTTAATTAGATAGGTTTAAGATAGTATTTGATAGTAGTGTGGTTTAATTGTAGAGCACGGCTTCGTAGAGGAGCGTTTTTGACGACCTTGCATTCTTGAACCTTCTAATTCAAGGTAAGTTTGATATGAAAGCTTTAAGAAGCCTTAATTTGATCTTGATTGTGTGGTTTGATGTTGTTGGTGGAGCCGAAATGAGTGTTGGTTGTTTAATGCTTGGAAAATATGGGTTTGAGCTATTCTTTGTATATCCTTGATCATGTTAGTTTGAATAGCCTTATACATTGTCGACATTATACGATTCATGTGTTAGTGTGGGTTGTTCATGCTAGTGTGGAACCTTGATATGATTGTGAAAAGTGTTGTGATGTTATGATATGTTGTTGGTTATAATTATATATGTGGTGGTTGTTAAATTTTTCATGATGGAGATGTTGTGGAGTTGTTTAGTAGTGTGTTGGCCCTTGATGGGGTTGTTGGAGTTGTGAGATTGAGGGGTAGGCCCCACGGGGGCTTACCCGTGGTCCGATTGATCACGGACCCGCCTGAGTTCTCCTTGTAGGGGTTAGTCCTACAAGGGGTGTGCACACTCGGAACGAAGGGATTCTAGAGAGTATGTGATTGGATACGAAGATTATTATGAGCTTGGGCGGCATGAGATGTGTGTGTGGAATTGTCGAATAATTTTATAATTGTTTCGTTGGTTATTGAGGTGATATTGATCAACAGGTTGCCTTGTATTTTATTGTCTTGCTTTTTATCTATAATATGTTTATTGTTGCTCTTGTTACGTCTTTATGGAGCCTTGTAAGTTTGTTTTGGGTTGTTGGTGTAGTTATGTTTTGACTTTTGTATCATTCTTACTCGACCTTTGGTTGACGTGTTTGTTGTTGTATGTTTTAAAACCTGCTGCCCAAAACCTTTCACTGGTGGCCTGCTACGACCCAATTGGAATTTCCGACCTTTTGGTGAGCAGTTTAGGATCAGGTACTTACGATGATGTTTGGATGCCGGGTTGCATGCGCGGGTTGGAGTGAGCGACCAGTCCTAGATGCAGCTGTGTAGTTATCGTTTTTTGGAGCATCCGCTTTTGAGACTCACTTTTAGACTCACTTAGTTTCCACTTTTAGTTTCATTTTCGCTTTTGTTTTACCACACTTGTGTGGGTTGTTGGAGTTTGTGGTCACCTTTCGAGTGATCAGTTATACCAGTTCTTTCGTATTCAGTTGCTATTTCTTTTATCGTTTTAGTTTTTAACAGGTCTTAGCAGGTTGTTGCGTTCTCACACGGACTTGGCTTAGGTCATGTCCTTGTGACACTCCTATTTTGCCGAAATTAGATTTGGCTAATATGGGGGTGTTACACTCATTATGTGGGGTAGCCCAAGCAAATTAGACACATGGTCGGTGTTGCCGGTCCGATTTGACCTTTACGGGTCGGGTAGGTTTGGTTCACCGGGTAGCATTTTGTACAACCCTAAGTGGGAAAAGTTAAGCTGAAACTGGATACGGGCCATCCCACTGTAGGATGGGCTCAACCCAAAACGAGCATGAGTTAGCCCAAGGTGATATGAGTTCAACTCAAAATTGGTATGGGTCGGGCCAAGCCAATCACTAAAACTGCGGCGTAGCTTATTATGCGTTCAGGTCAGCCCAAAATGGGTATGGGTCACCCAAGGCAATCACTCCGTCCACGATTTATCCTAAAATGGTTATGGGACTATGGGTCATCCCAAGCCAATCATTCAACCTATAGTAAAGCTGAAACAAATTACTCGACCCAAAAGCGGTATGGGTTCAACTCATAACGGGTATGGCTCAGCTCATATAAATCATTCGTCCCTTGGTTCAAATTTCACACCTGATACTTGCTCAAATTTAATCAAACTATTTTACCAGCGGCATGGCCCAAAACGGGTTTGGGTTAGCTCAGTCAAATTTCTCGGGTCATGGATCACACAACCACTTAGAGAACCATGAAGATGTTCATGACATAATGGATGAAATTTTTACCAAGTACCCGACCCATAGTGTAAGCGGCGACAATGGCGGTAATTTGGCCGCAAGGCCCGGCTCAAGTGTGGGCCTTAGCCAAAGTGCTAGCTATGTGAAACAATAAACTTATGTTGGGCCAATTATCCAAATAGAGGGAAAATATACCAAGAAACTAATAATCATCAAGAAACATTAGTAAAATACTGGAATCCCGATTACTAAAAATCGTCGACGTTTTACTTAGAATCGTCGACGTTTTTCATAAAAATTACGCTACATGCCCCTACTCTCTCTCTACCCCTTTCTCTCTCCTTTCTCATTTTCTTTCAATTTTGAGAAATTTGAAAATTTTGACCAAAAAAAAAAAAAAAAAAATTCATAAAAAAAAAAGCATTGTCATTTAATTAAAACAAAACAAAATTGATTGAATCAAAAATCAAACATCACCACACACGCACCACCATCTTCAATACCTTAACATTATTTTCAAAAAACAAATTTTATTGGAAAAAAAAAAAAAACGTTAACACTGAAAAAAAAATCACCAAGCACGCACCACCATCTTCAATACCACGCACCACCATCATCTTCAACGTTAACAACACGCACCACCATCACGACGCTGCGAAGAAGATGACAGCAAAAACTCGACGGCCAGGACAAAATACTGTTTGGCTAACCATGGAGAGACAAAAAAACTTTTTGTCTTAATCCGTGTTTGACGTCCAGGTGGTTGTCCTCAACCATGTCAGACGATCAAATTCATCGTCCTACACCTATTCAGACGTCTAAATTCATCGTCTCTCTATGGTAGGACAATGAAATTCATCGTCTATCCATGGTAGGACAATGAAATTCATCGTCTATCCATGGTTGGACGTCCAGATTTTTGTCCTAAACAACAATTTCGACGTGTTTGTTCAATTTTTCGTCCGACATTTAACTTCAAAGTCCAAATTTCTACCAATGTCAAGTTCTTCAAGAGGCTATCTTTAACATAAACACATTAAATCTAACACATTGTTCAACAATGTTCATTCAAATTTATATTAAATTGTGTATAATTTTTTTTCTAAATCTACAATTAAGTATAGTTAGTTAACGTACCACTGATTCGGCATCCGACATTGAGCTAATCCTTAAGTTTATTGTGTAATTTGAAGTTAAAACTATGTAATTTGAAGTGAAAAAGTGTTAGTTTTTTTGGGTTTTTTTGGAGAAAAAGAAAGAGAAAGGAGAAAAGAGAGAGTTTTGGAGAAGAGAGATAGAAGAGAGAGGGTGAGGAAAAAAAATGAGGAGGGCAATTTGGTCATTTCAGCAAAAAGAGTCGACGATTTTAAGTAAAACGTCGACGATTTTTATAACTATAGTTTGATTCAGTGCATAACTTAGGAAACATTAAAGTACTCCGTAATGTTTACCCTGATGAGGAGAGCAAAAGCATACCTTGCACACAAATTAGCTGGCTAAAACATCAATACAGCAAAGAAGTAAGGTTCTATTATGGTCCATTATTAGTCCTCAACATTCCAGGTTTGCTCTGTGACCGCTAATTTAAATGTTCATTATAAGATTTCTTTATTTAATTTATATGGAACATAATTAACGGCTAAACTTAACGATTTATTCTAGTTTGATTACGATTGAGACTAAGCTCATAAATTTAAGGGTACAGTTGGTAATAGAAGTATAGTTAGAAAAAGTGAAAACTATGGACGAAAAACCAATCAAACTTTTGATAAAAATCCCATTTTAGCTCGCTTTAGTAATTAAAAAAAAAAAAAAAAAAAAAAAACAAAGCAAATAGCAGTCGTGAAACCCAAAAGTTGATCAAATATTTAGGTACAGCTCCCCATTTTTGTTAATTTGATTTTAGTTTATTACATCGTTTTCAGTTGATTTAAGGCGATTTTATTTATAATTTTACAATTTGATTAATTTTCATTCTTATGCACAATGTTAGTATAAAATTGGTATTATTGAAATGATGCAGGAATTTGTTGTTCTATAGTCAAAGGAATTTGTGATTATGTTTGATTATAATATTAATATTAATATTGATATTGAAGTTCCTTAGTGCAAAATCTGTGAAAATTAGGTTAAAATGTTACTGAAATAACGGTTAATATTGATATTGATATTGATATTGAATTTGTGATTATGTTTGATTATAATATTAATATTGACACAATTCGACAATGGACTTATTCCATGCAACCAGCTTGACCCGGAGTCCACATGGCCTGGGAATCTGGGATGGCGACGATGACGCGACCTCGGTCCACTTACGACGACCTTTCTTGTATTCTTCTACTTGACTAAGAGACTCTCCGATGTTAATGTGTTTAAAAATGCCTTCATTTTTTGGCAATGACACCTTAGAAAATGGTAATTGACTCAATTTATTAGTCTTACTGACATTTGTGAATAATGACTGTGGAAGTGCATTTTCTTCACTACTGATGTAATGATTTCTGACTTGTGACATTATTAGCTTTCGGTGAATGGTAAATTGGTTTGTTTAAACATTGAGCAGGTGGTGAAGGCATCCTCCGTCGATTTAGAAGTTTCTTGACAATCAGTTTTGCGGGAATCGTCTTGATATTGTGTCATGAAAGCACATTCCAACTACTTAGTAAATATTATGAAGTTGGCGCTTCATTTGGGAGCTCTGTTGACTGGTTTTCTCTGCAAAAGTCTCGACTGGACCATGACAATCAGTGCCGTGGGCTTCAGACCAATACTCTTTATTTCATTAGAATTCATGTCGTTGTATGGTGTGTTGTTCGTCTTTTGAATTCACCTCCTCGGAAATGAAAACAAAAGATAGAACAATTTTCTTTCATTTGGTATTTTGGTCGAAATTCTTTGACTTCTCGAGATCAATAAAATCCTTCATCATCAAGCAAACAAAACTTCAGCAACTATTTAGGTACAATCCGCCATTTCTTGTTAATCATTGTTATCATTATCATTATATTATTTTCAATTGATTTGAGGGTGATTCTATACTCCTACAATTAGATTGATTTTCATTCTTGTGCACAATGTGGTGAAATTAGTTTTATCACCTTTTATTTTTCAGTTATCGTATGGTAAAATTGATGCAAGAATTTGTCTTTCTATAATCAAAGTAATTTGTGATTATGTTTGACTATAATATTGAATTACTTTCTAGCAACATCTGTGAAAAATTGCTCCATTATTATTACTTCATCACCAAATCAAAATGTTATAGAAAATACGGGTATTACGGTTTTCCTCCCAAGAAACGAATTTCGTCCCCAAAGTTTAAACTATAAATGAACGTATTCAATCATGCCTTGCAGTGTATTTTTATTTAGAAATTCGTGATGATTAAAATTGTGCGAATTGTTGAGCTTTGTTCCCATGTGTGTGGGTATTGTCGATTTGTGCCAGATCGGTAGAATTACACCAATGCAATAATAAGTTTGAAGGTTAGAGGGCTACTCCTCTTATCACCATTTGGTTTTATGTCGGGAGTCGGAACACATGTTATGAAATGTAGGATAACCGATAATAGAAATTACATGCGATGGCAAATTATGAAAACAAGATTTAGGGACGATAATAGTGGAGTTTGGGGGTCAGTAAAGCTACGCACTGATAAAAGGTAATCTTTAAAAATGTTTGAGATTCTAACAATGGCGAGTAGATCCAACTATCCCTCACTCCGCCATTGATTGGTTACGATGTAAACTACACAATTACCGCAAAGTTGTTTAGTTTCTGAGTTCGTGGAGTTGCTATGGGGATGGGATGAAATAATCTAAACATTACTGTGTAAGCTAGATTTTTATAATAAGAATTTAGCATGATATAATACCCCGAATCTCTCTTTTATAGCATGATATCTTAGGAAAGTCTATAGCTTATATTGTTTATAGTATACTCCCTACAACATTATAGTAATTGGACAAACATTGTGAAGTATTATTGTCAGCCATGGAATCGACTCCTGCGTTCAGCCCTGAGAAGGTTGTCTCTAGCAGTTTGAAGCTTGCTTATGGCATCAGTTATCTTCATTCGTTCATGAGGCAAATGGTTGGAGCATGCCACACCCACACTGACCATAGCGACAATGCACTCGACTCTTCCTTCAACTATGCCCTGGACTGACCTTTGATTGTCGACTTCTTCGGTGATATCATTGTTTTGAAGCGTTGGGTCTACAATCTGCAAGACTTGATCAGGTAATGCCACTTCTGCATACATATGAAGGTTGATATTTTCCTCGAACATTTGATCAGTTGGCCTCTTTCCTGTCACTAGTTCAAGTAGCACTGTTCCGTAGCTGTAGATATCACCATCCGTGGATGCTAAGTTTCCTAGTCCGTACTCTTTAGGCAAGAATTAAATAGCATAAGTTAGTAGCTACATATGAAGATACCCTGCTGAAACTCTGTCAGTATTTTGATCGTCGTAATTCAAACTTTCGTCTATCTGTGTATCTGCTAGTTCATAAAATATTAAAAGCGCATGTAGATTACTTTAGTCATTGTCGTTCATTCCATTGCACCAAGAAGCCAAAGAATAAGAAATCCTTGCCTCAATTGGATGGAAATGTTAGGAACCAACTCAACCAAAAGCATATACCACTTCGAAAGTGAGGGGTGGTGAGATTCGAACCCGTGACCTTTTGTCACAAGGCTTTGATACCATGTAAGGAACCAACTCAACCAAAAGCTTAAGCTGATGGTTGAAGGCCCAAGATCGGTTTTATATACTCTAACAGGAAAATTATGTTTATCTTCTTCATATTGTCAGCAAAACTAGTCCTTGCGCATTACTAACATTCATGTACTATATAATTTTAAAGTTGGACTTGCTAGAGTTACCTGGAGCAGCGTAGCCAACAGTTCCTTTAACACCAACTGAGCTGCTTTGATTCACGCTTCCGGGAGGAGCAAACATTTTGGCAAGCCCAAAATCTCCAACATGGGCGACCATGTCATCATCAAGGAGTATATTGCTTGGTTTTAAGTCACAATGCACAATTGGAGTTTCATTCTCATGGTGAAGGTAGTTGAGTGCATGAGCCACATCAATCGCTA
The DNA here is from genome assembly GCA_023091065.1 of Dianthus caryophyllus. NCBI lineage: Eukaryota > Viridiplantae > Streptophyta > Magnoliopsida > Caryophyllales > Caryophyllaceae > Dianthus > Dianthus caryophyllus. The sequence goes on from CM041517.1 coordinate 8,899,605, forward strand.
TTTCCACCCTTTGAAGAAGGGTCAGGTTTCCAGCTTCGTGTAGCCATCTCTCGAGATTTCCTTTGGGCATGAACTCGTAAACCAGAGCTTTGAAATTGTCCCCCTTAAAATCAATACTTGAGCAGACTGTGAATATCTTCACTAGATTTCGGTGACGAGTATTCCGCAGGACCTTGCATTCTGCCATGAAACTCTTTGTAGCACCTCGTTGCTGTAAGTTGAGTACTTTAACCGCAACCATCTTACCCTCTAATACCCCTTTGAACACAGTCCCGAAAGTACCCACTCCAAGTATATTTGATGAAGAGAATTCTTCTGTTGCTCTGAGTAGCATGTTGTACGACACTTGTAAAAATCCTTCTCCCATAGCTAAGTTTGAAGAGATGGAATCCCGTTTCTCTCTTCTCCTTGTTACAAACAACCACATGGCCGTCGTCAGCAATATAACCAGTGCACAAACTATTGGTATTGTGAGTTTGAGGGCAAAAGACATTCTTTTTCTGGTCTTCCTCTTCCCTTTCTCCATGCATCTTCGCAAGTGTAGCTGTGGGATGCCTCCGCAAAGCCTACTGTTTCCGACTAGTGACACTGCACTTGTATTTGTGTAAATTCCCTTCTTTGGAACGCTTCCCTCAAAATTGTTATAAGATAAATTCAGGTAGAACATGGGAAATTCAGAGAAGTAACTTGGAATTGGACCAGATAATTTGTTGCGAGAAAGGTCAAGTGTCTGTAGACTAGACAAAGCACTGAATGATGAAGGAATAGATCCAATGATGGAATTACCTCTTACATTGAAGTCCTGAAGGGCTGAGCATTTACCAAGGCTATTTGGGAGTTCACCTGAAAACTTGTTTTCTGATGCATCAATTGCCACTATATTGATTTGGTTGCTGATATCTTGGGGTAAAGATCCTGTTAGATGATTCTTAGACAGATCCATTGCAACAAGATGAGGAAATCCTCCAAAGAGGGCGTTGGGTAGATTTCCACTGAGGTTATTATATGATAAACGCATGTATAACAAGTTTTGGCAGTTACCAAGGTTTGAAGGTATGCTACCATACAAGTTGTTGTAGTCTAAATGAAGTGACGACAACCGAGATAAATTTCCAAGGGAGTTTGGAATTCTGCCAGTTAATTTGTTTGAGCTAAAATCAGTTTGCCCTAGTTTATGGAGATTTCCGATCTCGTTAGGGATAGTCCCTGTCAATTCATTGTCATTCATAAATAGGAAAGCGAGGCTACTGAGATCACCAATACCTGAAGAAATCTCTCCAGTGACTTGATTCTGACTTATATCGAACCAGTATAATGTTTTTGAGAGATTTGCTACAGATTTAGGGAAAGTTCCAGTGAAGTTATTTGACTCCAACAGTAAGCCTTGCATTGTGCTGGAGTTGGCAAGTGTGGTAATGAAATTAAGATCACCTTTGAGGTTCATGAACGAGAGGTCTAACCAGTCTAAGTTCTGAAAATGTCGAAAATCTAGCGGCTCACTGTCTGTGAATTTGTTATTATTTAATCCTAGAAATTCGAGACTTGTGAGATTTAAAAAGGTGATTGGAAATGGCCCTGTTAAGAAGTTCATGCCAAGGTTTAAAAATTGCATTCGAGGAAGCTTGAGGTGCATATGTGGTGGGATATTTCCTTCAAGTCGGTTGGAGCATAACTCTAAACCCTGAAGAGATGAGAGATTCAATATAAATGAAGGAAATTTGCCAGACAGATTATTTACTCCACATTGAACAAATGTTAGATTTTTCATTGCGGCAACACTGTCAGGTATAGTTCCTGTGAATGCATTGTCTAAGGCATGTATTTCCTCTAAGGAGGTAAGGTTCTGAATAACTGAAAAAAGAGGTCCACTCATATTAGTACTACTAAGGTGTATGTATTTGAGCTTGGACAAGGCTCCTAATTCCTTTGGAAGATAACCTCCTAGGTGGTTCCTAGATAGAGACAGATGTTCGAGGCTACGACAACCAGATAAGTTGGACGGAATTCCGCCAACAAGTGTGTTGTTCCGCAAATTCAATTCTTTTAGCCTGAACAGACGGCCAATTTCTGATGGAATCGTGCCATGAAGACTGTTATTAAAAAGTGCTATTTCTTGGAGGAAACTAAGGTTTCCAATGAAAGGCGAGATTGTTCCTGACAATCCTTGTGAGTATAGCTCTAATTCTGTTACCCTTCTATGTCTATGCCCACAGGTAACTCCCACCCAGTTACAGTGGTGAAGTGAGTGATTCCATGAGCTCAAAACGCCGTCATGGTCCACTAGCCGACTCTTAATGGCTAATAAAGCAGAATGATCTGTTTCATTCCCTGGATAATCAATACTGCCCACTGCAATTGTTGATTTTACATGCTGCAATATTGTCGCAAGGACAACAAGGTAGAGTATTCTAGCTCTCATACTTTTTGTTTTTTTGGGCTTATTTTTTTGTCTCTTGAGTTTGTTTGTCATTTCGTAGGTTTGTTCCTTTATATAGATGAGACGTGCTCAGTGTAGATTAGAGATTGATTGTAGACTTGTCAAAACTCGACCCGACACGCAAACCCAACCCGATCCGACCAGATGGATCAAGTGTAATTTCATGTGAAAAGACTTTCTGAACCTATAAATTAATCTTTCATGGAAAAAAAAAAATTTAATATTAATAATTATTACAACCTCAATATTATAAGTTGGAGTATCAAAATGATATTGGAAATTAAAAATTGAAATATTATAATTATACTAATAAATAGACTATTTTAATTTTATAAATTACAAGAATGAATAAATATCAACTTTAGTATTACATATGTGCAAATAAAATACTCCGTATGTGGATGGTATAAAATAACAATAAAATAATTATTCTTAATTAAAAAAATAATAAATAAAAAGGCGCGAAAAACGTATTTTTGACCCGAAACCGACCAGACTCGAACCCGACCCGTATTTGAGCCGAAACCATACTTTGGCCCGACCCGTACTTTGACCCGACCCGTATAATCCTAACCCAAACCCAACCCACCCAACCCGCTTAACAGGTCTAAGCATGAGACATGCCTATTGTAAATCATTTGTGATAGAGTCCATAGAGATAGGTTTTAAGTTTTAACCATTCCAAATCAAGGTTGTTTAACAACCATCCATTTTGAACGAAGCCAAACATGTCAGATAAAACAATCTGGAATTGTAGACATTGATATGGCGCCATTGAGTGATATCGAATTTCAGCAATATCTTCTCATATGTTTAATGTGGTTCTAAATATCGGAGGGTGTATATCAAAAACTTGTTCGCCATTTCATTTTGCAGTTAAAATCGTGTGAACCTAATATTTTGGGGAAGTAGGAGTAAGAGACAGTTGGTGCAATTCTCAACAGCTATTATATGTGTTCTCAACACATGGGGTAATGTACATCGATCGGATTCCTTTGTCTCTCTATAAATGGAGCCTTTGAGACGCTACAGAGTACACTATGCTGCCATCGTAGGTGCAATTTATTTTGACCGACGACGTTAAGTACCTTAAAGACGTTGTGACTCAGTTTGATTATGGACTTATTCAAAGCTTAATTTAGCTTGGCTTCGGACGGCTGAGGAAGACCCCTTCGTACTCTTCTTACTATGTTTAATGATGATGCGACCCATGACGACTTAGGATGACACTTCTTGTACTCTTCAACTTGACTATGAGTAGACTCTCTGATATTGATGTGTGTAAGATGCTTTAGTTATGGGTAATGACTCCACAGAACACGGTAATTGACTCAAGTTTATAGTCTACTGACAATGATGACTGTGGAAGATAAAATTTCTGCACATTCTATGCAATGATTTCTGCTTTGTGATGGCTTTCCGCGTATCGGACTTCATTGGATAGTAACAATGACCAGGTAAGATAAGATCATATCTGTAGCGGTTGACTTGGAAGTTTCTCGACAATTTGTGAGAAGGGAAATTTTCTTTTTTAACTTTTCTTAATCTATATTCAATTAATTGTTCAATTATTCATTTATTAATATTGATAATCAATTCAATAAAGTGTATTTGAATTCAGTTTCAATTTTTGTCATTCAATTATCGATTTTTATTAATTTTTAATAGATTACATTATTAATTTGTATTAGGGTTTTCTGTGGAATGTATTGGTACCATCGCTAGCTGCTCTATTATGTGTGATGATTTTTTGTCTCCGTTTGATTTTTCTAATTGATCTTTCGTTTTCGGTTTGAAGTTCAAGATTTTCTTCACTTTCAAGTCCTGATGTTATTCTAGCATTTGCGAACATTGTGTTGAAGTTGTGTTGAAATGTTGATATTGCACCTCTTTGTATCGGGAAGTAAGAGTCCATCCGTGCAGATCGCAACTAATTGATGATGTGGGTCCATATGTCTCATTCTTGGAACTTCAGTCCATATACGATGGTGGATGACTCAAGTTGCTAGTCTACTGAATAAGTGAATAGTGAATTTAGTGAAAGCAAAAAGATGTAGGTTCCGTCTGCTTAGCTTTCCGTTTATGTTAGATGGGCCGTTTAAACCTCTACCACGATAGCGAAGACACTAAGCAGTTTTCACAATTTTAATTAAGAAATGTTCCATCCTCGAAATTTAGGTCAGATCTAAGACTTTTTACTCGAAAAGTTTCGCAAGTTTGAGCCTTATAAATGATATTGCAATCATTATGTAGATGTTTTGAGGAGTGGGCGTCATATGCAGTGGCGGACCCAGGATTTTAGAGGCAGGGGGGCACGTTTCCTATTAGCGAATTAAAATTTTTTTTTACGACGAGTAAACCCGTCAAAATATGACCCACCCCGTAAATCCAGCCTACTCTCACGCGGTTTTTTAGGGTCAATACCTGTAAATTTCAACTCGTGACTGAAATGAATGGAGTTCGAAATCACCCACTAATAGGGTCAAAACCCGATTCGACCCATTGACCAATTAAAAGCAAAATTTTACATAGTGTAACATTTTAAAACTTGAAAAATGAATAATTTTCTAATAGAAATATATAATTATTTGAACTTTAAGTTTTTGAGCTTAAATATAAAAATGAAAATTAAACTATATAATATAAAGTAGCATTATATAACTTTTATAACTTATTACGAATTAGAAAACTGATTACTCCGTATAAAGTATCAATATAGCAAAAGAACCTAATTTAGACATATATTTTAGTTTGTTCATTTAGGAATGTATTAATAAAGTAATTTAGTAAACATTCAATTTTTATAAATTAATATGAAGAGTATAAAATAATCATACCAAAAAAAAGTAAAATATAGGCCAATAGAATTGACCAAAAAAATATAAAAATGAAATAAAGGTCAAGAGAAACCCGAGAGGGAATTGAACCCATGACCCTTGCATGTATATTGAACACCTATTTCACCTTAACAACTACAAATTTAATAACCTTATTTTTAGTTTTTAATACATATTTAATTTTTCAAAAAAGGAGTAGGGGGGCCCGTGCCCCCCTTGGCCCCCCCTTGGGGCCGCCCCTGGTCATATGTATGCAGTGACGGCCACTTCATGTCACAAAAGAATGAGATTGAACTGTGATAAGCGATATCAAGATGACGACTAAAACCGATGTTGTGTACCCTGGTCCGGGATGGTTAGACTGTTGTACAGTCTCGGAAGAATTCATGTGATATTTAAGTCGAGTCAACGGACTCTAAAGTCTGGCATTTAGTTGGATTTGACTATTTTGAGGATGTGATGATTAAAGGTCCCTACCAATTGGTGTGAATACCAATTAGTGTGAATACCAATTAGTGTGGACTCTTGTAGATGATGTTGCAACGTCGGTCCACTTACGACGACCCCTCTTGTACTCTTCTACTTGACTAAGAGAAGACTGTCTGATGTTGATGTTTAAAAAATGCCTTCAATTATTGGCAATGACTCCATAGAATACGACACGGTAATTGACTCAAGTTGTTAGTCTTACTGACATTGCTGAGTAATGCCTTCAATATTTCATTATAGGTTTTTTTCGACAAAATAGTTTGTTTTAGACTTAATGTGTAACACTCCGTGTTATTTTAACACAATATTATAAAAGAATTTAATTCTTTAAATTAAATTCATCCTTTTTCCTTATAATAAAAATGGGTCTAAATTTTTTTTCGTCAAATAATACTGAATTTCTTAAGTCCAAATTTAAAATTTTTGAAAAATAAAATATTACTCGTATATATTATCCTTAGAATTCAAAAAGAAACACATTTCAAATTTTTATGAAAATTTTCTACAAGACTAATATCGTCCTTCAAATTTCAAAAGGTTAAGTTATGTTTACTATTCATAAAAATAAAAATAAAACCTTTTATTCATAAAATTCAATTTCGGACATTTTTGATTTTCAAAATAAAAATGGACCCTTATACTTTTCCCGGCTTTGAAATTCAAATCAACGACAAAAGTTTCCGATCAAAAAAGTGATGACTAAGTAATCTTATCCTCTTCCATTATTTTTAAAGTAACTTAATATCTCAAATTTTTATTGATTTTTAAATTTGATATTTAATCATTTTGTTTTCTTATTAAAACATTACTTTTAATATCAAATCACTATTTCATTTCTATTTAACTAACTCTTTTCTAAATTATCGAAATTATAAGTAATCCCTAAATTAAGTTAATTAACTTTTTGACGATTAAATATAATTCTTTAAATCTAAACCATTCAACGAAAAAAATATAGATTTCGACTTAGGAAAATTTTATTCGAACTTTTAAAATTTAAAACTCAATTTTGTTTTTAGTGCCCTTTCGAAAATTATTTTTATTTTTATTTTCGATTTTATTTCAAAACTCTATTTTAAGATCATATCTTTTATTTCGAGACTTTTCGCGAGCGCGGAAATCGAAAATTTCGAAAACGAAAATCGAGCCCGAAAAATTCAAGGTGAACCGTGAGACTTGGACTCATTAGTCCAAGTTCTATCCTCTTCCATTTTCTTTACTTACACAAGTCTACTTTCACTTGTACACCCAAATTTTCATCATCACTTTAATTAGCTTAATTAAATTTTAAGTTTATACATAATAATAATAATAATAATAATAATAATAATAATAATAATAATAATAATAATAATAATAATAATAATAATAATAATAATAATAATAATAATAATAATAATAATAATAATAATACATACATACATACATACATACATACATACATACATACATACATACATACATACATACATACCAAATACATTACAAATACTAATGTTACTACTTTACTTCATTTCCACACAAACACTTACGGAGTACAAAATATTTCATAAAATCATTTTCAAATTCATATCTAAAATAAAATGAAATTTAATAGTATAATTCAATTTCTATAGTAATCATATATCTTACGATCATTTAAAATCACTTTTAGCGAAAACTTTCGTTTTGAAAATTTTATCGACTTCTGTAACTTTTGAAAAATTTCTTGGATAGTAAAATAAATATTTTAGTCTTCGAAAAATCGTCAAACGCGCACACATTAACTTTTACCGTCTTTGACGCCTGACTTTTTAAACCCGATTTATTTCGTAAAAATATTTTAAAATATCGGGGGAACATTTTCTATGCTCAAATAGTAATGGAGACTTTAGTAACCATTTGTGATCATTATGTCTCCTTATTTCATTTTAATTAAACGTTAAATTAAATTAAAACTTTACTTAACCTAATTTTCTTACTAACTTATACTCACAAATTTTTACAAGTGCAAAACTCACCTCTTTTTCTCTCATTTTAGCCGAGCTCCCTTGCCTCCTTTCCTCTCTTTATAATTCTAATAATTCATAAGTAATCCTAATTCTTTTTTTTTTTTTTTTTTCTTTTTTTTGGATGACGAGGAGGTTGAATCCCCCCGGGCCCAGGCATTCCAGCGTCACCACATGGACCATGTAAACCACCCCAGAAGGGGCCGCCGTGATACCGCATGCCTTTGCCCACCCAGGGAGTCGAACCCAGGACCTCGCAATTCCTGCCTTCGCAGGCTTTGAGGCACCCCTGGACTCCGCTTGGGCTGGAGGCACTTGTTAGTGGGTCTTTTGAAGCTAACTTGCATGGATTATTTGGGTGAAGAACTTGGGTAATATGGGTGAAGTCATTCCGATCTAAAATTTATTTTAGATCCCCGACGATTAACCTCTAATTTAAGGTGCCCCCACACAAACTAAATTTTGCGTTATTTAATTACGCTTATATTTATTTGTGAATAATGAATATGTTCTTATAATATGTATGTCTTGTTTATGTGCTTGTTTGTGTTTAGATGATGTTTAATAAGATGTTAATAAATAATAAAATGATAATAGCTAATAATTTTATGAGTAGATTTGTTGTAGTTTAATTTTATGCATGCTTAGTATCATTTAAATTAGGGTTAATTGTCGATTACAGCCACATAAAAAGTCGAATTTATGAATTACAGCCAAATTAATTTTTTTTATTTTTTTACAGCCACTAAAGTCCTTTTTCTTGTAAATTGCAGCCAACTACATTTTCCGGCGAAAAATAGAGTAAACTGACCGTTTTACCCTTCATTTAAGTGGGATGTAATTTCTTTTTGACTTCTCTCTTTTTTATTAGGTTAATTGACTTCTCTTATTTTTTTTTCTTTTGTTTCGTTCTCTTTTTTAACTTTGCTGTCTATTTCATGTCTTCCTTCTCTTCTCTTCTCCTACATTCAAACCCACTTTTACATTTCATACAACTATTCTCATGCAAAGCTTTAGTTTTTGCCTCATGAAAAACACAAAGTAGCACTCCATAGAAGATTTGTTCTTTCAGTAAATCGTTTATAATTGAAGATTAATAAACATCTTCAACATAAAAGGTAGTGTTTTCTTATCTATATTTTCGTCAATACTCATTTGGCTTTTGATTTCCCTAAAACCGTAAATTTGGGCGATTTTCGAGTTGCATGTGATCTGAAATGAAGGCATTTAGTGGGAACCCTAATTTTTTTCCAGAATTGAACAATTTTGGGGGTTTTTGTATTTGTTTTCTATTGGGTAATTGAATTGATATTTACTGATGTTGTTTCCAAATGTTGTTTCTCCATGTTCAATTTGTTGATAATAGACCTTTGCCAATCAGTTTAGGTTTTATCATACCAAGCAAAATACTTGCAACCACGAGCCCTTGAAATTGAATCATACGATTTACAAGCTTCAAATCTTCTACCGGGATTGTCAACAGTTTTTGACTTCCTTACAACAACGGAGCGACCACAGTAGCATTTCTTCACCTCTTCGTAAGCATACTCACAACTAACGTCTGACATGGTGGCTAAAATTTCAAGAGAATCTGGAAATTTTTGGAGAGGAACCCTAATTTTTAATTTGGGATTGAAAATTATCCAGCATATATTTCAACAGGTTTCATGGTTTGATGTAATATATTAGAGGGAGGGGCATTTTCGTCTCTTCACATGAAATTTAGGCTTCAAATTTGAATTTCTGAGCACTTAATTCATTTAAGTGGGTTTTAGCTCCGTTTTGGCTGTAAATTATAAACGGAGCTCCGTTTGTGGCTGTTAAAAAATAAATTTTTTTAATGTGGCTGTAATTTGCAAATTTGGGTTTTTATGTGGCTGTATTTGATAATTAATCCTTTAAATTATACACTTTAAATTATTGTTTATATGTTTTGTTTATGTTTTATGAGTTTTAATTATAAATAAGTTTATATGTAAAACTATGTTAAATGTTAACTATGAGTATAAAGTGAAGAAAATTGAAAATAAATATTTTGTTCATGTATGTTAAGGCCACGGCATCCCCCATTTATTTTGATCAATTTTTACTTTTAATTGTTGTAAATAATATATTAGGCTAGTTTAGATTAATTAGACTTATTAGTAATTTTTGTGAAATTTAATTCGTAATATAAATTTTTGAGTTCTTGATGTTCATATGATATTCATGTGTGTTCTTGAGTTTGTTCATGTGTTCTTCATTTTAGCTCACTTTGATTCTTAATATTTTTATATTTGTTTTTATTTATTGTTTTATATCACTAACAAGTAATTATATTAGTAACTATACAAATTAAACTAGCTAAATATTTAAGATTAAAAAGTTAGAAATTTAAAGTGTTATAAAACACTATTTATAACCATATTAAAATCTTTAATAAAAAGTGTAGATTAGATTAAAGTGTTATAAAACACTATTTATAACCATATTAAAATCTTTAATAAAAAGTGTAGATTAGATTAAATCATTTTAGTAAAACAAGTAACATAAATTAAATACACTTAAAACTTTTAGAACAAACCCTTAAAAAAAAATAATAAACATTTTGTCATGGCTCAAATTTTAGTCAAATGAAATTTTTATAAAGTTTCATTTTAGTTTAAACCGTTTTAGTATAATTAAAATAATTAGAATATAAAGACTTTAAGCTAAAAACCGATAAAAATCGAAAAATGAAAATTGTCCATCACCATCTATAAGGCCACGGCATTAGGGTCATTTTAGGTCTTAAAATAATTTTTATCACTTTTTAGTTTATTGTTAAAATAATTTAATTAGTAGTGAATAAGTTGAATTAATAATTTAAAAAGAAATAAATGAATTTTAGTAAAACATACATATCACACGACATTCCTTTAAAAAAAAAATGGACCAAATTTAATCAAAATGAAAATATCACTAAGTCACTAAACTTAAATAGTTATTAGAATTGAGATTTTTTTTTTAAATCGATTTAGTTATAAAAGAAATATGTTAAACCGATAAAAAGTAGTAACCGTTATAAAAATGAATTAAATCGTGTGCTACTGCCTTTGCAAATTTGGACTGTTGGACTTGGACGATACGAACTAAATGAACCATCCACGACACTATTATTATTAAAAATGATAATCGCTAAATTTAGTAAATAGATGACTAAATTTAACTAAGTATCACTTTAAAATAAATATCGCTTATCACTTTTTACAAATTGAACTTAACGACTTTGAAACTAGAAATTTACTTAACAACTAAGTTTACAATTTTTGACTTAGAAAAATATCTAGATATTTAGTAACTTAGTGACTAAGCTCAATCATGAATAGTGACCGATGAATAGTGAAGGATGAATAGTAACCGTCATGAATAGTAACTCGGGACGAAACTTGTTAAACAAGTAACGTCCCAAAAGTTTAAAAACTTGTTTTAAGGGGAATTTGAGGTAACTTGTTGAACAAGTTATCTTTTCAAATCCCGAGACGTGAATAGTGAAAAATCACGAAACTTGTTAAACAAGTTACGTCTCAAAATTCAAAGATATTTCAAATTTCAAAATTTGAAATATTGTAAATAATTGAAAATTTACTAAGTATAGAAAATTGAAAATGAATAAGTAAATAACTAAAGTGTTTCGAAAAACACTTAAATAAAATTGGACATATTAATAAACTTAATAATTTAGGAGCTTAAAAGCATAAATAATCAACAATACTTCAAATAATAAACGAACATGTTATGTGATCATATGAAACCGAATACAAAATACTTAAACGTTTGACGATGAGACTAAGGGAGTCTAGTAACATGTGATATAAAATATCAAATAAAATAATAAATCATGAGTAAGTTAAATAAAATGTCAAAAGCTTGAGCCTCCGTTATGAAAACGTCAATCGTGAGTGAAATGGGGTTAAGATAGTCTTGTTACGGATACCACTATCTCGGTCACTGAACGCTGGTCATACCGAATAGTGTGGTTTTCAAGCTACTTTATTGCTTAGCATCTTGCCTACGCCTTTCTGGCCTTAAGTCGTACTGCCTAAGCCGTACAAGATAATGAATATGCCAACTCTTTTGGGTCGGTCTCTAGGAAGTAGTCGCTTTATTCAGAGTTAAGGTGCTCTATGAATAGCATAGCCTATACCTGTCAAACGGGTCGGGCGGGCGGGTTTTGGGTTCGGGTAACTATTATACGGGTAACATACGGGTCGGGTGTATTTCGGGTTCGGGTAGTATACAGGTCGGGTGTACACGGGTTCCAGGTCGGGTTAGGGTCAAAATACGGGTTAATGAACGTCTTTTTATCCATTATTTTTTTTTCTTTTTTTTGTATAACGGACTAATTTTCAGTAAAAAAAAAAAACTACTCTCTTCCTTTATAGTCAAACTTTACCTGATGCCAAAACACAAATATTAAGATTAGTGGAAGTTGTCCCTTGTAACTGTACTTCATTAATCATTGCTGACAAGTGGGTGAATTACTAATGTGAAGACTTTGGGTGGTACTGATACGTTTTCACTATTTCCCTCCCAAATTTAGAATGTAGAAGCACTTATCTTCTCATTTTTCTCATTTATTCTCCACATATATTTTGTTTTAAAATTTAATAATAATGATTCAGATGGCTCAAATGAATCGAGTCTGCATGATGTGATTGATATATTACTTTTGATAATGTGCGATCTGATATTGTACCGTAATTCTTTGGAATGCTTATGATATTGTTGTTATGATTTTACTTGTTAATTGTTTTATAATTGAATATCATGCTTGTATGCTTTATCGCTTTAAATCGCATGCTTATAACTTGAATTATAAATTGAGAAATGTTATTATTTGCTAATTGCAATATAATATTCATATACATTATAAGATGTATTATTTATTATGCGCTTTTGATATGAGCCTAATGATGGCCAATGAGCAATCATTTATAAGTCTTTCGTTGTTGTCGGTTAATATTTAACTTGACATTAGTGGATGCAAAATTATAAGATTAGAGGCAATCGAATTGAGAACAAATGACGAACTAAATACCTTATAACTAAAGATGAACATATGAATTAAGGGTAAAACATAATATAACCTCGAATTACAATTGAAATTATAAATCATTACTCCATAATATTTTCCTTGGGATTTTGTTTCTTAATTTTGCCTTTCGGTTCCTTATTTTCAAGCTGCCTACTTTGAAAGGAATAGAACTTTAGTTGATCCAATTGAAACAACCTGTTTTATTCTAGCTTTGCTATCATTGGTGTTGGTTTTCTTACAATTTGCATCATGTTTAGTCTTCCCAGTTGCATTATTTTTATTAATTTTTTGACTTTTAGGCGCTCCTAAATGAAAGCAACGATGGCTGGCCGAAGGATGACACAAATATGAAGTTACTAATATGTAAGCTGTGCATCCATGACTCCATGTCTCTACTGTTCTACTGTTTTATTTTGGAATGATTTAAGGGATGATAATGAAAATGAGAAAATTTTGAAAATCATTTGTTAAAACATACTCCCTCCATTCCACAATGTTCTTCCCATTTCAATTTGGATCAAAAATTAAGGAGGGTGGATTGTGTGGATGAAATTAAAGTAGATAAATAATAAAGTAGATTATGTGGATGTGATTAGCTAGAAATTGACAAAAATAGAAATGGGAAGAAAATTGTGGAATTTCTTTTTTGGGAAAGTAGGAAGAACAATGTGGAATGGAGGGAGTACTAAAAATAGAAATGGGACAGGTAATTTGGGAAAAAATTTAGTGGAAATGGGACAATTAATTTGGAATGGAGGGAGTATTATTTACGAGTATAATTTTGCGCATTATAAAAAGTCTTTATCACACTTCAAACATACTTCAATACCTGACGTTTTTACTTTTTCGCAAATAACTCGTACTCTGTTTGTGAAGCAAGTACATATACTATTATGTAAGAATGAATACTAGGCTTGTTAACGAGTATTAGGTTTTCCACATCTCCAGCAGTCAGAAACGTTTACCTCTTAGCCCGTTGTATTCCACTAGCCTTCGCACTTCCTTCAAATCTTCAAACTGTCGAAGTAAATTCTGATGTAATTATTATTGGCCCCTTCTTGTTGATCTGTCTTCATGAGTATTCTTGATGTTTAGTTGTTGATTTATTCACTTTATTAAATTTAATTCACGTCTATCTAAAGTCGTAAATTTAATGTTGACACTTAGACCATGTACAACTGTACAAGGACAAAGTTGTGCAGAGTTTTGATTTGACGATAGTCCTTACCTTACCGTTGAATGTATATGCATAGTGCTCCAGAATGGCTAATGAAATAAGAGACTATGTACCAGGCACAATAGGAATTGAACTTGTCCAAGTCTCAGTGAGACTATTATTATCCAAAAGATCATACGTATATATTTTTCAACGAATGACATGAATAAGATTAAGTTCATCTGATCTCCTTGTCTCGTCAGTGACGAAACCCCTTTGAGGCTCTAACTGTTAGGTGATGTTTCCGTCACAGGTGCAATCTTTCTTTTCTTTTTTCTCATTTGCTGATGGCGTTATGGACACAGTCAATTTGGCCCGGGATAAAGATGGTGAATGAGTCCAGTTGATAGTCTTCTGAACATGATGACAGTACTGAAGATCCGCGAGGAATTCCAACAAAGAAACTGCTTTGATGTTTTCCTTTGTTACTCTGTAAATTGCAATCATCTAAGCTAAAACTTAAGCCATTATTTAGGTACAACCACTTTCTTTTGATTTATTATATCGAAAATTGGCCTGGGTACGACTGCACGAATACTAATATGTGTTTACTATATAATCAAGGGTCACTGAATGTTACTATAAGCTCTATCAAAATTATGTAAATGGTCATTTTTGTTCCTTCAATTACATCAAATAGCCAAAGATTAAGAAATTCATGGCTCCATTTGATAGAATATTATGTTTATCTTTATCAAATAGCTTCAGCAATATCATTGATATTTCTTTTTCTGGAAACTTGACGCGGATTGTATAATTTTAATATCAATACTTCTCCTGTAAGACTGAACTTACACTAAGTTAATGTGAGACCAAGATACAAATTGCAATTAAAGAGGTACAACAACATGAAACAAATCTACTAAAGTCACTAACAGAGGTACTAAAATTTTTTAGTAATATTTAATCCTATTTATCTACAAAAGTTATATAATCGAGTACAAATAAGACATACTTACAATAATTTATTGTAAGTCAAGAATTAGTGATTTACCATTACCTTTTAGGTCATATCTGTAACGGTTGACTTGGAAGTTTCTCGAGAATTCGTGAGAAGGGAATTCTGTTAATTCTCCTTTTCCTTTTTTAACTTTTCTTAATTTATTTTCAATTAACTGTTCAATTATTCAATTATTAATATTGATAATCAATTCAATAAAGTGTATTCGGATTCGATTTCAATTTTGTCATTCAATTATCGATTTTTATTAGTTTTAAGTATAGATTTCATTATAAATTTGTATTAGGGTTTGTTGTGGAATTCATTTGGTACCATCGCTGCACTTTTACGTGTGACGATTTTTTGTCTATGTTTGATTTTTCTAATTGATCTTTCGTTTTCGGTTTGAAGTTCAAGATTTTCTTCACTTTCAAGCGCCAATGTTATTCTAGCATTTGCAAACATTGTGTTTAAGTTGTGTTGACATGTTGGTGTTCGCTTCGAAAGATTGATTTCAAAAGTTGTTTTACCACCATCACGCTTAACACCCACCCATGTCCCATGACCCACCACTTGCCGGCCGACATGACTCTCGCCAACTCCCGCCACCGCTGGCCGACCCACGCTCTACCCCTATTCAAATCTTAGAGCACCCACAATCAAGGGACTCCCTTATTTTCTTTAAACACTCTTTCTCCTCTTATATTTCTTACACCTCATCTTCTCTTACTTCCACCTCATTTTCCACTAACTAAAACTTTTCTTATAACTTTATTCTCACAACCATGAGTTTCCCCTTTCTCTTATCATTTTCATTTTGACCTCACATTTATCATATAAAAATATTTTCTCTTATAAAAAGTTAAAACTTTTTAAAAAATAATATTAGATGAAATGCTAATTTTATTTAGTTAATTTTTTGTACGGAAAATATTTAAATGCAAAATACTAACATAAATGAAAAAGAAAAAATTGAGTACAATTACGAGTATAATAATTACTTTGTAAGTGACTACAGTAAACGAAAAATGAGATATGTAAAGCAAGAAAATAGGTTGATATTAGACTCGATTTACAGACAAAAAAAAATTTATCTATAATTATTTTATTTTTAAAATAAAATTGAAAAAAGAAAAATTATTAATTCACTTATGAAAGATTTTATCATAAAACTTGTAACTGAAAAATACAATTATTACAAAAAATAGACCCCACAAATGCCTATAGAGATTGCACCCAAAATATTGGATTTGCCCATTTCCTTAAGTTTTATTCTAAAATTTTCACAATCAAGGGCTTTACCTTACAGAGGAGAGAGGAAAGATAAGGGAAGCAAAAACCCTTGGTTGTAGATGCTCTTAATAGTGATCTTAAATTAAATCTATTGAATAACTAAAATTGAAATTGATTATAATTAGGGATATTTTCCACGGTACCCCTGAGGTTTGCAGTTTTCCCCAAGATATCCTTCATTTTGTGAAAAAAAAAATTTAACTGACCCTAACTTGTAGCTACGAATTTAGAATTCTATCATTATTGTTTTCAAATCAATCGTCTTTTCTAGCTCTTCGATTTGACATAAAAAAATTCATGTTCAGAACACGTAGTTTCAAGTTATGGTCGGTCAAAGTTATTTTATCGAAAAAAATTTGACCGACCATATCACCTAGTCACGAGTTGCGAATCCGAAAAATTTGATGTACAAATTGATCGTCTCAATGAGATGTACGACTTAGGCAAAACGATTATCAATTTCTAAACTCGTAACTACAAGTTAAGCTCAGTCAAAGTTTTTTAGCATGAAAAAAGGGTATCATGAGAAATATCCCTTATAATTATTGTCACAATGAATTGGTTAGAATTCAAATAATTGATTGAATTGAAATTAAGGAAATTTTGGAAAAAAAAAAAAAAAAGAGAGAACATTTTATAGCACAACTAAAATAAAATGTACCGAAATGCCTTCCAGCCCTTACTAATCAAATCAAATTGGGTTTTCTCATCTATACCCCGTACTTTTCACTTTTTTCAGCTCCTGCGTTTGGTGTATTCCCAGTTGTATCCTTAAACTTACAGAGTTAATTTCAACTGTAACTAAACTTGAGTAAACCGTTAAATTTAGCCATTAGTTTTGTTATATATAATTTTTCACCCTTTCTTTATTCTAGTTTGATAAAAATTGCCATTTTAGTATTTTACCTGGCTTTAGTTAAAAAAAAAAAACAAGAAATAAAAAAAGAAAAAACAAAGAGAAAGAGAGAGGAAAAAACAAAACAAAGCAAAAAGCAAAAAGCAAAAAGCAGTCGTCAAACCCAAAAGTTGATAAAATATTTAGGTACAGCTCCCCATTTTTGTTAAATTCGATTTTAGTTTATTACGGAGTACTCCCTCCCATTTTTAATGTTCTTCCCACTTTTCCTTTTTGTCCCATTTTATTTGTTCTTTCCCTTTTCTTTTTTGTCTATATCTTATGGTCCTAAAGCTTTATGACCCCACTTTTTTTCTCTACTTCTAATCTCCACCCTACATTTTTGTTTCCTTAATTTGTACCCCAAAAACAAATGGGAAGAAGATATCAAATGGGAGGGAGTACATCGTTTTCAGTTAATTTTAGGCGTTTTTAATTATAATCTTACAATTTGATTCATTTTCATTCTTATGCACAATGTTATTATAAAATTGGTATTATTGAAATGATGCAGGGATTTGTTTTTCTATAATCAAAGGAATTTGTGATATTGAAGTTCCTAAGTGCAAATCTGTGAAAATTAAGTTAAAATGTTACTGAAATAACGGTTCTTATAGTGTTCCCCCTTATAAACGAGTTCCGTTAAAAAAGTTTTAACTTTAAATGAACGAATAATCATGCCTTGCCGTTGCCGTGCTTTTTTTTAGAAATTTGCGGTGGTTAAAATTGAGATTTGTTCCCATGTGTGTGTTTAATGTAATGTCCTACATCGGTAAAATTACACTGAGGCAATACGACATTTTTGAACTGATTTTAGGGCCGAGCACACGTTATCAAAATGTATGATAAGATAATAGAAATTGCATGGGTGGCAAATTTATAAAAACCAGATTTAGGAACGATAATTGCGGAGTTTAAGTCTAGGATCAGTCAGTAAAGCTACGCACTACGCACTGACGCAAGGTAATCTTGGAAAATGTTTGGCATTCTAACAAGCGACTGGTTTTATTTTAAAAAGGCGAGTATAGTATCCGCAACTAGTTCCTCACTCAGCCATTGATGATTGGTTACGTTGTAAATTCGATGATTTGTTTCATATAGCAATGTAATACGTACCCGGTGTGAAATGGATGGTGGGAAGAGTTCAGGCACATATAGATTAAATTACAATTTAGCATTCAATATTACTGCTAAATATTTATTACCACGAAGCTCTCTGTCCTACCAATGTAGAGCAAAACATGGGAAGAATAATCGAATTATGTGGTTCGAATTATGCCTGCAGTCCACTTCGCATGGAATGGCTGAAGAAAAGTCCGTCGTATCGATTACTCTGGACTCTTAGATGATGACGTGACCTCGGTTATCTTCTGGACTCTTAGATGGTATAGGGCTAAAAATTGCAAAATTTATCCTAGGAATTTCTATAGTTTTTTACTCATACTATACAGATTTAGAGTAATTGGACAGACATTGTGGACTATTATTGACTTATTGTACATTATATAGTCTGATTTTTGATGATTACCTTATAAAACCTGTGATGGCCGACCTCATCTGATGTTATGGCTTGTTATTCATTTGTCAGTCACGGAATCGACTCCTACGTTCAGCACTGAGAAGGTTGTCTCTAGCAGCTCGAAGCGTGCTTATAGCATTGGTTATCTTCATTCGTTCATGAGGCAAATGGTTGGAGCAGGCCACACCAACACTGACCATGGATACCATGCACTCGACTCTTTGTTCAACTGTGCCCTGCCCTGCCCTTCGATTGTTGACTTCTTCAGTGATATCATAGTTTTGAAGCGTTGGGTCTACAATCTGCAAGACTTGATCAGGTAATGCCGCTTCTGCATACATATGAAGGTTGATATTTCCTTCGAACATTTGATCCGTTGGTCTCTTTCCTGTCACAAGTTCAAGTAGCACTATTCCGTAGCTGTAGATATCACCCTCCGTGGATGCTAAGTTTCCTAGTCCATACTCTTTAAGACAAGAATTTAAACAACCGAAGTTAGTAGCTACTTGTGAAGATACCCTACTGTCAGTGTCTTGATCGTCTTAATTCAAACTTTCGTCTATCTGTGTATCGTCTAGTTCATAAAATTAAAAAACGCGCATGTAGATTACTTTAGTCATCTTTGTTCTTTCCGTTACACTAAGAAGCCAAAAAATAGGAAATCCTTGCCTCCATTTCATGGAAAATTATGTTTATCTTCTTCATATTGTCAGCAAAACTAGTCCTGGCGCATTACTAACATTCATGTACTGTATTATTTTAAAGTTGGACTTGCTAGACTTACCTGGAGCAGCGTAGCCAACAGTTCCTTTAACACCAACTGAGCTGCTTTGATTCAAGCTTCCGGGAGGAGCGAATATGTGCCTTGGTAAGTATGTAGTTGCATCATGTCCCATTTGGACTTGAATAGAGGATGTACCGTTTAACTTTGGCAATAGCAAAGCTACGTAGACGCATGATACTAGATAATATTGAAACATGGTGTTTCTTACTAGATAATACAGAAAATTGGATACGGATAGAAATTTGCTGATCAGTAATTGAGCTTTGTATACAAGAATTAATGTATCTATGATCTAAAGTGAAAGATTATGGATGTTATTTTGGTTTGTATAATCTGTAATGAGTAGAAACAACTGATATGATGTCTTGAAAACATGCATGACGTTTGATCAATGATAGTATTGGCTTGTGCGTTCAGCATTGTAAAGGTTTTCTCTTGCTGCTCGGAGGCTGCTTATTCCATCGGTTATCTTCATTCGTTCTCTCAGGAAATGGTTGGAGCATGCCACACCAACACCAACCATGGAGTCCATGCATTTGACTCTGTGCTCAGCCGTGTCATGGATTGTTGTACTGTCAACTTCTTCAGTAATACTTACCAGTGCTGGGTCGCCAATTTCCAAGGCTTTATCAGGCAATGCTGCTTCTGCATACATATGAAGGTCGAAACCTTCCTGAAACTTATGGTCAGTTGGTCTCTTTCCCGTCACTAGTTCAAGTAGCACTATTCCATAGCTGTAGATATCGCCATATGTAGATATTAGCCATATCAGTCCAGATTAGGAAATATTACTTACCTCTCAATCAAGCAATCAACTCATCAATTTAATTGTGTTCACATTGTAATTAGGAAGTAAATAAAATCATATCTTTATAATTAGAGATTTTATTCTAGCTAAGATTTATCAGGTAGACCTATATATATGTATCATCTGTTTGATATTGTAACCATGCAATTCTGAGGTGGTGGCAGCGGAAACGATGTAGGTTTTGGCCAAGTGAAATTTGGTTTTTGGTTGGGTGGTTTGGCCTCAGGATCTACTCTGAGGTGTTACCCTCTGCCGAGGAACCCACATTACCTCTCAAACAACCATCACCGCACAACCCCCAGTGTCCACTACACCACCATCCAGCATTCCTCCGGCAACCCCGCCGCCAGTTGCCACCCCTCCTCCGGCGACCGCACCCCCAATCTCCACCACCTCCCTCGCCGTGCTCCATCTCGATCGTTCATCGTCTACTCATCAAGATTGGTCAAGATTGGTCTTACCCTTCGGACGTCCATCTTGCGGGGGCGTATTAGCCATATCAGTCCAGATTAGGAAATATTACTTACCTCTCAATCAAGCAATCAACTCATCAATTTAATTGTGTTCACATTGTAATTAGGAAGTAAATAAAATCATATCTTTATAATTAGAGATTTTATTCTAGCTAAGATTTATCAGGTAGACCTATATATATGTATCATCTGTTTGATATTGTAACCATGCAATTCTGAATTTAATAAAACCTTTCTTACTCTTCCATTATTCTATCAGTAGATACTTCATTTCCTAGTCCATACTCTACAGAAAAGAATTTAAAACACAGAGTTTAGTAGCCGAACATGAGAAGAAATGAATTAGCTGTGATCAGGTTCTTGATTTTCGTAAAATTTGCTTTTGACCGTGTGCATATGCTACACAAGAATATAAGAATTAGAACCGTAGACATTGATATGGCGCCATTGAGTGATATCGAATTTCAGCACTACCTACCTTCTCACATGTTTAATGTGGTCCTAAAAATTGGAGAGTGTATATCAAAAACTTGTTAGGGGAGGTATTGCCTCTAATTGCTGCCATTTCATTTTTATCACGAAGGCGAAGGCACTAGGCAGTTTTCACAATTTTTTTTTTGTCAAGAAATGTTCCATCCTCAAAATTCAGGTCAATGTATGACTCTTAACTCGAAAATTTCTGCAAGTTTGAGTGATTGCAACCATTTTGTAAATGTTTTGAGGGCTGCGGCATCGTAGGTATGCAGTGACGGCCATATTCATGCCATAGAAGTCGAGATTTAAAAACCATGAATAGGGATACCATGATGACGACTAAGACCGATGTTGTGTACCCTGGTTGGGGTGGTTATCTTTGGGTTGTGCGTTGTACAGTCTTGGAAGATTTCATCTGATATTTTAGTCCAGTCAACGGGCTTCAAAGTCTGGCATTTAACTTGTTGTTGGATTGCCTATTTTGAGGATGTAATGAGCAAAGGTCCTCCAGTGCAGAGCAAAACATGGGAAGAAAAGTCGAAATAAGAGGCATATGTTATGTGGTTCATAATACAGTTTTCTTTAACCGTGAAATCTTTAGCCGTTACCATTTAGTGCTCTCTATGTAAATCCCTTTTTTTTTCTTAACAACCTAACAAACAATCCTTTTCTGCAGTCAACTTGCCGATGATGACATGAAAAGGTATATTGTGGACACAATTCGACAATGGACTTATTCCACGCAACCAGCTTTACTCGGAGTCCACTTGGCCTGGGATGGCTGAAGAAAAGTCCGTCGTATCGATTTGTCTGAACTCTTAGATGATGACGCGACCTCGGTCCACTTACGACGACCCTTCTTGTATTCTTCTACTTGACTAAGAGACTCTCCGATGTTAATGTGTGTAAAAATGCCTTCATTTTTTGGCAATGACTCCTTAGAAAATGGTAATTGACTCAGTTTATTAGTCTTACTGACATTTGTGAATAATGACTGTGGAAGTGCATTTTCTGCGCTACTGATGTAATGATTTCTGACTTGTGACATTTTTAGTTTTCCATGAACGGTAAATTGGTTTGTTTAAACATTGAGTAGGTGGTGAAGGCATCCTCTGTCGACTTAGAAATTTCTCGACAATCAGTTTTGCGGGAATCGTCTTGATATTGTGTCACGAAAGCACATTCCAACTGCTTTGCAAATATTATGATGTTGGCGCTTCATTTATGGTGTGTTTGGATTGAGGGAAATGAAGGGAAAAGAAGGGGAGGGAAAGGGAAAGGGAGGGATCGAGTTTCCATCGTTTGGTTGAAAATGGAGGGAGGGGAATGGAGGGGGAGAGATTTGGAGGGATCCAGTTTCCACCTCCTACTTAGACTTATCTCCTTAATCAGACTAGTCACCACGTACGTAGAGCACATTACAAAACCATTCAGACGACAAATATTCCTGCACCACCAAACTCCGTATATAATAGCAAGAATAAGGATCGCTACCTCACTCTTACTACAACTCGAGGACTGCCACCATTGCACATAACCGCTCACAGAGATTACACAATTACAAACACGACTTAAGATCCCCAAATAACGAGAGCTGAAACTGCAGTGAAAAAAGAGATGGTTATGGGATTCATGTCAGTCCACCTGCACATAAAAAGCAACATCACTTAAATAACCCATCCTCATTAACCTATACTTAGCAACCTTTGATGCATAGCGAGTCAACTAATGAAACAATGTTTTGGCTAGGCTTCCTTAGTCCATACAAACTCGCTCCATGGACCCTCTACTTTGGGAAGGAGAAGCTAATCATACCCTCTACTTATAGAATACTCTTGACCTGGTTTTAGCCACCACTCCCCCATGTAGCCTGATTGTACTCTATCCTTAACTTGACATATCTTTCGCCAAGCCCAACTAGTAGTAGTGGAAGGTCTGTACTACCACCAATTTAATTTTTATTCAATTTTACGTTGGATTAAATAAAAGAATTGCTTTTTAGGTCAATGTTAGTTTAAAAAAAAGATGTTTTAACTTTTTAACGTATCAAATTTCGTATCAAACGTATTGAGATTCCCTAAATGGAAACTCGAGTTGAGTTTCGAAATTATTTTTATGAACTGAGCTTGAACTGCTATTTCAAAAGCTTGTCGAGCTCGAGCTTGAGCGAATTCGGTATCAGCGACTCGTTGTCACCCCTAGCTCAGGAAGAGTAATAATTATTTTAATGGGAGTAAAAGTCGTATATGAAAAATCAATAGCCAAAATCAATCAATTGCTCATTTAAAAGTATACAACGGTAGTTTAAATTTTTCTGGGTTTATTGCCAAACACCACCTTTAAAAAACTAATTTTGTCAAACACCACCTTTAAAAAAAAAAAAAAAAAATAGCCAATTACTGTTTCAGCCAAATATAGTCGGTTTGGTAATTTGATTCGTAAAAAGGG
Organism: Dianthus caryophyllus; assembly: GCA_023091065.1. Taxonomy (NCBI): domain Eukaryota; kingdom Viridiplantae; phylum Streptophyta; class Magnoliopsida; order Caryophyllales; family Caryophyllaceae; genus Dianthus; species Dianthus caryophyllus. The sequence continues at coordinate 8,923,262 of CM041517.1, forward strand.
GTATAATGATCTACTAAATTAACAACTCGATTTAGGTGATGATAAGGACGTGATTTGAAAGAGAAAGTAATGCAAGAAAGTAAAGTGCGAGAAAGTAAATGACACAAAGGATTTGGTGACGCGGAAAAACCCAATGTGGGAAACGACCGCGGAGGAACTGAGTCCCGCCTAATGTGCTCCACTAAATATTGTTTGACAAGCAACGGATTACAACAAGGGATTATTCTGTATGAATTTGTAATAAGGGAGTGCTCAGGTAGTCCGGAGTAATGGATTCTGGAAGAATGGAGTGTGTATTGATGTAGCGCATAGTGAATAATGATGTAACCTCGCTGGAATGCTGCTCATCTGCTTTATATAGGGTTGGAATCTGGACGTTAGGAATTGGTACTAGCTGAGGGTCTTCAAGCGCCTTTCTCGGAGCTGTTAGCTACATTCGTGAGGGTTGTTGCTGACTTCTTCTTACTCTCTCTGCTGATCTCTTTATGCTGTTTGGAGTGTTTTGGTGTGTTGGGCTTATCCTAAACCTTTGGCCCATCATGCCCATCAATGTCACTTGGAGCTATATGATCATTTTTGGCCCAAACAATTACCACCTTAAAAAAAAAATATGGGTTTTTCTACGTAGTACCCCTGTGTTTTTTAAAAGTCTACGTGGTACCCCTGTACTTTTGTAATTACATGTGGTACCCCTAAATTAACAAAAAATGATTAACCGTAACCCTCCCTCAAATTTCCGTCAAAATAACGTTAACTCTTACAATTCAAGAAAGAATTCAAGAAAGGAAGAGGAGAAATGGAGGGGAAATGGAGGGAGCAAGTAGTGAGTCTGATTGCAGCGGCCAATAACCATGGGGATCTGGCCGTCAAATTGTTGTCTTTAAGCCAACTGAAGCAATTACTCTCTTCTTCTTCTTTGTCGTCTTCTTCTTCATATTGTTAGTTCTTCTTTTGCCTCCCAACTTTACCCCTCTTTCTTCCTCCTCCTCTCCTCTCCTCATCCCCTTGTCCGCAAACTCCTTCTCCAGTTAATGTTTCTTTCCACTTTCAATTTTAGTTTTTGAATTTTTTTGTCTATTTAGGTTTCTTCCATTCTTTAATTTCTCAATTGGGGACTGATTTTGCTTTATCAATTTCCCTATGGTTTTTTGGCTACAGGGTGTTAGAAGAGGTTGTGTTGACAGCTATGGAGCATTCGTCTCCGTTAATACCTGCCATTTTGCCCGTTTTAAAGGACACTCATCCTAACGTCTCTAATCAAGCGATTATCACTTCCATCAACTTCTTCTCTGCTTTCCTTCAACAGGTCTCCTCCATCTCTTCTTTTTGTTATCACAATTCTTTCTTGAATTGTAAGAGTTAACGTTATTATGACGGAAATTTGAGGGAGGGTTACGGTTTATCAATTTTTGTTAATTTAGGGGTACCACATGTAATCACAAAAATGCGAAGTCTCACGTGAGACTTTAAAAAAATCTGAAGTCTTACGTAGAAAAACCCAAAAAATATTTTGTCGACTATGACCTATTGGCTTGAGTTGACTAAATTCCGACGTTGACTTATCGGAAATCGTGTTTTTTCTTCACTTTTTTCTTCTTAATACTCTCAAATTCGAATTTCATCCCTCAAGTTTAATAACACACCCTCTCAAACCAAAAATTTTACCCTAAAAACCTAGAAATTCATCCCAAAATTACGTGCTCCGGTTACAAAAAAATCGGAATTTAGTTGACTTAAACCAAATTCAGGCCAAAAGGTAGTGTTTGACAAACTAAAATTTTAAAGGTATTAATTGCCAATTTTTTTTTTTAAGGTGGTATTCGATAAAATAAATTTTTTAAAGGTAGTGATTTTTCTCAATTGCTAAAGTAAAACAATCTTACGGACTAGGAGTACATCATATACTCGCTACACCCCAAATTCCCAATTTTAATGTCCCTTATTTTTTTCGTGCGAGAGCTTCAGCAACTATTTCGGTACAATCCGCCATTATTTTTCTTCTGTTTATCTTATTTTGATTTATTGTTATTATTTTATTATTATCATCATTTTCAATATTTTCAATTGATTTTAGGCAATTTTATACTCCTAAAATTTGATTTTTATTCATTTTTTGTGCAGAATGCTGTGAAATTAGTATTTTTATTCACCTTTTATTTTTAGGTTATTGTATGGTAAAAATGATGCAAGATTTTGTCTTTCTATTATCAAAAGTAATTTGTGATTATGTTTGACTATTGTATTGAATTACTTCGGTGCAAAATTTGTGAAAATTGCTCCATTATTATGTTAAAAAGTTACTGAATATACACGGGTATTACAGCTTTCCCCCCTTAGAAACGAATTTCGTCCTCAAAGTTTAAACTATAAACGAACGAGGGATCATGCCCTGTAGTGCTTTTTATCTAAAGACATTCGCGGTAGTTAAATTATGCGACTTTGTTAAGGTCTGTTACCATGTGTGTGGGTAACTGGGTATTGTCGATTTGTCGTACACTGGTAGAGTTACATCAGTGCAATACATTTGTGAGTTATCGTGGTTTCAGTGCAGAACATGCGTTATGAAACGTGTGATAACCGATAATAGAAATGTTTGGGACGATAATAGCTGAGTTAAGGTTTGGGGTTAGTAAGGCTGAGCACTGATGCAAAGTAATCTTGAAAAATGTTTGGGATTCCAACAAGGGTCTGGTTTTATTTTAAAAGGGCGAGTACTCCTAGTAGACCCCACTAGCTCCTCATTACACCATTGATTGATTACGACGTAAAGTAGACGATTCGTCTCATATAGCAATGAGATACGTTTTCAAAAGAGAAATGGATGGTGGGAAGGGGTCAGGCAGACATAGATTGAATAACAATTTAGCATTCAATATTACTGCAAAGTTGTTTAGTTTCCGAGTTCATAGAATTGCTATGGTGGGAAGGCCATCAGGCAGACATAAACTTTATAATAGGAATTCAACCCCGAAGCTCTTTTTTTTGGGGTGGGGGTAGAAATTAAGAAAATAAACCGTATATCTTAAGCAAGTCTATAGCTTATTACTTATAGTGTACACCTTTAACGTAATTGGACAGACATTGTGGCTATTATTGTACAATATATAGTCTAATATTGGATGATTGTATATGAAACCTATGTTGGGTGACAACAATTGATGTTATGGCTTGTTATTCAGTTGTCAGCCATGGAATCGACTCCCGCGTTCAGCCCTGAGAAGTTTGTCTCTAGCAGATTGAAGCGTGCTTATGGCATCAGTTACCTTCATTCGTTCATGAGGCAAATGGTTGGAGCATGCCACACCCACACTGACCATGGAGACAATGCACTCGAGTCTTCGTTCAACTATGCCCTGGACTGACCTTCGATTGTCGACTTCTTCACTGAAATCATTGTTTTGAAGCGTTGGGTCTACAATCTGCAAGACTAGATCAGGTAATGCCGCTTCTGCATACATATGAAGGTTGATATTTTCCTCGAACATTTGATCAGTTGGCCTCTTTCCTGTCACTAGTTCAAGTAGCACTGTCCCGTAGCTGTAGATATCACCATCCGTGGATGCTAAGTTTCCTAGTCCATACTCTTTAAGACAAGAATTTAAACAACCGAAGTTAGTAGCTACATATGAAGATACCCTACTGTCAGTGTCTTGATCGTCGTAATTCAAACTTTCGTCTATCTGTGTATCCTCTAGTTCATAAAATAAAAAACGTGCATGTAGATTACTTTAGTCATCCTTGTTCTTTCCGTTACACTAAGAAGCCAAAGAATAAGAAATCCTTCCCTTAAATTGATGGAAAATTCTGTTTATCTTCGTCATATTGTCAGCAAAACTGGTCCTTGCGCATTACTAACATTCATGCACTATATTATTTTAAAGTTGGACTTGCTAGAGTTACCTGGAGCAGCGTAGCCAACAGTTCCATTAACACCAACTGAGCTGCTTTGATTCACGCTTCCGGGAGGAGCGAACATTTTGGCAAGCCCAAAATCTCCAACATGGGCGACCATGTCATCATCAAGGAGTATATTGCTTGGTTTTAAGTCACAATGCACAATTGGAGTTTCATTCTCATGGTGAAGGTAGTTTAGTGCATGAGCGACATCAATCGCTATTTCCACCCTTTGAAGAAGGGTCAGGTTTCCAGCTTCGTGTACCCATCTCTCGAGATTTCCTTTGGCCATGAACTCGTAAACCAGCGCTTTGAAATTGCCCCCCTGAAAATCAATACTTGAGCAGACTGTGAATATCTTCACTAGATTTCGGTGACGCGTATTCCTCAGGACCGTGCATTCTGCCATGAAACTCTTTGTAGCACCTCGTTGCTGTAAGTTGAGCACTTTGACCGCAACCATCTTACCATCTAATACCCCTTTGAACACAGTCCCGAAAGTACCCGCTCCAAGTATATTTGATGAAGAGAATTCCTCTGTTGCTTTGAGTAGCATGTTGTAAGACACTTGTAAAAATCCTTCTCCCATAGCTAAGTTTGAAGAGATGGAATCCCTTTTCTCTCTTCTCCTTGTTACAAACAACCACATGGCCATCGTCAGCAATAAACCAAGTGCACAAACTATTGGTATTGTGAGTTTGAGGGCAAGCGGCATTCTTCTTCTGGTCTTCCTCTTCCCTTGCTCCATGCATCTTGACAAGTGTAGCTGTGGGATGCCTCCACAAAGCCTACTGTTTCCGACTACTGACACTCCACTTATATTTGTGTAAATTCCCTTCTCGGGAACGCTTCCCTCAAAATTGTTATAAGATAAGTTCAGGTAGAACAAGGGAAATTCAGAGAAGTAACTTGGAATTGGGCCAGATAATTTGTTAAGTGAAAGGTCAACTGCCTGTACACTAGACAAAGCACTGAATGTTGAAGGAATAGATCCATGGATGGAATTGCCCATTATACCGAAGACCTGAAGGGCTGAACATTTACCAAGGCTATTTGGGAGTTCACCTGAAAACTTGTTTTCGGATACATCAATGTACACAATGTTGATTTGGTTGCTGAAATCCTGAGGTAAAGATCCTGTTAGATGATTCTGAGATATATCTATTTCAATAAGCAGAGCAAATCCACCGAAGAGTGCGTTAGGCAATGTTCCACTGAGGTTATTCTTTGATAAATAAAGGTATAACATGTTTTGGCAGCTACCAAGGCTTGAAGGTATGCTACCATACAAGTTGTTGTCTTCTATAATAAGTTCTGTCAACCGAGATAAATTTCCTAGGGACTTTGGAATTCTGCCAGTTAATTTGTTTGAGCTAAAAGAAGTTAGCTCTAGTTTATGGAGATTTCCGATCTCGTTAGGGATAGTCCCTGTCAATTCATTGTCAGACATATCTAGGAAAGCGAGGCTGCTGAGATCACCAATACCTGAAGAAATCTCTCCAGTGACTTGATTTTGACTTATATCGAATGTGTCTAATGTTTTTGAGAGATTTGCTACAGATTTAGGGAAAGTTCCAGTGAAGTTATTTGCCTGCAACTGTAATTTTTGCATTGTGCTGGAGTTGGCAAGTGTGGTAATGAAATTAATGTCACCTTTGAGGTTCATGAACGAGAGGTCTAACCAGACTAAGTTCTGAAAATGTCGAAAATCTAGCGGCTCACTGCCTGTGAATTTGTTACCTTGTAATATTAGAGAATTGAGACTTGTGAGGTTTAAAAAGGTGATTGGAAATGGGCCTGTTAAGAAGTTCCAGGCAAGGTTTAAAACTTGCATTCGAGGAAGTTTGAGGTGCATATGTGGTGGGATATTTCCTTCAAATCGGTTGTAGGCTAACTCTAAACCCTTAAGAGATGAGAGATTCAATATAAATAAAGGAAATTTGCCAGATAGTTTATTTTCTAGACATTCAACAATTGTTAGATTTTTCATTGCAGCAAAACTGTCAGGTATAGTTCCTGTGAATGCATTGTATGGAGCATATATTGTCTCTAAGGAGGTAAGGTTCTGAATGACAGAAAAAAGAGGTCCACTCATATTAGTACTTTCAAGGTTTATGAATTTGAGCTTGGACAAGGCTCCTAATTCCTTTGGAACATACCCTCCTAGTTGGTTCCCAGATAGATTCAGATGTTCGAGGCTAAGGCAACCAGATAAGTTAGACGGAATTCCGCCAACAAGTGTGTTGTTCACCAAATACAATCTTTTTAGCCTGAACAGACGGCCAATTTCTGATGGAATCGTGCCATGAAGGCTGTTATTATAAAGTCTTATTTCTTGGAGGAAACTAAGGTTTCCAATGAAAGGCGATATTGTTCCTGACAATCCTCGTGAAAATAGCTCTAATTCTGTTACCCTTCTAGGTCTATTCCCACAGACAACACCCTCCCAATTGCAGTGGTGAAGTGAGTGATTCCATGAGCTCAAAACGCCGTCATGGTCCACTAGCCGACTCTTTATGGCCAATAAAGCAGAATGATCTGTTTCATTCCCTGGATAATCAATACTGCCCGCTGCAATTGTTGATTTTATATGCTGCAATATTGTCGCAAGGACAACAAGGTAGAGTATTCTAGCTCTCATACTTTTCGTTTTATTGGCTTATATTTTTGTGTCTTGAGTTTGTTTGTCATTTCGTAGGTTTGAATCTTCATATAGATTGGTTTTCATCTGATATTTTAGTCCAGTAAACGAGTGTCAATGTCTTGCATTTAATTTGTTGTTGGATTGCCTATTTTGAGGATGTGATGAGCAAAGGTCATACCAATGTAGAGCAAAACATGGTTCACAATGCAGACAACTTGACGATGATGACATAAAGAGATATATTGTGGACACAATTCGACAATGGACTTATTCCATGCAACCAGCCTGACCCGCAGTCCACTTGGCCTGGGATGGCTGAAGAAAAGTCCGTCATATCGATTATAATATTGAAAATTAAGATTAAAATATTATAATTATATTCATAAATAGATTATTTTAATTTTATACGGAGTAATTTACAAGAATGAATAAACATCAACTTCAACTTTAGTATTACATATGTACAAATAAAATATGTATATGATGTAAAATAACAATAAAATAATTATTTTTAATTAAAAAAATAATAAACAAAAAGGCGCGTAAAACGTATTTTTGACCCGACACCGACCCGTCCCGTTTAACCCGAACCCGAATTCGAACCTGACATGTCCGACCCGTTTTACAAGTCTAAGCATGAGACCTACCTATTGTAAATCATCTGTGATAGAGTCCATAGAGAGGTTTTAACCATTCCAGAATCAAGGTAGTTTTACAACCATTCGTTTTGAACGAAGCCAAACATGTTAGATAAAACAATCTAGAATTGTAGACATTGATTGATATTGGCGCCATTGAGTGATATCGAATTTCAGCACTACCTTCTTCACTTTTGCCACTAATTGCTGCCATTTCATTTTGCAGTTAAAATCGTGTGCACTATGCTGCCATCGTAGGTGTAAAAGACAGTCGGTGCAATTCTCAACAACTATTATATGTGTTCTCAACTCATGGGTAATTTAAGGTACATCGATCGGATTCCCTTGTCTCACTATAAATGGAGCCTTTGAGACGCTACAAAGTACACTATGCTGCCATCGTAGGTGCAATTTATTTTTGACTGATGACGTTAAATACCTTAAAGACGTTGTGACTCAATTTGATTATGGACTTATTCAAAGCTTAATTTGGCTTGGCTTCGGACGGCTGAGGAAGAGCCCTTCGTACTCTTCTTACTATGTTTAATGATGATGCGACCCATGACGACTTAGGATGACACTTCTACTCTTCTACTTCACTATGAGTAGAGTCTCTGATATTGATGTGTGTAAGATGCTTTAGTTATGGCCTTATGGGGAATGACTCCACAGAACACGGTAATGACTCAAGTTCATAGTCTACTGACAACTGATGGCTGTGGTGTTAGAAACGTAATTGGGTAATAGAACGAGTTTATCTTATATGAGATTAAGAATTATCGTGGCGTGAACAAAATCACTGTCCTAAAGTTAAATTTGCCCCTGCAACGGTACATATGGCTTCAAATGGCAGGAATTTACGACGTATGCGTCTTTGCTGTACTATAGACTTGTAGAATGAGAATCAGACGGACACTACTTTTATGAGAGAATAAGAGAGTTAAGAGTTTTTTTTTTGGATGATCAAAAGAATAAAGAATAGGATATTTATAGTTGAATTCGAATGCATTAAAATTAAAATTAGTAATAAAATCAATAAGATTGAAATTTAAATAAAAAAAAAAGGTAAAGACTGTACTCCCTCCGTCCCGGTCATTTGTTTACACTTTCTATTTTTGGGGTACGGGTCATTTGTTTACACTTTCCATAAATGGTCATGGGTGACCCATGTGGGAGGTGGACCCCTACTCCCTTAACCAATTACATTTCATAATTTTAAGCAAGCGGGACCCACTTTGTACTTATACTATTATTTTATTACTTTTTTTTTTCTACCTCTCCTCTTCACATCGATAAATGTGTATAAAATAAACATAAACAAATCTCGAGACGGAGGGAGTAGCAAATTCCTTGAGAATTAGGATCCTCTCCATTTCTTAAAAGAAATGGTTCATTTCCTCACACAAATAATTAAAATATTATTATTTTCAACTTTTTGATACTTTTAGGGAGGTATATAAAATAATAGTCATTAGATTGTTTTTAAATTAATCTAAATCGTTGATTGGTAATGGAGAGGGGTAATGGAGATAATCCTTTCTCATTGCGTGAAATCCCGCCTGATAGAGCTAATCAACTAGGCGGGGGTATCATTTTAAACGTACTCCGTAAAAAACAAGCCGTTTCGAGCATAAAATTACGGGCCAAAAAACAACTGTAGATTGGGCTGAAGTGTATAATAAGCCCAACATCTCTTAGGTAGATGGAGAGCCATACTCATGATCGTCGTCACTTCCTACAGCCCAACACTTTTAGATGATCTAACAAACTTGGAGTATATAAAGCATCAACAAGGCATTTGTCTCACCCATGTGGGGTAATGAGTAGCACAAACAAAATGGTGAGAGACATTGTTAGAGTATCTCATATGTGAGAGTCCCACATTACTTGTAGAAGAAAGTATTGTCTAATTTATAATGTCCAAGAGTCCTCCTCTCATTGCCAATTGGTTTTGAGAAATGTGGACACCCTTGGACTTGTAAGTCGGGCTCGCTCTCTTCCACACGGGTTTGGTCAGACCCGTTTTCATGATTCTAACATGGTATCAAAGCCCGGGTTCGCCTGGGTTCGATAAAGTTTAAAAACTGGCCCTGAAAAATATGCCACCGGAGGAGGTCCTCTTTGAGGGTTCGTTGAATACCACTCCGAGTACGCTCCCATGGTTTCGCCCTGAGTTTCCGAAAAAATATGTCACCGTAGGAGGTCCTCTTTGAGGGTTTGTCGAATACCACTACGAGTGCGCTCCCATGGTTTCGCCCTGGGTTTTCGGGGGACCTCACATGTGAGGGGGAGTGTTAGAGTATCTCACATGTGAGAGTCTCACATTACTTGTGGAAGAAAGTATTGTCTAATTTATAATGTCCAAGGGTCCTCCTCTCATTGCCAATTGGTTTTGAGAAATGTGGACACCCTTGGACTTGTAAGTCGGGCTCGCTCTCTTCCACACGGGTTTGGTCAGACCAGTTTTCATGATTCTAACAGACATACTATCGACAACCTCTTTTTTTACCTCACAATGACTATAATCTATCTATATTAATTATATATAACAAAAACCATCCTACACAAATTTTCCCTCCAACTTTTTTTACCTTTTTATTTTATTTTTTACCCTTTTTATTTTATTTCCCTCCAAATCTTTTATGTACAACAGAATATTTATTTTATTTTTATCTCTTAAACTATCCATTTTTATTTAATGTATTTTCAATATAAAATTTTAAATGCGTTTTACCATATTATTATAATAAATGATAAATTTTAGGACAATGTCTTGCTATACTTTGATCGGTTTTTTTGTCACATTATGATATATTTTAAAATAAATTTATAACTATATTTGTATAAAAAAATTTAGATGTTCCATAATTCTAAATGTTTTATTACAAATTTCAACGATTCTATCATTTAAATTTTGATAGTAATTAAGAAAAATCAAAATTGACACTTTTAAACCTATTAAACGGGTTAATTTGAAGACAATTACAGGTCGAATAAGCGGGTTACATGTTAAATAAATACGTGATCGGGTAAAATACAGTTTGTTGTATTTTGGGTCTAAGAATACATGTTTATTTAGGTTGCGCTTATATTATTACTACGAAGTATTCTTATTTTAATTTAATATTTAATTCAATTACCAAAATTTTCAATTTAACTATTAACTTATTTTTATATATCCAGTGCATTTATGCACGGGCATTATGCTAGTATTAGATATATTGAAGAGTGAGACCATACAGAAAAATATATTATTGAAATCGATTTTTAGAGGAGAAGGTAGATAGCAATCCTCAAATAGAGAACTTAGGTTTGATGCTAATGGGATGGGTTAAACGAAGTGGGCTACACATAGACAAGCCATCTTTGGGTTATGTGGCTAATTTACTAATTTATAAACCATTTAGATGTGTGTGGCATGGACAATGTGGGAGTCTTTGTATTAGAGGATTATTTCCCGTAGAACGAGTGACGCTGGACAAGTTTTGCCAAAGTTAATTTAAATTCCTTTTAGGCATTTTACCAAACATTTCCCCACATGTTTCAAAAGAAAAGTGAAGCGAATAAGTGATACGTAGTGAAGAGAGAGCATTTAGTGACACTGTCTTGTAGACTTGAAATGCCACCTAATGCTTACAAATATTAATCACTATCACTTAAGGAGGAGCTTACCTTGAACCCTAAATGAAGTTAGTGAGTCATACCTGCGCATTGTGTTAAATCTCAAATAAGGTGATTCTCGAGAAATGTCATAAAACTAGCCCGCTTTGACCTGGATAATTCATGAACGCTCTAGAGGTCCAAGCCTGAAAAGACCTCATAGCAGTTACGAGCATTGTTCATCCTTATACACATGACAGTTACACAATAAGAATACTACGAAAACAACTTTATTAAGGCTGACTTGGAAGTTTCTGGACAACTCGTGATAAGGGAATTATGTTAATATCTCCATTTTTTTTTTTAACTATTCTTAATCTATATTCAATTAATTGTTCAATTAATCAATTATTAATATTAATAATCAATTCAATAAAGTGTATTCGGATTCAATTCCAATTTATCGGTTTTTATTAATTTTTAATAGATTTCATTATAAATTTATATTAGATTTGTTGTGAAATTCATTTGGTACTATCGCTGCTCTTTTACATGGGATGATTTTTTGTCGCTGTTTGATTTTTCTAGTTGATCTTTTGTTATCGGTTTGAAGTTCAAGAATTTCTTCATTTCAAGCGCTGATGTTATTCTAGCATTTGCGAACATTGTGTTTAAGTTGTGTTGAGATGTTGGTGTTACCTTTGAAAGATTGATTTCAAAAGTTGTTTTGCCACCATCACGCCAACCACCCACCCATGATCCATCGTTTGCCAGCCTACGTGACTATCGCCTCCTCCAGTCATCGCCGACCGACCCACGTTGTACCCCTATTCAAATTTTAATACTGCTTTTAAATTAAATCTGTCAAAGTTACGGAGTAATTAAAATTCAATAATTGAATAACAAAAATTGAAATTGAATACGATTATTGTCACAATGAATTGGTTATTAGAATTCATGATTGAATAATTGATTGAATTTTAATTAAGAATAGTTTGAAAAAAAAAATAGAACATTTTATATGACGAGTTTGAAATAAAATGTACCGAAATGCATTCCAGCTAGTCCTGTCAAAATCAGACCTGACCCGATAAATCGCCCAAAATCGACTTGTAAATGATCCAAATAAACCCGAATCCGAAATTTACCCGAACCCGAAATGACCCGAAAATAATGGGTCAAAACACGACCCCTAGCAGGTCAACCCGTTGGGTAAAAGAAATTACGTTCCAATACAAAAATTCATTACCAATTTTTATTTACATGAGAAATTCTTATTTCAAATCACTTTTAAACATTTGACATCTTATAAATCACTCATAATTGAAATTTTTTACTCAAAACGTGATGTTTATTATTTAATAGTTGTATAATCAATCATTCAAATTGTGTTTCATTGGACGTTTTTCTTGTGACATATTGAAACTAAATACATGGAGAATAAATGAGCAAAATGTGATTATCATTCAAAATATTATTTAAGTTAAAATATAGCCATTATGCCAAAAAACATAAAAGGGCGTTAATTATCAACCCATATTTCCACCCTAACCCGACGTGGAACCCGTATAAACTCGACCCGTATATTACCCGAACCCGAAATACACCAGACATGTTTATTACTCGAACCCGTATTTATCCGACCTGTAAACTGCCCGCCCGACCCGTTTGAAAGGTCTACTTCTAGCCCTTACTAATCAAATCAAATTGGGTTTTTCCCATTTATACCCTCGTACTTTTCACTTTTTTTTTTTCAGCTGTACCCTGTTTTTGGCTTATTTTCAGTTGTACACTTGTACCCTTAAACTAAAAGAGTTAGTCCAACCGTAACTAAACTTGAGTAAACCGTTAAATTTTGCCGTTAGTTTTGTTTTATATAATTTTTCACCATTTCTTTATTCAGTTTATATGAAACATAATTAACAGCTAAATTTAACGGTTTATTCTAGTTTAATTACAGTTGAGACTAAGCTTATAAATTGAAGGATACAAATAATACGCTAAACGAGGAGTACAGTTGGAAAAAGTGAAAAGTACGGACGAAAAACCAATCAAACTTTTGATAAAAATTGCCATTTTACCTCGCTTTAGCAAAAAAAAAGAAGAAATAAAAAAGAAAAGGGAAATTCTCACTTGTACCCCTGAAGGATTTGGTTTTCTCACTTGTACCTCTACTTTTTACGAAATTTCATTTAATGGAGGGAAATAAATGAAGTAATGGGGGTATTTAATGAAAAAAATGGAGGGAAAATTTGGAACAAAATGGATGGAAAATTGATGAAAAATAAAAGAGGGAAACAAATTGGGTAATTCACGGCAACTAACTGAGTGATTTAATGTCAAAACAGGGTTTGACCACGCTTGAGAATAAGTAATAAAGATTAGGGGTATAATTAAAATTTTGTAAAAAGTAGAGGTACAAGTGAGAAATTTTCAGTTACAAGTGAGAATTTCCCAAAAGAAAAAACAAAGAGAAAGAGAGAGGAATAAACAAAACAAAGCAAATAGCAGTCGTCAAACCCAAAAGTTGATCAAATATTTAGGTACAGCTCCCCATTTTTGTTAATTTGATTTTGGTTTATTACATCGTTTTCAGTTAATTTTAGGCGATTTTATTTATAATCTTACAATTTGATTCATTTTCATTCTTATGCACAATGTTAGTTTAAAATTGGTATTATTGAAATGATGCAGGAATTTGTTGTTCTATAATCAAAGGAATTTTTGATTATGTTTGATTATAATATTGATATTGATATTGAAGTTCCTTAGTGCAAAATCTGTGAAAATTAAGTTAAAATGTTTACTGAAATAACGGTTATTATAGTCTTCCCCCTTATAAACAAATTCCGTTAAAAAAGTGTTAACTATAAATAAACGAATAATCATGCCTTGCCGTTCTTTTTTAAGAATTTTTGCGGTGGTTAAAATTGAGATTTGTGGTTAATGTAATGTCCTACATCGGTAAAATTACACTAATTAATGCAATGCAATACGTTTGTGAACTGATTTTAGGGCGGAGCACACGTTATGATCAAATGTATGATAAGATAATAGAAATTGCATGGGTTGCCAAATTTATAAAAACCAAATTTAGGGACGATAATTGCGGAGTTTAAGTCTAGGATTAGCAAAGCTAAGCACTGACGCAAGGTAATCTTGGAAAATGTTTGGCATTCTAACAAGCGACTGGTTTTATTATAAAAAGGCGAGTATAGTATCCCCAACTAGTTTCTCACTCAGCCATTGATGATTGGTTACGTTGTAAATTCGTTGATTTGTTTCATAAAGCAATGTAATACGTACCCGCGGTGAAATGGATGGTGGGAAGAGGTCAGGCACATATAGATTAAATTACAATTTAGCATTCAATATTACTGCTAAAAATTTATTACCACAAAGCTCTCTTTTATGGGAAAGGGCTAAAAATTGCTATAGTTTATTACTCAGACTATACAGATTTAGAGTAATTGGACAGACATTGTGGACTATTTTTGATGATTATCGTATAAAACCTATGTTGGGCGACAACAATTGATGATATGGCTTGTTATTCATTTGTCAGTCGCTGAATCGACTCCTCCGTTCAGCACTGAGAAGGTTGTCTCTAGCAGCTCGAAGCCTGCTTATAGCATTGGTTATCTTCATTCGTTCATGAGGCAAATGGTTGGAGCAGGCCACACCAACACTGACCATGGATACCATGCACTCGACTCTTTGTTCAACTGTGCCCTGGCCTGCCCTTCGATTGTTGACTTCTTCAGTGATATCATAGTTTTGAAGCGTTGGGTCTACAATCTGCAAGACTTGATCAGGTAATGCCGCTTCTGCATACATATGAAGGTTGATATTTCCTTCGAACATTTGATCCGTTGGTTTCTTTCCTGTCACAAGTTCAAGTAGCACTATTCCGTAGCTGTAGATATCACCATCCGTGGATGCTAAGTTTCCTAGTCCATACTCTTTAAGACAAGAATTTAAACAACCGAAGTTAGTAGCTACTTGTGAAGATACCCTACTGTCAGTGTCTTGATCATCTTAATTCAAACTTTCGTCTATCTGTGTATCCTCTAGTTCATAAAATAAAAAACGCGCATGTAGATTACTTTAGTCATTTTTGTTCTTTCCGTTACACTAGGAAGGCAAAGAATAGGAAATCCTTTCCTCCATTTGATGGAAAATTATGTTTATCTTCTTCATATTGTCAGCAAAACTAGTCCTTGCGCATTACTAACATTCATGTATTATCTAATTTTAAAGTTGGACTTGCTAGACTTACCAGGAGCAGCGTAGCCAACAGTTCCTTTAACACCAACTGAGCTGCTTTGATTCACGCTTCCGGGAGGAGCGAACATTTTGGCAAGCCCAAAATCTCCAACATGGGCGACCATGTCATCATCAAGGAGTATATTGCTTGGTTTTAAGTCACAATGCACAATTGGAGTTTCATTCTCATGGTGAAGGTAGTTGAGTGCATGAGCCACATCAATCGCTATTTCCACCCTTTGAAGAAGGGTCAGGTTTCCAGCTTCGTGTACCCATCTCTCGAGATTTCCTTTGGGCATGAACTCGTAAACCAGAGCTTTGAAATTGTCCCCCTGAAAATCAATACTTGAGCAGACTGTGAATATCTTCACTAGATTTCGGTGACGAGTATTCCTCAACACCTTGCATTCTGCCATGAAACTCTTTGTAGCACCTCGTTGCTGTAAGTTGAGTACTTTAACCGCAACCATCTTACCATCTAATACCCCTTTGAACACAGTCCCGAAAGTACCTGCTCCAAGTATATTTGATGAAGAGAATTCTTCTGTTGCTCTAAGTAGCATGTTGTAAGACACTTGTAAAAATCCTTCTCCGCTAGCTAAGTTTGCAGAGATGGAATCCCGTTTCTCTCTTCTCCTTGTTATAAACAACCACATGACCGTCGTCAGCAATAAACCAAGTGCACAAACTAATGGTATTGTGAGTTTGAGAGCAAGTGACATTCTTCTTCTGTTCTTCCTCTTCCCTTGCTCCATGCATCTTGGCAAGTGTAGCTGTGGGATGCCTCCGCAAAGCCTACTGTTTCCGACTAGTGACACTCCACTTGTATTTGTGTAAATTCCCTTCTCGGGAACACATCCCTCAAAATTGTTGCAAGATAAGTTCAGGTAAAACAAGGGAAATTCAGAGAAGTAAATTGGAAGTGGACCAGAAAGATTGTTACGAGAAAGGTCTAGTAGCTGCAGGCTAGACAAAGCACTGAATGTTGAAGGAATAGATCCAATGATGGAATTACCGCTTACATTGAAGTACTGTAGGGCTGAGCATTTACCAAGGCTATTTGGGAGTTCACCTGAAAACTTGTTTTTGGACACATCAATAGCTTCTATATTGATATGATTGCTGATATCTGGAGGTAAAGGTCCTGTTAGATGATTCCGAGATAGATCCATTTGAACAAGATGAGGAGATCCTCCAAAGAGGGCGTTGGGTAAAGTTCCACTCAGGTTATTATTTGCCAAATACAGGTATAACAAGTTTTGGCAGTTACCAAGGTTTGAAGGTATGCTACCATACAAGTTGTTGTGTCTTAAAGAAAGTGTCGTCAACCGAGATAAATTTCCTAGGGAGTTTGGAATTCTGCCAGTTAATTTGTTTGAGCTAAAATCAGTTTGCTCTAGTTTATGGAGATTTCCGATCTCGATAGGGATAGTCCCTGTCAATTCATTGTCATTCATAAATAGGAAAGCGAGGCTGCTGAGATCACCAATACCTGAAGAAATCTCTCCAGTGACTTGATTTTGACTTATATCGAACCAGTCTAATGTTTTTGAGAGATTTGCTACAGATTTAGGGAAAGTTCCAGTGAAGTTATTTACCGCCAACCGTAAGATTTGCATTGTGCTGGAGTTGGCAAGTGTGTTAATGAAATTAATGTCACCTTTGAGGTTCATGGACGAGAGGTCTAACCAGTCTAAGTTCTGAAAATGTCGAAAATCTAGCGGCTCACTGCCTGTAAATTTGTTATAACTTAATCCTAGATCTTGGAGAGTTGTGAGGTTTAAAAAGGTGATTGGAAATGGCCCTGTTAAGGAGTTCGCGTTAATGTTTAAAATTTGCATTTGAGGAAGTTTGAGGTGCATATGTGGTGGTATATTTCCTTCAAGTCGGTTGAGGGACAACTCTAAACCCTGAAAAGATGAGAGATTCAATATAAATGAAGGAAATTTGCCCGACAGATTATTTTCTGGACAATCAACAATTGTTAGGTTTTTCATTGCAGCAACACTGTCAGGAATAGTTCCTGTGAATGCATTGCCTCCAGCATATATTTCCTCTAAGGAGGTAAGGTTCTGAATGACAGAAAAAAGAGGTCCGCTCATATCAGTTTCACCAAGGTTTATGATTTTGAGCTTGGACAAGGCTCCTAATTCCTTTGGAAGATACCCTCCTAGGTGGTTCCCATATAGAATCAGTTCTTCGAGGTTAAGACAACCAGATAAGTTGGACGGAATTCCGCCAACAAGTGTGTTGTTCTTCAAATGCAATCCTTTTAGCCTGAACAGACGGCCAATTTCTGATGGAATCTGTGGCTGAGAAGGCTCGAACTCTTGACTACAAGGAGTTGTAAGAGTTAGTTATGAGTTTGTTATGGTTTGTTATAACTCTTCCTATATATACTCTTATTCATTCATTCATTCATTTCATAATGTACAAAAATTTTCTTTCATTTCATCAATAAAATACTATTCTAAGTTTCTCTGGTGTTCTTCTAATTCATCTTCAAGCTATTACATACACCATTAATGGAGATTGTTACTTCAATCTCATATGGTATCATTCGCTTCGGTGATTGATCCTGGAGATTTTGTAGACGATTTTTGTAACAACCTGGTTTTTAGTCGACTTTAATTACTAAGGCGGAAATTAATTAAGTCTTAAACCAGCGTCATTAATTATACAATAAAAACCCAAATGTTACAAACATCGTTCAAGAGTTGAATAAAACAACTCTAAGTACGGAAATAAAAGAGTATAGGTTATATATTACAATCTCTCGTAAAACATCCAAAAGTAAGCATAAAAACGTCTCGTGGCCCCGTCCAAAAACCAGCTCCCTAGTCACGATCATCCCTGCACAATAAATCGATGGGGGATGCTCATTGAGCGACAAATGACTAGCTATGCTCATACTTACCCTCGATTTCAATTACTTTGGTTTAATATTATCGCTTTATAAACATAACATTATGATAAAAACATAAACATGCTTAATACAATTAGCATGTAAAGACATATATGTCATAATAAGCATGCGGTTAAAGCGATAAATCATATAAGCATGATATTCAATTAGGAAGGCAAATAGCATATAATAGCATAGCAATAGTATCACAATAATTCAATGGCATTACAAGGCGATATCGGTTCGCAATCAAACATACATATCGTATCATTCTTCTCATGCAGACTCGATTCAATTCAGAAAGTTGTGGTCTTTAATTTTCGAAGATGGTACACACTCATTCTCATTTAATCATATAACAGACAACACATACTGCTTACGAGCCTGACCACTGAGTAGGCCTTTGTACTCTGATCGATTGCATCTCACTTCCATAGTGCAGAGGCTTACTCGACTCGTAAACCACGCCGAATACTATAATACTTGCATCTCATCCTCTAGTGTTCGAAATGATTCGAACTTCAGATACAATCTCGTCAAGTGATCTTTACATGTGGCAAGAACGAATGCTAGTGTCGCGCCCACTAAGAACGAAACACGGCAAGGAGACAGAACCGTGAGATGACAAACGCAATAAGGTCACGGTGGCCCTGATAACTTTAGCGAAATAGGGGAATAAAACCCTAGTCTAGTATGCATACACTAATATCCAATTTAAGAGTAGGCTATGCTATTCATGAAAGACCTTAACTCAGGATAAAACGACTATTTCCTAAAGCCTGACCCACTAAGAGTTGAATTTTTCATTATCTTGTACGGAACAGGCTATACGACTTAAGGCGTAACGGCATGGGCAGGATGCACAAAGCATAATACTGCCGGCTATACCACACTATTCGGGATGACAATCGCAATAAGGCCGAGATAGTGGCGTCCGCTACAAGACTATCTTAACCCCACTTCACTCACGATTGACGTTTTCATATCTGAGGCCCAAGCTTGACCTTTTATTTAACTTACTCATGATTTATTATTTATTTGATATTACATATCACATGTTACTAGACTCTCCTAGTCTCAGCGTCAAACGTTTTATTTGAATGGTAGGTTTCATATGATCACATAACACATTCGTTTATTATTTGAAGTGTTGTTAATTATTAACGTTTTTCAGGATTTTAAATTGAATCGTTTATTAGTATGTCCAAATTTTATTTAAGTGTTTTTCAAAGCACTTTAAGTCATTTACTTATTTATTTTAAATTTTTCTATACTTAGTAAAAATTTTAATTTTTTTTTCAATATTTCACTATTCACTTTTTACTATTCATCGTATTTTACTATTCATCGTATTTTACTATTCATCGTATTTACTATTCATCGTATTTAACTATTCATCGTATTTAACTATTCATCGTATTTAACTATTCATCGTATTTATACGTATTCGTATTTTTATACTTCGTATTTAATATTTATACGTATTTTTATACTTAAGATATTTTAAGTATAATACTAAACTTGTTTTTATTTTCTAAGTACAAATTTTTAGTTTCAAAGTCGTTAGGTTCGTTTTGTACTTAGGCGATTTTTGAAAATATTTTAAAGTCTAGTTTTAAAAATGTTAGGTTCGGTTTGTATTTAGTGATTTTTGAAAATATTTCAAAAGTCTAGTTTTAAAAACGTTAAGTTCGGTTTGTATTTAGTGATTTTTGAAAATATCTAAAAGTCTAGTTTCAAAAACGTTAAGTTCATTTTGTATTTAGTGATTTGTGAAAATACTTTAAAATGTAAGACTCGGTTAAATTTAGTCGTCTATTTATTTAAGTTAGTGATAGTATCGTGGATGATTCATTTATAGTCCGTATGTCCAAATTCAATAATCCAATAGCAAAGGTAGTATCACACGATTTAATTCATTTTTATAACGGTTAACATATTTTTATCGGTTTATAATAATTCATTAATAATTAAAACGATTTATACAAAAATTCAATTCTAATTACTATTTAACTTTAGTGACTTAGTGATAATTTCATTTTGGTCAATTTTAGTCAATTTATAATGGGTATGTCGTGTGATATACTATATATGTCAAAATTGATTTATTTCTTTTAATTTCTTAAATCTAACTTATTAATTAATAATTAAACTACATTAACAATAAACTAAAAAGTGATAAAACAATTTTTAGTCTAAATTTTGGCCTAATGCCGTGAGCATGTATGGTTGGGTTCCAAATTTTCATTTTTCGATTTTAACGGTTTTTAACTTAAAGTCTTTATAATTTAATTATTCTAATTATACTAAAACGATTTAAACTATAATGAAATTTACTAACAATTTCATTTATACTTATGAATAGTGTTTTTCAACACTTTAAATTTCTAACTTTTTAATCTAAATGATTTATAATGTTCTAGTTGATTTATAGTATAATACTAAGTATATATATAAACAATAACTAAACATAAACACAAATCATTAACAAACATAAATTAAAATAAGATCAAAATGAGTAACAAGGATGAACATCAATATGAATAAATCAAGAACACACATGAAGAATATAAGAACAACTCAAGAACACCATTTTCGATTTTAATAACTTATAATTTGTTTTCCTAATTTAATTTTTTTAACATGAATACATCTATTTTAACTAACTTATTCTAACATATTATTTACAAAAATTAAAAGTGAAAATATATTAAAATAAATTGAAAATGCCGTGTATAATTTATATGAACATATAATTTCTATTTTCGATTTTAATCACTTTAAACTCATTTCTAATATTTCACATAATTTTTATATATGATTACTACTCTAATAAAACATAACTAAACATAAAAATCATATGAACATAAATTAAAAATGCTCAAAATTAATTTAACTAAATATATAAACACAATACTACAATACTCTATTTAACATATTATTTAGTTATTATCATTTTATTATACAACACATAATCATACAAGTGCACTTATGTGATGTTTAACATATTTAACATAATTTTCATACTCATAAAATTATAATAACAAAACAAATTAATTTACAAAGAGAATAATATAAGACAAGGCTAGTCACCTTAATTAGGATGTTAATCGCCGGGGATCTAAAATAAATTTTAGATCGGATATTCCTTCACCCATATTACCCAAGTTTTCCACCCAAATAATCCAAGGAATGTTAGCTCCAAAACCCACTACTATAACTAGGAATACTTAGGAATTATTAGAGATAATATTAGGGTTTTATTTTAATTGTTTTTGGGAGAAAAATGGAAAAAATAAAAGAGAGAAAAGGGGAAGGGGAGCCACGACATTTTGGGGAGGCAAGGAGTGATTTTTGCACTTAGAAATAATGTGGACAAGTTGTAAAAATATTAGGTTAAATGCTTTAGGTTTTGTTTTGATTTTAATTAGAAAATAATGTTTTATTTAATTAAATTATGACTCATAAAAATCAAGTTGATGCACTTGACTCATTTAGAAGGTTCTTAGGTGATATCTTAATGATAAAAAGTTTTCCACGAAATTAATCAGTTTTAAAAAGTCGGGTGTCAAAAGACGATAAAAGTTAAAATGTGCTGTTTTGGCGATTTTCTGAAAAGTATTCATTTTATAAATTTAAGACTAAAATATTTTATTTACTACTTTAGAAAAATTTTAAAAGTGATGGAAAAGAAAATGATAATATTAAAGTAGTAGTATTATATTTTATAAGTATTATTATTATTAAGTATAATCTTTAAATTTTAATTACAAAATTAAAAGTGATGATGACAAATTAAAGGTGTAAGAAAATAAAGACTTGTGTAAGAAAAGAAAAATGGAAGAGGATAAAAATTGGACTAAAGTGTCCAAGTAGGTCGGCTCCAACAAAGAAAATCGGGCTCGATTTTCGTTTTCGAAATTTTCGATTTGCGCGCACACGAATAGTCTCGAAATAAAAGATATGATCTTAAAATGATGTTTTAAAATAAAATCGGAAATAAAAATAAAACTAATTTTCAAAAGGTACTAAATATAAAAATCGGATCATAGTCCTCGAAATTTTGAATAAAAATTTCCTAGGTCGAAATACTTATTTTTTTCGTTGAATCTTATAGATTTAAAGATTTATATTCAGACGTCAAAAATTTAATCAATTTAAATTAGGTGTGACTTCAAATATCGACAATTTAGAAAAAGCTAGTTTAATGAAAATGAAATAGTAATTAGATATTAATATAATATGATTTATAAATAAAAATCAAAATGATTATATTTTGATGTTAAGTTTGCTTTTCCAAAATTAAAAAGAAAGTGGAAGATGATAAGATGGTTTGATTTTTGATTTGCGTGTTTGAAATTGTTGACCCAAATTTCAGAGACGGGAAAAGTATAAGGGTTCATTTTTATTTGAAAATGAAAAATGTTCGAAATTGAATTTTAGGAATAAAAGGTTTTACATTTATTTTTATGAATAGTAAACATGACTTAACATTTTTGAAATTTAAAAGGCGATATAAATTTTGTATTGATTTTTATAAAATTTTGGAATGTGTTTCTTTTTCAATTCTGAAGATAATAGAACAAACTTTATTTTTCAAAATTTTTAATTTGGTACTTAGGAAAATTTATTATTTATTTGGCGAAAAAATTTCAGTCGCATTTTTATTATATGGAAAAAGGATGAATTTAATTTAAGGAATTAAATTCTTTTATCAAATTGTGTTAAAATAACACGGGGTGTTACAATTTTCTTCTCGCTTCCGCATTATTCATCGTGTTATTCGTCGGATTTCTGGAATTTTATCGGTTATTTCTGGTGATTTTCTGGTATTCTTTCGGTGATTCCTTTGGTTTTCTGGCGTTAATTCTGGTGATTTCTTTGGTTTTCTGGTGTTAATTCTTCATCATTCATACCTAATTGCAGTTTCTGGTATTTTTCCCCAATTTTTCTTAACCCTAATTTCTGCAATTTGTTCTTTTCGTTCGATTTTCTGGCGAACTCTTCACGTTTTCTGCACAAATCGTTTAATCATGCCTGATTCAGCTAATTCTGAACAATCCTCACCTTATCTCATCTATGATGATCCTCTTTATCTTTCACCAACTGATCAAACGCATATTCCACTTGTGTCCTATGAATTTGATGGCACTAATTTCATGCTTTGGAAACGTGATTGTTTGATGGCTTTAGAAGCCAAAAATAAGCTTGGATTCATCGACGGTACTTGTAAATTACCTGAGAAAACTGATCGCAAGTATCATCAATGGTTGCGTGTTGATTTGCATGTGATGAAATGGTTGCTTAATTCTATGCATCAATCTATCAGAGAAAATCTCATGTTTTCTAATTCTTCTAAGCAACTTTGGTCTGAACTTCATGAACGATATGGTGAAACAAATATTCTAGAGTTGTATCATCTTCGCAAGGAATTACATGCTATCATTCAAGATAATCTGCCTTTAGTTGATTATTATGGTAAGATGAAACGAAAATGGGAGGACATTGATTCTCTTGATCCATTACCTGACTGTACTTGTGGAGCAATGAAAGTCTGTACCTGTCAGCTTCTTAAGCGTCTTCTTGACAGAGAGACACACACTAAACTCATTCACTTTCTCATGGGTCTAAATAGTGTGTATAATGCTGTTAAAAGTACTGTCATGACTATGGAACCTCTTCCTACTATCAACAAGACCTTCAGTATGTTGCAGAAGGTTGAAAGACAGAAGTTAATGTCAGATGAAGTGGATTTGTTGGGTGAGTCTGCTGCTTTTGCAGTGAATACTCAGTTTTCTTCTAAGCATTCAGGTGATTCTTCCTGGAAACGAGCTAAAACTGACAGAGATGATGACATTAAGGAGTGTACTCACTGTCAGAGGAAAGGTCATGTTAAGTCAGACTGCTATAAGCTTCAAGTTTGTTCTTTCTGCAACAATCAAGGTCATATTAAAGATCATTGTTACAAACTAAAGAATTCCTTGGGTTTTAAGAGTAGAGGCAGAGGATCCTACAGGGGTGGAACTTCTAGGCGCATGGTGAATCATGCTGCACAAAGTGGACAGTCTGAGGAATTTGTTGAAATGGACAACCCACTTGATGATCAATATTTTGCTTCTCCTTCTACAGGAAAACAGGCTGCTAATACACCATCCTCTACTATGATGGATGATATTGTCAACTCTGTCATGACCAAGGTGATGAAGGCCTTTGCTGAGCAAAATGGAGGGACTAGTTCAGCTGCTAATTCAGCTTCTGCATTCACCAATTTTACAGGTACTAGTTCTTCTTTTAGTGTTGGCAAATATCCAACTCATGCTGATAAACTAGAGTGGATCATTGACACAGGTGCCACTGACCACATGACTTGTAATTCCACTCATCTTTCTGGCCTGAAACAGTTGGCTAGCCCTATTGTGGTTGTGTTACCAGATGGAAGTACCAAATTGGTACATACTGTTGGGCATCTTGAGATAATGCATGGGTTTATATTGCACAATGTTCTTGTTATACCAGATTTCAAGCAAAACCTATTATCTGTTAGTAGGTTGCTACAGCATCATCATTTGCTCATAACTTTCTCTGATTCTGGTTGTTGGTTCCAGGACCCTACCAGTAAGTTGGTTTTGGCTACAGCTCAGAGAGAAGGTGATCTTTACAAGCTTAGGCTTCCTTGGTTACATAAAGTTTGCAATAATGGAGTTAATTCTCAGAATAAGCATTGTACCTCTTCTTTACAAGCTTCTAGCTCTAGCTTTCATGTTCACAATAATGATGTACATCTCTTACACAGAAGATTAGGACATACTTCTCTTGATAAACTCAAGCATGTAAAACCTTTTCATCTGAATGGAATAAAAGATTTCTTTTGTGAAACCTGTGTCCTGGCTAAGCATCACAAGCTCCCTTTTCCTAGAAGTTTATCTTATGCCAAGGAGAATTTTTCCTTATTGCATGTGGATGTTTGGGGACCATATAAATCCCCTTCTATGACAGGTGCCAAGAGTTTTCTTACTATTGTGGATGATCATACAAGGTGCACTTGGATTTTTCTGATGCAATCCAAGCAACAAGTTCCTTCTTTACTCAGACAGTTCATTGCCTATGTACACACTCAGTTTAATGGTAGAATCCTGTGTGTCAGGTCTGATAATGGGACTGAATTTGTTCAGGATCCTTGCAAAGAATTATTTGCAGATTTTGGTATTGTGTTACAAAGAAGTATGGTTGGCAGGCCTCAGCAGAATGGCCGTGTTGAGAGAAAACACAGGCACCTTTTGGAGACAGCTAGAGCTTTGAGATTTCAAGCTCATCTTCCCATCAAATTTTGGGGAGACTGCTTGCTTACTGCAACCCATCTGATAAACCTCATGCCCACTGAAATTTTGGAGTGGAAGACTCCATTTGAAGTGTTATACAACAAACAGCCCAACTATGATTTTTTGAGGACTTTTGGGTGTCTTTGTTTTGGTGCAGTACCACCTACTCAAAGGGATAAATTTGGGCATAGAGCACGTAAGGCTATTTTCATTGGCTATCCTTTTGGACAAAAAGGATACAAGCTTTATGATCTAGACACTCACACCACTTTTGTGAGTAGAGATGTCATATTCAGGGAGGATGTTTTTCCTTTTGCTGCTGTAAAGTCTAAGGTAACACCTGGTAATCCAGCATCCTTCTCACAGGAGCTGGATGCTTTGGCACTTTCAGAAATTTTATCTTCTTCCATGACAGCTGATACTGTCCCTAATCATCAGACTGCAGAAAGTCCAACTTCTTCTGCGCAGAATCCTTTGACTGAGGCTAATTCCTCACCAAGGATACATCAGAGTCCTTTGACTGAAGTTCATTCTTCACCAAGAGTACCTAATACTACTTCTGCACAAGATACTCCAGCCACTTTGGAAGTTAATTCTTCTCCTGTTTCAGAGGCTGTCTCTCACTCAGATGTTATTTTTTCTTCTGTCAGGCCCTCATCTCCTATAATCAGAAGGTCTGATAGAATAAAGCAAGTATCTGTCAGGCTCTCAGGTTATCATTTGCCTGTTAAGCTGCCAGCTACCTCTCTTCATGCCAAGGTTTTACAGAGCCTTGACTGTTTTGCTCCTGAATATCAAGCTTCCTTGTTCAAAGTCTTCACTGAGCATGAACCCAAATGCTACAAAGAAGCTGTTACAGATGAGAGATGGAGGTCTGCTATGGCTGCAGAATTGCATGCATTGGAGTCTAATCAAACTTGGGAAATCACTGATTTACCAGCCAATGCTAGACCAATCGGGTCCAAATGGGTTTATAAGATTAAGTATAAGCCAGATGGGACAGTGGAACGTTTTAAGGCAAGACTTGTTGCAAAGGGCTACACTCAAGTTAAAGACAAGGATTACAAGCATACTTTCTCTCCAGTGGCTAAACTTGCAACCTTGAGAACATTATTGGCCATTGCTTCTATAAAGTCTTGGCAATTACACCAATTGGATATTAACAATGCCTTTCTTCATGGATTTGTTGATGAGGAAATATACATGAGACCTCCTGAGGGTTATGGTGGTGTTCACCCTGGTCAAGTGTGTAAGCTGAGAAGGTCCTTATATGGGCTGAAGCAGGCATCCAGGCAGTGGAACAGAGAACTCACTAAACATTTTCTTAGTCTTGGTTTTATCCAATCAAAGCAAGACTATTCTTTATTCATCAAAGAAGATCAGCAGACACGGTCACTTCTGATAGCCCTAGTTTATGTAGATGATGTTCTTCTAACTGGGGACAATGAGGTAGAAATCACAATGGTGAAAGACTCTTTGCACAGAGCCTTTACTATAAAGGATCTTGGTTTCATGAGATACTTTCTAGGGCTAGAAGTGGCTAGGAATGCAGATGGCATCATGCTTAATCAAAGGAAATACATCCTAGACATTCTACATGATCTAGGGATGGAGGATTGTTCAGATGCTACGTTTCCTCTTCCTAAAGGTTTGAAACTAAGTCCAACTGATGGAGAACCTATTGCTGAACCAGAGCAATACAGGCGACTGATTGGGAGATTGTTGTACTTAAATCTGTCAAGGCCTGATATTTCTTACTCTGTGCAGCATCTTAGTCAGTTTCTGACTCAGCCTAGAGTCCCACACTTGCAGGCAGCAATACATGTTGTCAGATATTTGAAAACTACTGTAAACACTGGACTTTATTATCCTCATGACTTCGAATTGAAGTGGTTGGGTTCGATGATCTGATTGGGGACAATGCACCTTCACTTGTAAATCTCTTAGTGGATATTGTGTATTCCTTGGAGATTCTCTCATTTCATGGAAAACAAAAAAACAAAAAACAGTAAGCAAAAGTACAGCAGAGGCAGAGTACAGGAGCATGTCATATCTGACAAGTGAAGTGGTGCAGTTGCCTGCAGGACTTTTGTTGGATTTGAAGGTGGTGATACCATTACCCATACCACTTCACTGTGATAACACTGCAGCAGAGCACATTGCCCAAAATCCAGTGTTTCATGAGCGCACAAAACACTTGGACATAGATTGTCATTATGTTCGAGAACAAGTGGAGAATGGGATTATTATTACAAGGCATGTACGCTCGAGCATGCAGCTTGCTGACATTATGACTAAGCCTCTTGGTCAACAACAGCACTCTTTTCTTTCTGTCAAGCTTGGATTGAAAGAAGTTTCTACCAATCCAGCTTGAGGGGGGTGTGTGGCTGAGAAGGCTCGAACTCTTGACTACAAGGAGTTGTAAGAGTTAGTTATGAGTTTGTTATGGTTTGTTATAACTCTTCCTATATATACTCTTATTCATTCATTCATTCATTTCATAATGTACAAAAATATTCTTTCATTTCATCAATAAAATACTATTCTAAGTTTCTCTGGTGTTCTTCTAATTCATCTTCAAGCTATTACATACACCATTAATGGAGATTGTTACTTCAATCTCATAGAATCGTGCCATGAAGACTGTTATTATTAAGTCTTATGTCTTGGAGGAAACTAAGGTTTCCAATGAAAGGCGAGATTGTTCCTGACAGTCCTCGTGAGTATAGCTCTAATCCTGTTACCCTTCTATGTCTATGCCCACAGATAACACCCTCCCAATTGCAGTAGTGAAGTGAGTGATTCCATGAGCTCAAAACGCCGTCTGGGTCCACTAGCCAACTCTTTATGGCCAATAAAGCAGAATGATCTGTTTCATTCCCTGGATAATCAATACTGCCCGCTGCAATTGTTGATTTTACATGCTGCAATATTGTCGCAAGGACAACGAGGTAGAGTATTCTAGCTCTCATACTTTTCGTTTTTTGGGCTTATATTTTTGTGTCTTGAGTTTGTTTGTCATTTCGTAGGTTTGAATCTTCATATAAATTGGTTTTCATCTGATATTTTAGTCCAGTCAACCGGCGTCAAAGTCTAGCATTTAATTTGATGAGCAAAGGTCATACCAATGTAGAGCAAAAGTCGAAATAAGAGGCATATGTTATGTGGTTCACAATGCAAGTCAACTTGCCGATGATGACATGAAAAGATATATTGTGGACACAATTCGACAATGGACTTATTCCATGCAACCAGCTTGACCCGCAGTCCACTTGGCCTGGGATGGCTGAAGAAAAGTCTGTCATATCGATTATAATATTGAAAATTAAGATTAAAATATTATGATTATATTCATAAATAGATTATTTTAATTTTATAAATTACAAGAATGAATAAACATCAACTTCAACTTTAGTATTACATATGTACAAATAAAATAGGGTTTATTGCCAAACACCACCTTTAAAAAATTTATTTTGTCAAACACCACCTTTAAAAAAAAAAAAAAAAAAATTACCAATTACCACCTTTAAAAAATTTATTTTGTCAAACACCACCTTTTGGCCTGAGTTTGACTTAAGTCAACTAAATTCCGATTTTTTGTTACCGGAGCACGTAATTTTGGGATGAATTTCTAGGTTTTTAGAGTAAAAGTTTTAGTTTGAGGGGGTGTGTTATTGAATTTGAAGAATGAAATTCGAATTTGAGAGTAGTAAGAAGAAAAAAATGAAGAGAAAACACGATTTCCGATAAGTCAACGTCGGAATTTAGTCAACTCAAGCCAAAAGGTCATAGTCGACAAAATATTTTTTTTAAAGGTGGTAATTGGCAAACTTTTTTTTTTAAAGGTGGTGTTTGACAAAATAAATTTTTTAAAGGTGGTGTTTGGCAATAAACCCAATAAAATATGTAGATTAATATAAAATAACAATAAAATAATTATTTTTAATTAAAAAAATAATAAACAAAAAGGCGCGTAAAATGTATTTTTGTCCCAAAACTGACCCGACCCGACCCGAATTCGACCCGTCTTGTACTTTGACCCGAACCCGAATTCGAACCCGACCCGTCCGACCCGTTCTACAGGTCTAAGCATGTGATATACCTATTGTAAATCATCTGTGATAGTCTTTATCTCACTTCAAACATACTTCAATACCCGACGTCATATACTATTATGTAAGATTGTAAGAATGAATACTAGGCTTGTTGATCTCCAGAAATCGGAAACGTTTACCTCTTAGCCCGTTGTATTCCACTAGCCTTCGCCCTTCCTTCAAATCTTCAAACTGTCGAAGTAAATTCTGATGTAAATATTATTGGCCCCTTCTTGTTGATCTGTCTTCATGAGTATTCTTGATGTTAATTCACGTGTATCTAAAGTCGTAAATTTGTTGTTGACACTCAGACCATGTACAAGGACAAAGTTGTGCAGAGTTTTGATTTGACGATAGTCCTTACCTTACAGTCGTATGTATATGCATAGTGCTCCAGAATGGCTAATGAAACAAGAGACTATGCACCAAGCACAATAGGAATTGAACTTGACCAATTCTCAGTGAGACTATTATTATCCAAAAGATCATACGTATATATTTTTCAACGAATGCCATGAATAAGACTAAGTTCATCTGATCTCCTTGTCTCGTCAGTGACAAAACCCCTTTGAGGCTCTAACTGTTAGGTGATGTTTCCGTCACAGGTGCAATCTTTCTTTTCTTTTTTCTTTTTTGCTGATGGCATTGTGGACACAGTTAATTTGGCCTGAGATAGACCTGGTGAATGACTCCAGTTGATAGTCTTATGAACATGATGACAGTATTGAAGATCCACGAGGAGTTCCAACAAAGAAACTGCTTTGATGCTTTCCTTTGTTACTCTGTAAATTGCAATCATCTGTTGGGAAATTAACGACAATCTCCCGACGCGCAACGGAAGCACCGATCGACAAGTAAAATAAAAGTATAAATAACCGCAAGCTAATAATAAGTTGAGACAAATTTTAGGGTCAATACCCAGGGCAAAACCCTCCAAGACGGAGGAAAAACCCACCAGTAACCGATCAATCCACTATAAAGATAGTGCCAAGATACAAGCATGGGTCAAATTACAAACCAATTTGAACCCGACAATAATTTAGGTACAATAACAAACCCTCTGTACCACCAAGATAATTGGTAAGCGACCAATAAATACCCCTAGAGTAACCCCTAAATTATTGTAAGAAGACTGCTATATCTTCTTCACACCCCACCCAGTTGAGTAACATAACTCGGACTCAACCCCGTGTTTAATTTGTGTGAGTATATCTCACAGCTGTATGTGAGATCTGCCTTGTATTTCAGCTAAACCACTGAAACACAATACCAAGGATTTACTACTCCGTATATCCTTGCCCTTCTCTCTCTCTGCCAAACTAAGGAAATGCTTTTTTCCTTATATAGACAAAACCAAGGAATTTATAAGCTCCAGGGAATTTATAAGCTCCAAAGGAATTTATAAGCTCCAAAGCAACCATTATTTTATTGTGCGGGACCCAACATCATCAAAGCTAAAACTTAAGCCATTATTTAGGTACAACTACTTTCTTTCGATTTATTATATCAAAATTGGGTATGACCGTACGAATACAAAAATATGTTTACTATATAATAAAGGGTCGCCGAATGTTACAAAAAGCTTTATCAAAATTATGTATATGGTCACAATAAAAACAGTGTTATACAAGAATTTATGTAACCATGCTCTAAAGTGAAATATTGGGAATGTTATTGTAGTTTGGATTGATTATTATAACCTCTAAAACTATAACGGAGACAATGTCTTCTATCCAGGCATGACGTCTAATCAATAATAGTATTGACTCGTGCGCTCAGCATTAAAAAGGTTTTCCCTTGCTGCTCGGAGTCTGCTAATTGCATCAGTTATCTTCATCCGGTCTTGTGGGAAATGGTTCGAGCATATTACACCGGCACGTAACATGGCGACCATGCATTTGACTCTTTGTTCAGTCGTGTCTTGGATTGTTCTTCGACTGTCAACTTCTTCCGTAATACTTACCAGTGCTGGGTCGACAATTTGCAAGGCTTTATCAGGTAATGCTGCTTCTGCATACATATGAAGGTCGAAATCTTCCCGGAACATATGGTCAGTTTGTCTCTTTCCTGTCACTAGTTCAAGTAGCACTATTCCGTAGCTGTAGATATCACCATCTGTGGATGCTAAATTTCCTAGTCCATACTCTTAAGACAAGAATTCAAATAACCGAAGTTAGTATCTGCATAAGGACTTACAGATCAGTTGTTGTCGTCTTCTTTAACGTCAAATTCAAAATTTTGTCTATTTGAGTACGCTACTCCACGTTATAAAAAGCTCACATAGATTAGCGAGTCATTTTTGTTCATTCAATTACATCAAATAGCCAAAGAATAAGAAATTCATGGCTCCATTTGATGGAATATTCTTTATCATATATTTATGTTGACAAAAAAAAAAAAAATGGCCCCTATGCTTCAGCAATATCATCCATATTTCTTTTTCTGGAAACTTCACGAGGATTTTAGAATATGACAATAAGGTACAATAATTTTAATATTGTAGTTACTGGAGGAAGATAGTGTCAATGACACCAGTTACCTACCTGGAGCAGCGTAGCCGACAGTTCCTTTGACGCCAACTGAACTGCTTTGATTCATGCTTCCTGGATCAGCGCAGATTTTTGCCAGCCCAAAATCTCCAACATGGGCGACCATGTCATCGTCAAGGAGTATATTGCTTGGTTTTAAGTCACAGTGCACAATTGGATTTTCATTCTCATGGTGAAGATAGTTTAGTGCATGAGCCACATCAATAGCTATGTCTATCCTTTGCAGAAGAGTAAGGTTTCCAGCTTCATGTAACCATCGGTTGAGATTTCCTTTGGGTATGAACTCGTAAACCAGAGCTTTGAAATTGTTCCTTTGGAAATCAGTGCTTGAGCAGACTGTGATTATCTTCACTAGATTTCGGTGACGAGTATTCCTCAGGACCTTGCATTCTGCCATGAAACTCTTTGTAGCACCTTGTTGCTGTAAGTTGAGTACTTTAACCGCTACCATCTTACCATTTAATACCCCTTTGAACACAGTCCCAAAAGTACCCCCTCCAAGTAGATTTGATGAAGAGAATTCTTCGGTTGCTTTGAGTCGCATGCTGTAAGACGCTTGTAAAAATCCTTCTCCCATCGCTAAGTTTGAAGGGATTGAATCCCGTTTCTTTCTTCTCCTTGTTACAAACAACCATATAGCCATGGTCATTAATAAAACCAGTGCACAAACTATTGGTATTGTGAGTTTGAAGGCTAAAGACATTCTTCTTTTGGTTCTCTTCTTTCCTTGCTCCATGCATCTTGGCAAGTTTAGCTGTAGAATGCCTCCACAGAGCCTTTTGTTTCCGACAAGAGACACCGCCCTTGTATTTGTGTAAATTCCTTTCTCTGGAACACTTCCCTCGAAATTGTTGTAAGATACATTCAGGTAGATCAAGGGAAATTTGGAGATGTAGCTTGGAAGTGGACCAGATAGAGTGTTGTGAGATAGGTCGAGTGTCTGCAGGCTAGACAAAGCACTGAATGATGGAGGAATTGATCCATGGATGGAATTGCCTTCAAGAGATAAGTGCTGAAGTTCAGAGCATTTACCAAAGTCGTGTGGAATTTCGCCTGAAAAGTTATTTTTGGACAAATCTAATTTCACTAAATTGGTTTGTTTGGCTATGGTCAGAGGTAAGGGCCAATCTAATTTCAATCGACTTCAAAGAGAAGTATATTCAAATTTTTATATTTTTGGGCGAAAGTGTTAAAAAGATGAATGATGGAGTTCAAATAACATATATTTATTTGAAATTTGAGATGACCAAAATTTGATATAGAATGAAATTGAAATGTAATTGAGCAAATTCTAATTCAAATCTTACCTACAAAACAATTTATGAAATTTTCAACTTTGTATGTTGAGTAATATAGACAATCAAATGACCTCTAAATATAAACCAATTTACGCGGAGTAATAATTTAGTCAGATATTGCGTTGGTTAATTAGTTGAGCCTAGACAAAATTCTTGAAAGTGAAAAGTTTACAGCAATAATTTGGATGAAGCGAAGTTAACATGATATCATATCCAAGTTATTTTAAAACAAGAAAAAATATTAATGATGGACAAAGCATATGGTATAGGCGTATAGCAAACCGTGGGATCAACCAAGAACAACAATGTGAAATATAAAAAGGCAAAAAATGGCTGTTTATGTCTGACCATATCAGGATTTTATTTGCTCCATTCCCCAAGTTTAAAAGACTTCCACCTGCTATTTGATTGTACGACCATAAACCATGAGACGACTCTTCCCTTTACTGTAAAAGGGCCTAATGTTGCTCTTCCTCTTAACCCAACTGTCATTATTTAGTATTTGTAAGCCCAACTGTCTTTATTTGTAAGTTGTAGCCCATAACAATATTAGGGTAAACCCTCATCTATTAAAGAGGGGGAACCAAAGGATGTAGGGCAATTAACAAATTAATCAATACAAAACTTTTGTGCGCCTCCTTCTTCGTTTCTGCTTCAGTTTCTTACTTCATGGTTATCATCAAGCCAAGCTCATGAACATCAATATGGTATCAGAGCCATTGTGCTCTTGATAACCATTGAAGTTTTGAGTGTCTTTCTTTTATCCTCTGTTTTTTTTTTTTTTTTTTCTCTAGTTTCTTTATTTCTCCTTTCTCTCTGTAGTAAGCATCAATGGCGGAAGGAAACTCAACTAAAGACATCTCAGACCCTCTGTACACGAATCCATCAGAAGCTGTTCAAGCCCTCAAGATCTCTCCAATGTTGTCTGGGTCAGAGAACTATGGGCCATGGAAGAGACAGATGGAGCTTGCCTTATCAGCGAAAAGAAAATTGGGTTATGTGACAGGGACTGTGACTAAGCCCACCACTGACACAGACAAGCAAGAGTCTTGGATAGCCTCAAACAACATGGTCATCTCTTGGATCTTACAGAATGTCAGTGAAAGCATCAAGATGATTATCATGTTCACAGATACTGCTAAAGAGATCTGGGATTTGTTGGCAAGGAGGTATACAGCGGTGAGTGGAGCAAGAAAATACAAGTTGAGCAAAGAAGCATATGAGACTGTGCAAGGAGGGAAGCCTATTGAGGAGTACTACACCCAACTGCAAGTTCTATGGGATGAGATGGAGAACATCAATGTTTTACCCACCATCACTACTCTGAGTGCTGATGTCAAGGCCTATCTTGAGGCTGTGAACAAGCAATCAGAAGAACGAAGGCTGTTCCAGTTTCTTAATGGTCTTGACAGAGAATATTCAATGTTGAGAAGCAACATTCTTCTCCAAAGTCCCTTACCTACTGTTGAGCGTGCTGTCACAATGCTTCTTCAGGAAGAAACACAGGCTGACAATGTGGGCAGTGCAAAACATCAAGAGGTGTCAGCATTGATGGGAAAAGGTGACATGGAAGAAGAAAAATGCAGGCACTGTGGAAGAAACAATCATAAGTCTGACATGTGCTGGGAAATCCGTGGATATCCACCAGGACATCCTAAGAACAAGAAACAAAACTTCAAGTCTATGGTCAAGACTTCAGGAAACAACAGATCTCAGAAGTTTGTGCAAGGAAATTCTTCGTATCAGACTGGGAACAACAAAGGTTCTAACCCTCCATGGATGAACAAAGGAAGGAAGAAAATGGCAGCAAATGCTGAAGTAGATCAAACTGATCTTGCTACTGCTATTGGAGCAGCCACTGTGCAACTTGAGAATCTGTTGAAGCTTGTACCAGGTCATAATCAAGGCAGGAAGACAGGGGGAGACAGTGAAGATGAGATGGAGTGTAATTACGCAGGTATGAACACCTATAAAGATGCTACTGTAACACAAAAAGAATGGATCATTGATTCAGGTGCCTCAAACCATATGACAGCTCAATTCTCTCTTCTTTCTGATGTGAAGACCTTGGTGAAACCTGCTAAAATCAATCTTCCAAATGGTCAGTTCACCAAGGTCAATTACAAAGGAAAAATTAGACTGAAAAATGGTCTGATATTGAAGGATGTTCTCTATGTACCTGATTTTAGACAGAATTTGCTATCTGTCAACACTCTAATCAGGGATAATAAATATGCTATGATTTTTTATGATTCTCATTGTGATATGCAGGACCCTATTAACAAAAGAGTCAAGACAATAGGAAGGGCAACCAGTGGTCTGTATTATTTTGTTGATGATCAAGTCTCAAATTGTGAAGAAGCTAAGTCTAGAATGCAGTCCAAAATAGAGAGTCAGAACTGTAATGAGTCTGATATTACCAGTCATTGTACAAAGTCTGAATCCTTTTGTAATGAAAGCTCCTTTATGAGCAAGAAAAGCAATGAAAAGTATTTTGATTATTTGTGGCATTTGAGACTTGGTCATGCTCCTGTTACAAAACTCAAACATATCAAACACATTAACATGAGTCAAGCTAAACACCTAAACCCTTGTTTGATTTGTCCCATGGCAAAATTAACTAAATCCCCTTATCCTATCAGTGAGACCATGGTTGCCCAACCATTTGCCTTGATTCACATTGATATATGGGGTCAATATAGAGTGGCTTATAAGAGAAAATACAAGTATTTCCTTACTGTGGTTGATGAATACTCCAAGGCAACTTGGGTGTATCTGCTGGTTCATAAGAGTGATGCTTTTGAAACTATCAAGAATTTCTGTCAGTATGTGAAAAATCAATTTGAGAAGTCTGTGAAGATAATTAGGTCTGATAATGCTCTAGAGTTTGATGATAAGTTTTGCACCAAGTTCTTCAATGAATGTGGTATTGTTCATCAAACCAGCATAGTGGATAGACCCCAGCAAAATGGAGTGGTTGAGAGAAAACACAGGCACATTCTTGAAATTAGCAGAGCCCTGAGATTCTATGCTGGCTTATCTCTAAGTTATTGGGGTGATTGTGTCATGACTGCAGCATATCTGATCAATAGATTGCCATCAAGTGTGAGACAAAATAAAACACCCTATGATCTGTTGCATAATAAACCTCCTTCTTATGATAATCTAAGAGTGTTTGGCTGCCTTGCAATGGCTTATAATCCTCTGAGAAATAGGGATAAGTTTCAACCTAGGGGGATTCCCTGTGTTTTTATTGGCTATCCTGCACATCAGAAGGGTTATGTTGTGGAAGAACTGATATCAAAGAAGAGGTTTGTTACAAGAGATGTTATTTTCTATGAGAACATTGTTCCATATGCTCAAAATGGTGTAAGGGCTGTTACAGATAATTTACAAAAATGTGACTATGAGAAAAGAATGCAGCCCATGAAGATACCTGAGCAGAGAAATGAAAGGCCTGATGAAGGGGTTCAGAATATTTTCCTGAGGAAGAAAATTGTGATCAGGAAGAACATCATCCAAATGAAGATGATGAAATGAATGAGAATGAACCTGAAGAAGATAATCAAAGTCATGAACAACAAGTACAGGTTGTAAGAAGATCAGATAGAGAGAGGAGAACACCAGCATGGATGAGTGATTATGTCACAAATCAGAGAAACAGAAGAATCAAAAATGATGCATCTGAAATGAGCACTGTGATTAATACTGAAGTTGAAGAAGTCTTTGCCAATATGGTGAACAATGTGACTCAGCAAACTGAGCCTGCAAGGTATGAAGAAGCTGTTCAAAGACAAGAATGGGTTAATGCCATGAATGAAGAATTGGAAGCTCTTGAAGCAAACAAAACCTGGGAGCTTACTGAATTACCCGCAGGAAGGAAGGCCATTGGATGTAGATGGCTATATAAGCTGAAGTACAAACCTGATGGATCACTTGAAAGATACAAATCAAGGCTAGTGATCCAAGGGTGTAGACAAAGAGTGGGGTTAGATTACACTGAGACATTTTCCCCAGTTGCAAAGATGTCCACTGTTAGGGCACTTCTTGCTCTAGCTGCTATGAAAGGCTGGGACACTTGTCAAATGGATGTCAAGAATGCATTCTTGCATGGAGACTTGAATGAAGAAGTTTACATGGAATTACCAAAGGGTTACAATGGCTATGGCTCAAGAATACAACTTCAGCAACAAGGGGTTGATAAGAGTGAAAACAGAGAAGGAAAAGTGTGCAGATTGAAGAAAGCCTTGTATGGCTTGAAGCAAGCACCCCGGCAATGGTTTGCAAGACTGTCATGTACTCTCACAAATGCAGGCTATACACAATCACGTGCTGACCACTCATTGTTTGTGAAGTGTGGGTGTGAAACCATAACTGCAATCCTGGTGTATGTAGATGATCTTGTAATAACAGGGGATGATCCAGATGAAATTAAGAGATTGAAGCACATACTTGGGAAGGAATTTCATATGAAGGACCTGGGAAAGTTATCCTACTTTCTTGGTTTGGAGATAGCTCATACTCATCAAGGTATGTTTATATCTCAGAAGAAATACACCATGGATATGATCAAAGAGTTTGGAGTCATGAAGGAGAGAAATCTGAAAATTCCTCTGAGTTCAAATGTGAAGTTGGAGCCAATGAAGGGAAATCCTTTACCAAATCCTGAAATATATAGAAGACTGATAGGCAAGCTTATCTATCTTACTGTGACTAGGCCAGACATTTGTTTTGCTGTGCAATTGCTTAGTCAATTCATGCAAAATCCAACCACTCATCATTGGCAAACAGCAAAGCGTGTGTTGAGGTACTTGAAGACTGCACCTGCACAAGGGATATTACTTGCACGCAATACAAGAAATTTCACCACAAATTTCATCAGGACTCGGATTGGGCCTCCTGCCCTTTCACAAGAAGATCCACCACTGGGTACTGCATACTTCTTGGAGAATCCCCCATTTCATGGAAAACAAAGAAACAGGGAGTGGTGGCAAGGTCATCAGCTGAAGCAGAGTATAGGGCGATGGCTTTGACAACGTGTGAGATTACGTGGTTAGTGTCTCTTTTGAAGGACCTTGGTACGAAACGTATGGCCGCAGTGTCGTTGAAATGTGATAATCAAGCTGCTCTGTCAATCGCTGCTAACCCCGTCTATCATGAAAGGACAAAACACATCGAGCTCGATTGTCATTTTATCAGAGATAAAATCAGTGAAGGTATGATCAAGCCTTCCTATGTTGCCTCTCGTGATCAAGTTGCAGATGTGTTTACAAAACCATTGGGAGTGTCAAGTCACTGCAAATTACTGAGCAAGATGGGAGTGAAGCTGCTCTCTCACTCACCTCTTGAGGGGGAGTGTAAAAGGGCCTAATGTTGCTCTTCCTCTTAACCCAACTGTCATTATTTAGTATTTGTAAGCCCAACTGTCTTTATTTGTAAGTTGTAGCCCATAACAATATTAGGGTAAACCCTCATCTATTAAAGAGGGGAACCAAAGGATGTAGGGCAATTAACAAATTAATCAATACAAAACTTTTGTGCGCCTCCTTCTTCGTTTCTGCTTCAGTTTCTTACTTCATGGTTATCATCAAGCCAAGCTCATGAACATCAATATTACTCCACATATTTCTCTTTTGCCTTCCTTTATTTTATTTCCATTCTTTCTCCATCATATACTCACCTGACTACGTATCTTAATGAGCATTATCAGAAATTAAAGTATCGAGTAAATGTTTTTCTTGAATTTGACAAAGTTCCCTTGAAATATTTTAAATATAGATAGGGAATCCAAACCCTTCTACTCCGTATGAAATATTACGTGTTATTATATCTTTATTTCATACTCAAGAAGTACGTATTTTTCTATCTTTATTCATGATAACTTTAATAACAAAATTGTTTTCTATAATGTATACTCCGTTCTCACTAGATACAATATCTATTAATAATCACGAAATAAAAATCGAGACATTAAACAATAAACATCCATTACAAAACTGTTATAACATCCACAGAAATGCAAATTGAAGCTGTTTAAAAATAATAATATATCGATGCATGGAAACTGAAATTAAATCCATGATTGGTTGAGTAAAAACTTTGGAAATTGAGTGCATGGCATAAAATGGAGCAAGTTATAATAAAGAGTAAGATTTGTTTTGGTATTCAGTAAAGAATAAATGAAATGAAATGAAATGAAATGATGATGAAGTGCAATGTAAGAGGTCCAATCAAAAGGAAGACTTGATCTTATGATCTAACATGCAGATCAATTACTAAGCGGTGATACGTAACGAGACCCAAAACGTTGCACCATATTCTTTGCTAATCACAAATTATATTCTGATATTATACTCTTCTCTATTGTATTTTTTTATGGCCTTGATAATGTCATATGAGATAAATAATTGACTGAATTTTATGTAAGAAAAAAATATAACGATGTCCGTCGAATTTTAGAAGTGTCTGGTTGTTATATTTATGTATTAGGCTTAGATCGCGCCAGTCGAGAGAGAGAACACTTTATAAGCCGAAGGTGGGAGTATTATCTACTCGGCTTATATAGTACTCAAGTCTCTTTAATTTGGTCGATTTGAGACGTTACATGTGAAGTTATTATTCACACTGGTCATGCCTGAGATTAAAAAGAATGTCCAACATCGAAAACACACGGGTATTCATCTATACGTAATAAAATCAATTGACAATAATAGGAGGTCTATGTACGTATTTTTATAAGGTGGACGATTTTCAGTTGCAACACCGATGTGGACGGTTTCACATGTGAACGCTTATGTACTCATTATTCTTATAGACAAGGCCACTTGATAATATCGTCATCAATCTCACGGTTTTAATATTTATTTATTTTTTTTACATATTGCAAGTATCACATATGTGAGTGGTGCTACGAGTTTAAGTACGTATCCTCCGATCCAAAGTGTGTTGGAATATTAGTCACATGTGAAGTATTATCCATAAATAACTCAATATTATGTGACCCGAAAATAATTTGAACTCAATATAATCCGACCGAACCCAAAC
This sequence comes from Dianthus caryophyllus, assembly GCA_023091065.1. Classification (NCBI taxonomy): domain Eukaryota; kingdom Viridiplantae; phylum Streptophyta; class Magnoliopsida; order Caryophyllales; family Caryophyllaceae; genus Dianthus; species Dianthus caryophyllus. The sequence continues at coordinate 8,963,516 of CM041517.1, forward strand.
TAAATATGAAAATAACAAACCTAAAATTAACGTAATCTAATCTGATCTGATCTGAACCGAACCCGACAAACCTTCTTAAGCCCCACCTAGACCTGGTCAAGGGGCCGGGTTTGAACCGGCCCGGCATGGACCCGAACCGGCAAAACCCGGACCCGGCCCGGACCGAAACCGCACTACTAGAAAATGAACCTATTGCAACACATTGTGAGCAACACTCTTTATAAATGTTGCAATTTGGCAAAAATTATTATCTTGGCAACACTTTTTGGAGAAATGATGCATTATCCAATCTATTGCAACATTTTTGGAAAGGTGTTGCTAATTTGGTACAATATGCAACACTTTATAAAAATATGAGTGCATTTTGCAACACTTTTGTTAAATGTTGCGAAGTATGAGTGCATTTTGCAACACTTTTGTTAAATGTTGCCGATTTTAGAAACAAAATGTGTTACTTTAGTTAAATGTTGCAATCGTTGAATGATAAGATGAAACGAGATAATTGATAAATAACCGATTAAGTATTACAGATGGTCTCTTTATCAAAGAAATCCATTATCCCAAGCAAATATATGGTGTCTTATATAATAACAAAGAGACCAATTAAGTATTATATATTATAGATAGTCTCTTAATCAAAGAAGTCAATCCCCCAAAATGCACTATTAAAAAAAGGGAATTAGTTAAACAAATAAAGAACGGTTAAATTGATAAATAACCGATTAAGTATTACAGATGGTCTCTTTATCAAAGAAATCCATTATCCCAAATAAATGGTGTCGTATATAATAACAAAGAGACCAATTAAGTATTACTCCGTATATATTATAGATAGTCTCTTAATCAAAGAAGTCAATCCCCCAAAATGCACTATTAGAAAAAAAGGGAATTAGTTAAACAAATAAAGAACGGTTAAATTGCGTAAGCGTTTTCCAAAATTAAAGAAAACGTCTCAAATCCCAACCGATCTCTTATATTAAAAAACTAAATTACAATTATACTAAAATGTCGCCTTACTTTCATATTAAAATTTAAATAAATTAAAACAACGCTATATTTAAATAATGAAATTTTGGTGGTGTAGTTGGTGAGAGTAGTCAATTGATAACATAGAGGTGCAGGGTTCGAATCCCATAGGACACATTTGCTTTTATGTGTTGCAAGAAAAAAGTGTTGCATACTAAAAACACATGCAACGCTTTTACAAAGTGTTGCTTTTAGTCCAGAATTGTTGCATTAAATGTTGCATTAACCTATTGTAACGGAGTTTTAAGCAGCACATTTAAAAGTGTTGCGTAATGTATAAGGCAACATTTATAAGATATTTTGCAACATATTTGTGGTGTTGCAATAGCCTAATTTTGTAGTAGTGCCGGCGGTTCAAAAAGTGACCGGTTCCCTCCGGTTCACGGGCCGGTTTCGGTTCCAATTTTTTAGACCCGGCCCGCCTCAACCCGGCTGGCAACCCGGCCTGAACCCGGACCCAACCCGGCGGGTCGACCGTTAGACCCGGATCCGGACCCGGCCCACCGGGTCGACCGTTACCCCCAACGGCTCTTTTTTTTTTTTTTCCCCCTTTCTTCCCTATAAATACCCCCATAATCTCTCATTATTTCACACCAAATCATTCATCTCTATACTTATCTACTAATTTCTCTAATTAATCTCCATTATTTACAAAGTTATAATTTATAATATATTCACATTTCTAAATAGCTATTAAATTTTATATTATCAAGTTTTTATTAAAAAAAAATATTAGTGTTACTATTACTTTATAAATAATAAAAAAATCTTATATTTTAATATTACTTAAAAAAAAAATGGCCGGGGAAAGAATTGATATTATAGAGCGTGAAGACCTAACTCAGACCGATACAGATGCATGATGGATCATAACTAAAATTGATATTATTTTAGAATTATATTATTTTCGAAGGAGCCCGTTTATTGTAACCAATAAATAATTTGGAAATTTGAAGTTTATTGAGTATCATATTTTGAATTTAGTATTTAAATTTTGTATTTTTAATGTTAATATTCAATTTAAATTTATTTAATAAAATTTATCTCAAAATTGTCGCTGACCTAATTTGAGCAGTAGTTTAAACTGCTGAACCGATTCAACCTGCCCAACCCGTTCCAAAACCGCCTCTAACCCGCCATCGACCCGCACCCAACCCGGACCCGGCCCTGAACCGGCCCGGCCCAGTGCAACCCGTACCCCCCTCCGGGCCGGTCCCGGGTCCATTTTTTGACCCTGAACCGAGGTCAACCCGGCCCGGACCCGGCCCGTGACCAGGTCTAGCCCCACCCAAAAGTTAAAAGGTCCAAAAACCTTTGCCCAAGCAATTGGAGTCAACCAAAACAACACAAAATGAATCAAATACTCCAAAACTTCTATCGCACGACACTCTCTACACCAAACAAAAACTCTATAAATACAACCCACAAACTCAACCAAGAGACACTCAATTCTCAAACAACAAAAACCTCTCAAACATTCGCCGTGATGGACGTCGGCCGCGACGGCAAGATCTCCGGCGACGACCTCCGCTCCTTCTACGAGATGGCTGATTGGCTGATTGGAAGTTAGATTAGAATCACCATTACAAGCAGAGGTTCAGGTCATTAACGAAGCGCTTTTATTGGTACAAAGTAAAGGATGGCTGATTGGCTGCATATACATATTGCCTCTACTTGTCTGAGAGCGGTGCTTTAAATTGCAGGAATTGAAGAAAAAGAGTCATTGCTCTTCTTGTTTGATTAATGATGTTTTTTTATTGCGTAAAATTTTCATTGTTGTCTAATAAGCTATGTTCCTAGATTTCTTAATCGAAAGGCCCATAGCTTAGCAAGTTACGGCCAAGAAATTGTAACACTTTCTTTTTACGATTGCCCAAAAATAAAATTATAAAAAAAAACAAAAAAAAAAAAGAAAACGATAATTTCGTTTGAAATTTTGAACTAGGACAAATTAGGTGTTCGATGTCTACAAGATTTACATATGCATTTGAGTCATACTCAACGGTCAAACACACATCCAACATTCCAACCCTTAATAATAAAACTCTTAAATCTTCTAACATAAAAGTCAATGTATAAACAATTGACAAAATAGAGAGACTAATTTAATTTTAAAACCTTAACTTCAAATGCTCAATTCTAAATTCTAATTTTGAAATGAAATTTGAGTTTCCAATCGCCATCTTAAAGTAAAGTTTTTCTGAATAAAGGCACTCCAAATATGTCGTGCAGTTCCTCGATATCTTCGTAGTCAGGTCCGAGCATGGCAATCTGAGTATTGGCTTGATTCTTGGCAAACACACTTGCAAGTTTTACTCGTAGTTTAACCATTTTAGCCGTTGGGAATTCAATGGGCAGTGCATAGCACTGATCTTTTCTCATTTTACCCAAATAGAAATCACTTTCCCCTCTATACTGCCCATAGGTCATGTGATGCTCTACATTCTCGTCAAACGCTTTACATATATTGTCGTCTCTTTTACTAAAATGTAGACAAACTAGCACCCTGAATAACGAAGGTATGTTGTCCAGGATATCAACCATCGATTGGTAAGCGTACATATGAAGAGGAAGAGTGCATTCAGGAATCAAATGATACGGGCTATTCTCAATCCAAATATCATGATAATATATACGAGAAAGTGGTGGCTCCTTGAGATAAGGCTTGCAGTTTAGAACCACTTGTTGTATATGAAACAGCACTTGCATCAAAATGGACTTGTCGGGGTCAAACTTGTCGAATATTTTTTTGTTACGGAAACTGCCATTTGAGTTCATTGTCGAAGGATTCAATTTCCGGCCACGAAAATGATAGATTACTATAGGTGGGCGCTTTGGATATTTGTCTGGTAGCTTGATATCAAACACGTAGATGCCGTGTTCATAGGGAGTACCGGGAAGACCGATTATGGCAGCTTGGAACAAATCGGGTCGTTTGTCGTAGGTTCGTAAATAGATGGACTCCGGAAGGTCTTTCTCAAACGAATTTCGCTCCTTGTAAATTTGATCAATGCATTTTGAAATGCGTGTGTCTTTGAATCTATTCTCCTTGTAGTCGCTCACTACATCGAACAACGGAAATAATTCTGAATCTGGGATTTTACGATTTAAATCGTCGTAGCGATCAAATGGATAAAGATACCCAGTTCCCTCCTTGCCTGCAAAGATAAACCCAATTCAAGCCAATTTTCCTCAATTATTCTTGATTTTCAACAATTAGTATGTAATTGTGTTAGTTCAATAATCTAATACGTAGTAATTTCTAAAAACTATCGAAAATGGAAAAAAAAAAAAAAAGGTGAGTTTTGTATCTTCTTAAAATCATTGGACATCAACGACTTCATGTAATTGTAATCAATCACATACTGATCTGATATACTCCATCTCAATTTAATTGTTCTTCTAACTAGGGAGTATTAGCTAATTTTTTTAGACGATCGCATATGTACAAATTAATAATATGTACGGTTGTAGTATGCATATAATGTTCATTACGTACAGTCATTAGTCATTGTATGCATACTACGGTCTTATTTTAGAGTTTTGTCGAATTCCACTACCATGACCGTGAACATAAAAATTTTCTCACGTAGTTTTGTTGGATGGGTGTTATTACCTTTTTTTCCGAAGAAACAATTCATGGTTATGGAGAAAGCGACGAGCAAAGGAGATGAATTGAAGGGTGTACGAAGCCCGAAAATAGATAAAACGCCAAACAAAATTAGTTTCTAAAATTTTTAGTTATTGATGGATGGAGGAGAATTGTTTTTGCCATGTTAGTTTTCATTAGCTTATACTGAGAGTATTTATAATTATCAAAGAATGTGATAATAAGTTACGGAGTAAAAACCCTAAGAAGCGGATTTAGTGGATGTGAGAATGCTTAAACCTTAAAGCAGTTATGTTTTGAACATTTCTTCCTCCTTGATCATTGCAACAATTTGTGTTAAAATTAAGCTGATCATCTCAAATTAGTCTAAGTTTTTTTTGGCATATTCTCAATTATACCCTTAAGGGGCCGTTTGGTTGATGTGTTGGGAATGGAATGGATTAGAACGAGATTCCAAGAAGGTATGGATTCTCATTCCCATACATGCGTAAAGGTGTTTGGTTGGGTATGAGATATATTGGTTGTTGTTGTTGTTGTTATTATTATTATTATTATTATTATTATTATTATTTTTTTTTTTTTTTTTTTTTTTATAAAACCGCAGCCGCTGTTATTATTATGAAAGAAAATAGTTACACCATTTACACAAAATTGGTGGGGAGCCGAGATACAATCTGGGCCCCCACCCCCTTTGCTATCGCAAAGCCTAGACGAATAAAAATATAAGCGGACACCCGAGCCCCTGCATCATGGGAGGCAGAGAAGTTCTGAACCCGCTTGAGAAAAGCTATGGCCGCTGAATCCAGCTCCCCCAACCCGCTTATTATTATTATTATTATTATTATTATTACTACTACTACTATCACCACCATCATTTATTTATATATTTTTCGTATTTTATTTTATTTTTAATTATTATTGTCATATTAAATATTTTAAACATATTGTTGATATATTATCGTCTTAATTTGCAATTCATGAATCATCGCTTGGGGATTTTTCTCAAAAAAAAAAAAAAAAAAAAAAAAAAAATATATATATATATATTCTGAAATAAAAAAATTAATTATATATTTTGTAAAAAAGAAAATATTATAATTTATAAAACACAGGTTAAATTTTAATACTCCATAAAATATTTTAAATATAAACATAATAAATAATAATTAGATTTGATGTGAAACAAAAAAAAAATTCACAAAACTTGGAATGGAGTTAGAAACTTGGGGTGAGAGGGGAGATTCTAACTCTAGGGGGTTGGGGTGGAATTAGAATCCATAGGGATTCTAACTCCATTCCAAAATAGCTCAAACAAACACTAGAATGACATCAATCCATTCCATTCCATTCTAAATAATTCAACCCGTAACTAAATTTGAGAGTACCGTTAAATTTAGCAGTTAGTTTTGTTCTATATAAATTTTCACTCTTTCTTATTCAGTTTTTCCCCTCAATTCTGACGCATTAAACACTTTACTTCTTTTAATGAAGGGTGACGTAGGATATTTAAAGCAAAAAGGTGGTGAAAAAGCTAAAAAGTAAGGTTGAGAGTTTATATGAAACTTAAATAACGCAAAATTTAACGGATTATTTATATTTGGTTACGGTTGGGACTAAGTTTATAAGTTTACAAGTACAACTTGTAGTACGCCAAATTAAACGAAGAGATACTGCTGAGAAAAGTGACAAGTACGAGAGTATACATGGCAAAAATCCTATATATTTTCACATTTTCTTATTCAGTTTTTTCCCTCAATTTTGACGCATTAAACACTTTACTTCTTTTAATGAAGAGTGAAGTAAGATATTTAAAGCGAAAAGGTGGTGTGAAAAACTAAAAAAAATAAGGGTGAGATTTCATATGAAACTTAATTAACGGCAAAATTTAACGGTATATTCTACTTTGGTTACGGTTGGGACTAAGTTTATAAGTTTAAAAGTACAACTGGTAGTACGCCAAACGTAAGGGTATAGCTGGAAAAAGTAGAAAGTACGAGAGTATAAATGGAAAAAAAACCCTTTTTTAGGGAAATATTAATTTCATTAATTATGAACTATATCACGCATACAAATGATTGCAAAATTAACCGAAAATAAAATTACAAAAATCACAATGATTTTCTTCTCATACAACAAAGACCTCTAGTAATAAAATATAGCGTTTCTTATCATATCAGTGCCTATTGACGTAGTTTTCCACAAGGGGTTCTGTGGGGATGAATTTCTTCTAATGAGAGCACTTCTTTATTGAAATAATAATAATAATAATAATAATAATAATAATAATAATAATAATAATAATAATAATAATAATAATAATAATAATAATAATAATAATAATAATAATTGTTGGGGTCGAATCATATTCTGTTCACGCCTGAAAGCTTATTAGTCTGAGGAACGTTAAGGCCCAAAAGAGGCCAAAAGCCCAAAAGACTCCAAATGCCCTATAAATACTCCACAAGGGCAAAGGTAAAAGGGGATCCACTCTCTTCTCCCTCATTAATCTCTTTACTCTACATACATACACACATATACGCTTATACATTATTATACAATCTTGTATCGGTCTAACTTGGGCGGTGGAGGCCCGCTCCGGGGGCAAACCCTCGGGCTTGGAGTTATTTTGTAGGTCGACCCTCACAGACTGACTCAGTAGGCCTAGGCTACTACTTCGTCATCCGAGGACCCCGAGTTACCACCCGGAACAATTGGCGCCGTCTGTGGGGAAGAATAATATCACTCACGGTGAAGACACAAAGAAAAAAGCCAACAACAAGAAAATAAATCGTGAGCATCTACCATAGTTTGTTAGGGTGATAACAATATTATTTCTAATAAAAAGGAAAAAGTGAAGTAGTATGGGAGGAGTGGTAGAAGCGACTTGGAAAATAAGGAGTATGCTTTGAGCACAAGGAATGTTAAGTGCATCACAGCATGCACAAGGAGTAATAATAAATATAATAATAATTATTCAAGTAGAGTGAAGAAAAGGAAAAAACTCAAGAGGAAGGCATCAAATAGGAAGAGGCCGAAAGAAAGAGAAAAAGTAATCAAAGGCAGCAAGTAACATCAATTCAACAAAGTGTTATGGAAGGCTGTTAGTAATTTTTTACTTGCAAGTAGCAAAAGTGCAAACAATGCAAGAATGAGAGGGTGAGGACACGTGAGTAAGAGGAAGAAAATAAAGCATAGAAAAGGGACATGAAGCCAAAAATGAAAAGAGACCCAGGAGAAAAAGTAAGAGCATGGAAAATGCAATAGGAAAAGACAAAAGGAAAAGCAAAGATGCTCCCCATCATAATATAATAATAATAAAAATAATAGAAAATAAATGGAAGAGCAAAGTAGTGAGCAAGACGCCATCAAAGCCCGCCACTACCGGTCAGCCGCCGCCATCAAAGCCATACGAATATACTCCAAGTCAACAGGCACATCTCGCCACGGCTGACCCGATTCGGTCGGCCTATGAAGCGACCACCTCTTGACCCATCGCGACTTGGACCGACCTCCGGCCACGCTTACTCGGACGGCCGCCAAATTAAAGTTGCGGCCACCATAACTAGGCAGTCACTTCAGTCGGCCTCGATCATTTCCGCAGGAGAAAAAGATAAGTCCATACCTCAGCTTTTTATAAATTAAAATATTACTCTAATGGAGGCGTTCCATAGCCATCATCCGCGGCCACCGAGGATGCGCCGCGGCTAGCCATTCACTCCGCGGCCACCGTGTCACCGCCTTTAGTGGTCACGGTCTTCCGCTTCGTCAGTCTATATGACTCAAGGCCACCATCGGCCACCATGAAAATCGACGCGCCGGCTATATCGACTCCGGAGTCACATCACGGCCACTCGCCTCAAGTCGGCACCGGTTCATCTCTTGTACAACCTGCCGGCCACCACTTGTACGGCCTGCTAGTCATCTCTTGTACGGCCACCCCAGCTCCTTGGATCCGGTCACCGCACACGGTCCCTTCGGCCTCGGTCACCGACCCCCGGCCACACTTACAGACGGCCAGCCACCCACGGCCAGCCATCTACGGCCTCAAGGTCCTGAGCTTGGAGAATTTCCTACAAACATAAGATAAGTTCAAGTCTTTGCTGTTTCAATTTTGTGGGAAACCCAAGAAATTAATTAATTAATCTTGATGAAAGAATATGTTTGTCTATGTTGAGGAGACAAGAAAAATCCTTTTGGCATACAGCTTGCAGTACTTTGTTTACTTTTTAGTAATTTTTTTTTTTTTTTTAGTACGTTTGCCAAATAAACGTGTCTAAACACAACCATAGTGTATACGGCATGCACAATAAAAACTGGGACATTAAGCCTCACCATGTGTATACCAACACAATTAAAGCAGATTTGAACCTTACAAATTTTTCCTATTTGTAATATTTTCGTGGAATCTGAGAAATACGGATGACAAAGAAAATAAGAGATATGCCCTTAAGACGGCAAGGCAATTGATCGTCATCCATTCTCTACGAAACTCCATCAGAAACCCGTCCAAGCTACAAAAATTACTCCACGAAAAACGAGCTACAAAAGCCGTGAGTCAGGAGCAGAATTATGACCATCCCTTGTTCTGCATTTAATCACACAAGAGATGGCCAGGGGGCAAGGAGGGGGGACTACCCCCGAGCCCGATTAATCGCACTTTTTGATTCAAAAAGTTGTAATTTTTTGTTGAATTTTTACTAACACTTTGGCAGGATTGGAGCCAAAAACACTCTCAAGGACAGCCGAAGAAGAAATTAGGGTATAAACTCCTACGGCCAACGAGCCTAGGCGCCCGTCAAACCCTGCGGGAGGGTATAAACTCCTACGGCCAACGAGCCTAGGCGCCCGTCAAACCCTGCGGGAGGGTATAAACTCCTACGGCCAACGAGCCTAGGCGCCCCGTCAAACCCTGCGGGAGGGAGAACCAAAAACAGGGTAAGACCGATCCCGGCTACGGTCGGACGGCTCCTTAAAAGGGTAAGCCCGATCCCGGCTACGGTCGGACGGCGCCTCTAGGGTAAGCCCGATCCCGGCTACGGTCGGACGGCTCCTTAAAAGGGTAAGCCCGATCCCGGCTACGGTCGGACGGCGCCTCCAGGGTAAGCCCGATCCCGGCTACGGTCGGACGGCTCCATAAAAGGGTAAGCCCGATCCCGGCTACGGTCGGACGGCGCCTCCAGGGTAAGCCCGATCCCGGCTACGGTCGGACGGCCCCTCCAGGGTAAGTCAACAGATAATCATGTTTACACGACGCACCTTTTTATAAACAGGTTAATCTTACGTGACTTTATTTACATACAACGTCCATAGTCAACGTTTTCGCGCATTCTGTTCGATATCGACTTTAGACACCGAACACGCATACTCATATGCGCATCCGGTGGGGGCAATTGTTGGGGGTCGAATACCTGACTACGCTCACGAGTACGAAACGACTAGTACAGGAACGTTAAGGCCCAAAAGAGGCCAAAAGCCCAAAAGACTCCAAATGCCCTATAAATACTCCACAAGGGCAAAGGTAAAAGGGGATCCACTCTCTTCTCCCTCATTAATCTCTTTACTCTACATACATACACACATATACGCTTATACATTATTATACAATCTTGTATCGGTCTAACTTGGGCGTTGGAGGCTCTCTCCGGGGGCAAACCCTCGGGCTTGGAGTTATTTTGTAGGTCAGCCTACGGAGCCAGCTCAGCCGGCCTAGGCTACTACTTCGTCATCCGAGGACCCCGAGTTACCACCCGGAACAATAATAATAATAATAATAATAATAATAATAATAATAATAATAATAATAATAATAATTATCTCGGCTCCCCACCAATTTTGTGTAAATGATGTATTATTTTCTTTCATAATAATAACAACGACTGTGGTTTAAAAAAAAAAAAAAAAAAAAAAATAAATAAATAAATAAATAATAATAATAATAATAATAATAATAATATCTGGGTTTGGGGGTAGCGGTGGCGCGCACGCCACGCTCCTTCCGCCTCGGTGGGCTAGGTCTATCTTGCGGGGGCGTTATCCATTATGCCTTTACGGCTTCCCGTTTGCAGATAGAGTTGCAGGCTCTGTTCTTCTGATCTTCCAGGGTTGGGGCTTCGCCCGCTTTGACGCGTCGCTACAGGGGTTTACCGAGCTTACGGGTTTTGCTTTCCCACTTGCCCCAAGTGAAGTCGCTGCCACTAGACATATGAAAAAATTGGCAGATATATACTTCTCAAAGGTTGCTGGTTCTGCGGAATCTGCTTTCTCCCTCTCCCCGCGACAGATCGCCTTATGGAGGTCTCGGCCAGGTGCCCATTCATCTGACCGGGTCAAGTTCGCGTACCTATTTCCGGGTTAGAGCGGACTATGAATGGGAGGGCGTCTGTAGTGTGCTTAATTCTGGCTTGGTGTTCGATTATTCTGGTGTCTCGGCCTGATACACTTTGTTCTCGGGTGTTCATTTGGTGATGTGTACGGAGATCATGCGGTCTCGTGTACTGGGACTGTTGGGGTTAAGCATCGGCATAACCTTGTCCGCGACACCTTACTGGATATCTGTTACAGGGCTGGTATCTCGGCGGGGAAGGAGGTCGACATTGGTCTGGTTGATGGGCATGGCGGATCCCTTCGTCCTGCGGATTTGCTTCTGTACTCTTGGGACAGGGGGCGGGATGTTTGTGTGGACCTCACGGGTTCCTCCCCCTTGACTCAGACTGGGTTGGCCGACTTCGAGTCTGGCAGGGTTGTTGCTGATGCAGCTCAGCGCAAATGTGCTAAGTACATGGATTCCTGTGCAGCGGCTGGTTATGGTTTCCTCCCGTTCTCCTTCTCTACGTTGGGGGAGCTGGATTCAGCGGCCATAGCTTTACTCAAGCGGGTTCGTAACTTCTGCTCCCATGATGCAGGGGCTCGGGTGTCCGCTATATTTTTATTCGCCTAGGCTTTGCGATGATAAGGGTGGGGCCCAGATTGTATCTCGGCTCCCCACCAATTTTGTGTAAATGGTGTAACTATTTTCTTTCATAATAATAACAGCGGCTGCGGTTTATAATAAAAAAAAAAAAAAAAAAAAAAAAAATAATAATAATAATAATAATAATAATAATAATAATAATAATAATAATTGTTGGGGGTCGAATACCTGACTACGCTCACGAGTACGAAACGACTAGTACAGGAACGTTAAGGCCCAAAAGAGGCCAAAAGCCCAAAAGACTCCAAATGCCCTATAAATACTCCACAAGGGCAAAGGTAAAAGGGGATCCACTCTCTTCTCCCTCATTAATCTCTTTACTCTACATACATACACACATATACGCTTATACATTATTATACAATCTTGTATCGGTCTAACTTGGGCGTTGGAGGCTCTCCCCGGGGGCAAACCCTCGGGCTTGGAGTTATTTTGTAGGTCAGCCTACGGAGCCAGCTCAGCCGGCCTAGGCTACTACTTCGTCATCCGAGGACCCCGAGTTACCACCCGGAACAATTGGCGCCGTCTGTGGGGAAGAATAATAACACTCACGGTGAAGTCACAAAAGAAAAAGCCAACAACAAGAAATTAACTCGTGTGCATCTACCATAGTTTGTTAGGGTGATAACAATATTATTTCTAATAAAAAAGGAAAAAGTGAAGTAGTATGGGAGGAGTGGCCGAGCAGCTTGGAAAATAAGGAGTATGCTTTGAGCACAAGGAATGTTAAGTGCATCACAGCATGCACAAGGAGTAATAATAAATATAATAATAATTATTCAAGTAGAGTGAAGAAAAGGAAAAAACTCAAGAGGAAGGCATCAAATAGGAAGAGGCCGAAAGAAAGAGAAAAAGTAATCAAAGGCAGCAAGTAACATCAATTCAACAAAGTGTTATGGAAGGCTGTTAGTAATTTTTTACTTGCAAGTAGCAAAAGTGCAAACAATGCAAGAATGAGAGGGTGAGGACACGTGAGTAAGAGGAAGAAAATAAAGCATAGAAAAGGGATGAGAAGCCAGAAGTGAAACGAGACCAGAGAAAAAGTAAGAGCATGGAAAATGCAATAGGAAAAAGACAAAAGGAAAAGCAAAGATGCTCCCCATCATAATATAATAATAATAAAAATAAATAGAAAATAAATGGAAGAGCAAAGTAGTGAGCAAGACGCCATCAAAGCCCGCCACCAGTCGAAGCCGGCCGCCATCAAAGCCCGCCACGAATATACTCCAAGTCAACAGGGCACATCTCGGCCACGGCACGACTGGGCCCGGCCTATGAAGCGGCCACCCTCTTCAGCCACTGCCAACTTGGACCGACCTCCGGCCACGCTTACTCGGACGGCCGCCAAATTAAAGTTGCGGCCACCATAACTAGGCAGTCACTTCAGTCGGCCTCGATCATTTCCGCAGGAGAAAAAGATAAGTCCATACCTCAGCTTTTTATAAATTAAAATATTACTCTAATGGAGGCGTTCCATAGCCATCATCCGCGGCCACCGAGGATGCGCCGCGGCTAGCCATTCACTCCGCGGCCACCGTGTCACCGCCTTTAGTGGTCACGGTCTTCCGCTTCGTCAGTCTATATGACTCAAGGCCACCATCGGCCACCATGAAAATCGACGCGCCGGCTATATCGACTCCGGAGTCACATCACGGCCACTCGTCTCAAGTCGGCACCGGTTCATCTCTTGTACAACCTGCCGGCCACCACTTGTACGGCCTGTCGGTCATCTCTTGTACGGCCGCCCCAGCTCCTTGGATCCGGTCACCGCACACGGTCCCTTCGGCCTCGGTCACCGACCCCCGGCCACACTTACAGACGGCCAGCCACCCACGGCCAGCCATCTACGGCCTCAAGGTCCTGAGCTTGGAGAATTTCCTACAAACATAAGATAAGTTCAAGTCTTTGCTGTTTCAATTTTGTGGGAAACCCAAGAAATTAATTAATTAATCTTGATGAAAGAATATGTTTGTCTATGTTGAGGAGACAAGAAAAATCCTTTTGGCATACAGCTTGCAGTACTTTGTTTACTTTTTAGTAATTTTTTTTTTTTTTTTAGTACGTTTGCCAAATAAACGTGTCTAAACACAACCATAGTGTATACGGCATGCACAATAAAAACTGGGACATTAAGCCTCACCATGTGTATACCAACACAATTAAAGCAGATTTGAACCTTACAAATTTTTCCTATTTGTAATATTTTCAGGAGTAACGGAGAAATACGGATGACAAAGAAAATAAGAGATATGCCCTTAAGACGGCAAGGCAACTGATCGTCATCCATTCTCTACGAAACTCCATCAGAAACCCGTCCAAGCTACAAAAATTACTCCACGAAAAACGAGCTACAAAAAGCCGTGAGTTAGGAGCAAAGTTATGACCATCCCTTGTTCAGACGACCGTCACACAAGAGATGGCCAGGGGGCAAGGAGGGGGGACTACCCCCGAGCCCGATTAATCGCACTTTTTGATTCAAAAAGTTGTAATTTTTTGTTGAATTTTTACTAACACTTTGGCAGGATTGGAGCCAAAAACACTCTCAAGGACAGCCGAAGAAGAAATTAGGGTATAAACTCCTACGGCCAACGAGCCTAGGCGCCCGTCAAACCCTGCGGGAGGGTATAAACTCCTACGGCCAACGAGCCTAGGCGCCCGTCAAACCCTGCGGGAGGGTATAAACTCCTACGGCCAACGAGCCTAGGCGCCCCGTCAAACCCTGCGGGAGGGAGAACCAAAAACAGGGTAAGACCGATCCCGGCTACGGTCGGACGGCTCCTTAAAAGGGTAAGCCCGATCCCGGCTACGGCCGGACGCTTAGGGTAAGCCCGATCCGGCTACGGCCGGACGGCTCCTTAAAAGGTAAGCCCGATCCGGCTACGGTCGGACGGCGCCTCGAGGTAAGCCCGATCCGGCTACGGTCGGACGGCTCCATAAAGGTAAGTCCGATCCGGCTACGGCCGGACGGCGCCTCGAGGTAAGCCCGATCCGGCTACGGTCGGGACGGCCCTCCAGGTAAGTCAACAGATAATCATGTTTACACGACGCACCTTTATAAACAAAGTTAATCTTACGTGACTTTATTTACATACAACGTCCATAGTCAACGTTTTCGCGCATTCTGTTCGATATCGACTTTAGACACCGAACACGCATACTCATATGCGCATCCGGTGGGGGCAATTGTTGGGGGTCGAATACCTGACTACGCTCACGAGTACGAAACGACTAGTACAGGAACGTTAAGGCCCAAAAGAGGCCAAAAGCCCAAAAGACTCCAAATGCCCTATAAATACTCCACAAGGGCAAAGGTAAAAGGGGATCCACTCTCTTCTCCCTCATTAATCTCTTTACTCTACATACATACACACATATACGCTTATACATTATTATACAATCTTGTATCGGTCTAACTTGGGCGTTGGAGGCTCTCCCCGGGGGCAAACCCTCGGGCTTGGAGTTATTTTGTAGGTCAGCCTACGGAGCCAGCTCAGCCGGCCTAGGCTACTACTTCGTCATCCGAGGACCCCGAGTTACCACCCGGAACAATAATAATAATAATAATAATAATAATAATAATAATAATAATAATAATAATAATAATAATAATAATAATAATAATTATCTCGGCTCCCCACCAATTTTGTGTAAATGATGTAACATTTTTCTTTCATAATAATAACAACGGCTGCGATTTTTAAAAAAAAAAAAAAAAAAAAAAAAAAAAAAAATAAATAATAATAATAATAATAATAATAATAATAATAATAATAATAATAATTGTTGGGGGTCGAATACCTGACTACGCTCACGAGTACGAAACGACTAGTACAGGAACGTTAAGGCCCAAAAGAGGCCAAAAGCCCAAAAGACTCCAAATGCCCTATAAATACTCCACAAGGGCAAAGGTAAAAGGGGATCCACTCTCTTCTCCCTCATTAATCTCTTTACTCTACATACATACACACATATACGCTTATACATTATTATACAATCTTGTATCGGTCTAACTCAAGGCGTTGGAGGCTCTCCCTGGGCAAACCCTCGGGCTTGGAGTTATTTTGTAGAGTCACCCTGAGACATTTCAGTAGGCCTAGGCTACTACTTAAATCATCCGAGACCCAGAGTTACCACCCTGAACAATTGGCGCCATTGTGGGGAAGAATAATAACACTCACGGTGAAGTCACAAAAGAAAAAGCCAACAACAAGAAATTAACTCGTGTGCATCTACCATAGTTTGTTAGGGTGATAACAATATTATTTCTAATAAAAAAGGAAAAAGTGAAGTAGTATGGGAGGAGTGGCCGAGCAGCTTGGAAAATAAGGAGTATGCTTTGAGCACAAGGAATGTTAAGTGCATCACAGCATGCACAAGGAGTAATAATAAATATAATAATAATTATTCAAGTAGAGTGAAGAAAAGGAAAAAACTCAAGAGGAAGGCATCAAATAGGAAGAGGCCGAAAGAAAGAGAAAAAGTAATCAAAGGCAGCAAGTAACATCAATTCAACAAAGTGTTATGGAAGGCTGTTAGTAATTTTTTACTTGCAAGTAGCAAAAGTGCAAACAATGCAAGAATGAGAGGGTGAGGACACGTGAGTAAGAGGAAGAAAATAAAGCATAGAAAAGGGACAGAAAGCCAAAAATGAAAAGAGACCAGAGAAAAAGTAAGAGCATGGAAAATGCAATAGGAAAAAGACAAAAGGAAAAGCAAAGATGCTCCCCATCATAATATAATAATAATAAAAATAAATAGAAAATAAATGGAAGAGCAAAGTAGTGAGCAAGACGCCATCAAAGCCCGCCACCAGTCGAAGCCGGCCGCCATCAAAGCCCGCCACGAATATACTCCAAGTCAACAGGGCACATCTCGGCCACGGCCTGACCAGTTCCGGTCGGCCTATGAAGCGGCCACCCTCTTCAGCCACTGCCAACTTGGATCGACCTCCGACCACGCTTACTCGGACGGCCGCCAAATTAAAGTTATGGCCACCATACCAAGGCCGCCACCTCGGTCGGCCTCGATCATTTCCGCAGGAGAAAAAGATAAGTCCATACCTCAGCTTTTTATAAATTAAAAGACTATTCTAATGGAGGCGTTCCATAGCTATCATCCCGGCCACCGAGGCCGCACCTAGCCATTCACTCCGCGGCCACCGTGTCACCGCCTTTAGTGGCCACGGTCTTCCGCTTTGTCAGTCTATATGACTCAAGGCCACCATCGGCCACCATGAAAATCGACGCGCCGGCTATATCGACTCCGGAGTCACATCACGGCCACTCGTCTCAAGTCGGCACCGGTTCATCTCTTGTACAACCTGCCGGCCACCACTTGTACGGCCTGTCGGTCATCTCTTGTACGGCCGCCCCAGCTCCTTGGATCCGGTCACCGCACACGGTCCCTTCGGCCTCGGTCACCGACCCCCGGCCACACTTACAGACGGCCAGCCACCCACGGCCAGCCATCTACGGCCTCAAGGTCCTGAGCTTGGAGAATTTCCTACAAACATAAGATAAGTTCAAGTCTTTGCTGTTTCAATTTTGTGGGAAACCCAAGAAATTAATTAATTAATCTTGATGAAAGAATATGTTTGTCTATGTTGAGGAGACAAGAAAAATCCTTTTGGCATACAGCTTGCAGTACTTTGTTTACTTTTTAGTAATTTTTTTTTTTTTTTTTAGTACGTTTGCCAAATAAACGTGTCTAAACACAACCATAGTGTATACGGCATGCACAATAAAAACTGGGACATTAAGCCTCACCATGTGTATACCAACACAATTAAAGCAGATTTGAACCTTACAAATTTTTCCTATTTGTAATATTTTCAGGAGTAACGGAGAAATACGGATGACAAAGAAAATAAGAGATATGCCCTTAAGACGGCAAGGCAACTGATCGTCATCCATTCTCTACGAAACTCCATCAGAAACCCGTCCAAGCTACAAAAATTACTCCACGAAAAACGAGCTACAAAAAGCCGTGAGTTAGGAGCAAAGTTATGACCATCCCTTGTTCAGACGACCGTCACACAAGAGATGGCCAGGGGGCAAGGAGGGGGGACTACCCCCGAGCCCGATTAATCGCACTTTTTGATTCAAAAAGTTGTAATTTTTTGTTGAATTTTTACTAACACTTTGGCAGGATTGGAGCCAAAAACACTCTCAAGGACAGCCGAAGAAGAAATTAGGGTATAAACTCCTACGGCCAACGAGCCTAGGCGCCCGTCAAACCCTGCGGGAGGGTATAAACTCCTACGGCCAACGAGCCTAGGCGCCCGTCAAACCCTGCGGGAGGGTATAAACTCCTACGGCCAACGAGCCTAGGCGCCCCGTCAAACCCTGCGGGAGGGAGAACCAAAAACAGGGTAAGACCGATCCCGGCTACGGTCGGACGGCTCCTTAAAAGGGTAAGCCCGATCCCGGCTACGGTCGGACGGCGCCTCTAGGGTAAGCCCGATCCCGGCTACGGTCGGACGGCTCCTTAAAAGGGTAAGCCCGATCCCGGCTACGGTCGGACGGCGCCTCCAGGGTAAGCCCGATCCCGGCTACGGTCGGACGGCTCCATAAAAGGGTAAGCCCGATCCCGGCTACGGTCGGACGGCGCCTCCAGGGTAAGCCCGATCCCGGCTACGGTCGGACGGCCCCTCCAGGGTAAGTCAACAGATAATCATGTTTACACGACGCACCTTTTATAAACAGGTTAATCTTACGTGACTTTATTTACATACAACATCCATAGTCAACGTTTTCGCGCATTCTGTTCGATATCGACTTTAGACACCGAACACGCATACTCATATGCGCATCCGGTGGGGGCAATTGTTGGGGGTCGAATACCTGACTACGCTCACGAGTACGAAACGACTAGTACAGGAACGTTAAGGCCCAAAAGAGGCCAAAAGCCCAAAAGACTCCAAATGCCCTATAAATACTCCACAAGGGCAAAGGTAAAAGGGGATCCACTCTCTTCTCCCTCATTAATCTCTTTACTCTACATACATACACACATATACGCTTATACATTATTATACAATCTTGTATCGGTCTAACTTGGGCGTTGGAGGCTCTCCCCGGGGGCAAACCCTCGGGCTTGGAGTTATTTTGTAGGTCAGCCTACTGAGCTACTCAGTAGGCCTAAAGCTACTACTTATCATCAGGGACCCCGAGTTACCACCCGGAACAATAATAATAATAATAATAATAATAATAATAATAATAATAATAATAATAATAATAATAATAATAATAATAATAATAATAATAATAATAATAATAATAAATAATAATAATAATAATAATAATAATAATAATAATTATCTCGGCTCCCCACCAATTTTGTGTAAATGATGTAACATTTTTCTTTCATAATAATAACAACGGCTGCGATTTTTTAAAAAAAAAAAAAAAAAATAATAATAATAATAATAATAATAATAATAATAATAATAATAATTGTTGGGGGTCGAATACCTGACTACGCTCACGAGTACGAAACGACTAGTACAGGAACGTTAAGGCCCAAAAGAGGCCAAAAGCCCAAAAGACTCCAAATGCCCTATAAATACTCCACAAGGGCAAAGGTAAAAGGGGATCCACTCTCTTCTCCCTCATTAATCTCTTTACTCTACATACATACACACATATACGCTTATACATTATTATACAATCTTGTATCGGTCTAACTTGGGCGTTGGAGGCTCTCCCCGGGGGCAAACCCTCGGGCTTGGAGTTATTTTGTAGGTCGACCCTCACGTCCATTTCAGTAGGCCTAGGCTACTACTTCGTCATCCGAGGACCCCGAGTTACCACCCGGAACAATTGGCGCCGTCTGTGGGGAAGAATAATAACACTCACGGTGAAGTCACAAAAGAAAAAGCCAACAACAAGAAATTAACTCGTGTGCATCTACCATAGTTTGTTAGGGTGATAACAATATTATTTCTAATAAAAAAGGAAAAAGTGAAGTAGTATGGGAGGAGTGGCCGAGCAGCTTGGAAAATAAGGAGTATGCTTTGAGCACAAGGAATGTTAAGTGCATCACAGCATGCACAAGGAGTAATAATAAATATAATAATAATTATTCAAGTAGAGTGAAGAAAAGGAAAAAACTCAAGAGGAAGGCATCAAATAGGAAGAGGCCGAAAGAAAGAGAAAAAGTAATCAAAGGCAGCAAGTAACATCAATTCAACAAAGTGTTATGGAAGGCTGTTAGTAATTTTTTACTTGCAAGTAGCAAAAGTGCAAACAATGCAAGAATGAGAGGGTGAGGACACGTGAGTAAGAGGAAGAAAATAAAGCATAGAAAAGGGACAGAAAGCCAAAAATGAAAAGAGACCAGAGAAAAAGTAAGAGCATGGAAAATGCAATAGGAAAAAGACAAAAGGAAAAGCAAAGATGCTCCCCATCATAATATAATAATAATAAAAATAAATAGAAAATAAATGGAAGAGCAAAGTAGTGAGCAAGACGCCATCAAAGCCCGCCACCAGTCGAAGCCGGCCGCCATCAAAGCCCGCCACGAATATACTCCAAGTCAACAGGGCACATCTCGGCCACGGCCTGACCAGTTCCGGTCGGCCTATGAAGCGGCCACCCTCTTCAGCCACTGCCAACTTGGACCGACCTCCGGCCACGCTTACTCGGACGGCCGCCAAATTAAAGTTGCGGCCACCATAACTAGGCAGTCACTTCAGTCGGCCTCGATCATTTCCGCAGGAGAAAAAGATAAGTCCATACCTCAGCTTTTTATAAATTAAAATATTACTCTAATGGAGGCGTTCCATAGCCATCATCCGCGGCCACCGAGGATGCGCCGCGGCTAGCCATTCACTCCGCGGCCACCGTGTCACCGCCTTTAGTGGTCACGGTCTTCCGCTTCGTCAGTCTATATGACTCAAGGCCACCATCGGCCACCATGAAAATCGACGCGCCGGCTATATCGACTCCGGAGTCACATAACGGCCACTCACCTCGAGTAGGCACCGGTCCATCTCTTGTACAGCCTGCCGGTCATCTCTTGTACGGCTGTTTGGCCATCTCAGACGGCCGCCTCAGCCTCCTTGATCCGGCCACCGCACGGTCCCTTCGCCGGCCACCGATCCCCTGGCCACACTTCTGCACGGCCACCACCCACACGGCCAGCCATCTACGGCCTCAAGGTCCTGAGCTTGGAGAATTTCCTACAAACATAAGATAAGTTCAAGTCTTTGCTGTTTCAATTTTGTGGGAAACCCAAGAAATTAATTAATTAATCTTGATGAAAGAATATGTTTGTCTATGTTGTGGAGACAAGAAAAATCCTTTTGGCATACAGCTTGCGATTTTGTTTACTTTTTAGTAATTTTTTTTTTTTTTTTTAGTACGTTTGCCAAATAAACGTGTCTAAACACAACCATAGTGTATATGGCATGCACAATAAAAACTGGGACATTAAGCCTCACCATGTGTATACCAACACAATTAAAGCAGATTTGAACCTTACAAATTTTTCCTATTTGTAATATTTTCAGGAGTAACGGAGAAATAAGGATGACAAAGAAAATAAGAGATATGCCCTTAAGACGGCAAGGCAACTGATCGTCATCCATTCTCTACGAAACTCCATCAGAAACCCGTCCAAGCTACAAAAATTACTCCACGAAAAACGAGCTACAAAAAGCCGTGAGTTAGGAGCAAAGTTATGACCATCCCTTGTTCAGACGACCGTCACACAAGAGATGGCCAGGGGGCAAGGAGGGGGGACTACCCCCAAGCCCGATTAATCGCACTTTTTGATTCAAAAAGTTGTAATTTTTTGTTGAATTTTTACTAACACTTTGGCAGGATTGGAGCCAAAAACACTCTCAAGGACAGCCGAAGAAGAAATTAGGGTATAAACTCCTACGGCCAACGAGCCTAGGCGCCCGTCAAACCCTGCGGGAGGGTATAAACTCCTACGGCCAACGAGCCTGGCGCCGTCAAACCTCGCGAGGGTATAACCTCCTAGGGCCAACGAGCCTAGGCGCCCCGTCAAACCCTGCGGGAGGGAGAACCAAAAACAGGGTAAGCCCGATCCCGGCTACGGTCGGACGGCTCCTTAAAAGGGTAAGCCCGATCCCGGCTACGGTCGGACGGCCCCTCCAGGGTAAGCCCGATCCCGGCTACGGTCGGACGGCTCCTTAAAAGGGTAAGCCCGATCCCGGCTACGGCCACGGCGCCTCGAGTAAGCCCGATCCCGGCTACGGCCGGACGGCTCCATAAAGGGTAAGTCTGATCCCGCTACGGCCGGACGGCGCCTCGAGGTAAGCCCGATCCCGCCACGGCCGGACGGCCCTCCAGGGTAAGTCAACAGATAATCATGTTTACACGACGCACCTTTTTATAAACAAAGTTAATCTTACGTGACTTTATTTACATACAACGCCCATAGTCAACGCGTTTCGCGCGCTCGATATCGACTTTAGACACCGAACACGCATACTCATATCGCGCATCCGGTGGGGCAATTGTTGGGGTCGAATACCGACTACGCCACGAGTACGAAACGACTAAGATGTGAACGTTAAGGCCCAAAAGAGGCCAAAAGCCCAAAAGACTCCAAATGCCCTATAAATACTCCACAAGGGCAAAGGTAAAAGGGGATCCACTCTCTTCTCCCTCATTAATCTCTTTACTCTACATACATACACACATATACGCTTATACATTATTATACAATCTTGTATCGGTCTAACTTGGGCGTTGGAGGCTCTCCCCGGGGGCAAACCCTCGGGCTTGGAGTTATTTTGTAGGTCAGCCTACGGAGCCAGCTCAGCCGGCCTAGGCTACTACTTCGTCATCCGAGGACCCCGAGTTACCACCCGGAACAATAATAATAATAATAATAATAATAATAATAATAATAATAATAATAATAATAATAATAATAATAATAATAATAATAATAATAATAATAATAATAATAATAATAATAATAATAATAATAAGTGATTATGAGAATTTTGGGGCTTATTATTATCATCATAATTCACAAGTGATGATAATAGTCCCCACCTCAAAAAAATTTGTAGTTAACTTAGAGAGAGAGTAGGGATGTTAGTGGGGCGGGTCCATGCGGATACCGGCTCGCATCCGCCCCAGTTAGGGTGGAGGTAGGTGACAGTTTAGTGGGCCGTGGAGCGGAGGTGGATCTTTAAAATGATCCGCGCCGCGAGTCGTGGAGCGGTGGTGGATTTCATCCAAACACCGCCCCGCCCCCACCCCACCTCTGCCCCTCCCCACCCTTACCCGTTCCGCCTATACCCTCTCCATATATACCGACATTATTCATATACTTAAGAATATAAATTAGAAAAATATTTAACACGTTAAAACTTTACTTTTAATTTTTTTTTTTTTTTTTTAACTTAAAAATGTTGAAATATGAATACGATTAATACTCCATATTTCTTTAATTCATAAACTTTACATATGTGCGTTATGTATTTTAATTTGATACATACAATATTTTGATTGATTATTTGAAATGTGTTTTCTATTCGGCTATGTCGTTATTAGAAAATTTTCGGTCAAAAAAATTTACGTTGCGATAATGCGATTCTATGAGGTGGGTCTGGGCGGGTGAGCGGGTCTGGGGCGGTGGTGGGTCTAAAAATTTCCCGTCAGGCGGGTGGTGGAGGACGAGTGGTCACCCGCCATGGGTGATGGGGCGGAGGTGGAGGTGGATTTTTGTTGGTTGATGCGGTGGTGGAGATACTTCCCCCGCTCCCGCCCCGCCCCAATGACATTCCTAAAAGAGGCTAAGGTTTGTTAGAGAAAGAATAATAATCACAACTGTTTCAGATAGTTGAGATTATGAGATTGAGCTATCAATCTCCATTAATGGTGTAGAAAGTAGGCTTTGATGATGATGAATATGATGAAGTTGATGATAGTGATGATGAACACCAGACAAAATTAAAGAGTGTTTTATTAAGTTGTAAGTAATGAATTATTTACAAATGAATCAATAAATGAAGTATTTATAGACAAAGTGTAACAAACTCTAACTAACTCTAGTCATGAGGTCTAGAGTTCGAGTCCCAATACTCACACACCCCCCTCAAGCTGGATTGATTGAAACATCTTTCAATCCAAGCTTGACAGAAAGAAAGGTATGTTGCTGGCCCCCAAGAGGCTTTGTCATGATATCAGCAAATTGCATGCTAGAGCGTACATGCCTAGTAACAATGACTCCATTCTCTACTCGCTCTCGAACATAATGACAGTCAATGTCCAGGTGCTTGGTTCGCTCATGGAAGACCGGATTTTGAGCAATGTGCTCAGCTGCTGTGTTGTCACAGTGAAGAGATATGGGCAAGGGTACTGACACCTTTAAATCCATCAGCAATCTACTCAACCACACAACTTCACTAGTGGTGTATGACATGCTCCTGTACTCAGCTTCTGTTGTGTTCTTGCTCACTGTCCTTTGCTTCTTTGTCTTCCATGAAATGAGTGAATCCCCAAGAAAAACACAGTATCCACTGAGGGACTTACAGGTGAAAGTACATTGTCCCCAGTCTGCATCACTAAATGCCACCAACTTCAGTTCAGATTTATGAGGATAGTAGAGTCATGTGGTTATTGTATGCTTGAGGTATCGAACCACATGAAGGGCTGCCTGTAAGTGAGGTAGCCTGGGACAATTCAAGAACTGACTCAAGTGCTGCACAGAATAAGAGATATCTGGTCTTGAAAGATTCAAATACAGTAATCTTCCTATTAAGCGTCTGTATCTCTCTGGTTCCTTCACAGGTTCTCCATCTTCTGGGTTGAGTTTCAAACCCTTAGGAAGAGGAAAATGAGTCCCTGCACAATTCTCCATACCAAGATCATGCAAGATGTCCAGAATATACTTTCTCTGATGAATCATAATCCCATCAGCATTTCTGGCCACTTCCAGTCCCAAGAAATACCTCATCAAACCAAGATCTTTAATAGTAAAGGCCTTGTGTAGGCTTGCCTTTACTTCAGTAATATCTGACTCAATGTTCCCAGTTAAAAGAACATCATCCACATAGACCAAAGCAATCAAAAAAGTGTTAGACTTCTTGTCTTCTCTGATGAACAGAGAATAATCTTGTTTGGACTGCACAAAACCAAGGTGAAGAAAGTGTTTGGTTAGTTCTCTGTTCCACTGCCTTGAAACTTGTTTGAGCCCATACAAGGATCTTCTTAATCATGCAGACTTGCCCAGGTTGAACACCAGTGTAGCCTTCAGGGGGTCTCATGTAAATTTCTTCATCAACAAACCCAGGTTGAACACCGATAATATCACCGGTAAATGACGACAAAACCTCCAGAAATTCGAAGAATAATGCGGAAGCAAGAGAAAAAACCGATAAATCTCCAGGATCAATCACCTAAGCGAATGATACCATATGAGATTGAGCTATCAATCTCCATTAATGGTGTAGAAAGTAGGCTTTGATGATGATGAATATGATGAAGTTGATGATAGTGATGATGAACACCAGACAAAATTAAAGAGTGTTTTATTAAGTTGTAAGTAATGAATTATTTACAAATGAATCAATAAATGAAGTATTTATAGACAAAGTGTAACAAACTCTAACTAAGGACCTGTTCTTTCGGACTTTTTAGAATTTGAATCGAAATGAATCGAATCAATCGAATGAATCGAATCGAATCGAATCAAATGGAATGAATCGAATCGAATCGAATCGAATCGAATCGAATCGAATCGAATGAAGTTCAAATTATAACATATCTTTGGAATCGAATCGAATCGAATCGAATCGAATGAATCGAATCGAATCGAATCGAATGGAATGAATCGAATCGAATCGAATCGAAGTGAATGAATCGAATCGAAATGGAATGAAAATAAGCTGGAAAGAACAGGTCCTAACTCTAGTCATGAGGTCTAGAGTTCGAGTCCCAATACTCACAGAGATTGTTCGTGGATTAATTCGAGTTCGGATTATTTATGAAATAAGAGAAAAAATTTGAATTATTCTTTGCAATTAATTTTATATTAAAAATAATAAATAAATTAATAAATAATGTGAAATTTTTTTTTTTTTTTTTGCGGAAAATAAATAATGTGAAATAGTACTATGGCGTATAATCCTAATAAGTTCTCACGTGAACGAACTATATTGTATTCACTTGGTTGCCTGGTTGCCTGGTTGGAACATAAAGAACGGATGAAGTAATGCCAAATGATACGCCAATATTGTGGAGAACGAAGTCTCGAAGTCAATAAAAAAAGAAACCAACACGTTTTTAACTCAACGAGTACTTCCAAGTCTGGTGACATAAGCCATCACGCATTCACGCCCATCTTTTGAGGTTCACGGTCAATGAATAAACGTCATTATGAAATACGTAGTATAATATTTTCCCCCCTTTCAAATTCAAACATTATACTTCCTCCATTCCATTTGATCTAATACATATTCCTTTTTCGAAAATTCCAATCAATTCTATACATTTCTATTTTAGTCTCTACTTTATTAAACTAAAAGACCAATATACCATTCACTAATACCCACTCAACCCACTTTTTTTTTTTTTTAAATTGTAATTACGTACGATTCAATTGATTTCGAATCCCTATACCTAGACATTTTATGTCGACATTCCCGAGTAATAGATCTAACCTTACTCTGCCAATTAACTACGGAGTGCATTTTTATCAACTATATCTCGTATCATCCATATAAGTTTTGTATTTATATGATTTTAGATATATTATTAAAATTTTAGTTTGTTACGCCCATCAAATAAAATTATTTAAATATAGGTAATTCTATTGAAAAATCGTTGTAAAATATAAGACTGTAAATAGAAATTATACAATCTCTTATATATTGACTGCTGTATAAATATTAGAATCTTATTTTAAATTTTATATTATTCCAAGTATTTAAATATTCTATCATATATGATACGAATATATTAATCGTTTTCCAAGTATTCACAGTTTTTCCAAGACCGAGAGGTCCCATCTCCCGTATGCGTTCGTGCTCGTCCACTAATTGCATACTAGTAGGACATTGAAGTATACTAGTACAACATTGTTACTACTCCTTGTTCATTTAAATCAACTTTAACTACTTTTGAAGTCAAAGTTTTGCGAAACTCGTGAGTTTTCATTGGCTCTGAAATTTGACTATGCCCATACAAAGTCAATTAAAAGGTTATACGAGTAATATTTTACTCGTAAGTCATTTTAATCTATAATTAAACAAAAATTATAGAATTGTTCAAGGGTCGTTCCGCCTGCAAAACCTGCCTGTTCGACCCGTTATTTTAGTGGGCTTGGACAAGTGATTTGCAAAAAACTAAGGTATTGGGGGGACCTATCCCGGCCCGCTAAGATAAATGGGCCAGACATGGACAACGTGAAAATTCCATGGGTCGGCCCATAGGCCCGCTTAGTTTGTTACTCCCTCCGTTTCAGTGAATTGTTTACAATTTGACTTTTTTGTGAGGGGAAAAAGGTCAAACTGTAAACAAATGACTGAGACAGAGGGAGTACATTGGTTTTTCTTAGTCTTGAAAATATATTAAATTATCTCATTATTTTAATTCGATTTGTAAGTATTAAAAGCATATTACGTGGTTTCGGTTTGGTATATGTATACAATCTAATATCTATTACTCCGTAGTCTTTAGAGAAAATGATGCATTTTAAAGAAGTTTGACTCGATTTTATAATTAAATTTATAATGAATTTTCCTAATTTTGTTTGTTTAAGACACATATAAGAAGCCCACTAGCCCGGCCCGTGGGCAAAATAATAAACTTTGGCTCGGCTCATTCCGGTCTAAACCCGTAAACGATCACCTCTAAAAATATTAGGATGACCCAACAAGTGAAAAAGGTAAGAAGAGAATCAATTCGTGACCTTTGTGACTCAATATTATTGGGTTTTTTTTTAATTATTTTTTTTTGCATGGAAGGATACATTGAGTCAAGATAAACAAAGTAAATTATATTTTGTAAATATGTCTCATGCAATGCCATGACCCATGACTAAAATTATTGTATTTCTCCAATTGAGTCAAGATAAACAAAGTAAATTATATTTTGTAAATATGTCTCATGCAATGCCATGACCCATGACTAAAATTATTATATTTCTCCAATTGTGAATATGTCTTTTATAAGAGATTTATAATGCCATGCGATATATATTTTGTGTTACTCTAAAATGTGAGTTGTATAAAGTACCCTCGTACTTTTGTACTCAAGTATCAACATTAAATAAGTAGCATAATATTTTTATTTTTTGGCCTTCAAAATATCCATGTTACCTTCATGAAAAAATATCAATCAATAAAGTACTGATAGATATTAATATGTTGAAACTCTAATCATTATTAGACTTAATAATAAGAGCAATCATACTAGCAACTCTTCCATTAAAAGAACCTTAGCTTTAAGATTGACTTATACACAAACTCAGCGACGGACTTAGATAGTGATATGAAGTAGCAACCGTTACCCCATACAAAAGAAAAAAATTGATAATTATATTAGCAACTCCTAAAAATCGAAATATATTTACAATATAATCACAATATATACTACTCCCTCCGTTTCTCCTTTTTCCTCCCACTTTGACTTTAGCACTATTCATCAACTCACTTTGACTATGATTTTCTCGTCAATGTACAAGAAGAAATATAGTCATAATAGATCTTGTTTGATACGTCTTTATGAGTACAATAAGAATATCAAATTTTTATAATTTATTTTTACATATAACAAAATATATTAGCGTTGTAAAATGTGTCTCGACAAGTGTGAAAAGTGAAATGGGAGGAAAAAGATGGGATGGAGGGAGTAATATATAATCAATATATTAAGCAAAAGATGATTTTATTATAACTTTGTAACTAATTAAAAAATAGTTATGCTAACCCGATTTAAAAATTTTAGGTCCGCCCCTGACGCGCGTACTTGAAATTTAATAATAATGTACGCACGTACTAGTATATTTCATGTAAGGATTCCTTCATTTCAAAAAAGAAAAAAATTCATTTGCTTTTGCGTGGTCTCCACGACTGTACTTTGACCATATATTATTACTTAACTTATTGATACATTAATCAATTCCAATTAGACCATATTTATTGGTAGTTGGAGGAAGTAGTTTAAGAGTAGTTTAGATAAATTTTTACAAAAAAATAAAAGAAAATTAAAATAAAAAAAACTTAAACTAGTTGGAGCAAATATCCAAACTAGTTGGCCATAAGAACACTTGGAACTAGTTCTAAACTAGTACAAGTGTCAATTTATTATTAGTCAACCAAATTTGTAAGTGTTTATTTTTTAAACTTTAGTTTTATTTTTTATTTTACAAAATTTGAAAATTATACCAAAATTCATATTTTTTCATGCTTTACAATTAGAGATCCATTTTCGTATCTTTCGGAGTAACTATATTTATTTATTTTTCGTTGATTTTTTTTAAAATTGTAAAACTAACTTTACGTAAAAAATTAAAAAACCTAAAGTAATAAAAAAAAATATTTAATCATAATTTAATAAAGTGTAGAATGTATAGATTAGAGTAGTTTAAGTTAAACTACGGATAAAGTGTGAAAAGTTGAAAGTAGTTGGAGAAAGTAGTTGAAGAATAGGAAAATATTATTTTTTGTCTAAACTACTTTAAACTAGTTGAAGCTAAACTACGGATAAACATGGTCTTAGCTCACTGAGCGAATTTTTGCATTCGAGCAATTATATTACTCCCAAATGTTTTAAGAACTAATTTTGATGCCTAAATAAAATATCAATATTGGACTATTTGGGCTAAATGGCCCAAATGTAAGGTCCAATATGACTTTCTGCCTAAAAGTCACTACACTCGACGACCCAAACCCGAAATGGTCAAGTGGTTGAGTGTAGTACCACGTCACGGTGGTACTGACGCTTACCGTGGACCGTATTATTAGCGCGATTACTAAATAAAATACTATTATCATTATCTATATATATAAATAAAAAGCAAGTTAAACAAGTTAAACAACTTCATTTCACCATCAAATAACCACAACTCACTATTTGCTAAAAAATCTACTTTTATTAAGCCACGTGTCATCATATTAAAAAACAACATTTTAAATAAAAATAAAAATAAAAAATGATATTAAATATGATCCATTATGACACCTTTTCACATATTTTTAATTTCCATCTATCTTATTCCTATTTAAATGCACAATTTATTCATATATAAACATAATAAATTAAAAAAAAAAAATTAACTTAAAATTTTAAAATCTATACTCAAGTCATATAATTTATATAATTTCATATTCGCTATATATTTTAAAAAATTTATATCTTTATATTAGTTTTAATAGCATCATACGAACTATCAGCTAATTAGATTTTATATAAATATATTTGAT
Source organism: Dianthus caryophyllus (assembly GCA_023091065.1). Lineage (NCBI taxonomy): Eukaryota > Viridiplantae > Streptophyta > Magnoliopsida > Caryophyllales > Caryophyllaceae > Dianthus > Dianthus caryophyllus. The sequence goes on from CM041517.1 coordinate 8,993,537, forward strand.
ATTTTTTCTAGAACAAAATGTTCGTTTTAGTAGTATCATACAGATTATCATCTAAGTTCTCTTAAGCATCATATTAGTTTCTTTACATCTTCAGCATTTTGTCTTTTTAAATAATATTATACGAGATTTTTGTTGAAAAATTTTGTGATTTAAAATTAATATAATTAGTAAAGATAATTTATCTTATCACTCAAGTGTTTTAATGGGTATGAATACAATTAATTATGGTGGTTAAAAGACTTTGATTATTTTATTTATGATTTATATTTATGTATTTTAGAATTAAAATCCTACGAGGCTTAATGCTTATAATTATTATTAGTATTTATGTTACACAATAATATGAGGTATCCCATTTAAATATGACACACACACACATATATTCGTATAGAAAAAATAATATTATTAGCTTGGGTGATTTGGTGGTTTTAATATATCTTTAAAAGTCATTTATCAATCTTTTAACAATATATATATTCGTATAGAAAAAATAATATTATTAGCTTGGGTGATTTGGTGGTTCGAATACATTTTTAAAAGTCATTTATCAATCTTTTAACAAATTCTTATTATTTTTTATTTTAATTAATCTTTTGTATGCATTGTATATTTAAAGTCATCATCTAATAAAAATACTAATAAAAAATAGGCAAATCTTTAATTTACTCTATCTTTTAATTCATATAACTAAAATTAAGATGATCAAAGAATTCATAGTGGTACAATTTTTTAGCACGAAAATTAGCTATTTATTCATTCATGTTAGGGGGAAAAACAATGAAAAATTATTACGTCATATATGATTTAATTGGTTTGTTCGTTTTCCTTTTAAATTAGTTTAAGCATATTAAAAATAGATTTGAAAGTTGTTTTACGTATTTTTTTTTTAACTTTTGAAATTACCCATTCTTCATTATTACCCCAAAATTTTAACAGAATTTGTAATATTTGGTACACTCTCTATAGTCTATATTATTTTAAATTAAAGGTTTGAAATTGGTACATATAATATATATTGCAATTGTACGAAGTATCAAATAATATGTAACGACCCCAAAAAAAAAGATAGTGAAATATATGCAAGCTGAAAATTCAAGCATAACGATGTTGACTATCTAGACACATAGATAAAGAGTCAATAAACATATTTTATTCAATATTTACAAAAATAATACAAATCACGAAAAGTATTAAGACAACCCGTGATTTTCACGGGACGCAGAACTAGTTATTAATTGTTATTATTAGTATTGTTGTTATCATTATCATTGTTGTTGTTGGTGAAAAAATTGACTTTTTTTCGTGACTAGTGTTGACGGCTTAGTTTCGACTGAAGTATCCCCACCTCGCAATAGGAGCATTGGCCTCGTCAGCGCCTGTGATAAGTCCATTGGAACTTCAAGTTGAATACCAGTATTGCCCAATTGTTTTTAGAGATTTTAGGGTACAATTATCATAAATTCTTTAAATTCAATTAATCGTATTATTGATAGTATTTTTTTCTATGAAATGTCTTTATAGACTATCGTTTCTATATGTGTACACAGGATAAAAGTCAACAATGCTTTGATCGCATTTCTAAATCATGGATGCTGATTGATAGCGTTGTCGCGCAACCCAATGGTCTCGAAAGCCTTACTTGAATCTTCAAAACATGCAGGAAAATCATTCGGATTCATTTTCGGTTTAAATATGCTTGTACTACCAACCATAATTTCGACTCAAAGAAAAGCCCAATGTAAATATATTTACAATATATACTAATATATAATATAATCAATATATTAAGCAAAAGATGATTTTATTATAACTTTGTAACTAATTAAAAATTAGTTATGCTACCCTGATTTAAAAATTTTGGGTCCGCCCTCGACGCGCGTATTAGTATATTTCATGTAAAGAATCCCTCCATTTCAAAAAAGAAAAATATCCATTGCTTTTGCGTGGTCTCCACGACTGTACTTTGACCATATATTAGATAACTTATTGATACATTAATCAATTCCATTTAGCTCACTGAGCGATTTTTTGCATTCGAGAAATTTATATTACTCCCAAATGTTTTAAGAACTAATTTTGATGCCTAAATAAAATATCAATATTGGACTATTTGGGTTAAATGGCCCAAATGTAAGGTCCAATATGACTTTCTGCCTGACAGTCACTACACTCGACGACCCAAACCTGAAATGGTCAAGTGGTTGAGTGTAGTACCGCGTCATGGTGGTACTGACGCTTGCCGTGGACCGTATTATTAGCGTGATTACTAAATAAAATCTTATTATTATTATTATTATTGTTGTTGTTGTTGTTGTTGTTGTTGTTGTTGTTGTTGTTGTTGTTGTTGTTGTTGTTGTTGTTGTCATTATCATTGTTGTTGTTGGTGGTAGTGAAAAAATTGACTTTTTTTTGTGACTAGTGTTGGCGGCTTGGTTTCGACTGAAGTATCCTCACCTCGCAATAGGAGCATTGCCCTCGTCAGCGCCTGTGATAAGTCCATTAGAAATTCAAGTTGAAAACCAGTATTGCGCGATTGTTTTTAGAGATTTTAGGGTACAATTATCATAAATTCTTTAAATTCAATTAATCGTATTATTGATAGTATTTTTTTTCTATGGAATGTTTTTATAGACTATCGTTTCTATATGTGTACGTAGGATACAAGTCACAATGCTTTGATCGCATTTCTAAATCATGGATGCTGGTCGATAGCGTTGCCACGCAACCCAATGGTCTCGAAAGCCTTACTCGATTCTTCAAAACATACCGGTAAATCATTCGGACTCATTTTCGGTTTAAATAAGCTTGTACTCCCAACCATAATTTCGACTCAAAGAAAAGCCCAATGTAAATATATTGTAAATATATTTATAATATATACTAATATATAATCAATATATTAAGCAAAAGATGATTTTATTTTAACTTTGTGACTAATTAAAAATTAGTTATGCTACCCCGATATAAAAATTTGCACAAATTTATATCCTAGTATAGTATGTACTCCGTGGTATATATACCACCATGTTTTAAAAGTTGGCTCAAACACAAACTTATATATGAAGTATTGACCGACGAAAATTTTGAGTTTATGTAATCATATGTTAGTAACATGTTGTCCGAAAATTGTACTGCCTCCTCATCACTTTGTTGATCTCATTTACTTTATGTGTGGTCTCCAATGTCGACGTTTAACCGTCTTTTTCTTTGTCCATACATGACGTTTGTTTGTTGAAAATATAATTTTGGAAAGACGCTTTGACGACGAATGTGAATATCCTATTATTATACTCCCATTATTTATACGCTTTAAAATTATGACGGTCAAACTTTGAAAATAAGTTGGACTCTCAAAAAAAAAAAAATGAGATAAACAAAGTGAACTGGAGGGAGGGAGTATGAAGGCGAGGTTTTTTTTTAGGTAGTATGGAGCGAGGATTTCTATTAACTTCCAATCGTTTGCACGAAGGTGAGTCAAAACACAAATTTACCAAATGTCACTAGTATACGAACTCAAAGGAAATTTTGACACACTTCTCGATTCTGAACATAGACTGCTCGTAATGAATCACTTTCAAGAGCAATGCATTGGATGTAAGCTTTCTTTTTTATGATGTAGACACACTCAATTGCTTTCGCTTTCACTTTCACTTTCACATGCGTAAACTAGCCCATTCACACTTTTACTATCCAGGGGAACTACACGCCCAAATCAATCGCTGCAAACAAACCCAAGCCAACATAGTTGCCAAAAATTGTCGCATCTGTATTTAACTTAATCTACCTTGTTGGAAGTCATGCTGCCTTTTTTAGATCACGTCTTTCCGCCTAAGTATATAGTTCAACATATCTTTTGTCGTTGCCCATCACATATTTGACTGAAATGTACGATCTTTGGAGAAGATTTTGTTTCATCAAATATATGAGAATATTAATATTAAAGTCGCTCTATCCTGCATTTAAGGGGTAAACCCGTTAATTCACTAAACAACTTTTATTTATTTCTTAATTTTACAATTACACACCTTCATACAACCAGTAATGATTCTCCTTACACTTTAAATAATTTTCACCTACAAAAATTCCTTAAAATTTTACTACACATACTTTTTTTTTTTTTAATAATTGAAACTTTTGTTAAAATAGGGCTTTTAAAATAAATATTTAGCGTTTTAGGTCGGTTTAGAAACTATTTAGCGAAATAGGGTCCACGTAGGCTGGGATAAATATGGAAGCCAAAAACTCCATTACGCGTGACGTTTTCTACCTTCCACGTGTGTTTCAAAAAATTAAAAAAAAAAAATCGATGTCTGAAAACGCCATCCCGAATGGCGGTTTCACTGAAATCGCCATGCGGGATGGCGTTTTCAGCCATCAATTTTTTTTTTTAATAAAATCGCCATGCGGAATGGCGTTTTCAGCCATCAAAATTTTTTTCAATGAAATCGCCATGCGGGATGGCGTTTTCAGCCTTCCAAAATTTTTTTTTTAATTTTTTTTGGAAACACACGTGGAAGGTGGAAACCGCCATGCGCAATGACGTTTTTGGGTCCGTATTTATCCAAGCCTACGTGGACCCTATTTCACTAACTAGTTTTCAAACCGACCTAAAACACTAAATATTTATTTTAAAAACCCTATTTTAACAAAAGTTTTCAAATAATTTTGTAGATCGTTTTACGGGTTGAGTTTTAGGACCTGTTCTTTCTGACTTTTTTTTTAGAGTCGAATCAATCGAATCGAATCGAATCGAATGAATGAATCGAATCGAATCAATCGAATGAATCGAATCGAATCGAATCGAATCGAATCGAACTGAATGAAGGCTGAACAAAAAATTTAAAATTGATTATTATTTTTATGATAAATATTATTATTATTATTATTATTATTATTGTTCTTAATATTATATTATTATTAATATTAATATTATTAATATTAATATTATTAATATTCATTATTATTATAATTATTGTTGGGGGTGACTTCTCCCGGGCCAGACACACTAGGACCGACTAGACTTCAGGGCCGGAAGTTGCCCGCATTCCCCTAAATCCACCCATCTCTTCCGGTTCCGGCAGAATAGTGCCGGGAGGGATGTGGACCGGGGCATTTCATATACCAAGGAGCCCAATGATCCACCCGGGTCCGGGTGGATATGGCCCATCCAGGGCCGTACTGTACGGAGCGGGGACACAAGAAGACAAATCTGAAACAAGTATAAAAGGTAACTAAAACCCTAGAAATCAAGGAGTTCCATACACACACAAAAAATACTACACAAAAGGTTTTCTCTCTCTTTTCTCTCTCTAAACTTTTACTTTGTTTTGTGACTGACTTGAGCGTCGGAGGGCCATCACCCGGAAGGCCCCGGGGCTAGGTTTGTTGCATTATTTCAGGACGAGAGGAAAGGACGGAGGAACCGAGAGCTAAGGACCCTCAAGGACTTAGTTAATCGAGTTTTTAATCCACATTCGACTTGTAATCGTTTGTATTTAGTTTTGGTATTTAGTTCCTAACTTTATACCCGAAACAATTGGCGCCGTCTGTGGGGAAAGTTTCACAAAAATCTTACAAAAAGCCATGTCAAACCCTACACAAGAGCCGAGAAAAACAGCGGAAGAAACAGCTCCCCCGGGAGGAGGTGTCGGCGGCATCCCTCTGGAGGCGGAGCTACAAACACCCTTGACCCCAGAGGAGAAAAAGATGATGAGTGCCTACCTTGAAAAATTAAGGAAGGCACCAGCTACCGGCGTCCCGCCACCAGAGTCAGGCCAGCAGAAGTCTCCACCAAGAAGAGACCCCATCCCATCCGTGACACCTAAGAAGCTCTTTCATGAGGACAATGAGACGTCAAGCAACGATAGTACGTGGCAGGAATCGGAACATTCTCACTCGGCCCCACCACCACCTTCAGTCCAGGAAGTGTCCAAACCTGAGGTCCCACGCACCGAGAGGCCCAAGCGCAACAAACCTAAAGGAAACACAACACAAAGAAAAGTCACAGTAAAGTCGCCTTTGGCTTCTTCGGTGCTGGAATACCCTCTCCCTCCCAAGATGAAAATTCCAACGATACAATATGACGGGAAAACGGACCCGGAGGAACATTTGGCGGCCTATGAGAGCCACATGATGATGTACGATCCTACGGATTACGTTTGGTGCAAAGTCTTTCCTACGACCCTGACAGGACTTGCACAAACCTGGTTCCGTAACCTCCCAACCGCTCCATCTATGGATATGAAGACATGTGCCGGTATTCCGCCAAAGACGCAGGAAACAAAAGGAGGGAGAAGGTGGTTACGAGCTCTGAGCGTGGTGCAGGGAAGAGTGAAGGGTCAAGGAGTATATGACCCGGTTTGACAGAGAATCGCAGCAAATCAGAGATTTGGACTCCAAGATAGGGGTCCATGCCTTGACAGTAGGGCTGAAAGAGGGAGAACTGAAAAGTCTCCTGATCGAGAATCACGGTCGGCTGATGGCAGCCCGAGAGATGGCCGAAGGATTCGTACGGGAGGAGCAATTCCACAAAACGTTCAGTAAGAGAAATGACAAGAAGGAAGACCAGGGCGGAGCCCAACAAGAGTGGAAAGGACCGCCCCGGAGACCACACAACAACTACAACCGCGACAATCACAACCGCAGCAGCAGTAATAATACTCACCACGACCGCCGATAACCTGAATAAATGGGGCCAAGAGGAAGAATCGCCAGCTCCAACAATGGACTCACTACACACCACTCATCAGGTCCCGGGCAGAAATCTTTGAGATGACCAAAACGAGATCAAGTGGCCGCCCTGCATCGCAAAGCACCACAGGAATGACAAGTCGATTCGCGAGTATCACCAGACAATGGCCATGCAACTAACACGTGTATCCTGAAGCAAGAGGTCGAGAGGCTGGTTCAACAGGGCACCTTGCGGCGCTTTGTTAAGGACAAGCGAGACAGAGATAGTGGCGAAGGTAGCGGTGATCCGGGTCCGACAGGTCCGAAAAAGAACAAGCAAAGAATAGGTGAAATCCATATGATCGCCGGACTAAGAGTCGATCTTGTCCTGGAAGGAAAAGAAAGGCGAGAACGTGAGCAGTCTAGGATGGGCATATATTCAGCCGAGAGGATGGCACCAAAACCTCCCATCCCAGACTTGACCATTAGCCAGGAAGACTATCAGCGGGTCTCTTACCCACACAGCGACCCGTTGGTGATCTCCATGGATATAGGGCCCCATCTGGTCCACAGGTGCATGATAGATACCGGAGCTTGCACCAACCTCCTGTACCGGGAGACATTCGAAAAGTTGGGACTGAAGAAGGAAGCATTGACGCCATACATAGGCTCATTGTATGGCCACGAGCCGCATCGCATCAATGGGGGACGATAACTTTACCAGTCACGATAGGAGAAGAAGATATGGCCAGAAGCGTAGACGCAAGCTTCGTGGTCGTTGACGCCCCGTCAGCATACAACGCCCTCATCGGCCGGGTCACTCTGGACCACATTCATGCTGTCGTGTCGATACGAGCGCTGGCTATGGTTTACGTCACGGACAATTGGACCGGCGGAAGGTGTATGGTGACGAGCGGAAGGTCCTGCAATTCCACTGCCGGCCGGGTGGTCAAGCGCTGCGATGCAGGTTAAATTCTCTGAACCGGCCGGAAAAGAAGGGACTGGAAGTAACTCCGGGACCGGAGAGTGAGACAAAAGAAATTGAGTTGACACCGGGAAGAAGTGTAATCATTGGGGCAGAACTGGACCCCGACTTCCAAGATAGTCTGATTAGCATCTTGGAGGAGAACAAGGATGTGTTCGCTACTCACCGCCGAGATGCCGGATAAGCCGGAGGTGATTGTGCACCAACCGAATGTTAACCCCGCTACAAACCAATCAAACAGTAGGTCGCGCCCATGAGCGCAGAAAAGACGCGCCATTCTTGAAGAAATAAACAAGTTCTTGGAGGCGGGATTCATTGGCGTTGTGACTACCCCGAATGGTTGGCAAACGTGGTGATGGTGAAGAAAGCGTCCGGGGCATGGAGAATGTGTGTTGACTTTACAAATCTAAACAAGGCGTGCCCAAAGGACTGCTACCCGTTGCCTAGGATTGATCAGCTGGTAGATTCTACCAGCGGCCACTCTACCCTGAGCTTCCTGGATGCTTTCTCAGGGTACCACCAGGTCTATCTGTCGAAAGAGGACCGGCCCCGGTGCGCTTTCATCACAGGGCACGGGGTCTACATGTACAAGATGATGCCGTTTGGACTCAAGAATGCCGGAGCCACATACCAATTTGGTGGACGCCGTGTTTCAGAAAAATGTAGCGGAGGAATATGGAAGTATATGTAGATGACGCAATAGTGAAGAGCAAATCCGATGAGCAGCACCTGGAAGACCTGAGAGAAACGTTCAACTCGCTCAGGAAATATCAAATGAAGCTGAATCCAAAGAAATGTACCTTCGGCGTCAGGTCCGTAAAGTTCTTGGGATACCTGGTCAGCTCAAGAGGGATCGATGCCAACCCCGAAAAAGTCAAAGCTATACTGGACTTGCCGGCACCAAAGACAATAAAAGATATTCAAATTCTGACCGGGAGGATGGCAGCACTCTCCAGGTTCATCTCCAGGTCCGCCGACAAATCCACGCCATTCTTTCAAGTGCTGAAAGGAAACAAGAGGTTCGTATGGGGGAAGGAGCAAGATGAAGCCTTTGGCGATTGAAGGAGCACTCTACAACTCGCTTACCTTAGCAAGACCGGTCCACAGGCGAAACTTTAATCTTATACATCGCCGTGATCACGAGCGCAATATCGCATAATCCTCCGAGGAAGAAAAACAACAACGGCAATCTATTTCGTCACCATGCACCGACAATCCGAAAGAAATTATCCAATCATCGAAAGAACAGACGCCGTGGTCATAAGAACTCGGAAGCTTAGACCATACTTCGACGCCCACCCGGTGGAGGTGCGCACAGATCAGCCCCTGGAGAAAGCACTCGAGAAATTTGAAAAATCCGGCAGACTCCTCAAGTGGGCGATTGGGCTGTCAGGCTTTGGCATAACCTACACCGGCGACAAAGAATCAAAGCCAGGCCCTGGCAGACTTCATTGCCGAGTGCACACACCCGGCCAGTGGGAGGTTGCACCAAGAGGTGTATGGGCAAGTATATACGGACGCCCGGCCACCATCCACGGCCCGGCAAGTGGTGATTATCTGTCCCGAGGGACACGAATTTGAGCATGCCTTGAAGTTTGCTTTCCCGGCCACGAACAATGAATCTGAATATGAGGCGGTCTTTGGCCGGACTAGAGTCGACAAAGGCCATGGGGCGAAGAAATTGAATTGAGAATGCATCGCACTGGTAGCAAGTCGCCAAAGGAGAATACGAGGCCCGGGAAGAGGGAATGGCGTTGTATCTCCAAAGAGCAAAAGCCTTGACCTCTGGTTTGAAATCTTTTGAGGTTCATCACATTCCCAGGTCCGAAAACAACAAAGCGGACGCGCTTGCCAAACTCGCCAGCGCCACAGCAGACAACAAGTCAAAAACAGTTACCGTCGATATCCGGCGGCAAAAGGGAGTGTTAACGATCAATGCCATCTCCGAGGGCGATGGGTGACGAGGCCGATATTAAAATACAAGTTTGAGGGAGAAATCCCGGAAGATAAGATTGAGGCGGCCAAACTGAAGAGGCTAGCCCCATGGTTCATCCTCGTAGACGGAGAGCTCTATAGGCGGTCATTCTCAGCCCCATTGCTTAAGTGTGTAGGGAGCACGGATGCTGAATTCATCCTGAATGACATACACTCAGGGGTATGCGGTCATCACGTCACCGGACGCACGTTGGCTCACAAAGCATTGAGGGCCGGCTACTTTTGGCCCACCATGCTAAGAGATGCCAAAGATTTGAGCAAGCGGTGCCGGCAATGTCAAATTTTCGCTCCGGATATCCATCTCCCCGCCAGAGACCTCAGGCCAGTCCTGGGCCCTATACCTTTTGATCAATGGGGGATGGACATCCTGGGCCCTTTCACAACGGCAACCGGGGGCAGGAAGTATGTGGTAGCAGCTATCGACTACTTCACTAAATGGATTGAAGCGGAGGCCATCCCCACCATCACCGAGCAAGCCGTGAGAAAGTTTATTTGGAGAAATGTAGTCACAAGGTTTGGGGTACCTAAGGTGGTGGTGTTTGATCATGGAAAACAATTCGATAATGACAACATGCGGATCAATAAACGAATCTTAACAATTGTAGCCTACTCATCAGTTTGCCATCCACAGAGCAACGGACAAGCCGAGGCCGCCAACAAACAAATGTTGAACGGCATGAAAACGACTGGATGAACTGAAGGGGGCATGGGCCGATGAGCTACCAAGCGTGCTTTGGTCAATCAGAACCACAATCAAAGAATCTACCAGGACACACTCCATTCAACATGGTCTACTGAGTCGAGCTTTACTCCCGATTGGCAATCCTACCCACCCGAGAGCGAACCTACACGATCCCGCCAAGAATGAACAAGCGAGAAAGAGTCACCGACTCGCTAGATGAGGTCCGGACCAAGCAAGAGAAAATCTGGCGGTTTACCGTAACCTGACGATGAGGAGGATGTACAATCGAAGAGTGAAACATGTAGAGTTTGAACCGGGAGACCTGGTACTAAGACGAGCACCGCCACCGGAAAGCGGAACATTCACGGAAGTTGTCGACCACCTGGAAGGGCCCTATCAGATCACAGAGATAAAGCAATGGGGACCTTCATGCTGAGAGATATGAGCGCCACGACCTCCCGTCCCATCGAACTCGACACGTTAAAGAAATATTACGTGTAAGCGTTGTACTTTTTCCTTACCCGTGGTTTTGTCCCACCGGGTTTTCCACGGAAGGTTTTAACGAGGCAACGATAGACATTTAGAACGCGAATGATCGAAATGTTGACACCGCAAGCTTTTGTAAGTTTTTGATAAGCTTTTAGTAGAATTTTTGCCCAGCATTTGTTTAGATTTGTATCACACAAAAGTCGCCAGGCGCGAGGGGGACTACCTCAACCCGCTAATCACGATAGTCTGATTCAAAAATAGAAATTTTTGAAAATTTTGCTAGCACTTTCAGGAAAAGGGAGGTAAACACTCAAAGTCCCGCCTGAAACAGAAATGGCAAGAACAAGCCCTAGAGCAGCTAAAGGACATGAAAGACCGGAGAAGGGCAAGACCCCTTAGGCAGCCCATGCCTACGCATGGATGAACATCGCGCCTTGAGAGTCCAGGCCGGCACTGGCGCTCGCGCCTGACGGCCTTACAATGCTCATCCGGCGTCGTCGGGCCGGATGAGGTGCCCAAATGCAAAGAGCCGGATGTCTATGATGGCCCACGTGCTGAGCCGCTCACCGCAGCACCGATGTCGCCGGCCAGAAATGTGGCGGCCGCGGACCTCCCACGTAAGAGCTTGTTAGCCAACCCATGCCTACGTGCGGATGAACATCGCGCTCGAGCCCAGGCGGGCCTGGCGGCTCGCGCCTGCGTCTGACGGCCTTGCAATGCTCATCCGGCCGTCGTCGGGCCGGATGAGGTGCCTAAATGCAAAAGAGCGGGATGTCTATGATGGCTCACGTGCCTGGCCGCTCTCACCGCAGTCGATGTCGGCCAGAATGTGGTGGCGGCTGCGGACCTCCCACGGGTAAGACCTCCGCGGCAACCCATGCCTACGTAAGGAAGAACATCGCGCCTTGAGAGTCCAGGCCCGGGGACCGGGCGGCTCGCGCCCTACGTATGGCCTCGCACAATGCTCACCCGTGGTCGTCGGGCCCGGGTGACGGTGCCATCACACAAGAACAAGTAACGGTGACATGCATACGCAAAGGGAGAGTAATTACAACCACCGGACGCTACGTAACGCTTAGCGATCCCAGATACATAGCATCTGAGAGAAAAAGCTAGAAATTTGGCCAGGTGTAAGCGCACTAATAAGAGGAAGCGTAATAGAATCACCATGCCCCGGAAGGAGCGCTACAAGTAAAAATGCGATGAAATAAGCTAAGTATAAAGAAGCATAGTATAACAGGGGTCGACAATATTCGTCCACCCGATGCGACTGAAAAGTAGCAAGAACGTTGAAAGAAAAATGAGCTAAGTATAGGGAAATTACCCGGCAACGGCGGGCGTTGGTATAAATACACGAAAATAATTGCAATAAGCGGTTTGAATAAGCACGCCAGATCGGTGTCGAGACACAAAGAGAGCATAAAATTGGCAAAGTAGAGGCACGACAAGATAGCTATATGATATCATCCGGCCCCGGATAAAAGTATAACGAATAAAACTAAAATAAAATAAGCTAAGTGTAGAGAGACAAGAGACAACAGCACTGATAAAAGAAGAGCACATAGATTGAAGAAATGTATATTACAAGGTTGCTTTACCCCGTAACCCACAGTCGGGTAGGGAGCAGAACTAATGCATGCAAAAGGAAAAGTACAACTAAATGACCTACCAGACCGGCAATGCCTACACCAAAAGGCCCGCCTACCGCAGACTGGTTTGAGTCTTATTCGAATAAAAGCAAAATGTAGGCTAATGGGAGACCCAGCAGATCATCCCGGGCAGGAAGATTCGGAAGACGGCCGAATTCTAGCGGCCCGTCTGCATCGCCGCCAGCGGTGGAAGGTCCCACCGGATCCGCTCGCCTCGCGAGGCTCATCCTCTCCGCCTCCCATTTCGGGCGTTCAAAGTCGAACTCGGGGTGCATGATAGCCACGAGCTCCTTTGTCTCGTTGGCCCCAAAATCCGCCCCGTTGTAGAAGACGTCGGCACGGACCCGTTCCAGCTCGACCGCGTGAGCCGCCCTCAGCTCACCCATCTCCAGGGAGAATCGAGTGGCCTTGATCTCGGCCTCTTTAGCCCTCGCCTCGGCACTCTCCGCCCTGGCCATGGCTTGCTCTCGGGCCTGAGAGGCCTCAGCATGCTGGAGAGCCAGGGCATCTTTCTCCCTGGCCAGGGAAGATAGCTGATTCTCCCTCTCCTGCAGCTGGGCAGAGAGGAGTTTGACCTCGGCCCTGAGGTCGGAAATGATCTTATCTCGGTCCGCTCTCTCTTTCCTCAAAGTGACGAGATCTCCAGAGTCCTCAGACAGGTGGAGCCAAGAGCGCGCAGATCGCCGAGCTCGCATGGCGGTCTCGTCGAAAATTTGGAGAGGTCCATGGCGGTGGAAAGACCCTTGAGGGCACGGTTGGCCTTCACAACCAACTCCACGGACGAGATGGATGACCTCGACACCGGGCAAGAGGGTAGTCTCCAAAGACCGCGTCGTCCTGAACCCTGGCCGCGCCGATACCGCTGGCCCCTTGGCCCGAATACCAAGGTCACTTTCAAATGTCGGCCGAGGTGGGAGGAAGAACCCTGGATGAATCGGCGGCAAGTCAAACACGCCCCGTTTCATCGATCGGAACATCGAGGAAAGGCCGTCTGAGGGAACGTCCAGGGACGACCTTCGTAGAGCTACCCCACGAGAAGCAGAACTAACTCGCTGGGTTTTTCGCCTCTTGTGAAGCCTCGGCTCCTCATCAGAGGGCCCAGAATCAATGGTCTGCACCTCAACCTGAGTTGGGGGTACAGGCGGGGGTTGCTGAGAGGTCTCCACCTCCCGAGGCGGGCTGGGCTGCGTAAAGGGCCTCGCTGCATCCCTAAGAGCGCCCATGTCCCGCCAGAGAGAAATGGAAGCGGCTTGTTCAGTTTCCTGTCTCGGGGTTTGGCCGCCTCTCTTCTTTCCCTTTGGTCTCTTAGGAACCCCTACCAGATCTTGACCAACTCTCTGAGCGTTGGCTTGCGGCGGTCGAAGTCTACAGCGACAGGCTCGCTGAGAGGTTTGTTATCCTTCCCGAGACCGATGGAAGCAAGGTCTTTCTCCGTCAAGTGGCCCAAGTCACCTGCAACGGACGAGACCATGGTGTTCAGACCCGGACAAAAGAAAACATGGCAAATTAAACGCAAAAAAGCAATTAAGACACCAACACTCAGCCACCCGCCCGCTACTCGCTTCAAGGGTCGGACCAAGCCGACAACATTAAGGAATTTATCTTGAGAGATTGTATCCGCCGGCGGAAGCCAGTTCCTGGGAAACACTTGTTTACCCTTCTTGTACGCCTCAAAATAGGCTACGGCGGCGGATTCATCATCGGTCAGGGGAACGTCCTTCCAGGGAAGGATTTTTCCCGGAACCCACTCTCCCGGGGTCTCCAAACGACACCTTACGTCGTTGTGAAAGCAGCGGGGGTGGTTAAAAGGCTCGGCAGATTTGAGGAAGAACCACTTCTCGTTCCACCCTTTCATCGAGTCATTGACCGGAAAGTGGGTTAAGTACCCAGACTCGGTGACGAGCGACCACCACCCCCTCGTAGATTTGTTGGTGCAAGGCCGGAAGTGATGGAGACGGCGGAAGAGATTAATTGTAAGGGGAAAACCCAGATACAGACACGTCCAAGCGAAAGCAATTATGATTCTCACGCCAAACGGCGTCATCTGACAAATCGCTATGTTGGCCCGGTCGAGCACCTTCTCGACGAATGGGTGAAGCGGGAAACGAAGCCCATGTTCCAGGTCCTTGATGTACACAGCAGTATGAAGTTCCGGGGGTTTCACCACGTTCTGATGAAGACCCGGCACCACAAACTCCCAGTCTTTTGGCAAGTGATAATGTTTAGCCGCGAGGTCAGGACAGTTGCTCTCAAGCAAAAAGTCCCTGAAAGCCACGTGTATCCTGGTGTCCATTGGGATCCGGAAGACCGCCTGCTCCAAGATTCGTACCGGAACAAAGTCAGCTTGGGAAGGGCCGGCCTGGGAAGATCCAGCCTGAGCCTCCATGTTAGTCTCACCCTCCCGGCCCAGAGTCTGATCCTCTATCTCAGGCCCTACCTCAGAATCCGTAACCCTATCGTAATCGGAAGCAGTTCTAGAAGACGAGTCGGCCGAAGCACTCATTGTTCTCTACGAGATAATTAAAACTTACAAGATCTAAAATCAAACACGAAAATTACCTTGCAAAAAACGCGAGCGGGGAGAGAATCAAAGGTTGGGTGAAGTAAAGACGGAATGCAAGCAAAGATTGATGAGGTCAAGAGAATTTTGGGAAGATTTTGAGCGTTTTTGAGTTGGTAAAGGGGAAAATGAAGGGGAATTGGGGGATATATATAGAAAAAGGGGATGAACAGTGCGCCTCACCCGTTGCTCGACACGTGTCAAGCGAGGGAGGTGAAACGTCGCCTCCTTGGGCTTTGAAATTCAAAAGTTGCGCCAAAATAAAAGCGTACTCAACACACCACCCCTGAGCGGAATGGAAGGAACACAAAGTCAGGAAACATAAATGGAAGAAGGGCTTATTTGTCCGGGATCAGGAGAAACAAGCTGCGATGAAGGTCAAGACATACAGGGCAAGCCGATGACTTTCCCTGTATGGGGGCAGTTGTTGGGGGTGACTTCTCCCGGGCCAGACACACTAGGACCGACTAGACTTCAGGGCCGGAAGTTGCCCGCATTCCCCTAAATCCACCCATCTCTTCCGGTTCCGGCAGAAGAGTGCCGGGAGGAATGTGAGCCGGGGCATTTCATATACCAAGGAGCCCAATGATCCACCCGGGTCCGGATGGATATGGCCCATCCAGGGCCGTACTGTACGGAGCGGGGACACAAGAAGACAAATCTGAAACAAGTATAAAAGGTAACTAAAACCCTAGAAATCAAGGAGTTCCATACACACACAAAAAATACTACACAAAAGGTTTTCTCTCTCTTTTCTCTCTCTAAACTTTTACTTTGTTTTGTGACTGACTTGAGCGTCGGAGGGCCATCACCCGGAAGGCCCCGGGGCTAGGTTTGTTGCATTATTTCAGGACGAGAGGAAAGGACGGAGGAACCGAGAGCTAAGGACCCTCAAGGACTTAGTTAATCGAGTTTTTAATCCACATTCGACTTGTAATCGTTTGTATTTAGTTTTGGTATTTAGTTCCTAACTTTATACCCGAAACAATTATAATTATTACTTCTTTGATCTTTATTGTTGTTGTTTTTGTTACTAATAATAATAATAATAATAATAATAATAATAATAATAATTATTATTATTATTATTATTATTATTATTATTATTATTATTATTATTATTATTATTATTATTATTATTATCTTCAAAAGTGTAATAATAACATCAAGCGCTATTGGTATATATAATGAACATGATAATGAAATACATCAAGATGGTATGAAAGTCGATAACGAAGACACATAGATAATCTCTTTTGTATTTATGATATCTACGTTTTCAAGATTATAATTTTCGATTGTATTAACAAATATTAATAATTCAATGCTATCAAATTTTTCTTCTTATGTCCACTTTTCACTACTTTCAAATATTTTACAAACAATAGTACTAGTCGTTGTCGTAATAGTAATAATCATAATAATAATAATAATAATAATAATAATAATAATAATAATAATAATAACAAAAATAATAATAGTAATAATAAAAATAATAATCATAATAATAACAATAATAATAATAATAATAATAAAAATAATAATAATAAAAAAAAAATAATAATAATAAGCTGAATTTAATATAGTTGAGCTGAACTGAATCGAATCGAATCGAATCGAATTGATCCGAATCAATCGAATGAAATTTGAAAATAAGCTCTGAAAGAACAGGTCCTTAAGATGGACATTAATTGGGGTATGGTGAACGGAAAAAAAATTCCGAAGGAAAAAAATAGAAAAAAACAAAACCGTCGCTCAGCAACTCCACAAAATGAGATCTCCCCCTCCATCCTCCGCCGCAACGGCGGCTACCGGCGGAGCTCAACCACCGCAACAATTTACCCTCAATCACCTTCAAATCTTATAATTAGGTATTCAATTTTTCTCTTATTCAACTATTGTCTCTAATTACACAATATATTTCATACTTATAAGCTTTTGATTGAGTGCAATAATTAGGTTTAGGTTTAACCTTTTTTTTTTTTTTTTTTTTTTTAACTGCATTTCAATTAATGTATGTGCTATGTCAATTTCCGGTTTCAAAAATCTGATTATCAGGAATTTTTTGGAAGAATTTGATCTTTTGTGGGACCGTCTAATGACGTAAAATTGGGATGTATACGATTCATGTCAAATAATTCGTTTATTCATCTCATTTTGGTGCGTTTGAATGATAAATCTATGTTTTTATTTTTTATTTTTTATTTTTTATTTTTTATTACAGTATGAATATCAATATATATTTTTTTGTAATGTGACATATTGATGATATAAATGTTGCAATATGTGTTTCGACGTGTGGGAAAACATAGAAGGTAATGAAACGAGATGAATGGAGGGAGTAATTTGTTTAGCGTATTTGAGTAACATTGTGTAGGGTGACTAGGGTCTTTTTGAGACTTTGTATTTTCGGAAAGCTAAGAGGAAAATATAGTCGATCGTAGAATTGAAATCGTTGCTCGTCTTTTGGTTGCTTTAACCTTGCTTGTCTACTTTGATACTCCATAATTCTGAGTTTTGTTTAATTTATTCTTGATATTGTGTACTGTGAGGTGTATTTTTTAAAATTGGTGTTCATCTTAAATGTCTAACTATTTGACCTGTTTTATGCATGAAACGGATAATTTGTTTTATAAGAGACCAATTCCACTTTGTTAAGCTTGTATGTCTAGTTTGATATTCGTATGCTTAAAACGCAATGATTACTGATTAGGTTTCGCTTATCCTAGGGGGTATAATTCGTAGAAGTGCACAAAACCAAAGGATTATAAACAATGTCGGTTGACTTTGACTCATACTTATATAGGAGTATTACTTTTTTCGGTTCAATTTTATTTGAAATGAAAAATGTTCCATTTGTATAGCATAATAGCACAAATACGAGAAGATATGAATAAGATTATCAAGTCTCGAAGCCTAGTTCCCAACTTTTAACACCATAAAAACGAGGTCTATCAATTGCAAAGGCTAGATGGGAAAAGTTGAGAGCTTTAATATGGACTTATTTTTCTCTAAACTATATTATCGAAAATTATTCCGCATTTTACCATTTATATATGTCAATGGAATATCTTTAAATAGTTTTTGACACTATTTGTGATATTCTTTTGTAATTTTATTTCTTAAGATTTTACTCCATAGCATATTGTGCTTGACAATTGCTAATATAACGTCTTGTATTCATGGTGCCTGATACGCTGATCAATCCATAATAAATGTGACGCGCACGTGCAGCATTGAGAAGGTTGTCTCTAGCTGCTCATAGCCTGCTTATGGCATCTGTTATCTGCATTCGGTCTCGTGGCAATTCGTTGGAGCATGCCACACCAACACTTACCATGGAGGCCATGCGCTTGACCTTTTGTTCTGACATGTCTCGGATTCTTTTTCTATAGTATCATTGTCAACGTGTTCAAGTGTCGGGTCTACAATCTGCAAGTCTTGATCAGGTAATGCTGCTTTTGCATACATATGAAGGCTGAATATTTCGTGAAACATGTTATCAGTTGGTCGCTTTCCTGTCATGTGTACAAGTAGTAGTATTCCGTAGCTGTGGATATATCACCATATGCAGATCCTTCACTTCCTAAGCCATGCTGTTAAAACAAGAAATCAAATAAATGAAATTAAGTAGATAATAGAAATGAGGAGAAACAGATCGGCTGCTGCTATTTATCCATAGCTTCATTTCAACCTTTTGATTCTAAATATGCCGTGAACATAAGTAACTAACAGTGAAATTTTAGTTAGTGTATTTCATTGCATGAAGTTACCAAATCCTAGCAGAGGAATTAAGTTGTTGAAGCAAACTCATGTTCTTCATAACTCATATTCACATATGTATAGAGCCTTGCCTTTGTTTTATTGGACATAAGATTATGTTTGGGAACTCGGATTTGAAATTGAATTCTGCAATTTTGTATTTGAGAAACATAAGAATTTAGAATAGAATTGGGTCAAATCACCTCCAATGACGGCATAATGCTGTAGTGGCAATGTTCAAAACTTTTATATTATGGTTGCATTTCAATGTCGCATTACTTTACTAAATTACAACATATTTAATACTATATACTCCATAGTTAATATTTTGATTTTAGTATTAAGTAAAGAAGTTACTGATTCACTTTAGAAAAGAAGAAGTTACTAATTCATTCATACGATTATGCATCTTACATACTAAAATTACTTACTTGTACAACTATACAGTACTCTATGATACAAGTACCAATTATAATCACAATTTACAATACTTATAAATGAACAAATATCTGTTAATCAAATTCTAGAAGATTCAAAATAATGTTGAAAGAAATTCTTGGCAAAGTTTTTGTATTATTAGAGTATACTTTCTGTGTTATATGTGGATTTATTTTGATAAATATATAGATTTATATTGGGAAAGATTTGAAATTAAGGTAAAGTATTTATTTTGAGGGGTTGATTTATTTCAAAGTAGTTAAATTGTATAGGAGGGAAAAATTTTCACGGGAGTATGACTCGCAGACACGTGACATTAGGAATTGTGAGTGGATCGTCTTTTAGTCTAATATTCTCCATTTGAATGAATAATGTCAATTTTCTCTTCGATGCGAATGAAGTTGAGTGGAGGGAGTATAATATAGATAGATACTCTTAAATCACTCCCATTCAGTATACCCACCTTCCAAGTCATTCATTATAATATATGTACTTAGTAAATTTCTAAATTTGTCCTTAAATAACCGTGATTCCATTGTGAACCCGACTTATGATGAGACCAAAGTAAAGTCTTTTAATTTTGTCTTCTCTGATTTCAAATATCTTGCAGACCATCTAAACTTCTACACAGTCTTATATTAGAATTTTTGCAGCAATAAACTGGGCTTTATGAAGAGAAGTGAAAACTAGGAAAGGGGCATAAGAACCCAAATTTTATTAGAATTTAATATGTTAATACCAGGAAGCTCTATGATATATGAGTATATGAGATAGGGGTAGAAATTGGAAATTATAACCTAGGATTTCTATAGTTTATTACTCATAGTATACAAGTTTAGAGTAATTGGACAGACATTGCGAACTACTTCGTATTATTCTACAGTATATAGTCTGATTTTGGATGATTACATATGAAGCCTGTGTTGGGTGACCACTGATTGCTTGTTATTCAGTTGTCAGTCATGGAATCGACTCCTGCGTTCAGCACTGAGAAGGTTGTCTCTAGCAGCTCGAAGCCTGCTTATGGCATCGGTTATCTTCATCCGTACATGAGGTGAATGGTTGGAGCATGCAACACCAACACTGACCATTGAGACCATGCACTCGACTTGTCGTTCAGCCGCACCTTGGACTGCCCTTCTATTGCCGACTTCTTCAGTAATGTCATTGTTTTGAAGCGTTGGGTCTACAATCTGCAAGATTTGATCAGGTAATGCTGCTTCTGCATACATGTAAAGGTTTAAATTTTCCTCGAATATTTGATCAGTTGGTCTTTTCCCGGTTATGAGTTCCAGTAGCACTGTTCCGTAGCTGTAGATATCACCATCCGAGGATGCTTCACTTCCTAGACCATACTCTTAAGACAAGAATTCAAATTGTAAAGCTTAGAAGCTTAATTGAGAACATATGTTTTAGTAGTTGTCTGTTTTTTCATTGTCGTGATTCTAACTTTTGACTGTTTTGTGAAGCATGTTATGAATAAAACTATTCAAGAGCTAAATGATTTCACATTATTCAGTTATTCTACCTGGTATTTGTTACAATTCCAAGGGGGGAAGAAAAGAGAGTAAATGGGAAAGTTCTGTTTGTAAACTTTAGGCAATAAATATTAAATATCATGGAGTAACATAATGAAACTCCTTAAATAGGAATTACTGGATCCTTGATTTCCCTAATAAAGCTATGCGCTAACTACATGAACTTAACTAAATTTTTCACTTATTCATTGCAATGTAAACAAGACACTATGACTTCAACGTCATTTTTTGAGCATTAACTCTAAAAGCATAAGTATGATGCGTTAAGTAATCAAAATTTAATAGCCCAGAGAACTAAGTTGTTGAAGTATGGTCACATTGTTCATTAATTATCATAGCTCGTAAGTGTCAAACTGTCAAAGCCTCCAGTCTTTTCATGATATAAGAGGGCTTGGGGGTCAGACTTTAGAGATATTCAGTCTTAACGTTGTATTAAGACTATTAACACAGAGAAGTATGAGTTTATTTTTGAATGACCCTTAATGGCTTAATGAATACTTCTAATTTTTTATATGTTGATCTTCTTGTGTTGCCAATGGAAAAAGTAATAGCACATTATAATCTCAATAGACTTTCATGATGAAGATGGGTGCCACAGTAATTGTTACCTGGAGCGGCGTAGCCAATAGTTCCCTTGACTCCAACTGAACTGCTTTGGTTTGGTATACCAGGTTGCACAAACATTTTTGCCAGCCCGAAATCTCCTACATGGGCGACCATGTCATCGTCAAGGAGTATATTGCTTGGTTTTAAGTCACAATGCACGATTGGAGTTTCATTCTCATAGTGAAGGTAGTTGATTGCATGAGCGACATTGATTGCTATGTTCATCCTTTGCAAAAGAGTTAGGTTTCCAACTTCATGTAGCCATCTGTCAAGATTTCCTTTGGGCATAAGCTCGTAAACCAGAGCTTTGAAATTGTTCCTACGAAAATCTGTACTTGAGCAGACTGTGATTATCTTCACTAGATTTCTGTGACGAGTATTCCTCAGGACGTTGCATTCTGCCATGAAACTCTTTGTAGCACCTCGTTGCTGTAAGTTGAGTACTTTAACTGCAACCGTCTTACCATCTAATACCCCTTTGAACACAGTCCCAAAAGTACCCGCTCCAAGTAGATTTGATGAAGCGAAATCTTCTGTTGCTTTGAGTATCATGTTGTAAGACACTCTCAAAACTCCTTCTCCTATCGCTAAGTTTGAAGGGATAGAATCCCGTCTCTTTTTTCTCCTTGTTACAAACAGCCACATGGCCATTGTCAGCAATGCAACCAGTGCACAAACTATTGGTATTGTGAGTTTGAGGACAAAGGACATTCGTTTTCTAGTCTTCCTCTTCCCTTGCTCCTTGCATTTTGGCAAGTGTAGCTGTAGGATGCCTCCACAGAGCTTACTGTTTCCGACCAGTGACACTGTACTTGTCTTAGTGTAAATTCCCTTGTTTGGAACAGTCCCCTCAAAATTGTTGTAAGATAAGTTCAGGTAGACCAAGGGAAACTCGGAGAAGTAAATTGGAAGTGGACCAGATAGCTTGTTACGGGAAAGGTCAAGTGTCTGTAGGCTAGACAAAGCTTTTAAATGATGGAGGAATAGATCCATAGATAGAATTGCCTTCTAGCGATAAGTACTGAAGTTGAGAGCATATACCGAATTCCTTTGGAATATTGCCTGAAAAGTTATTTTTAGAAATGTCGAATAACACTAAATTGATTAGTTTGGCAACGGTGAGAGGTAATGGTCCTTTTAGATGATTCTGAGATAGATCTAACTGAAGAAGTCGAGCAGAACCTCCGAGGAGAATCCTGGGAAAAGTTCCATTGAGGTTGTTTCTAGATAAATCTAGGTATAACAAGCTTTGGCAGCTACCAAGATCAGGTGGTATGCTACCTTTCAATTTGTTGTCTCCTAAGTAAAGCCCACTCAATCGTGACAAGTTTCCGAGGGAATTCGGAATTCTGCCACTTAATTTGTTTGAGCTAAAATCAATTTTCTCTAGGTTTTGGAGTTTTCCAAGTTTGGCAGGAATAGTCCCTATGAATTCATTGTCAAGCATAATCAAGAATTCAAGGTTGATAAGATACTAATGCCTGCAGGAATTTCTCTGCTAATTTGATTTCGGCCAACATCCAATCTGTTTACAGTTGTCGAGAGATTGGCTACAGTTTCTGGTAAAGTTCCTGTGAACTGGTTTTCGTCCAACTGTATATCTTGCATGTTGCTACAGTTAGTTAATGTGCTGATGAAATTTATATCACCTCTGAGGTTCAAACCAGATAGGTCCAAACCATCCAAGTTCTGAAATTGTCGAAAATCAAGGGATACCCTACCCTTGAATTTATTTGCGCCCAATCGTAAGTAAGTCAGATTTGTGAGATTAAGAAAAGGGATTGGAAATGACCCTGTTAAGTTGTTCAAGTGGAGGTTTAAAACTAGTAGTTGAGGAAGATCGAGGTGCATATTTGGTTTCAGACTTCCTTCTAATTGATTGTAAGCCAACTCTAGACCTTGAAGAGATGAGAGATTGAATATTGACGGAGGAATTTTACCTGTCAGTAGATTTTCTCCGAGTCCTACAATAGTTAGATTTCTCATGTCAGCAATACTGTCAGGAATGATTCCTGTAAATGCATTAAATTCTGCATATATTTGCTCTAAAGAGGTAATGTTCTGAATGACATTAAAAAGAGGACCAGTCAAGTTAGTTTCAGTGAGCACTATAACTTTGAGCTTGGTCAAGGCTCTTAATTCTATTGGAATGTTCCCTCCTAGCTCGTTTCCGCCTAGTGGTAGCACTTGGAGGTTAATGCAGCCTGATAAGTTGGATGGAATTCCGCCGACAAGTGTGTTGTTGTGTAGCCTTAACAATTTTAGCCTAGACAGACGCCCTATTTCTCGAGGAATTAATCCATAAGACTATTATTGTAGAGATTTATCTTTTGCAGGAAGCTTAGATTTCCGATGAAAGGTGATACTGTTCCGGACAAGCCACTTGAGTGTAGCTCTAGCCCTATGACTCTTCTGTGCTTGTGTCCGCAGATAACTCCCTCCCACTTACAATGATGGATTGAGTGATTCCATGAGCTTAAAATTCCCTCGGGACGATCCACTATTTGACTCTTTATAGCTAACAGAGCAGAATGATCTGTTTCGTTCCCTGGGGAACGAATAATATTCAGAGTAAATGTTGCTTTAACATGTTGCAATATGGTTGCAAGGAAAAGACAGAGCAATGTATTTTTGATTGCTTTCATTTTTTTGTGTTCCTTTTATGTGTTTGAGATTATTTCCCACTTCTTTAGTTTTTTTATCGTATAAATAGACGAGGCAGGCTTTTAGAGTTTATGACACTCTACATTTTAGTGGATTGCCTTTTACCAAGTATGTACTAATATACTTCTGTATAGAACAAAATACCACTGATGTAAATCTTTCCTAGGGCCATAGGGCAGAAACTTAGATAGTCAATATATCTTTTACTGTGACAAGTTATTCAATACTTTCTTCATATTTTCTCATATGATGTTTTTGTTTTCCGTTATTGCTTTGAGAAATCATATTTCATAGCATGAAATTATGTAATCAGTTCATATATATAGACTTACGTGAGACCATAGCATACATTATACAACTGATACATTTGAATTTTGATGTTAAGTTCCCTGTTTCATTGTCAGGTTTGTGATTTTGTTGTACATATACAGCAGTTTATAACAAGACTAGTAAATATGAGGACATCCATAAAAAAAATGTGAAACATATAGTCGCATTTTTATTTTCATAACATGTACGATGAAGGATATCTGAACCATACAACCAATTCTGTTTTGTAGTTTTCATATCGTTGTTGCATGCTTAAATCCTCAGGATACAACTTCTGCATATTGTTGCTAATGTCTAGATGGTGCTGAGGAACAATCTGAAGAAATTAGCATGCATAACACCTGCCGATATGGAATTACGCTTCGTGTATTGTGATAAATATAAGAATGCGAGATTCGGAATCTTCTGTACATGTGGAATAATGTTGAGTCAACCAACTCTGGTGTTTGACTTTTGGACACCTTATACTATGATTGGAATAGAGGTGTTTGAGCACGCTACACGGCTACAGTCTAGGGGAATTTCGAGTTAGTAGAGTGTTAATGCCACAGAGAGTACCATTATCATGAGCTATAGTCGTATTCAGTGTTGTCTTAATGTACAGGGATCATTTGTGTTTTCTATTTTATTTCTTCAGAGAATTCTTCTTTGGTTTTATACTTTCTGTTTTGGAATGCAGCCAGATAAGTTTGCCGAAATCTCTCAAGTGTGTTGTTAAGCAGCCCTTATCTTGTTACCCTGAACAGCTGCCCAATTTCTCAAGTGTGTAAGTTTTATACTCTCTCAAGTAAGTAATAGACTGTTATTGTATATTGCTATCTGTTTATGAAAATTCAGGTTTCCTATAAAAGGCAACATTGTTCCGGACAAGCCTCTTGGATATATCTCCAGCCCTTTTACAGTTTTTATGCCTTTTCCCGCAGATAACTCCCTCTCAATCACAGCCGTGAAGTGATTGATTGCATGAGCTCAAGACCCTCTATGCTGGATGATCCCACTAGTTGGCCCGTTATGGCCAGCGTGTTGAGGTCTGTATGTACTCCAGTATGATCGACACTAACAGTAAATTTAGTGGCTGTAAAAAGTTACATTATGATTACTGGTTTTGTTTTGTATGTTTCTGCTTTGTTATATTTGAAACAGGCTCTTCAAGTTCAGCTCATGATATATGACATCCTAAGTTAATTTCTCAACTAGTAGTAATAATTGGAATTTCGATGCTGTTTGTAATTTTCATGCTGTTATTGACCTTAAGGTAACATTTGAACTGCTAAATATATGGTAAAGCTACTTCTTTACGAAATTGCTCAACTATTAGTTATAAATCCTAAAGCAGTGAGTGCTTTTCATGCTGTTGTTGACCTATGTGCAACCTTTGCATCCTTTACAGAATATTATATTAGCAAAGTTGAACTTGACTTAGAGTTCTGTGTGGAGTATAGGTAGAAAGGTATAGCTCAAGCATTCAATGGTTTTTTGTAATACTGGGTAGTTGGTACCACTATCCTTCTCTTGCAAAACGCCGCCTTGTAATTATGAAAACGTTGGTTTATTAACTTTATATAAAGCTTCATATTCTTCTTTTAAATGATTTTGCTACTAATGAATGTGATTTTCGTAGAGTAAAATATATTATCGTTTGGAAAGTTGTCTGGAACTCTGGATATCCTGAAACTTTACGTGAATCTTTGCAAAAGAGGTAGTTACATGAACTAATGACTGATTTTCTTCATTTCTGCCAATCAGCGGGACAAGGCCGTCTCGATTTTTTAAAATTTGCCTCAAGAAGATTAATAGCCAAATACTTCAGCCGGTCTAATGGTTCAAATTATGTTTTGTCAAGATTTTGCATGTATAACATAACAGTTTCAGTGATTTGCTGAACGTTGACCAGTTTTTTTTTTTTTGTACAGTGATGACGCAGTCAAGGGTGCTAGGCAATAATGTTGACATTCAGTGGGAAGAAGATTGATTCTCGACGTTCCAGGTCTGCTCTGTGACCGTTAACGTAATATACATTATTAAGAATTTTTCCCCATTGGCAAGAATTAGGAATCAAACTCACAGTCAGTGGGGACTTTTGAGTTTAAGTGGGTGGCTGGGGCTAACACTACCATTCTTATGGACATAATGATTAAGCATGAGTATATCACTAACACATTCCTTTTGAAAGTATGAATATCTTATGAACAAAATCATTACCATATAATATTTTATGAACAAAATCTTTTCCTTTGAAAGTAATATTTTCCTAGGATTTTACTTTTTAGTTCTTCCTTCCTGTTCTTTAGTTTCAGAGGCTTTTCTTTTTAAAGGGAAAGAAACTAAGTTGATTTTGCTTGATATAAATTTAACCAACATATGTTGATTTTAGCTTCGTCATGTGTTGTTTCTCAGTTCCATTTTTTTTTTAACAGAGGCAAAATCCAATTACGAAACACAATAATTTTTTGATAGGCTTGAAAACAAGTTCTCAGTGGTACACATTTCCTTCAGTCAGAAACGTTTGCCAAATTATTAAATATAATTTAGATCTTATATTTCGGTCATTATTGGCCTTTTTGTTTTCAATCTGTCGTAATGGGAATTTTTGATATTTAGTTGTTGACGTATTCCACTTAATTAAATTTAGATCTTGTACAAAGACAAAGTCGTA
The DNA here is from genome assembly GCA_023091065.1 of Dianthus caryophyllus. Classification (NCBI taxonomy): domain Eukaryota; kingdom Viridiplantae; phylum Streptophyta; class Magnoliopsida; order Caryophyllales; family Caryophyllaceae; genus Dianthus; species Dianthus caryophyllus. Next base: position 9,020,560 of record CM041517.1, read on the forward strand.
CAAAGTTTTTGTTTGATGATAGTAGCACCAGTAGTCGAATAGATGCATACTGTTCCAATATGGCTGGTAAAACACGAGACTATCCTCAAAACATATTAAATCTTGAAACTATAAAACTATATCAGAACATGTAGTTATCAGCGGACATCTTATTATATGGGGAAGTAAACATTAACTGTAGAAATTCTCAACGTAATTGTTATCATCCAAAAGGAATTTATATGTTTTTTAACGCATGACCTGGGTAAGATTGACGGACTAACCACCACTAGATGGATGATGCTGTCACAGGGGCTATTGTTTTTGCTGATGACATTGTTATCTCGGGACAGAACATGGTTAATGATTCAAGTTGATCGATTTCTGGACATGATGACAGTGTCGAAGATCAGCGGAGAATTTTACCAAAGAAACTGCAGTGCATTCCTTTGTTACTCTGTACGTTGCAATCATCCAAGCCCAAACTTAAACTACTTTTTAGGTATAAGTGTATGCCCACTTTCTTTTGATTTACTATATTCCACTCAATTGTATACCTTATGTTTTGCGTTTCGCACACGAGTACAAGAGGTGATAAGAATTTAAGTTAATGAAATTATTTATAATACACTTGAGGCCATATCTGAAAAGGTTGAGGGTATTTGGTTTGTACAATAACAAATAGTATACGTACACTGTTGAGAAAACTTCAACATTTAAGTGGAAGAAATGAATAGTCGTTTGTTTTTTTAATTTATATTTACTCTATCCTCTTTGCAATTGATTCATTTTCATCTTCGGACACAACATTGTGAAACTATTAATTGTTTTTTTTTTTCTTTTTTTCGTATTATAGAAATGATGCTGATCCAGGAAGCTCTAGTTTTCCAATTGATGGAGTTCGAGATCTGACCATAGGTGAATTGTGATGGACTATTTAACCTCTTTGATGCATAATTGTATTTACTTCATTAGTTTGATTGACTATTCTATGTTGGCCATGAGTTTAGAGTTATGAGCTATGAATTCGTTGCTAAATTTTTACTTGGTCGGGCAAAATTCTCCAACTCAAATAGAGGGCAGATACAAATGACAGATTTTAGCGGTCCAAATGACAAATTTTAGCGGTCCAACCTCGTTGAAATCATTCCTAATGAAAAAATGCATGCAAGAAAATTTGAAAAGCACCAAACTTTTATAATTTTCGGTAATATGTAGTTATATTTACTTTGCAATATGTGCCTTGGTAAGTACTAAGTATGTAGTTGCATCATGTCCCATTTGGACTTTGGCAATAGCAAAGCTAACGTAGACGCAGATACTAGATAATACAGAAAATTGGATACGATTTGAAAATTGCTGATCAGTAATTGAGCTTTATCATTATATAAATAGTCACAATAGAAACATTTGTATACAAGAATTAATGTATCTATGATCTAAAGTGAAAGATTAGGGATGTTATTGTGGTTTGTATAATCTGTAATGAGTAGAAACAACTGATATGATTTCTTGAAAACATGCATGACTTTTGATCAATAATAGTATTGGCTTGTGCGTTCAGCATTGTAAAGGTTTTTTCTTGCTGCTCGGAGGCTGCTTATTGCATCGGTTATCTTCATTCGTTCTCGTGGGAAATGGTTGGAGCATGCCGCACCAACACCAACCATGGAGTCCATGCATTTGTCTCTGTGCTCAGCCGTGTCATGGATTGTTGTACTGTCAACTTCTTCGGTGATACTTACCAGTGCTGGGTCGACAATTTCCAAGGCTTTATCAGGCAATGCTGCTTCTGCATACATATGAAGGTCGAAACCTTCCTGAAACATATGGTCAGTTGGTCTCTTTCCCGTCACTAGTTCAAGTAGCACTATTCCGTAGCTGTAGATATCGCCATATGTAGATACTTCATTTCCTAGTCCATACTCTAAAGAAAGAATTTAAAACACAGAGTTTAGTAGCCGAACATGAGAAGAAATGAATTAGCTGTGATCAGGTTCTTGATTTTCGTAAAATTAGCTTTTGGCCGTGTGCATATGCTACACAAGAATATAAGAATTTGAACTGTAGACATTGATATGGTGCCATTGAGTGATATCGAATTTCAGCACTACCTTCTCACATGTTTAATGTGGTCCTAAAAATTGGAGAGTGGATATCAAAAACTTGTTAGGGGAGGTATTGCCTCTAATTGCCGCTATTTCATTTTTATGCGAAATATGTTGAATTGGCTGTTTAAACCTCTAGTACGAAGGCGAAGGCACCAGGCAGTTTTAACAATTTTTTTTTTGTCAAGAAATGTTCCATCCTCAAAATTCAGGTCAATGTATGACTCTTAACTCGAAAATTTCTGCAAGTTTGAGTGATTGCAACCATTTTGTAAATGTTTTGAGGGCTGCGGCATCGTAGGTATGCAGTGACGGCTATATTCATGCCATAGAAGTCGAGATTTAACCATGAATAGGGATACCATGATGACGACTAAGACCGATGTTGTGTACCCTGGTTGGGGTGGTTATCTTTGGGTTGTGCGTTGTACAGTCTTGGAAGATTTCATCTGATATTTTAGTCCAGTCAACGGGCTTCAAAGTCTAGCATTTAACAACTTGTTGGATTGCCTATTTTGAGGATGTAATGAGCAAAGGTCCTACCAAGAGGCATATGTTATGCGGTTCATAATACAGTTTTCTTTAACCGTGAAATCTTTAGCCGTTACCATTTAGTGCTCTCTATGTAAATCCGTTTTTTTCTTAACAACCTAACAAACAATCCTTTTCTGCAGTCAACTTGCCGATGATGACATGAAAAGGTATATTGTGGACACAATTCGACAATGGACTTATTCCACGCAACCAGCTTTACCTGGAGTCCACTTGGCCTGGGATGGCTGAAGAAAAGTCCGTCGTATCAATTTGTCTGAACTCTTAGATGATGACGCGACCTCGGTCCACTTACGACGACCCTTCTTGTATTCTTCTACTTGACTAAGAGACTCTCCGATGTTAATGTGTTTAAAAATGCCTTCATTTTTTGGCAATGACTCCTTAGAAAATTGTAATTGATTCAATTTATTAGTCTTACTGACATTTGTGAATAATGACCGTGGAAGTGCATTTTCTGCACTACTCATGTAATGATTTCTGACTTGTGACATTATTAGCTTTCGGTGAACGGTAAATTGGTTTGTTTAAACATTGAGCTGGTGGTGAAGGCATCCTCCGTCGACTTAGAGGTTTCTCGACAATCAGTTTTGCGGGAATCGTCTTCATATTGTGTTAAGATTAATATAATATGAGTTCATAGAAATGATAGTATTATTATTGAGTTCATTTTATTTACATTACAACTAACCACCTTATATAGACTTTAGATGGAAAGCCAAAAGTTTACATTTATTATTAAACTTAATACTACTATTAATATCGAGACATAATTATATGTCTCCTCATATACTCTAATACCCCCGCTCAAACATATGGTAAGTCACCGACTTATCATGAGTTTGAAAATTAAATGCGTATAGGACTCGCCAGACAATCATTTAAATGCGTATAGGACTCGCCAGACAACTTTTAAATGCGTATAGGACTCGCCAGACAATCTCTTTAAATGCGTATAGGACTCGCCAGACAAATTTTCATTGCGTATAAGACTCGCCAGTCAATTTTCTGTGCGTATAGGTCTCGCCAGTCAACTTTTCCATTGCGTTGTAGACTCGCCAGTCAATTTCAAGGGATTTTTTTTTTTTTTTTTTTTTGGGGGGGTTTTCATTGGGTAGAAGGAAAATCGAATAAAAATAATGTAACATTATTGAGTAAATTTTGGAGGATGCAAAATTTCAAACTCCAATATTGCAACCCAAAAAAATCAAATTTGAGAGAGAAGACGTTGAAACCATAAACACCATTGAATCAGAAATAGCGTAATTATGTACGGAGTACTCCGTGATTAATTAACAAAACAAAGATCAGGGCTTTTGAATCAAGTCAAACAAACATGACCAATTTGAAGGAGGAGTCACGTTGCTCAGGCTTCTAATATATTGTGTCATGAAAGCACATTCCAACTGCTTTGTAAATATTATGATGTTGGCGCTTCATTTGGGAGCTTTGTTGACTGGTTTTCTCAGCAAATGTCGCGACTGGACCATGACAATCAGTGCCGTGGGCTTCAGACCAATACTCCTTATTTCATTAGAATTCATGTCGTTGTATGGTGTGTTGTTCGTCTTTTGAATTCACCTCCTCGGAAATGAAAACAAAAGATAGAACAATTTTCTTTCATTTGGTATTTTGGTCGAAATTCTTTGACTTCTCGAGATTAATAAAATCCTTCGTGATCAAGCAAACAAGTTTGAACTATAAACGAATGAATGATTATGCCTTGCAATGTATTTTATTTAGAAATTCGTGATAATTAAAATTGTGCGAATTGTTGAGCTTTGTTCCCATGTGTGTGGGTATTGTCGATTTGTGCCAGATCGGTAGAATTACGCCAATGCAATAATAAGTTTGAAGATTAGAGGGCTACTCCTTTTATCACCATTTGGTTTTATGTCGGGAGTCAGAACACATGTTATGAAACGTATGATAACCGATAATAGAAATTACATGCGATGGCAAATTATGAAAACAAGACTTAGGGATGGTAATAGTGGAGTGATGGCAAATTATGAAAACAAGACTTAGGGATGGTAATAGTGGAGTTTGGGGTCCGTAAAGCTACGCACTGATAAACGGTAGATCCAACTATCCCTCACTCCGCCATTGATTGGTTACGATGTAAACTACACAATTAGAAAATCTATAGTATACTCCGTACAAACAATGTGAAGTATTATTGTACACTATATAGTCTGATTTTGGACAATTACATATGAAATCTGTGAAGGGTGACCACAGCTGATGTTATGGCTTGTTTATTCAGTTGTCAGGCATGGAATCGACTCCTGCGTTCAGCCCTGAGAAGGTTGTCTCTAGCAGCTTGAAGCCTGCTTATGGCATCAGTTATCTTCATTCGTTCATGAGGCAAATGGTTGGAGCATGCCACACCCACACTGACCATGGAGACGATGCACTCGACTCTTCTTTCAACTGTGCCCAGGACTGACCTTCGATTGTCGACTTCTTCAGTGATATCATTGTTTTGAAGCGTTGGGTCTACAATCTGCAAGACTTGATCAGGTAATGCCACTTCTGCATACATATGAAGGTTGACATTTTCCTCGAACATTTGATCAGTTGGCCTCTTTCCTGTCACTAGTTCAAGTAGCACTGTTCCGTAGCTGTAGATATCACCATCCGTGGATGCTAAGTTTCCTAGTCCATACTCTTTAGGCAAGAATTAAATAACATAAGTTAGTAGCTACATATGAAGATACCCTGCTGTCACTCAGTCAGTATTTTGATCGTCGTAATTCAAACTTTCGTCTATCGGTGTTTCTGCTAGTTCATAAAATATTAAAAGCGCATGTAGATTACTTTAGTCATTGTCGTTCATTCCATTGCACCAAGCCACCAAGAAGCCAAAGAATAGGAAATCCTTGCATTACTAACATTCATGTAGTACATAATTTTAAAGTTGGAAGTGCTAGACTTACCTGGAGCAGCGTAGCCAACAGTTCCTTTGACGCCAACTGAGCTACTCTGATTCACACTCCCTGGATGAGCAAAGAATTTTGCAAGCCCAAAATCTCCAACATGGGCGACCATGTCATCATCAAGAAGTATATTGCTTGGTTTTAAGTCACAATGCACAATTGGAGTTTCATTCTCATGGTGAAGGTAGTTGAGTGCATGAGCCACATCAATCGCTATTTCCACCCTTTGAAGAAGGGTCAGGTTTCCTGCTTCGTGTAGCCATCTCTCGAGATTTCCTTTGGGCATGAACTCGTAAACCAGAGCTTTGAAATTGTCCCCCTTAAAATCAATACTTGAGCAGACTGTGAATATCTTCACTAGATTTCGGTGGCGAGTATTCCTCAGGAGCTTGCATTCTGCCATGAAACTCTTTGTAGCACCTCGTTGCTGTAAGTTGAGTACTTTAACCGCAATCATCTTACCATCTAATACCCCTTTGAACACAGTCCCGAAAGTACCCGCTCCAAGTATATTTGATGAAGAGAATTCTTCTGTTGCTCTGAGTAGCATGTTGTACGACACTTGTAAAAATCCTTCTCCCATAGCTAAGTTTGAAGAGATGGAATCCCGTTTCTCTCTTCTCCTTGTTACAAACAACCACATGGCCGTCGTCAGCAATAAACCAAGTGCACAAACTATTGGTATTGTGAGTTTGAGGGCAAGCGACATTCTCCTTCTGGTCTTCCTCTTCCCTTGCTCCATGCATCTTGACAAGTGTAGCTGTGGGGCGCCTCCGCAAAGCCTACTGTTTCCGACTAGAGACACCACACTTGTATTTGTGTAAATTCCCTTCTCTGGAACGCTTCCCTCAAAATTGTTGTTAGATAAGTTCAGGTAGACCAAGGGAAATTCGGAGAAGTAAATAGGAAGTGGACCAGATAAATTGTTACGAGAAAGATCAAGTGTCTGCAGGCTAGACAAAGCACGGAATGATGAAGGAATAGATCCAATGATGGAATTACCGCTTACATGGAAGTACTGAAGGGCTACGCATCTACCAAGGTTATTTGGGAGTTCACCTGAAAAGTTGTTTTCGGATGCATCAATCATCACTAGATTGATTTGGTTGCTGATATCCTGAGGTAAAGATCCTGTTAGATGATTGTGAGATAGATCCATTTGAATAAGTAGAGCAGATCCTCCAAAGAGCGCATTGGGCAAGGTTCCACTAAGGTTATTATATGATAAACGCATGTATAACAAGTTTTGGCAGTTACCAACGTTTGAAGGTATGCTACCATACAAGTTATTGTCTTGTAAATAAAGTCCCGTCAACCAAGATAAATTTCCAAGGGAGATTGGAATTCTGCCAGTTAATTTGTTTGAGTTAAAAGAAATTTGCTCTAGTTTATGGAGATTTCCGATCTCGTTAGGAATAGTCCCTGTCAATTCATTGTCTGCCATATATAGGAAAGCGAGGCTGCTGAGATCACCAATACCTGAAGAAATCTCTCCAGTGACTTGATTTTGACTTACATCGAACACGTCTAATGTTTTTGAGAGATTTGCTACAGATTTAGGGAAAGTTCCAGTGAAGTTATTTGCCTGCAAAAGTAAGTATTGCATTTTGCTAGAGTTGGCAAGTGTGGTAATGAAATTAATGTCACCTTTGAGGTTCATGTACGAGAGGTCTAACCAGAGTAAGTTCTGAAAATGTCGAAAATCTAGCAGCTCACTGCCTGTGAATTTGTTACCACTTAATTGTAGAGATTTGAGACTTGTGAGGTTTAAAAAGGTGATTGGAAATGGCCCTGTTAAGAAGTTCATGCTAAGGTCTAAATATTGCATTCGAGGAAGTTTGAGGTGCATATGTGGTGGTATATTTCCTTCAAGTCGGTTGAAGGACAACTCTAAAACCTGAAGAGATGAGAGATTCAATATAGATAAAGGAAATTTGCCCGACAAATAATTTTCTAGACATGTAACAAGTGTTAGATTTTTCATTGCAGCAACACTGTCAGGTATAGTTCCTGTGAATGCATTGTATGCAGCATATATTTCCTCCAAGAAGGTAAGGTTCTGAATGACAGAAAAAAGAGGTCCACTCATATTAGTATTACTAAGGTCTATGAGTTTGAGCTTGGACAAGGCTCCTAATTCCTTTGGAACATACCCTCCTAGGTTGTTCCTAGATAGAGTCAGATGTTCGAGGCTAAGGCAACCAGATAAGTTGGACGGAATTCCGCCTACAAGTGTGTTGTTCACCAAATGCAATCCTTTTAGCCTGAACAGACGGCCAATTTCTGATGGAATCGTGCCATGAAGACTGTTATTATAAAGTGCTATGTCTTGGAGGAAACTAAGGTTTCCAATGAAAGGCGAGATTATTCCTGACAATCCTAGTGAATATAGCCATAATTTTGTTACCCTTCTATGTCTATGCCCACAGATAACTCCCTCCCAATTGCAGTGGTGAAGTGAGTGATTCCATGAGCTCAAAACGCCGTCATGGTCCACTAGCCGACTCTTTATTGCCAATAAAGCAGAATGATCTGTTTCATTCCCTGGATAATCAATACTGCCCGCTGCAATTGTTGATTTTACATGCTGCAATATTGTCGCAAGGACAGCAAGGTAGAGTATTCTAGCTCTCATACTTTTCGTTTTTTTGGCTTATATTTTTGTGTCTTGAGTTTGTTTGTCATTTCGTAGGTTTGAATCTTCATATAGATTGGTTTTCATCTGATATTTTAGGGCGTCAAAGTCTAGCATTTAATTTGTTGTTGGATTGCCTATTTTGAGGATGTAATGAGCAAAGGTCCTACCAATGTAGAGCAAAACATGGGAAGAAAAGTCGAAATAAGAGGCATATGTTATGTGGTTCACAATGCAGACAACTTGCCGATGATGACATAAAGAGATATATTGTGGACACAATTCGACAATGGACTTATTCCATGCAACCAGCTTGACCCGCAGTCCACTTGGCCTGGGATGGCTGAAGAAAAGTCCGTCATATCGATTATAATATTGAAAATTAAGATTAAAATATTATGATTATGTTCATAAATAGATCATTTTAATTTTATAAATTACAAGAATGAATAAACATCAACTTCAACTTTAGTATTACATATGTACAAATAAAATATGTAGATGATGTAAAATAACAATAAAATAATTATTTTTAATTAAAAAAATAATAAACACATGCTCAAAAAAAAAAAAAATAATAAACAAAAAGGCACGTAAAACGTATTTTTGACCCGAAACCGACCCGACCCGACCCGAATTCGACTCGTCCCGTACTTTGACCCGTCCCGTATGACCCGAACCCGAATTCGAACCCGACCCGTCCGACCCGTTTTACAGGTCTAAGCATGAGACATACCTATTGTAAATCATCTGTGATAGAGTCCATAGAGAGGTTTTAACCATTCCAGAATCAAAGTAGTTTTACAACCATTCGTTTTGAACGAAGCCAAACATGATAGATAAAACAATCTAGAATTGTAGACATTGATTAATATTGGCGCCATTGAGTGATATCGAATTTCAGCACTACCTTCTTCACTTGTTGGGGGAGGTATTGCCACTAATTGCTGCCATTTCATTTTGCAGTTAAAATCGTGTGCACTATGCTGCCATCGTAGGTGTAAAAGACGGTGCACTTCTCTAACAACTATTATATGTGTTCTCAACTCATGGGTAATTTAAGGTACATCGATCGGATTCCCTTGTCTCACTATAAATGGAGCCTTTGAGACGCTACAAAGTACACTATGCTGCCATCGTAGGTGCAATTTATTTTTGACCGATGACGTTAAATACCTTAAAGACGTTGTGAGTCAATTTGATTATGGACTTATTCAAAGCTTAATTTGGCTTGGCTTCGGACGGCTGAGGAAGAGCCCTTCGTACTCTTCTTACTATGTTTAATGATGATGCGACCCATGACGACTTAGGATGACAGTGTACTCTTCTACTTGACTATGAGTAGACTCTCTGATATTGATGTGTGTAAGATGCTTTAGTTACGGGGAATGACTCCATAGAACACAGTAATTGACTCAAGTTCATAGTCTACTAACACTGTTGGTTGTGGTGTTAAAAACGTAATGGGGTGGTAGAACGAGTTTATCTTATGAGATTAAGAATTGTCGTGGCGTGAACGGAATCACTGTCCTAAAGTTGAGTTTGCCCCCGCAACGGTACATATGGCCTCAAATGGCAATCAACCTCCACGAATTTAAGACGTCTGCGCCGTTGCTGTACTATAGACTTGTAGAATGAGAATCAGACAGACACTATCTTTATGAGAAAATAAGAGAGTGTTTATTTCTTAGAAAATGAGAGGAGTTAAAGAGTTTTTTTTTTTTTTGGGAATGATAAAAATGAATAAAGAATAGGGTATTTATAGTTGTTCAAATGCATTAAAATTAAAATTAAAATTGGTAATAAAATCAATAAGATTGAAATTTAAATATAAAAAAAAACGTAATTGATCAACTGTACCCGGCTTTTTCTCAGTTGTACCCTTTTTGCTCATTATTTTTTCATCACTTACCCTTGCCTATTCCAAATTTTCTCTCTTTTCATTCAACCAAAAAAAACCCTAAAACAATCTAAAATCAACTAATTACTTCTTCAATTAATTCAATTACTCATACGATGCGATTAATTCAATCCTTAAACTATGGATCATTGTGACTGCTCGTCGTGGTGGTGTCAAGCGTATCAGCGGTCTCATTTACGAGGAAACCTGTGGCGTCCTCAAGATCTTCTTGGAGAATGTTATTCGTGACGCCGTTACTTACACTGAGCACACCAGGAGGAAGACTGTTACTGCTATGGATGTTGTTTATGCTCTTAAGAGGCAAGGTCATACCCTCTACGGCTTTGGCGGTTAATGCTTTTTAGTTTAGTGTTGCACTCAACTTGTTCGATGAAATGTTTCTAAGAAATGTTGCTATGGAAAACATATTACGGAGTATTTGCTTCAATGGTTTGTAGTTTATGGTAGTGCCTAAATGATGGTGGTTGTGGTGGTTTAATGAAATATGTGGATTGAAATAAGATGAAAAGAGGAGAGAGAAGAGAGAATTGTTAGGTTTAGAAATATGTGGGGTGAAAATGAAAAGGGCAGTGACGTCTTTTTTGGGTACAACTGAGAAAAAGTCGGGTACAATTGATCAACACCCAAAAAAAAAGGTAAAGATTGTAGCAAATTGCTTGAAATCGGCATGATAGAGGTAATCAACTAGGCGAGAGTATCATTCTAAACGGTAATAACAAGCCGTTTTGACTTTTGAGTATAAAGTTACGGACCAAAAAAAACAACTATGGAGTGGACTGAAGTCAATAATAATAAGCACAACATCTCTTAGGTAGATCCAAAGCCATACTCATGATCGTCATCACTTTCTACTAGGGGTGTTCATTAACGGTAGCACCGAACCGTTAATTTTTACGGTTCGTGTACGGTTCAGTTCGGGAAAAATCCGAACCTAAACAAAACCATTAAGAACGGTTACTGTACGATTCGGTTCACATTTTTAACGGTTCGGTTATGCGGTTCACCGCGAACCGTTTACTCTGTCAAATTAAAAAAAAAAGTAAGTTAATTATTAATTACGACGCACTTTAACAACATACTAACGGTCCAAAATAAAAACGACAAATTACAAATGTCACATCTAATATATCATTATCAACTAAATTATACGGAGTACGGAGTACTCCGTAGTAAATAGAAAATTTATAAATGTTTTAACTCAAAAATGCGTATAGTATTGAACAATAACAAAACAATAAACATGTTCAAATTGAAGCGAGATGGGTGCATATGAGATTTTATTTTACGAGAATGAGGCTTTTGACTGTTAGAAAAATGCGGTAGAATAAATAATTGATATTTGAAATTTGATGAAAGTTGTAAAGTTAAACTTTATGTTTTAGTTTGTATATATAAGTATAATTTATTTATATTTTTGCTCTTAACGGTTCGGTTCTGTTAACCGTTAACTCAAAATGTCGAACCTATACCGAACCGTAAACCGTTAATTTTAACGGTTCGGTGCACCGAACCATTATCTCGAAACGGTTCGGTTCACCGTTTCAGGTGCGGTTCTCAGATTTTTCGGTTCGGTTTTTTTTGCACACCCCTATTTCCTACAGCCCAACACTTTTAGTTGATCTAACGAACTTGGAGTATATAAAGCATCAAAAAGGCATTTGTCTCACCGATGTGGGATAATGAGTAACACAAACAAAATGGAGAGAGACATACTATCGACAGTCACTTTTTTTCACCTCACAATAAATAAAATGTTAGATATATTGAACATTGAGATCACGTAGAAAAATATATTATTTAAATTGATTGTTAGAGGAGAAGGTAGATAGCAATCCTCAAATGGAAAACTTAGGCTTGATGCTAATGGGATGGACTAAACGAAGTGGGCTACACATAGACAAGCCATCTTTGGGTTATGTTGGCTAATTTACTAATTTATAAACCATTTAGATGTGTGTGGCATGGACAATGTGGGAGTCTTTGTTTTAGAGGATTATTTCCCGTAGAACGAATGACGTTGGACAAGTTTTGCCAAAGTTAATTTTAATTCCTTTGAGTCATTTTACCTAACATTCCCCCACATGTTTCAAAAGAAGAGTGAAGCGAATAAAATAGATGATACGTAGTGGAGAGAGAGCTTTTAGTGACAATGTCTTGTAGACTTGAAATGTCACCCAATGCTTACAAATACTAATCACTATCACTTAAGGAGGAGCTTACCTTAAACCTTAAATGGAGTTAGTGAGTCATACCTGCGTATTGTGCTAAATCTCAAATAAGGTGATTCTCACGAAATGTCATAAAACTACTAAACTAGCCCGCTTTGACTTGGATAATTCATGAACGCTCTAGAGGTCCAAGCCTGAAAAGGCCTCATAGCGGTTGGGCGCTTCCCTCATATTCACATAGGTAAGTTCATCAGGTTTGATTGTCACAAACCACCCCGAAGGACTATGAACTTATTAAGAGCATTGTTCATCCTTATACACATGACAGTTACACAACAAGAATACTACGAAAATAACTTTATTAAGGCTGACTTGGAAGTTTCTCGACAATTCGTGAGAGGGAATTATGTTAATATCTCCTTTTCTTTTTTTTTTTTTTTCTTTTTTAACTTTTCTTAATCTATATTCAATTAATTGTTCAATTATTCAATTATTAATATTGATAATCAATTCAATAAAGTGTATTCGGATTCAATTTCAATTTATCGATTTTTATTAATTTTTAATAGATTTCATTATAAATTTATATTAGGTTTGTTGTGGAATTCATTAGTTACTTTCGCTGCTCTTTTACGTGTGATGATTTTTTGTCGCTGTTTGATTTTTCTAATTGATCTTTTGTTATCGGTTTGAAGTTCAAGAATTTCTTCACTTCAAGCGCTGATGTTATTCTAGCATTTGCGAACATTGTGTTTAAGTTGTGTTGAGATGTTGGTGTTCGCTTTGAAAGATTGATTTCAAAAGTTGTTTTGCCACCATCAAGCGAACCACCCACCCATGACCCATCCTTTGCCGGCCTACGTGACTCTCGCCCCCTCCCGTCATCGTCGACCGACCACACTGTACCCCTATTCAAATTTTAATACTGATTTTATATTAAATCTATCAAAATTTATTAAAATTCGATAATTGAATAACAAAAATTGAAATTGAATACGATTATTGTCACAATGAATTGGTTATTAGAATTCATGATTGAATAATTGATTAAATTTTAATTAAGAATAGTTTGAAAAAAAATAGAACAATTTTATAAGACGAGTCTGAAATAAAATGTACCGAAATGCATTCCATCTAGAACTGTCAAAATCAGACCTGACCCGATAAACCGCCCGAAACCGGCCTGTAAATGATCCAAATAAACCCGAATCCGAAATCTACCCGAACCCTAAATGACCCGAAAATAATGGGTCAAAACACGACCCGTTGGGTAAAAAAAAATTACGTTCCAAGATACAAAAATTCATTACCAATTTTTATTTACATGAGAAATTCTTATTTCAAATCACTTTTTAACATTTGACATCTTATAAATCACTCATAATTGAAATTTTTTACTCAAAACGTGATGTTTATTATTTAATAGTTGTATAATCAATCATTTAAATTGTGTTTCATTGGACGTTTTTCTTGTGACATATTGAAACTAAATACATGGAGAATAAATGAGTAAAATGTGATTATCATTCAAAATGTTATTTAAGTTAAAATATAGCCATTATGCCAAAAAACATAAAAAAATAAAATTTCGATAAAAGGGCGTTAATCAACCCATATACAGCAGACCTGTTTTTTACTCGAACCCGTATTTACCCGACCTGTAAACTGTCCGCCCTACCCGTTTGAAAGGTCTACTTCTAGCCCTTACTAATCAAATCAAATTGGGGTTTTCCCATCTATACCCTCATACTTTTCACTTTTTTTTTTCCAGCTGTACCCCTGTGTTTGGCGTATTTTCAGTTGTACCCTTAAACTTATAGAGTTAGTTCCAACCGTAACTAAACTTGAGTAAACCGTTGAATTTAGCCGTTAGTTTTCTTTTATATAATTTTTCACCCTTTCTTTATTCAGTTTTTCACCATTTCTTTATTCAGTTTATATGAAACATAATTAACGGTTAAATTTAACGATTTATTCTAATTTAATTACGGTTGAGACTAAACTTATAAATTTAAGAGTACAATTGATAATACGCTAAACGTAGGTACAATTGGAAAAAGAAAAAAGTACCGACCAAAAACCAATCAAACTTTTGATAAAAAATGCCATTTTACCTCGCTTTAGTAAAAAAAAAAAAAGAAGAAATAAAAAAGAAAAAATAAACAGAAAGAGCAGTCGTGAAACCCAAAACTTGATCAAATATTAAGGTACAGCTCCCCATTTTTGTTAATTTGATTTTAGTTTACTATATCGTTTTCAGTTGATTTTAGGCGATTTTAATCATAATCTTACAATTTGATTCATTTTCATTCTTATGCACAATGTTAGTATAAAATTGGTATTATTGAAATAATGCAGGAATTTGTTGTTCTATAATCAAAGGAATTTGTGATTATGTTTGATTATATTATTGATATTGATATTGAAGTTCCTTAGTGTAAAATCATGCCTTATAATGTTTGATTCATTTTTCTATAATATTATTAAGTTAAAATGTTACTGAAATAACGGTTATTAGAGTCTTCCCCCCTTATAAACAAATTCCGTTAAAAAAGTTTTAACTATAAATGAACGAATAATCATGCCTTGGCGTTGCCGTGCTTTTTTAAGAAATTTGCGGTGGTTAAAATTGAGATTTGTTCCCACGTGTGTGTGGTTAATGTAATGCAATACGACGTTTGTGAACTGATTTTAGGGCGGAGCACACGTTATGAAATGTATGATAAAGATAATAGAAATTGCATGCATGGGTGGGTGGCAAATTTATAAAAACCAGATTTAGGGAGGATAATTGCGGAGTTTAAGTCTAGGATCAGTCAGTAAAGCTACATACTACGCACTGACGCAAGGTAATCTTGGAAAATGTTTGGCATTCTAACAAGCGACTGGTTTTTATTTTAAAAAGGCGAGTATAGTATCCTCACTCAGTCATTGATGATTGGTTACGTTCTAAATTCGATGATTTGTTTCATATAGCAACGTAATACGTACCCGGACTGAAATGGATAGTGGGAAGAGGTCAGGAACATATATTACTGCTAAAAATTTATTACCACGAAGCTCTGTTTTATGGGATAGGGCTAATAATTGGAAAATATATCCTTGGAATTTCTATAGTTTATTACTCATACTATACACATTTAGAGTAATTGGACAGACATTGTGGACTATTATTGACTTATAGTACATTATACAGTCTGATTTTTGATGATTACCGTATAAAACCTGTGATGGCCGACCTCATCTGATGTTATGGCTTGTTATTCATTTGTCAGTCGCGGAATCGACTCCTCCGTTCAGCACTGAGAAGGTTGTCTCTAGCAGCTCGAAGCGTGCTTATAGCATTGGTTATCTTCATTCGTTCATGAGGCAAATGGTTGGAGCATGCCACACCCACACTGACCATGGAGACAATGCACTCGACTCTTCGTTCAACTATGCCCTGGACTGACCTTCGATTGTCGACTTCTTCAGTGATATCATTGTTTTGAAGCGTTGGGTCTACAATCTGCAAGACTTGATCAGGTAATGCCTCTTCTGCATACATATGAAGGTTGAATTTTTCCTCGAACATTTGATCAGTTGGCCTCTTGCCTGTCACTAGCTCAAGTAGCACTGTTCCGTAGCTGTAGATATCACCATCCGTGGATGCTAAATTTCCTAGTCCATACTCTTTGTTTCTATTTTTACTTTTAGGTTACTGTATGGTAAAGATGATGCAGGAAGTTGTCGTTCTATAATCAAGGGAATTTGTGACTATGTTTGATTATAATATTGAATTACTTTAGTGCAAAATTTGTGAAAGTTACTCCATCATTATGGTTCTATCACCAAAATAAAATGTTACCAAAATTATGGGTATTACGGTCTTCCCCCTTAGAAACGTATCTCGTCCCCAAAGTTTAAATTATAAAAGAACGAATGATCTTGCCTTGAATTGTTATTCAGAAATTTGCGACTTGTTGAGGTCTGTTTCCGTGTGTATGGTTAATGACTTAACGTAATGTCCCACACAAGTACAATTACACTGATGCAATAAGTTTGTGCGTTAGAGGGTTACTCCTCCGATCACCGATTGGTTTTAGGGCGGAACACAACTTGACTTTGGGTACGCCTGCATCACATGTTATGAAATGTATGATAACCGATAATAGAAATTGCATGTGATGGCAAATCATGAAAATAAGATTTAGGGTCAATAATAACGGCGTTTAAGTTTGGGGTCAGTAAAGCGACGCACTGATGCAAGGTAATATTGAAAAATGTTGGGTTTCTAACAAGAAGCTTGTTAATTTTGCAAAGCCGAGTAGCCCCAAGCCCCTCAATCTGCCATTGACTTTCGATGTAAAGTAGACGATTTGTTTAATTTCCTAGTGAAATGGATGGTGGGAAGGGATCAGACAGCCATAGATTAAAATTGAATAACAATTTAGCGTTCAATATTACATCAATGGTGTTTAGTTTCCGAGTTCATGGAATTGCTGCGAAGGTGGGAACCACATAATCTAACATTATTGTGCAGGCTAGATGTTATAGTATGAAGTTAACATGTTATAATACCAAATTTAGTAAGAGTTTAACATGTTATAATACCATGAATCTCTCTTTTAGAGGATGGGGGTAGAAATTAGAAAATATATCCTAGGAAAATATATATCTTATTGCTTATAGTATTCAGCTTTGAAGTAATTGGACAGATATTGTGAACTGTTATTGTGCAACATACATTCTGATTTTGGATTATTACTTTTGAAACCTTTGATGGGGGACCACAGCTGATGTTAGTTATGGAATCGACTTCTCCGTTCAGCACCAATAAGGTTGTCTCTAGCAGCTCGAAGCCTGCTTATGGCATCGGTTATCTTCATCCGTACATGAGGCAAATGGTTGGAGCATGCAACACCGACACTGACCATTGAGACTATGCAATCGACTTGTCTTTCAGCCGCACCTTGGACTGCTCTTCTATTGTCGACTTCTTCAGTAATGTCATTGTTTTGAAGCATTGGGTCTACAATCTGCAAGACTTGATCAGGTAATGCTGCTTCTGCATACATATAAAGGTTTAAATTTTCCTTGAACATTTGATCAGTTGGTCTTTTTCCGGTTATGAGTTCCAGTAGCACTGTTCCGTAGCTGTAGATATCACCATCTGTTGATGCTTCACTTCCTAGGCCATACTCTTAAGACAAGAATTCAAATTTTAAAGATTAGTAGCTAAATTGAGTTCTGACTGTTTGTGATTCATGTTAATAAAACTAATCAAGAGTTAATTTGTTTCACATCGATCATTCAGTTCTTCTACCTGGTATTTGTTACAGTTCAAAGGGGGGAAGAAGAGTAAATACAGAGTACATGGGAAAGTTTTTTATGTAAACTTTACGCTCTAAATATTAATATAATGAAACTCCCTAAATAGGAATTACTGGATACTTAACTTCCCTAACAAAGCTATGCACTAACTACATGACCTTAACTAAATTTTACACTATAAAAAAAGACACTGTGACTCTAATGTCACTAGTTTTGAAGCATTAACTCTAAAAGCGTAAGTATGACGCGTTAAGTAATCATAGTTTAACAGTCCGGAGAACTAAGTTGTTGAAGTGATTCATATCCTTCATTAATCGTCATAACTCTTATGCGTCAAATTGTCAAAGCTCTCATATTTCATGATATTAGAGGGCTTGGGGGTCAGACTTTAGAGATATGCAGTCTTACCGTTGTAAGTTTTTATGAGTTTATTTGTTGATCTTTTTGTATTGCCGATGAAAAAAGACCTAACACATTATAATCTCAAAAATTAACTATTCATGATAAAGATGGGTGCCACAATAGATGTTACCTGGAGCAGCATAGCCAATAGTTCCCTTGACTCCTACTGAACTACTTTGGTTTGGTAAACCAGGTTGTGCAAAGAATTTTGCAAGCCCAAAATCTCCAACATGGGCGACCATGTCATCGTCAAGGAGTATATTGCTTGGTTTTAAGTCACAATGCACGATTGGAGTTTCATTCTCATGGTGAAGGTAGTTGATTGCATGAGCGACATCGATTGCTATGTTCAGCCTTTGCAGAAGGGTTAGGCTTCCAACTTCATGTAACAATCTGTCGAGATTTCCTTTGGGCATAAACTCGTAAACCAGAGCTTTGAAATTGTTCCTAAGAAAATCTGTACTAGAGCAGACTGTGATTATCTTCACTAGATTTCGGTGACGAGTATTCCTCAGGACCTTGCATTCTGCCATGAAACTCTTTGTAGCACCTCGTTGCTGTAAGTTGAGTACTTTAACTGCAACCATCTTACCATCTAATACCCCTTTGAACACAGTCCCAAAAGTACCCCTTCCAAGTAGATTTGATGAAGAGAATTCTTCGGTTGCTTTGAGTAGCATGCTGTAAGACACTTGTAAAAATCCTTTTCCCATCGCTAAGTTTGAAGGGATAGAATCCCGTTTCTTTCTTCTCCTTGTTACAAACAACCATATAGCCATGGTCATTAATAAAACCAGTGCACAAACTATTGGTATTGTGATTTTGAGGGCAAAAGACATTCTTCTTTTGGTTATCTTTTTTCTCTGCTCCATGCATCTTGGCAAGTTTAGCTCTAGCATGCCTCCACAGAGCCTTCTGTTTCCGACAAGAAACACCGCACTTGTATTTGTGTAAATTCCCTTCTCTGGAACACTTCCCTCGAAATTGTTGTAAGATACATTCAGGTAGATCAAGGGAAATTTGGAGATGTAGCTTGGAAGTGGACCAGATAGATTGTTGTGAGAAAGGTCGAGTGTCTGCAGGCTAGATAAAGCACTGAATGATGGAGGAATAGATCCATGGATGGAATTGCCTTCTAGAGATAAGTGCTGAAGTTCAGAGCATTTACCAAAGTCGTGTGGAATTTTGCCTGAAAAGTTATTTTTTGACAAATCTAATTTCACTAAATTGGTTTGTTTGGCTATGGTCGGAGGTAAGGGCCCTTTTAGATGATTCTGAGATAGATCCAACTGAAGAAGCTGAGCAGATCCTCCGAAGAGCAAGCTGGGCAAGGAATCATTGAGGCTATTTCTTGATAGATCCAGGTATAACAAGTTTTGGCAACTACCAAGATCAGGAGGTAAGGTACCTTTTAGTTCATTGTCTCCTAAGTAAAGCTGACTCAATCGTGACAAGTTTCCGAGAGAATTTGGAATTCTATTAGTTAGTTTGTTAGATCTTAAATCGAGTTGCTCCAGGTTTGGGAGCTTTCCAAGCTCATAAGGAATAGTTCCCGTGAACTCATTGTCAGACATAATTAATCCACCAAGACTGATGAGATTACTGATGCCTGCAGGAATTTCTCCAGCTATATGATTTTGCCCAATGTCAAACCAGTTTAAATTTGTCGAGAGGTTGGCTACAGTGTCTGGCAAAGTCCCCGTGAATTTGTTTCCTTGCAGTTGTATATTTTGCATGTTGGTACAGTTAGTAAATGTGCTGATAAAATTGATATCACCTCTGAGGTTCAAACTAGATAGGTCTAAACCATTTAAGTTCTGAAATTGTCGGAAATCAAGGGATACGGTACCCGTGAATTTATTTGTGCTTAATCCTAAAAATGCCAGGTTTGTAAGGTTAAGAAAAGGGATTGGAAATGGCCCTGTTAGGTAGTTCATGTTGAGGTTCAAAACTAGTATTTGAGGAAGATCGAGGTGCATATTTGGTGGCAGACTTCCTTCTAATTGGTTATAAGCCAACTCTAGACCTTGAAGAGATGAGAGATTGAATATTGATGGAGGGATTTTGCCTGTCAGTAAATTTTCTCCGAGTCCTATAATAGTTAGATTTTTCATGTCACCAATACTGTCGGGAATTGTTCCCGTAAATGCATTGTATGCAGCATATATTTGCTCTAAAGAGGTAAGGTTCTGAATGACGTTAAAAAGTGGACCGGTCAAGTTAGTTTCAGTGAGCTCTATAACTTTGAGTTTGGTTAAGGCTCTTAATTCTATCGGAACATTCCCTCCTAGCTCGTTCCCGCCTAGTGCTAGAGTTTGGAGGTTAATGCAGCCTGATAAGTTGGCCGGAATTCCACCGACAAGTGTGTTATTGTGTAGCCCTAATACTTTTAGCCTAAACAGACGCCCTATTTCACGAGGAACTAGGCCAGAAAGACTGTTATTGTAGAGATTTATCTTTTGAAGGAAGCTCAGATTTCCGATGAAAGGTGATATCGTTCCAGACAAGCGACTTGAGTGTAGCTCTAGCCCCAGGGACGGAGCCAATGTATGGCCCAACAGGCCTGGGCCGGGTTCAATTTTAGGAATTTGCTTAAACTACACTTAGATAATAAATAACAAAGCTGTAAATGTATACATTGAAATTGAAGTGGTGTAGTGGTATTTCTGTTATTTTTGTAACTCTTTGGTCTTGTGTTCGATTCTTGTATTGGACATAAGAGTGTTTATTTTTCTAGACTCTTTTTTTGAAAAATAAAATTTTGAAACCTATTTTGTGACTTGACTATCATTCAACACCCCTATTTTTTCTTTTCTTTAATTTTGCCTTATTAAATTGTAGATAATATCTTAAAATTTTCACAAAAATAATTGGCAACTCAATTTTTTTTCCCTTAGACAATGTCTCTTATTTGAAGCAAGGTTGGTCTTAATAAATATGTATTGATTACCATTTTAATTTGTTAACTTTCAACCTTTTCATTATATCTTACAAAATTTTCTTTTAAATCATTCTTACTCGTTTTCATGATATAAAATGAAAATGAGTATACTTTATCTTACGGAGTAGTTTTCTTTCCCCATTTGTATGTAACTTTTTGTTATAATAGATAATAGACTAATGGAGTAATATACAATATGTATTTGTTATGTACACATTAATAATCAAATAGTTTAGCAGGATATGCACCGTATGCGATATGATTTTGTATTGTCGTTACAATCTTATCATGCTTGTGAATTGACTCGATGTCTTCATCTCATGTACGTGCACCCTACTTATAGTAATTAACTAGTCATTAAATTTTCGTAAACGTTTCAGCCCTGGCTGGAATCAAATCCTGGCTTCGTCCCTGTCTAGCCCTATGACTCTTCTGTGCTTATGTCCACAGATAACTCCCTCCCACTTACAATGATGGATTGAGTGATTCCATGAGCTTAAAATTCCCTCGGGACGATCCACTAATTGACTCTTTATAGCCAACAGAGCAGAATGATCTGTTTCGTTCCCTGGATAGTCGACAATATTCAGGGTAAATGTTGCTCTAACATGTTGCAATATGGTTGCAAGGAAAAGACAGAGCAATGTTATTCTGATTACTTTCATTTTTATAATTTTTTTTTTTTTTGTGTGTGTGTGTGTGTTTCTTTTATGTCTTTGAGATTATTTCCCACTTCTTGTTTTTCATTGTATAAATAGATGAGACATGTTTTGAGTGTACTGTCCACGAAGACTTCATGCCACTACACATTTGAGTCAACGGCTGTGGAGTGTGGAGTCAACCTCTTAGAAATATTATGTTAGTGGATTGCCTTTTATAGAGTTATGCAATAATTTTCTTCTAGATTGGGTAGAAAGTTAGATAATCAATGTAAAAACTCAAACGAGACCATAGCGTACAACAGATACTCCATCCCAAAATAAGTGTCCCATTTTGGGATGGAGAGAGTACATTTTATGTTCTGCTTGTCATTTCATAATTGAGTTTATGATTTGGTTGTACGTGTACAACGGTTTTACACAAGACTAGTAATATTTGTCTCAGACAAGAAGAGAGATATTGAAAGACATGGGTTTCTGCTTTTCTAAATATGAGGATGTACATAAAACAATTGAAAAAAAGATTAAATTAGGAAGTAGCGTTTTAGTTTCTTAGCGTATATGATGAAGCTATCTGAACCGTGAGAGTCAAGACTAACGTGGGATTTATAGTTTTCATATCTTTGTTGCGTGCTTAATTAGTCAGCGTACAACTTCTGTATATTGTTACTAATGTCTCAATGGTCTTCGACTTTTTTGAGAACCAATCTGGACAAATGTGGAATTGCGCTTAGTTTATTCTGATAAATCTAAGAATGCAAGATTTGAAATTGAACTGTGCCTGTGGAATTTATGAGTTAATTTACTTTAGTGTTTAATTTACTTTAGGGTCCGTTTGGATTGAAGGATTTGGAGGGAAAGGGAGGGGAGGGAAAGGGAGGGGAGCATTTTCCTTTGTTTGGATACAATATGGGGAAGGAAAGGATTGGAAGGGGAGGGGAATGGAAGGATTTGATTTCCCTCATTTCAACCAAAACAAAATCTTGCCAACTTTGGCAAGATTTGGAAGGAAAACAAAATCTTTCCCTCATTATATACATTAGGCCTAGCTTTCATCCTCCCATTAAGCCATCTCCATTCTTCTTTCCTTCACTTTCCTCTCATTAATTTTAGCTATCCAAACATACGAGTTTTGATTTTCCTCCCTTTCCCTCCCCTCTTTTTCCCTTCCCTCACTCATCCTCACTTTCCTTTCCCTCCTAAAATGCTATCCAAACGGACCCTTAGTGTTTGATTCATAGTCAATTTTGTCATAATTTGCAGGAAACATTTATGTCTCAACTGTTCTTTCGAGGATTATCTTTTGCAATATAGAAGCATGTATTGGCACTCTCTATTTCCAGCAAGGTTTCATACTATCTCAAGTAAGTTAAGTTAATGAAGAGTTGTAAGGACTTTTTTTGGAATGTTAGAGGGGAAAAGTTCAAAAGTATTTTTGAATGTATACATCATCTGTAGTTTGATTCTCGACTTCCATGACTTTACACTCAAAAATTAAATCACTGGTTTTGCTTAGGGAGGATTTACAGCTTTGAATCTTTATATGTTTTGGAGTGAATAACATCTGTAAGTTACAGCTCCATGGAATCTTACAGACTATAATGAGTGATACTGATGCTACAATTTATTTTTCAGGCATTAAGCAAGTTTTCTCTTGCTGTTCGAAGTCTGCTTATGACATCAGTTATCTTCATACGGCATTGTGGCAAATGGTTAGAGCATGCGACACCAACACTAATCATGGAGACCATGCATTTGACTCTTTGTTCAGCCATGTCCTGGATCGCCCTTCTATTGTCGACTTCTTCAACAATATCAACGTGTTCAAGGGTTGGGTCTACAATTTGCAAGACTTGATCAGGTAATGCTGCTTCTGCATACATATGAAGATTAAAATCTTCCCGGAACATATTATCTGTTGGTCTCTTTCCTGTCATGAGTTCAAGTATCACTGTTCCGTAGCTGTAGATGTCGCCATCTATTGACACTTCACTTCCAAGCCCATACTCTTAAGAAATAAAAAATTACGAAATTAGTAGCAGATCTGAGAAGAAACAAAGCCAATGCTGACTATTGTTAGATTCTCGATTGTAGTTCTTAATTTTGACTATTTGCGTGCTAAGCATGCTGTCAAGAAACCAACTTACCAAGTGACTTTTAACTCTAGGACGTAAATTTAAAATTGGATTGATCATATGCTATTTAAGAAGGGCACATAGTTGAGTTAGTCTTAATGCTTCATTCCATTATATTCAATGTTCGGGTGATTTTCTCACACTTTCATATTAATTCGATGGGTCGATTAGTATTATCCTTTAAGATATATTTTTGTGTTTATGAGGTTGTTTGTATGACGATATTAACGGAAATCTAAATAATGCAAATAAATAAAAGACACGAAATTTGTTTACGTGGGAAAAACCCTATGAAAGTAGGGAAAAACCACGGACACCTAGTCAGGAGAGGATTTGCACTATTGTCGGGACAGACGGTATAGGACAGAAGTTACAGGACTGGTACATGACAGAAATTGCAGGACTGGTACAGGACAAAAATTCCAGAGTAAATGAGTATAAGTATGAGTGTTTTTGCTGAGTAAATATAATGTGTAAATTGTTGTAGAGTGAATTCTTGTGTTGTAGGTAGTAAGTTGTGTGTCTTCCATTGATAATTGTTCTTTATATATGCTCCATTAGTCTTCAATGTTCCTCCTTAGAAATAGGCCAGCTCCCTCCTTTTTTGGTGGTAAGTAGACTAGGTTTTCCTTCTTAGTAGGTAAGTTGGACTTGTTCTCCTCTTTCTTCTCTCCCATAACGTCTCTTTTTAGTTGCTAGTCATGCTCCACTTTTCCTTCAAATTTGGTAGCTGCTTGTTGACTTTGACTAGGGTTTAACTTGCTTATCTCTTTCTTGGTCTGGGTTTCTGGTCTGCTTGTGGATCCTGGGCCAGCTAGATTTCTGGTCCCAACAGTTGCCTCTCATCTCCTTACCCTTCAGCCCTGAACTGGGGGTGAGGAGATGTTTCTGTCCCTTGACCTGTCCCAGGGGCAGACCTAGTCCAGGTTACTTTGTTTTGCTGTGTTCTTGGGCTTTTGGTTTGATTTTCCTCCCCTTGACTTGGGCCATTTTGTTTTGTATCCGGGTTTGGACCATGTGAATATTTTGGTCCCAACATTCAATTCCCTCTTTTTCGCCAAGATTAGACATGCTAGAGGATGAGGCTGTAAATAAGATTTGCTACCTGGTGGAGCGTAGCCGATAGTTCCTTTGACGCCAATTGAGCTACTTTGATTTAGGCTTCCAGGATTAAGAAATTTTTTTGCTAGCCCGAAATCTCCAACATGAGCAACCATGTCATCATCAAGGAGTATATTGCTTGGTTTTAGGTCACAATGAACAATTGGAGTCTCGTTCTCATGGTGAAGGTAATTGAGTGCGTGAGCCACATCAATTGCTATGTCCATTCTTTGAAGAAGGGTTAACTTTCCAGCTTCATGTAAACATTTGTCAAGACTACCTTTGGGCATGAACTCATAAACTAGTGCTTTGAAATCATTCCTCTGAAAATCTGTACTCGAAGCGGTGTGATTATCTTGATGAAGTTAGGTGGCGAGTATTCCTTATGGCGTTGCATTCGTCATGAAACTCTTTGTAGCACCTCGTTCTTTGTAGATTGAGTACTTTAACGGCAACCATCTTTCCATCCAAGACCCCTTTGAATACCCTCCCAAAAGCACCTGCTCCAAGTAGATTTGACGAAGAGAATTCATCCGTCGCTTTGAGTAGCATGCTATATGACACTTTTAAGAATTCTTCCCCCATTGTCGTGATAGAAGGCACAGAATCCCGTTTCTTTCTTCTCCTTGCTAAATACAACCATATTGTCATGGCTAGTAATCCAATTAGTGCACAACTTATGGGTATCGCTAACGCAAGAGCTAGAGACACTCATCTTTTATTTTTCCTCTTTACAGCTGCATCCATGCATCTTGGCAAGTGTAGCTGTTGAATGCCTCCACAGAGTCTTTTGTTTCCGACTAGTGATACTCCACTTATATTTGTGTAAACTCCCTTCTCTGGAACGCTTCCCTCAAAATTGTTATAAGATAAGTTCAGATAGAATAATGGAAATTTAGAGAAGTAACTCGGGACCAGCCCAGATAAATTGTTACGAGAAAGGTCTACTGTTTGTAGGCTAGACAAAGCACTGAAGGAATAGATCCGTTGATGGAATTGCCTTCTAAGTGGAAGTACTGAAGAGCAGTACATTTATCAAGGCCATTTGAAATTCCTCCTGAAAATTTGTTTTCAGACACATCAATCTTCACTATGTTGATCTGGTTGCTGATATCCTGAGGTAAGGATCCAGTAAGATGATTCTTAGATAGATCCAGTTCAATAAATCGAGCAGATCCTCCGAAGAGCGTGTTAGGCAAGGTTCCGTTGAGGTTATTTGGCAATCACTTTTACGTCGTTAATAAAAGGGCCAAATTAACAATTTATAAACCTATTCAATCACACACGAAAAACAAGTAGTTAAGCGGTAAGAATAGGGTCGAACCCAAAGGAAGGACTTATTTGTAAGGCTAAATGTAATCTAATGTCACAACTAAAGTAAACAAGGGGGGTTTTGAAGGTTTGTGTTTGGAATTGTAATGAAAGATTATCGATTTAACGAACAAAAGCGATAAAAGAAGGAAGGTTTTAAGTTGAATTAAAAGGGTTGATTTATATTGACATCCATCAACCAAATATGACATCGATCATAGCCAAACTCAAGTAAAAATATCGTTACTTACTATCAATAAAGGCTCGAATAAGTGAAAAACATCTATTCTCACAAATTCTTACGATAACATGCAACTCAAATCAATCTAGAAAGAATTTAACATGAATCGAGCAAAGAAAACGATAGTTTTAAGTATGAATTCACAAGAATAATCTAATCCTCATGTAACTCACTAATCTCCTCCCTAATTAACACAAATATCTACAAATCCATGAGATAAAAGCATCAACAATGTCACACAATAAGTAAATACCAACAATCTAGAGGTAAAAACCTAATGACAATAGATAAATTCAATAATTAGATGATGATCAAGCATAGTAATCAAAGAATTTATCATAAACAACATTAAAACAAGAGGAGATTAAACAATACGATTAAAAGATGAAAACTTGGCTCACAATGTATAATGGATGACTTCGAATCAAAATAAACCAACAAAAGAGAGATTAGCCACCCATATTTGGCTTAATTTCCATGAATTCTTGAAGAGAAATACTAATTACCCACTAATTACTTGCTAATTAAAGCTAATGATAACCTAATGACAACTAAAAATGAGAGAGTTCTAAAATAAAGATGATGTTTGCCTAATAAGCTAAGAGATAGTGAGAAAAATCCTCCAAAAACAACTTAAAAACTCGTCTCAAACTAAACAAAACGATGCAGTTTAGAGTTTTGCGCCTGGGGCGCATTCGGGAGGCGCCTAGGGCGCAATTGAGCCCTGGGCGCATTTATGGCGCTCGGGGCGCATGACTGCTGGAAGCCAATTTTGTAAAGGCCATATCTCACTCGTTTCTTGGCGGAATTAAGCGTGTGACCTGCCGTTGGAAAGCTATCGAGACGAACTATCATCTCCACCTGGTCTTGCATCCATTGGAGGTCTAAAACTTGAGATATAACCATTTGAAGTTGACCTTGCGTCGGCTTTAGTTCACCTTGACTTGATTTCGACCTTGACTTCTCTTGTAACCGTAATTTAGCTTCGGTTTCCCATTTACGTCAAAAGCACCATAATCCATCTAAAAAGTGGGAATTATAAGATTCTCGAGGGCTAAATTCTCGGTCTTAACATCGTATAAACGTGTCTTATCATTATTATTTGATAAATTCAGGTATAACATGTTTTGGCAGCTACCCAGGTTTGAAGGTATGCTACCTTGCAATTTGTTTTTTCCTAAATCAAGCCGAGACAGTCGTGATAAGTTTCCTAGGGAATTTGGAATTTTGCCAGTTAATTCGTTAGAGCTTAAATCAACTTGCTCTAGTTTTTTGAGATTCCCAAGCTCATCCGGAATAGTCTCCGTTAACTCATTTTCAAACATGAATAGGAAGCCAAGGTTGATGAAATTGCCGATACCTGCTGGAATGTGTCCGCCTATTTGATTTTGGCCTATGTTTAACCAGTATAGGGTGCTTGAGAGATTTGCTATAGATTCCGGTAAAGCTCCCGTGAAATTGTTTCCTTCCAACAGTATGATGTCTAAGTTGCTACAGTTAGCAAGTGTACTGATGAAACTGATATCCCCTCTGAGGCCCATATAAGAAAGGTCTAAATAAGACAAGCTGTGAAATTTTCGAAAATCTAGCGGCACGCTACCTGTGAATCTGTTCCAGTCTAATGCCAAAGTATCAAGGTTAGTGAGGTTTAAAAAGGATATCGGAAATGGCTCTGTTAAGTAGTTTAAGTTGAGGTTTAAGACGGTTATTTGTGGAAGTTGCAGGTGCACATCTGGTACCAAAATACTTCCTTCAAGTTGGTTATTTCTTAACTCTAGAATCTGAAGAGATGAGATATTGAAGACAGATGGAGGAATTTTGCCTGTTAGTAAGTTATCTCCAAGTGACAGAATTCCTAGATTTTTCATGTCACCAATACTGTCGGGAATAGTTCCGGTAAATGCATTGTGTGAAGTTGATATTAGCTCTAAGGAGGTGAGGTTTTGAATAACGTTAAAAAGATTTCCAGTCAATCTGTTTCTAGGCACGGCAAAAGATACGAGGTTGGACAAGGCTGTCAGTTCTATTGGAAGATTCCCTTCTAGCTTGTTCCAGGATAGAGACAGAGTTTCGAGGTTAATGCAGCCAGATAAGTTTGCCGGAATTTCTCCAACAAGTGTGTTGTTGAATAGCCCTAATCTTTTTAGCCTGAACAAACGCCCGATTTCTGGTGGAATCGGGCCGTAAAGACTGTTATTGTATATTTGCAAGAAATGAGAGCACGTATACTACTCAACCCAACCGATTTTGTTGGTGAAAATTGTGAGGCAACCAAGTTTGACGGTTTGATTATATATATGTGAGTATTTTCAATGCATAATCAATGGAGAGACTTTAGAGTTAGTGGAATACTGAGGCTAAAACTACCATTTTTATGGATATAATGATTAAGCATGGGCATATCACTAACACATTCCTTTTAAAGTATGAATATTTTATGAACTAAATCATTAACCCTTAATATTTTACAAATTCTAGTGTGAGACCGTCTTATACTATGAGACAACAAATGTATAGTTACTTTAGAAGAACAACGAGTTACTTTTCAAATGTGATACGGTTACGTTTGAACAAAGTAGCTTTGCATAGAATGACGAAAGTAAGAGGCTAAGGGATATATGAGGCAACCTCATAGTATAATTACTCTTAATATTTTCCTAGGATTTTGTTTCTTAGTTTTGCCTTTCGGTTCCTTATTTGAAAGGAAAAAAAACTAAGTTGATCCAATTAAAACAACCTATTTTGATTCTAGCTTTGCTGTTATTGGTGTTGGTTTTCTTACAATTTGCATCATGTGCAATTTCGTGGTTCCACTAATTTTATTAAAGATTTATTGACTTTTAGGCTCCTAAACAAAAGAAAAGATGGCTGCTTGAAAGATGACACAAATATGTAAGCTGCATCCATGTCTCTACTGTTTTATATTTACGAGTATAATTTTACGCAATATACAGAGCCTGTATTTGTACTTCAAACATACTTCAATACCTTACGTTTTTCGCAAACAACCAGTTATCTGTTTATGAAGAATGAATACTAGGCTTGTTAACGAGTACTAGGCCACATTTCCACTATCCTTCGCCCTTCCTGCACATCTTCAAACTGTCAATTAAATTCCTATGTAATTATTATTACAATTATAGTGGCCCTTTTTGTTGATCTGTCCTCATGAGTGTTCTTGATGTTTAGTTGTTGATTTATTCACTTGATTGAATTTATTCATCTCCATCTAAAGTTGTAAATTTAATGTTGACACTTAGACCATGTACAAGTACAAAGTTGTATAGAGTTTTGATTTGACGATAGTCCTTACCTTACCGTCGTATGTATATGCATAATTGCATAGTTCTCCAGAATGGCTAATGAAACAAGAGACTATGCACCAAGCACAGTAGAAATTGAACTATAATAATACATCAAAATCTGTAATTATCAGTGATCATCTTTTTATATTTGGGAGTAAGAATGAACTTGACTGATTCTCAATGAAATTATTATCATCCAAAAGATTTATATATATTTCAACGAATGACATGGAGAAGACTAAGTTCATCTGATCTCCTTGTCGATCTCGTCATTGACAAAAGCCCCTTTGAGGCTCTAACTGCTGGATGATGTTTCTGTCACAGGTGCAATTTTTCTTTTCCTTTTTGCTGACGGTGTTGTGGAAACAGTTAACTTGGCCTGAGATGGACATGGTGGATGACTCCAGTTGATAGTCTTCCGAACATGATGACAGTATTAAAGATCCTCGAGGAATTCCAACAAAGAAACTGCTTTGATGCTTTCCTTTGTTACTCTGTAAATTGCAATCATCAAAGCTAAAACTTCAGCCATTATTTAGGTACAACCACTTTCTTTTGATTTATTATATCGACAATTGGTCACAATAATCAAGGGTCACCGAATGTTACTATAAGCTCTATCAAAATTACGTATGGTCACAATAAAAACAGTGTTATACAAGATTTATGTATTTATGATCTTAAGTGAAATAATCGGAATGTTATTGTAATTTGGATTGTTATAACCTCTACAACTATAACCTGTAAAAAGTGGAAATAATGGAGACAATGTCTTCTATCCAGGCATGACGTCTGATCAATAATAATAGTATTGGCTCGTGCGCTCAGCATTAAAAAGGTTTTCCCTTGCTGCTCGGAGTCTGCTAATTGCATCAGTTATCTCCATCCGGTCTTGCGGGAAATGGTTGGAGCATATTACACCGGCACCTAACATGGCGACCATGCATTTGACTCTTTGTTCAGTCGTGTCTGGGATTGTTCTTCTACTGTCAACTTCTTCCGTAATACTTACCAGGCTGGGTCGACAATTTGCAAGGCTTTATCAGGTAATGCTGCTTCTGCATACATATGAAGGTCGAAATCTTCCCGAAACATATGGTCAGTTGGTCTCTTTCCTGTCACTAATTCAAGTAGCACTATTCCGTAGCTGTAGATATCACCATCTGTGGATGCTAAATTTCCTAGTCCATACTCTTAAGACAAGAATATTATGTTTATCTGCTTTATCATATATTTATGTTGACAAAGAAGGAAAAAAAAAAAAAAAAAAGTCCCTATGCTTCAACAATATCATCGATATTTCTTTTTCTGGAAACTTGACGCGGATTGTAGAATATGACAATAAGGTATAGTATAATTTTAATATTACCTTTTAGGTCATATCTGTAACGGCTGACTTGGAAGTTTCTCGAGAATTCGTGAGAAGGGAATTCTGCTAATATCTCCTTTCTCTTTTTTAACTTTTCTTAATTTTATTATCAATTAGTTGTTCAATTATTCAATTATCAATATTGATAATCAATTCAATAAAGTGTATTCGGATTCCATTTCAATTTTGTCATTCAATTATCGATTTTTATTAATTTTTAATAGATTTCATTATAAATTTGTATTAGGGTTTGTTGTGGAATTCATTTGGTACCATCGCTGCTCTTTTACGTATGATGATTTTTTGTCTATGTTTGATACGGAGTATTTCTAA
Source organism: Dianthus caryophyllus (assembly GCA_023091065.1). NCBI lineage: Eukaryota > Viridiplantae > Streptophyta > Magnoliopsida > Caryophyllales > Caryophyllaceae > Dianthus > Dianthus caryophyllus. The sequence goes on from CM041517.1 coordinate 9,051,972, forward strand.
TTGATCTTTCGTTTACAGTTTGAAGTTCAAGATTTTCTTCACTTTCAAGCGCCGATGTTATTCTAGCATTTGCAAACATTGTGTTTAAGTCGTGTTGATATGTTGGTGTTCGCTTCGAAAGATTGATTTCAAAAGTTGTTTTGCCACCATCACGCCAACCACCCACCCATGACCCACCGCTTGCCGGCCGACATGACTCTTGCCACCTCCCGCCACCGCTGGCCGACCCACGCTTTACCCCTAGTCAAATTTTAATAGTGATTTTAAATTAGATCTATTAAAATTTAATAAAATTCGATAATGAATAAAGAAATTGAATATAATTATTGCCACAATGAATTGGTTATTTAAAATTTAAAATTCATGATTGAATTTTAGTTAAGAAAAGTTTGAAAAACACGACTGAAATAAAATGTACCGAAATGCCTTCTGGCCTTTACTAATCAAATCAAATTGAGTTTTCTCATCTATACCCTCGTACTTTTCACTTTTTTCAGCTGTACCCTGCGTTTGGGTTATCCCAGTTGTATCCTTAAACTTATAGAGTTAGTCTCAACCGTAACTAAACTTGAGTAAACCGTTAAATTTAGTCGTTTTCTTTTGTTTTTTTTATAATTTTTCACCCTTTTTTCTTTCTAGTTTGATAAAAATTGCCATTTTACCTCGCTTTAGTAAAAACAACAAGAAGAAATTAAAAAGAAAAAGCAAAGAGAAAGAGAGAGGAAAAAACAAAACAAAGCAAAAAGCAAATAGCAGTCGTGAAACCCAAAAGTTGATCAAATATTAAGGTACAGCTCCCCATTTTTGTAAATTTGATTTTGGTTTATTATATCGTTTTCAGTTGATTTTAGGCGATTTTAATTATAATCTTACAATTTGATTCATTTTTCATTCTTATGCACTATAAGAAATATAACAGTTGGTTGAATTGTTTTCTGTATTTACTTTGATATCAATGAATACATATTTATACTAATTACAAGGTTAAGACTAGCTAAGATTATTTACCAAAAACGATAAGGAAAGAAATCTAGTTTTCCTAATTTACAATATTCACACAATCTAATTTACTTGGAAGGCAAGGTATGAGATTATGTCGGGGAGTCTTTAGGAAGGTTAATATGCACAATGTTTTTGACCTGAAACCGACCCGACCCGTATTTAAGCCAAACCCGTATTGACTCGTCCCGTACTTTGACCCACCTTCTCAACACATGGGTGAGATTCATCGATTGGATTCCCTTGTCTCACTATAAATGGAGCCTTTGAGACGCTAAAATGTACACTATGCTGCTATCGTAGGTGCAAGAATCTTGACCGACGACGTTAAACACCTTAAAAGACATTGTGGAGTCAGTTTGATAGTGGACTTATTCAAAGGTTAATTTAGCTTGACTAGTAGTCAACTTGGCTTTGGATGGCTGAGGAAGAGCCCTTCGTACTCTTCTTACTATGTGTAATGATGATGCGACCCATGACGACTTAGGACGACACCTCTTGTACTCTTTTACTTTACTATGAGCAGACTCTCTGATATTGATGTGTGTAAGATGCTTTAGTTATGGGTAATGACTCCACAGAATACGGTAATTGACTCAAGTTTATAGTCTACTTGACACTGATGACTGTGGAACTGTGGAAGTGAATTTTCTGCACATTCTATGTAATGATTTCTGCTTTGTGATGGCTTTCCGTGTATTGTACTTCATTGGATTGTAAGATAAGATCATATCTATAGCTGCTGACTTGAAAGTTTCTCGACAATTCGTGACAAGGGAATTTGTTAATATCTTCTTTTTCTTTTTTATCTTTTCTTAATCTATATTCAATTAACTATTCAATTATTCAATTATTAATATTGAAGGAAGCTCAGATTTCCGATGAAAGGTGATACTGTTCCGGACAAGCCACTTGAGTGTAGCTCTAGCCCTATGACTTTTCTGTGCTTATGTCCGCATATAACTCCCTCCCACTTACAATGATGGATTGAGTGATTCCATGAGCTTAAAATTCCCTGGGGACGATCTAGTAATTGACTCTTTATAGCTAACCGAGCAGAATGATCTGTTTCGTTCCCTGGGGAACGAATAATATTCAGGGTAAATGTTGCTCTAACATGTTGCAATATGGTTGCAAGGAAAAGACAGAGCAATGTATTTTTGATTGCTTTCATTTTTTTGTGTTCCTTTTATGTGTTTGAGATTATTTCCCACTTCTTCAGTTTTTTTATCCTATAAATAGACGAGGCAAGGAGCGGGACCCCAGAATAGTCACTCGAAGTGGCAACAGACAAATTCAAGGCATATATCTAACAGTTGCTAATGTCTAGATGGTGCTGAAGAACAATCTGAAGAAATTAGCATGCATAACACCTGCCGATATGGAATTATGCTTCGTGTATTGTTATAAATTAAATATAAGAATGCGAGATTCGGAATCTTCTGTACATGTGGAATAATGTTGAGTCAACCAACTTTGGTGTTTGACTTTTGGACACCTAAGACTATGATTGGGATACAGGTGTTTGAGCACGCTACAGTCCAGGAGAATTTCGAGTTAGTAGAGTGTTAATGCCACAGAGAGTACCATTATCATGAGCTATAGTCGTATTCAGTGTTGTCTTAATGTACAGGGATCATTTGTGTTTTCTATTTTATTTCTTCAGAGAATTCTTCTTTGGTTTTATACTTTCTGTTTTGGAATGCAGCCAGATAAGTTTGCCGGAATCTCTCAAGTGTGTTGTTAAGCAGCCCTTATTTTGTTACCCTGAACAGCCGCCCAATTTCTCAAGTGTGTAGGTTTTATACTCTCTCAAGTAAGTAATAGACTGTTATTGTATATTGCTATCTGTTTATGAAAATTCAGGTTTCCTATGAAAGGCAACATTGTTTAGGACAAGCCTCTTGGATATATCTCCATCCCTTTTACCGTTTTTATGCCTTTTCCGACAGATAAGTCCCTCTCAATCACAGCCGTGAAGTGATTGATTACATGAGCTCAAGACCCTCTATGCTGGATGATCCACTAGTTGGCCCGTTATGGCCAGCGTGTTGAGGTCTGTATGTACTCCAGTATGATCGACACTAACAGTAAATTTAGTGCCTGTAAGAAGTTACGTTACGATTACTGGTTTTGTTTTGTATGTTTCTGCTTTGTTATATTTGAAACAGGCTCTTCAAGTTCAGCTCATGATATATGACATCCTAAGTTAATGGAGACTTCAGAGTTAGTTATAAATTTAAAAGCAGTGAGTGCTTTTCATGCTGTTGTTGACCTATGTGCAACCTTTGCATCCTTTACAGAATATTATATTAGCAAAGTTGAACTTGACTTAGAGTTCTGTGTGGAATATAGGTAGAAAGGTATAGCTCAAGCATTCAATGGTTTTTGTAATTCTGGGTAGTTGGTACCACTATCCTTCCCTCGCAAAACGCCGCCTTGTAATTATGAAAACGTTGGTATATTAACTTTATAAAAAGCTACATATTCTTCGTTAAAATGATTTTGCTACTAATGAATGTGACTTTCGTAGAGTAAAATATATTATCGTTTGAAAAGTTGTCTGGATATCCTGAAACTTTACGTGAATCTTTACAAAAGAGGTAGTTACATGAACTAATGACTGATTTTCTTCATTTCTGCCGATCAGCGGGACAAGGTCGTCTCGATTTTTTAAAATTTGCTTCGAGAAGATTAGTAGCCAAATACTTCAGCCGGTCTAATGGCTGGACGTTGACTAGTTTTTTGCTTGTATAACATTACAGTTTCAGTGATTTACTGACGTTGACCAGTTTTTTTTGTACAGTGATGATGCAGTTGAGGGTGCTAGGCGATAATGTTGACATTCAGTGGGAAGAAGATTGATCCTCGACGTTCCAGGTCTGCTCTGCGACCGTTAACGTAATATGTATTATTAAGAATTTATTTCCTCATTTGCAAGAATTAGGAATCAAACTCACAATCAGTGGGGATATTTGAGTTTAAGTGGGTGGCTGAGGCTAACACTACCATTCTTATGGACATAATGATTAAGCATGAGTATATCACTAACACATTCCTTTGAAAGTATGAATATCTTATGAACAAAATCATTACCGTATAATATTTTATGAACAAAATCTTTTCCTAGGATTTTTTTTTTTTTTTTGGTTCTTCCTTCCTGATCCTTAGTTTCAGAGGCTGTTCTTTTTATAGGGAAAGAAACTAAGTTGATTTTGCTTGATATAAATTTAACCAACATATGTTGATTTTAGCTTCGCCATTGATGGTGTTGGTTTTCTTACAGACTAGTTTTAAAGCCCGTGCGATGCACGGGTTTTAATAATGTGTATTTGATAATTTTTTTATTTATCTTTTTCAATGAGTAAGTACTATTTGGGTTCGGCACAAATATTAAAAAAAAAATGTGAATTGTGATGGACTACTCTTTGATGCAAAATTGTATTTACTTCATTAGTTTGATTGACTATTTTATGTTGGCCATGAGTTTAGAGTTATGAGCTATGAATTCGTTGCTAAATTTTTATATGGTCGGGCAAAATTTTCTAACTCAAATAGAGGGCGGATACCTCTTTTTAAATGACAAATTTTAGCGGTCCAACCTCGTTGAAATCATTCCTAATGAAAAATGCATTCAATGGCAAAATTTGAAATCACCAAAGTTCTATAATTTTTGGTAATATGTATTTATAGATATTAACTTTGCAATATGTGCCTTGATAAGTGTGTAGCGCCATCATGTCCCATTTGGACTTGAATAGAGGATGTACTGTTTAACTTTGGCAATAGCAAAGCTACGTAGACGCAATGATACTAGATAATATTGAAAATTGGATACGAATAGTATACAAATGGTCACGAATGTCAGTAAAAGAGCTTTATCAAAATTATGTAAATAGTCACAATAGAAACATTTGTATGCAAGAATTAATGTATCTGTGATCTAAAGTGAAAGATTTGGGATGTTACTGTGGTTTATATAATCTGTGAGTAGAAACAACTGATATGATGTCTTGAAAACATGCATGATGTTTGATGAATGATAGTATTGGCTTGTGCGTTCAGCATTGTAAAGGTTTTCTCTTGCTGCTCGGAGGCTGCTTGTTGCATCAGTTATCTTCATTCGTTCTCGTGGGAAATGGTTTGAGCATGCCACACCAACACCAACCATGGAGTCCATGCATTTGACTTTGTGTTCAGCCGTGTCATGGATTGTTGTACTGTCAACTTCTTCAGTAATACTTACCAGTGCTGGGTCACCAATTTCAAAGGCTTTATCAGGCAATGCTGTTTCTGCATACATATGAAAATCGAAATCTTCCTGAAACATATGGTCAGTTGGTCTCTTTCCCGTCACTAGTTCAAGTAGCACTATTCCGTAGCTGTAGATATCGCCATATGTAGATACTTCATTTCCTAGTCCATACTCTAAAGAAAAGAATTTAAAACACAGAGTTTAGTAGCCGAACATGAGAAGAAATGAATTAGCTGTGATCAGGTTCTTGATTTTCGTAAAATTAGCTTTTTACCGTGTGCATATGCTACACAAGAATATAAGAATTAGAACTGTAGACATTGATATGGCGCCATTGAGTGATATCGAATTTCAGCACTACCTTCTCACATGTTTAATGTGGTCCTAAAAATTGGAGAGTGTATATCAAAAACTTGTTAGGGGAGGTATTGCCTCTAATTGCTGCCATTTCATTTTTATAGCACGAAGGCGAAGGCACTAGGCAGTTTTCACAATTTTTTCTTTTTTAGGTCAGATGTATGACTCTTAACTCAAAAAGTTCTGCAAGTTTGAGTGATTGCAACCATTTTGTAAATGTTTTGAGGGCTGCGGCATCGTAGGTATGCAGTGACGGCCAAATTCATGCCATAGAAGTCGAGATTTAACCATGAATAGGGATACCATGATGACGACTAAGACCGATGTTGTGTACCCTGGTTGGGGTGGTTATCTTTGGGTTGTGCGTTGTACAGTCTTGGAAGATTTCATCTGATATTTTAGTCCAGTCAACGGGCTTCAAAGTCTAGCATTTAACTTCTTGTTGGATTGCCTTTTTTGAGGATGTAATGAGCAAAGGTCCTACCAATGTAGAGCAAAACACGGGAAGAAAAGTCGAAATATGAGGCATATGTTATGTGGTTCATAATACAGTTTTCTTTAACTGTGAAATCTTTAGCCGTTACCATTTAGTGCCCTTTATGTAAATCCCTTTTTTTCTTCACAACCTAACAAACAATCCTTTTCTGCAGTCAACTTTCCGATGATGACATGAAAAGATATATTGTGGACACAATTCGACAATGGACTTATTCCACGCAACCAGCTTCACCCGGAGTCCACTTGGCCTGGGATGGCTGAAGAAAAGTCCGTTGTATCGATTTGTCTGAACTCTTAGATGATGACGCGACCTCGGTCCACTTACGACGACCCTTCTTGTATTCTTCTACTTGACTAAGAGACTCTCCGATGTTATTGACTCAATTTATTAGTCTTACTGACATTTGTGAATAATGACCGTGGAAGTGCATTTTCTGCACTACTAATGTAATGATTTCTGACTTGTGACATTATTAGCTTTCGGTGAACGGTAAATTGGTTTGTTTAAACATTGAGCAGGTGGTGAAGGCATCCCCTGTCGACTTAGAAGTTTCTCGACAATCAGTTTTGCGGGAATTGTCTTGATATTGTGTCATGAAAGCACATTCCAACTGCTTTGTAAATATTATGATGTTGGCGCTTCATTTGGGAGCTTTGTTGACTGGTTTTCTCAGCAAATGTCGCGACTGGACCATGACTGTCGCTTAGTGGGCTTGCACCAATACTCCTTATTTCATTAGAATTCATGTCGTTGTATGGTGTGTTGTTCGTCTTTTGAATTCACCTCCTCGGAAATGAAAACAAAAGATAGAACAATTTTCTTTCATTTGGTATTTTGGTCGAAATTCTTTAACTTCTCGAGATTAATAAAATCCTTGTGATCAAGCAAACAAGTTTGAACTATAAACGAATGAATGATTATGCCTTGCAGTGTATTTTATTTAGAAATTCGTGATAGTTAAAATTGTGCGAATTGTTGAGCTTTGTTCACATGTGTGTGGGTATTGTCGATTTGTGCCAGATCGGTAGAATTACGCCAATGCAATAATAAGTTTGAAGGTTAGCGGGCTACTCCTTTTATCACCATTTGGTTTTATGTCGGGAGTCAGAACACATGTTATGAAACGTATGATAACCGATAATAGAAATTACATGCGATGGCAAATTATGAAAACAAGACTTAGGGACGGTAATAGTGGAGTTTGGGGTCAGTAAAGCTACGCACTGATAGACTACACAATTACTGCAGAGTCGAAAAACATATTTTATTTTAAAATTTACGATTTCATAATCCCTTTTTACTTTTGAAATTTTGTGATCATTATTCATTCATTTATACGTATGTATTTTCTCATCGATCATATTAGTAAAATTGGCACGTGCTAGAAAAATCGATTGTGTTGTTAAAGTAAATCGTATGATTTGATCATGCAAATTTTAATTACATTGTTATAGATAATTAATCAAATGTAACACTATTAATTTTATGTATTTCAGATAAAATCATGGAAATTCGACAAAGCAACAATGTGTTAATAAGAATGGAGACTGCATGTGAATCTCTTCTTTATGAATTAAAGGTTTTAATCTTTTTCTTTGCTTTGCAATTTATTCCAATTTGTTTTTTTTTTTTTATATGTTTTTGTTAATTGGTTATTGTTATTATGTATAAAACATAATAATCGCAATATAATGATCACATTTTATAAACAATTTCGGTCTCATTGAACAATTTGTAAAATAAATAGGATGACTTAGCTTGTTACTTGTTTCATTTTTTTGAGCCTCATTCAAACTACTAAAATGTTTGAGGTTCTAACAAAGGCGAGTAGATCCAACTATCCATCACCCCGCCATTGATTGGTTACGATGTAAACTACACAATTACTGCAAAGTTGTTTAGTTTCTGAGTTCGTGAAGTTGCTATGGGGATGGGATGACATAATCTAAACATTACTGTGTAAGCTAGATTTTTGTAATAAGAATTTAGCATGATATAATCTTAGGAAAGTCTATAGCTTATTATTTATAGTATACTCCGTACAACATTATAGTAATTGGACAAACATTGTGAAGTATTATTGTACAATATATAGTCTGATTTTGGACAATTACATATGAAATCTGTGAAGGGTGACCACGGCATGATATAATCTTAGGAAAGTCTATAGCTTATTATTTAGCCATGGAATCGACTCCTGCGTTCAGCCCTGAGAAGGTTGTCTCTAGCAGTTTGAAGCCTGCTTATGGCATCAGTTATCTTCATTCGTTCATGAGGCAAATAGTTGGAGCATGCCACACCCACACTGACCATGGAGACAATGCATTCGACTCTTCGTTCAACTGTGCCTTGGACTGACCTTCGATTGTCGACTTCTTCAGTGATATCATTGTTTTGAAGCGTTGGGTCTACAATCTGCAAGACTTGATCAGGTAATGCTGCTTCTGCATACATATGAAGGTTGATATTTTCCTCGAACATTTGATCAGTTGGCCTCTTTCCTGTCACTAGTTCAAGTAGCACCGTTAAAGTCAGTAGATATCACCATCCGTGGATGCTAAGTTTCCTAGTCCATACTCTTTAGGCAAGAATTAAATAACATAAGTTAGTAGCTACATATGTAGATACCTATTTGTCACATCGATTATTTTGATCGTCATAATTCAAACTTTCGTCTATCTGTATATCTGCTAGTTCATAAAATATTAAAAGCGCATGTAGATTACTTTAGTCATTGTCGTTCATTCCATTGCACCAAGAAGCCAAAGAATAGGAAATCCTTGCCTTAATTTAACGAAAACGTTTTATTTTCTTATATTGTCAGCAAAACTAGTTCTTGTGCATTACTAACATTCATGTACTACATAATTTTAAAGTTGGAAGTGCTAGACTTACCTGGAGCAGCGTAGCCAACAGTTCCTTTGACGCCAACTGAGCTACTCTGATTCACGCTTCCTGGATGAGCAAAGAATTTTGCAAGCCCAAAATCTCCAACATGGGCGACCATGTCATCATCAAGAAGTATATTACTAGGTTTTAAGTCACAATGCACAATTGGAGTTTCATTCTCATGGTGAAGGTAGTTGAGTGCATGAGCCACATCAATCGCTATTTCCATCCTTTGAAGAAGGGTCAGGTTTCCTGCTTCGTGTAGCCATCTCTCGAGATTTCCTTTGGGCATGAACTCGTAAACCAGAGCTTTGAAATTGTTCCTACGAAAATCTGTACTTGAGCAGACTGTGATTATCTTCACTAGATTTCGGTGACGCGTAGTCCTTAGGACCTTGCATTCTGCGATGAAACTCTTTATAGCGCCTCGTTGCTGTAGGTTGAGTACTTTAACTGCAACCATCTTACTATCTAATACACCTTTGAACACAGTCCCAAAAGTACCCTCTCCAAGTAGATTTGATGAAGAGAATTCTTCTGTTGCTTTGAGTAGCATGTTGTAAGACACACTCAAAAATCCGTCTCCCATCGCTAAGTTTGAAGGGATAGAATCCCGTTTCTTTCTTCTCCTTGTTACAAACAACCACGTGGCCATGGTCAGCAGTGCAACCAGTGCACAAACTATTGGTATTGTGAGTTTGAGGAGAAAAGACATTCTTCTTCTGGTCTTCCTCTTCCCTTGCTCCATGCATCTTCGCAAGTGTAGCTGTGGGATGCCTCCACAGAGTCTACTGTTTCCAACCAGTGACACTATACTTGTATTAGTATAGATTCCCTTCTTTGGAACAGTCCCCTCGAAATTGTTGTAAGATAAGTTCAGGTAGGCCAAGGGAAACTCGGAGAAGTAAATAGGAAGTGGACCAGATAGATTGTTACGAGAAAGGTCAAGTATCTGCAGGCTAGACAAAACACTGAATGATGAAGGAATAGACCCATGGATGGAATTGCCTGCTATAAGGAAGTCCTGTAGGGCTACGCATCTACCAAGGTTATTTGGGAGTTCACCTGAAAAGTTGTTTTCGGATGCATCAATAATCACTAGATTGATTTGGTTGCTGATATCCTGAGGTAAAGATCCTGTTAGATGATTGTGAGATAGATCCATTTGAATAAGTAGAGCAGATCCTCCAAAGAGCGCATTGGGCAAGGTTCCACTAAGGTTATTATATGATAAACGCATGTATAACATGTTTTGACAGTTACCTAGGCTTGAAGGTATGCTACCATACAAGTTATTGCCCTCTAAATGAAGTTCGGACAACCGTGATAAATTTCCGAAGAAATGTGGAATTCTGCCGGTTAATTTGTTTGAGCTAAAACTAATTTGCTCTAGTTTATGGAGATTTCCAATCTCATTGGGGATAGTCCCTGTCAATTGGTTTCGACCCATATATAGTTGAGCAAGGTTTGTGAAATTGCCAATACATGCGGGAATCTCTCCACTTATTTGATTTTGTTTTATATCGAACAAGACAAGTGTTTTGGAGAGATTTGCCACAGATTTAGGTAAAGTTCCAGTGAACTTGTTTCCTTCCAACACTATGCTTAGGATTCTGCTACAGTTAGCAAGTGTACTGATGAAATTAATATCACCTTTGAGGTTTAAAAAGGTAAGGTCTAACCAAAGTAAGTTCTGAAAATGCCGAAAATCAAGTGGGCCGCCACCTGTGAAACTGTTCGATCCTAGTGCTAAATTGTTAAGATTTGTGAGGTTTAAAAAGTTGATCGGAAATGGACCTTTTAAATTGTTTTTGGTGATGCTCAAAAATTGCATTTGAGGAAGATTGAGGTGCATGTTTGGTGGTATACTTCCTTCTAATTGGTTGTCTGTCAATTCTAAATCCTGAAGCGATGTGAGATTGAATATAAATGAAGGAAATCTGCCTGTCAGGTAATTCGCTCCACATCCAACTAATGTTAAATTTGTCATTGCTGCAAAACTATCAGGAATAGTTCCCGTAAATGCGTTGTATGAAGCATATATCTCTTCTAAGGAGGTAAGGTTCTGAATAGTGGTAAAAAGAGGTCCAGTCATGTTAGTATTAGTAAGATGTATAACTCTGAGCTTGGACAAGGCTCCTAATTCCATTGGAATTTTCCCTCCTATGTCGTTCCTGCCTAAAGACAGAATTTTAAGTTTAATGCAGCGAGATAAGTTGGCCGGAATCCCGCCAACAAGTGTGTTGTTGTTTAGTTCTAATCTTCGTAGCCTGATTAGACGACCGATTTCTTGTGGGATTGTGCCATGAAGACTGTTTTCGAAAAATGCTATTTCTTGAAGGAAGCTCAGGTTTCCAATGAAAGGCGATATTGTTCCAGACAAGCCTCTTGAGTATAGCTCCAGGTTTGTTACCCTTTTATGCCTATGCCCACAGGTAACTCCCTCCCAGTTACAGTGGTGAAGTGAGTGATTCCATGAGCTCAAAATTCCGTCATGGTGATCCACCAATCGACTCTTTATGGCCAACAGCGCAGAATGGTCTGTTTCATTGCCTGGATAGTCAACACTATCCATTGCAATTGTTGCCATAACATGTTGCGATATTGCTGCAAGGAGAAGGCTGAGTATTTTAGTTTTGAATGCTTCCATTTTTTTTTGGCTTTTCAGTGTGTGTGTGTGTGTTTGTGGTATGTGTTTATAGTTGTTTCTCACTTTATGTTTTGATTCAAGTTTAGCACATGTCCATTTTTGTAGGAAATATCTCAATTACTGTTAACAAATGGGATTTTGATGATGTTTATACTTTTCTTGCTGTTATTGACAGAACGTTATATATATATATATATATTGGTAAAGTTGAGTGCATTTAGATTTTTTTTTTTTTTTTTTTTTTTTTTTTTTTTTTGGTTCCAATATGAGCCACTAGGGCAATACAGCGGGGGGAGGAGGATTTGAGCTTGTGACCTATAGTCACTGATACCTCAACCTTAATCACTAGGTCAAGATATTCTCGGTAGTGCATTTAGATTTTTAAGGCCAATACATCTTTACGAAATTTCTCAACTACTAGTTTTAAATGGAATTTCTAAAACAGTGTGATGTATGTCATTTTCATTCTATTATTGACCTATGTGCAACCATTACATTCCTTACAGAATATAAGCCAGCTCTTTCTATTTCTTATGCTTCTTTCTCATACGATAAATGTAATGTCATTTCGAGCTGAACGAGCAACGCCTTATTAGCAAAGTCGAACCTGACTTATAGCTCTGTGTGGAGTATAGTATAGGTAGAAAGTTATAACTCATGTAATCAATGGTTTTTGTAATACGTTGCTCCTTTATTTTTCTCTCACAAACTCTGCCTTCTAATAATGAAAACGTCTTCCCTTCTTTCAAATGATGTTTGCCAGTAATGAATGTGACTTTCGTAGAGTAAAATATACGGAGTATTATTGTTTGGAACAGTGTCTGGATATTCTGAAACTTTATGTGAATTATGACAAGAGGGGTAGCTAATGACTGATTTTGCTTCATTTCTACAGATCAGCGGGACAATGTCGTCATGATTCTATATTTTTTCTTCCAGAAGATTAGAACCAATACTTCTGTCAGTCTACTACTGGTTCAAGTTATGTTCAGTTTAGCATGCAGCCAATACTATCTTGAGTGATGTGTTGAACGTTGATCAGAATGTTTGTTTGAACAATGATGATGCAGTCGATGGTGCTACGTTTTTTTGTTGACATTCGGTGGGAAGATCAGTAGTCCTCAACATTCCAGGTCTGCTCTGTTAGACTGTTACCGCTAACTAGATGTTCATTACAAGATTTTTTTTTTTTTCCCATTTGCAAGAATCAGGTTTCAAACGTCTAGACTCTTGTTTAGAAACGAGAGAACTTATACTACTCAAACCAACCGATTTTGTTCGTGAAAATTGTGAGGCAACCAAGTTTGACGGTATGATTATGTGAGTGTTTTCAATACTTAATCAGTGGAGACTTTTGAATTAGTGGAACACTGAGGCTAACGCTACCATTTTTATGGATATCATGATTAAGCATGGGTATATCACTAACACATTCTTTTAAAGTATGAATATTTTATGGACTAAATCATTACCCCATAATATTTTTCCTAGGATTTTGTTTTGTAATTTTGCCTTTCGGTTCCTTAGTTTCAGGCTGTCTTATTTAAAGGAAAGTTGATCCAATTAAAACAACCTCTTTTGATCTTAGCTTTGCTATCGTTGGTGTTGGTTTTTCTTACAAATTGCATCATTTGTTGGTTTTTCGGTTCCACTACTTCTATTAAAGGTTATTGACTTTTAAGTTCCTAAATGAATGAAAAGATGGCTGAAAGATGACACATTATGAAGTACTCCGTAACTAATATGGTACCGATATCCATGTCTCTTCTGTTCTATTATTTACGAGTATAATTTTCCGCAATATACAGAGCCTGTATTTGCACTTCAAAGCATTCTTCAATACCTGACGTTTTTAGCAAACAACTAGTCATCTGCTTGTGAAGCAAGTACTTCCCCTGACATAACAGAATTAATACTAGGTTTGTTAACGAGTACTAGCTGACCCACATCTGCAATCGGAAATGTTTACCTCTTATCCTGTTGTATTCCACTAGCCTTCCCCCTACCCACATCTCTCACCGTGGTCACGGACGGTTTTAATTAGTATTATTAGTCTCTGTTTCCATTTTTACTTTTAGGTTACTGTATGGTAAAGATGATGCAGGAAGTTGTCGTTCTATTATCAAGGGAATTTGTGACTATGTTTGATCATAATATTGAGTTACTTTAGTGCAAAATTTGTGGAAGTTACTCCATCATTATGGTTCTATCACCAAAATAAAATGTTACCAAAATTATGGGTATTACGGTCTTCCCCCTTAGAAACGTATCTCCTCCCCAAAGTTTAAATTATAAAAGAACGAATGATCTTCCCTTGAATTGTTTTTCAGAAATTTGCGACTTGTTGAGGTCTGTTTCCATGTGTATGGTTAATGACTTAATATAATGTCCCACACAAGTACAATTACACTGATGCAATAAGTTTGTGCATTAGAGGGTTACTCCTCCGATCACCGATTGGTTTTAGGGCGGAGCACAACTTGAGTTTGGGTACGCCTGTATCACATGTTATGAAATGTACATATGATAACCGATAATAGAAATTGCATGCGATGGCAAATCATGAAAACAAGATTTAGGGACAATAATAACGGCGTTTAAGTTTGGTGTCAGTAAAGCGACACACTGATGCAAGGTAATATTGAAAAATGTTGGGTTTCTAACAAGAAGCTTGTTAATTTTGCAAAGCCGAGTAGCCCCAAGCCCCTCAATCTGCCATTGACTTGTTACGATGTAAAGTAGACGATGTTTAATTTCCTAGTGAGTGGATGGTGGGAAGGGATCAGACAGCCATAGATTAAAATTGAATAACAATTTAGCGTTCAATATTACCTCAAGAATTTGTCTTTCGATAATTAAAGTAATTTGTGATTTTGTTTGACTATTATATCGATTTAATGTTACGGATAATACGGGTATTACGATCTTCCCCCTTATAAACAAATTTCATCCTCAAAGTTCAAACTATAAACGAACAGATGATCATGCCTTGCAGTGTTCTTATTTAATTCACAGTAGTTAATATTTTGTGAGTTGTTCAGGTCCGTTCCCATGTGTGTTATTTCGCGAGCTGTTGAGGTATGTTCCCATGTGTGTGGGTATTGTCGATTTGTGCCACATCGGTAGAATTACCATGATGCAATAAGTTTGACGGTTAAACGGCTGCTCCTCTTATCACCATTTGGTTTTATGGCGTAACGCATGTTATGAAACGTATGATAATCGATAATAGAAAGTGCATGCGATGGGATATTATGAAAACAAGACTTAGGGACGATAATAGCGGGGAAGTTTTTGCGGTCAGTAAAGCTACGCACTGATGATAACTAATCTTGAAAAATGTTTGGGATTCTAACAAAGGACTGATTTTATTTTAGAAAGGCGAGTAGCTCCAACTAGCCTTCATTCCGACGTTGATTGGTTACTATGTAAAGTAGACAATTCCTGAAATGAAATGGATGGTGGGAAGGGGTCAGGCAGATATAGATTGAATTACCGCAATGTTGATTAGTTTCCGAGTTCATGGAATTGCTATAGGGATGGGACGACATAATCTAAACATTTAGATTTTGTAATATGAATTTCGCATGATATATAATACCAATTACGAAGTTTGATAAGAATTTAACATGTTATAATAGCTCGAAGCTCTTTTTATTGGATGGGGGTGGAAAAATTAGAAAATTCTCTGAAAGTCTATAGTTTAGTACTTAAAAGTATAATCAGCACAACTTTGTAGTAACTGGACAGACATTGTGAACTATTATGGCTGATTTAATTAAGTACATATGAAGCATGTGATGGATGACCACAGCTGATATTATGGCTTGTTATTCATTTGTCAGTCACGGAATCGACTCCTCCGTTCAGCACTAAGAAGGTTGTCCCTAGCAGCTCGAAATGTGCTTATAGCATCGGTTATCTTCATTCGTTCATGAGGCAACTGGTTGGAGCATGCCACACCAACACTGACCATGGAGACCATGCACTCGACTCTTCGTTCAGCTGTGCCCTGAACTGCCCTTCTATTGTCGACTTCTTCAGTAATGTCAATTTTTTGATGTACTGGGTCTACAATCTGCAACACTTGATCAGGTAATGCCGCTTCTGCATACATATGGAGGTTGAAATTTTCCTCGAACATATGATCAGTTGGCCTCTTTCCTGTCACTAGTTCAAGAAGGACTGTCCCATAGCTGTAGATATCGCCATCCGTGGATGCTAAATTTCCTAGTCCATACTCTTTAAGACAAGAATGACATGAATAAGACTAAGTTCATCTGATCTCCTTGTCTCGTCAGTGACAAAACCCCTTTGAGGCTCTAACTGTTAGGTGATGTTTCCGTCACAAGTGCAATCTTTCTTTTCTTTTTTCTATTTTGCTGATGGCGTTGGGGACACAGTTAATTTGGCCTGAGATAGACCTGGTGAATGACTCCAGTTGATAGTCTTCTGAACATGATGACAGTTCTGAAGATCCGCGAGGAATTCCAACAAGGAAACTGCTTTGATGCTTTCCTTTGTTACTCTGTAAATTGCAATCATCAAAGCTAAAACTTAAGCCATTATTTAGGTACAACCACTTTCTTTTGATTTATTATATCGAAAATTGGGTATGACCGTACGAATACAAAAATATGTTTACTAGTATATAATAAAGGGTCGCCGAATGTTACTATAAGCTTTATAAAAATTATGTAAATGGTCACAATAAAAACAGTGTTATACAAGAATTTATGTAACCATGCTCTTAAGTGAAATATTGGGAATGTTATTGTAGTTTGGATTGATTATTATAACCTCTAAAACTATAACGGAGACAATGTCTTCTATCCAGGCATGACGTCTGATCAATAATAGTATTGGCTCGTGCGCTCAGCATTAAAAAGGTTTTCCCTTGCTGCCCGGAGTCTGCTAATTTCATCAGTTATCTTCATCCGGTCTTGTGGGAAATGGTTGGAGCATTTTACACCGGCACCTAACATGGCGACCATGCATTTGACTCTTTGTTCAGTCGTGTCTTGGATTGTTCTTCAACTGTCAACTTCATCAGTAATACTTACCAGTGCTGGGTCGACAATTTGCAAGGCTTTATCAGGTAATGCTGCTTCTGCATACATATGAAGGTCGAAATCTTCCCGAAACATATGGTCAGTTGGTCTCTTTCCTGTCACTAGTTCAAGTAGCACTATTCCGTAGCTGTAGATATCACCATCTGTGGATGCTAAATTTCCTAGTCCATACTCTCAAGACAAGAATTCAAATAACAGAAGTTATAAAAAGCTCACATAGATTAGCGAGTCATTTTTGTTCATTCAATTACATTAAATAGCCAAAGAATAAGAAATTCATGTCTCCATTTTATGGAATATTATGTTCATCTTTATCATATATTCCCTCCATCCCAAAATAGTTGTCCCCTTTGAGAACATAGTGGGGTGTCGAGCTGCCGGAAGTAGCTAGCTGTGTTTTGGGTCTGTAAGTTTGTGCCCATTCGGGTTTAAAAAAAAAACAAAAATAGTTGTCCCCTTTTACCTAAACCTTGGATATAAGGAATTTAGAAAAATGTCACTCTCCTCTCTTAATCTTCACAATATTTTCTTATAATTTCAAATTTACCCCTAAACTAATATGGGTGAGCGAATACATATTCCCACAATAAGAATGCCCTAAGGATAATTTAGTAATTTTTCCAAAGGGGACAATTATTTTGTAATTTTTCAAAAACCAAATGGATACAATTATTTTGGGATGGAGGGAGTATTTCCGTTGACAAAGAAGGGAAAAAAAAAAAGTCCCTATGCTTCAGCAATATCATCGATATTTCTTTTTCTGGAAACTTCACACGGATATTAGAAATATGACAATAAGATACCAATATAATTTTAATATTACCTTTTAGGTCATATCTGTAACGGCTGACTTAGAAGTTTCTCGAGAATTCGTGAGAAGGGAATTTCGTTAATATCTTCTTTTTCTTTTTTAACTTTTCTTAATTTATTTTTAATTAACTGTTCAATTATTTAATTATAAGTAATTCTCCTGTGAGGCTGAACTCACACTAAGTAAATGTGAGACCAATGTACAAATTGCAGTTAAAGGGGTACAAAAATATGAAACAAATCTATTAAAGTCACTAACAGGGGTACTAAAAAGATTTAGTATCAATTAATCATAATTATCACTTAAATAGTACAAAAGCTATATAATCGGGTACAAATAAGGCGGATTTACAATAATTTATTGTAAGGCCTAACTTACATAAGTGTTTAATTATTAATATTGATAATCAATTCAATAAAGTGTATTCGGATTTGATTTCAATTTTTGTCATTCAATTATCGATTTTTATTAATTTTTAATAAATTTCATTATAAATTTGTATTAGGGTTTGTTGTGGAATTCATTTGGTACCATCACTACTTTTTTACGTGTGATGATTTTTTGTCTATGTTTGATTTTTCTAATTGATCTTTCGTTCTCAGTTTGAAGTTTAAGATTTTCTTCACTTTCAAGGCCTGATGTTATTCTAGCATTTGCAAACATTGTGTTTAAGTTGTGTTGATATGTTGGTGTTCGCTTCGAAAGATTGATTTCAAAAGTTGTTTTGTCACCATCACGCCAACCACCCACCCATGACCCTCACTTGTCGGCCGACATGACTCTCGCCACCTCCCGTCACTGCTGGCCGACCCACGCTCTACCCCTATTCAAATTTTAATTGTGATTTTAAATTAAACCTATAGTTTTTTGTCAGATAATACCTTTTATTTAGGGTCATTTGTGAGATAGTACCCTTTATTTTATTTTTTATTTTCTAGTACCTTTTATTTTTCAATTTTGTGAAAAAGTACCAAATTATGAATTCCGGTGAAAAAAGACAATTTTCCGGGGAAAGAAGTCAATTTTCCGATGAAATTCTTGTTTGGCACTTAAACCTAATAAATTTTGCCTCTATTTGTTAAAACCTACATAATTCTAATTCTAATTTCCCCAAAATATAAACCACCTCCAATTGTTCTCTCTAAATTCATTTTTCACCCCCAAAATTAAATATTTTCCTTCAACTCTTTCTACCCAAAATTAAAGTTGTCAAGTAAAAGTAGTCATTGAAAAGATCTTAAAAGAGGATGATGAGAAGAAGTTTAAAAAAGTAATGAAAGACTTAATTGATGTTGGCTAATTTGGAAGACTTTAATTGAAAGATGTGAAAGAGGTTAAATTAAAGAAGAAGAAGAAGAATAAGAAGAAGAAATGTCAAATTAGGTTAGTTTAATGATAATTATGTAATTGATTGAAGAATTTAACAAATTAAGTTTATGTTAACAAAATAAACTAATTGAAGGAATGCTTTAACAAATAAAAAGAACAAAAATTAAAGGTCAACAACCGGAAAGTTGACTTTACTTACCGGATTTCATTATTTGGTACTTTTTAACAAAATTGAACAATAAAAGGTACTAGAAAACAAAAAATAAAATAAAAGATACTATCTCACAAATGACCTTAAATAAAAGGTAGTATCTGACAAAAAAATCCTTAAATCTATAGAATAGCTAAAATTGAAATTGATTATAATTATTGCCACAATGAATTGGTTATTAGAATTCATGATGAATAATTGATTGAATTTAAATTAAGAAAATTTTGGGAAAAAAAAGAACATTTTATAACACGATCGAAATAAAATGTACCGAAATGCCTTTCAACCCTTACTAATCAAATCAAATTGGATTTTCTCATCTATACTCTCGTACTTTTCACTTTTTCCGGCTGTACCATGCGTTTGGCGTATTTCCAGTTGTATGCTTAAACTTATAGAGTTAGTCCCAACCGTAACTAAACTCGGGTAAACCGTTAAATTTAGCCCAGAGGCGGATCTAGAAAGGTTGAATTGGAGGTGCATAAAAACAAATACCAACATAAATATTTTTTACGTAGTATTAATGTACTAAATACATGGGAAGAGAATTGAACCCCAGACCAATTGCACACTAAGCCCAAGAACTTACCACCCAATAAAAAATCACTAGGCCACAACATATTTAATAAAAATTAATGCTGAAAAAAAATCTTTATTCTAAAATTATTGGGGGTGCACCCGCACCCATTGAACCACCCCTCAATCCGCCTATGATTTAGCTGTTGGTTTTGTTTTATACGGAGTTCACCCTTTCTTTATCGTAATTGATCAATTGTACCCGAGTTTTACTCACTTGTACCCCTTTTTGCCATTTTTTTTCCCTCTTCTACCCTTCCACATTCTCAAATTCTCTCTTTGAAACCTAACCCTAAAATCATCAATTTAACCCTAAAATCATTCTAATTCAATTGATTTCTTCAATAATCCACTACAAAATTAAATTATAGATTTAAATATGGATTTGAATTCAAGTATTCATTTTTTTTTATTAAATTATTATGTATGTACTTTGTTTATTTATTTTTTGATTAGTTGAATTTGGTTTGCTATAGTTGTTCATGGTGGTGGAAGGTGAGTCATGGTGGGGCTGGGGTTGGTCACGTCGGTGGCGGCACAGGGCGAGAGCCATGGTGGTGCGTAGGGTGGTCGTGATGGCATGTGGTGGTCAGGACGTGGATGACGGTGGCGGGTGTGGTGGAGGCAGGGTCGGGTTTGGGTCAAGTGGGTCGTGAGTCACGGTAGGTTTGGGCCCGTGGTTTGCGGCAGATCTGGGCCGAGTGGGGGGTTGATTGTGCGGATGGGCTGGGTGGTTAGTGGGTGGTGAGGGTGGTTCGTGGGTGGTGGGGTGTTTTGGTTATTATTATTATTATTATTATTATTATTATTTTTTGTCCGGAGGACGTCAAGAGATAGGGATGGGCGAGGAGGGCCAATAGGTGGTGGTTTTACGGTGGATTGCGGTGGTTGACGGCGACGGTAGTATTTAGGTTTGATTTTATAATTAGAGAGAAAATGAAAGTTAGAGAAAAGTGATGAATAAATGACGAGGGTAAATTTGTAAAAGATGGGTACAATAGAGTAAAAGTTGGGTACAGTTGAACAACAACCTTCTTTATTTGGTTTGAATGTTTGATAAAATTGCCATTTTACCTCGCTTTAGTAAAAAAAAAAAAGATGAAATAAAAAAAAAAAAAAAAAAAAAAAAAAAAGAAAAAACAAAGAGAAAGAGAGGGGAAAAAAAAAAAAAACAAAGCAAAAAGCAGTCGTCAAACCCAAAACTTGAACAAATATTTAGGTATAGCTCCCCATTTTTGTTAATTTGATTTTGGTTTATTATATCGTTTTCAGTTGATTTTAGGCGATTTTATTTATAATCTTACAATTTGATTCATTTTCATTCTTATGCACAATGTTAGTTTAAAATTGGTATTATTGAAATGTTGCAGGAATTTCTTGTTCTATAATCAAAGGAATTTGCGATTATGTTTGATTATAATATTAATATTGATATTGAAGTTCCTTAGTGTAAAATCTGTGAAAATTAAGTTAAAATGTTTACTGAAATTGTGGTTATTATAGTCTTTCCCCCTTATAAACAAATTCCGTTAAAAAAGTTTTAACTATAAATGAACGAATAATCATGCCTTGCCGTTTCCGTGCTTTTTTTAGAATTTTGCGGTGGTTAAAATTGAGATTTGTTCCCATGTGTGAGGGGTTAATGTAATGTCCTACATCGGTAAAATTACACTGATGCAATGCAATACGACGTTTGTGAACTGATTTTAGGGCGGAGCACACGTTATGAAATGTATGATAAAGACAATAGAAATTGCATGGGTGGCGAATTTATAAAAATCAGATTTAGGGAATCAGTCAATAAAGCTACGTACTACGCACTGACGCAAGGTAATCTGGGAAAATGTTTGGCATTCTAACAAGCGACTGGTTTTATTACACTTTAGCATTCAGTATTACTGCTAAATATTTATTATCACGAAGCTCTCTTTTATGGTATAGGGCTAAAAATTGCAAAATTTATCCTAGGAATTTCTATAGTTTTTTACTCATACTATACAGATTTAGAGTAATTGGACAGACATTATGGACTATTATTGACTTATTGTACATTATATAGTCTGATTTTTGATGATTACCGTATAAAACCTGTGATGGCCGACCTCATCTGATGTTATGGCTTGTTATTCATTTGTCAGTCACGGAATCGACTCCTCCGTTCAGCACTGAGAAGATTGTCTCTGGCAGCTCGAAGCGTGCTTATAGCATCGGTTATCTTCATTCGTTCATGAGGCAAATGGTTGGAGCATGCCACACCCACACTGACCATGGATACCATGCACTCGACTCTGTTCAACAGTGCTCTGGCCTGCCCTTCGATTGTTGACTTCTTCAGTAGTGTCATTGTTTTGAAGCATTGCGTCTACAATCTGCAAGACTTGATCAGGTAATGCCGCTTCTGCGTACATATGAAGGTTGATATTTTCCTCGAACATTTGATCAGTTGGCCTCTAGCCTGTCACTAGCTCAAGTAGCACTGTTCCGTAGCTGTAGATATCACCATCCGCGGAAGCTAAATTTCCTAGTCCATACTCTTTAGGCAAGAATTTAAATAACATAAGTTAGTAGCTACATATGACGATATCCTGAA
Source organism: Dianthus caryophyllus (assembly GCA_023091065.1). Lineage (NCBI taxonomy): Eukaryota > Viridiplantae > Streptophyta > Magnoliopsida > Caryophyllales > Caryophyllaceae > Dianthus > Dianthus caryophyllus. Next base: position 9,074,210 of record CM041517.1, read on the forward strand.
GTCAGTTAGTAGCTACATATGACCCTCTATGCTGGATGATCCACTAGTTGGCCCGTTATGGCCAGCGTGTTGAGGTCTGTATGTACTCCAGTATGATCGACACTAACAGTAAATTAGTGGCTGTAAGAAGTTACATTATGATTACTGGTTTTGTTTTGTATGTTTCTGCTTTGTTATATTTGAAACAGGCTCTTCAAGTTCAGTCATGATATATGACATCCTAAGTTAATTTCTCAACTAGTAGTAATAATTGGAATTTCGATGCTGTTTGTAATTTCAATGCTGTTATTGACCTTAAGGTAATTAATAATGAGGTAAAGTTTTATTGCATTCCCATTTGAAATTGCTCAACTATTAGTTATAAATTCTAAAGCAGTGAGTTCTTTTCATGCTGTTGTTGACCTATGTGCGACCTTTGCATCCTTTACAGAATATAGGTAGAAAGGTATAGCTCAAGCATTCAATGGTTTTTTGTAATACTGGGTAGTTGGTACCACTATCCTTCTCTTGCAAAACGCCGCCTTGTAATTATGAAAACGTTGGTTTATTAACTTTATATAAAGCTTCATATTCTCCTTTTTAATGATTTTGCTTCTAATGAATGTGACTTTCGTGGAGTAAAATGTATTATCGTTTGGAAAGTTGTCTGGATATCCTGAAACTTTACGTGAATCTTTACAAAAGAGGTAGTTACATGAACTAATGACTGATTTTCTTCATTTCTGCTGATCAGCGGGACAAGGCTGTCTCGATTTTTTAAAATTTGCCTCAAGAAGATTAATAGCCAAATACTTCAGCCGGTCTAATGGTTCAAATTATGTTCTGTACTTCTGTCAAGATTTTGGCATGTATAACATAACAGTTTCAGTGATTTGCTGAACGTTGACCAGTTTTTTTTGTACTGTGATGACACAGTCGAGGGTGCTAGGCAATAATAGTGATCTGCTCTGTGACCGTTAACGTAATATATATTATTAAGAATTTATTTCCTCATTTGCAAGAATTAGGAATCGAACTCACAATCAGTGGGGACTTTTGAGTTTAAGTGGGTGGCTGAGGCTAACACTACCATTCTTATGGACATAATGATTAAGCATGAGTATATCACTAACACATTCCTTTTGAAAGTATGAATATCTTATGAACTAAATCATTACCATATAATATTTTATGAACAAAGTCTTTTCCTTTGAAAGTAATATTTTCCTAGGATTTTATTTTTTAGTTCTTCCTTCCTGTTCCTCAGTTTCAGAGGTTGTTCTTTTTAAAGGGAAGGAAACTAAGTTGATTTTGCTTGATATAAATTTAACCGATATCTGTTGATTTTAGCTTCGCCATTGATGGTGTTGGTTTTCTTACAGATTATGTCATGTGTAGTTTCTCAGTTCCATTTTTTTTTAACAGAGGCAAAATTAAGAAACACAATAATTTTTTGATAGGCTTGAAAACAAGTTCTCAGTGGTACACATCTCCTTCAGTCAGAAACGTTTGTTAAATTATCAAATTTAATTTATATCTTCTATTTCGGTCATTATTGGCCTTTTTGTTTTCAATATGTCGTAATGAGAATTTTTGATATTTAGTTGTTGATGTATTCCACTTAATTAAATTTACTCACTTCCATTCAATCACTATGCTGACACTTAGATCTTACAAATACAAAGTCGTAAAATGTTTTGTTTGATGATAGTAGCACCAGTAGTCGAATAGATGCATAATGTTCCTATATGGCTGGTAAAACACGAGACTATCCTCAAAACATATTAAATCTTGGAACTATATAACTATATTAGAACATGTAGTTATCAGCGGACATCTTATTATATGGGGAAGTAAATATTAACTGTAGAAATTCTCAACGTAATTGTTATCATCCAAAAGGAATTTATATGTTTTTTAACGCATGACCTGGGTAAGATTAACCACATCCGATCTCCTTGTTTCACCATTAACAAAGCCCCTTGGCGAACTAACCACCACTAGATGGATGATGCTGTCACAGGTGCAATTGTTTTTGCTGATGACATTGTGGACACAATCAACTTGTCTCGGGACAGAACATGGTGAATGATTCAAGTTGATCGATTTCTGGACATGATGACAGTGTAGAAGATCCGCGCGGAGAATTTTACCAAAGAAACTGCAGTGCATTCCTTTGTTACTCTGTAGTCTGTACATTGCAATCATCCAAGCCCAAACATAAACCACTTTTTAGGTATAAGTGTATGACCACTTTCTTTTGATTTACTATATTCCTCCATTCCACTCAATTGTATACCTTATGTTTTGCGTTTCGCACACGAGTACAAGAGGTGACAAGAATTTAAGTTAATGAAATTACTTATAATACACTTGAGGCCATATCTGAAAAGGTTGAGGGTATTTACTTATAATAACAAATAGTATACGTACACTGTTGAGAAAACTTCAACATTTAAGTGGAAGAAATGAATAGTCGTTTATTTTTTTAATTTATATTTACTCTATCCTCTTTGCAATTGATTCATTTTCATCTTCGGACACAACATTGTGAAACTATTAATTGCTGATCCAGGAAGCTCTAGTTTTCCAATTGATGGAGTTCCGAGATCTGACCATAGGTGAATTGTGATGGACTATTTAATTTCTTGGATGCAAAATTGTATTTACTTCATTAGTTTGATTGACAATTCTATGTTGGCCATGAGTTTAGAGTTATGAGCTATGAATTCGTTGCTAAATTTTCACATGGTCGGGCAAAATTTTCCAACTCAAATAGAGGGCAGATACAAATAATGACAGATTTTAGCGGTCTAACCTCGTTGAAATCATTTTTAATGAAAAAATCCATGCAATGGCAAAATTTGAAAAGCACCAACTTTTATAATTTTCGGTAATATGTAGTTATAGATATTAACTTTGCAATATGTGCCTTGGTAAGTATGTAGTTGCATCATGTCCCATTTGGACTTGAATAGAGGATGTACCGTTTAACTTTGGCAATAGCAAAGCTACGTAGACGCAATGATACTAGATAATATTGAAACATGGTGTTTCTTACAAGATAATACAGAAAGTTGGATACGAATAGAAAATTGCTGATCAGTAATTGAGCTTTATCATTATATAAATAGTCACAATAGAAACATTTGTATACAAGAATTAATGTATCTATGATCTAAAGTGAAAGATTATGGATGTTATTGTGGTTTGTATAATCTGTAATGAGTAGAAACAACTGATATGATTTCTTGAAAACATGCACGACGTTTGATCAATAATAGTATTGGCTTGTGCGTTCAGCATTGTAATGGTTTTCTCTTGCTGCTCGGAGGCTGCTTATTGCATCGGTTATTTTCATTCATTCTCGTGGGAAATGGTTGGAGCATGCCACACCAACACCAACCATGGAGTCCATGCATTTGACTCTGTGCTCAGCCGTGTCATGGATTGTCAGTTGGTCTCTTTCCCGTAATACTTACCAGTGCTGGGTCGCCAATTTCCAAGGCTTTATCAGGCAATGCTGCTTCTGCATACATATGAAGGTCGAAATCTTCCTGAAACATATGGTCAGTTGGTCTCTTTCCCGTCACTAGTTCAAGTAGCACTATTAAAGTAGTCAGTAGATATCGCCATATGTAGATACTTCATTTCCTAGTCCATACTCTAAAGAAAAGAATTTAAAACACAGAGTTTAGTAGCCGAACATGAGAAGAAATGAATTAGCTGTGATCAGGTTCTTGATTTTCGTAAAATTAGCTTTTGGCCGTGTGCATATGCTACACAAGAATATAAGAATTTGAACTGTAGACATTGATATGGCGCCATTGAGTGATATCGAATTTCAGCACTACCTTCTCACATGTTTAATGTGGTCCTAAAAATTGGAGTGTATATCAAAAACTTGTTAGGGGAGGTATTGCCTCTAATTGCCGCTATTTCATTTTTATGCGAAATATGTTGAATTGGCTGTTTAAACCTCTAGTACGAAGGCGAAGGCACTGGGCAGTTTTCACAATTTTTTTTTTGTCAAGAAATGTTCCATCCTCAAAATTCAGGTCAATGTATGACTCTTAACTCGAAAATTTCTGCAAGTTTGAGTGATTGCAACCATTTTGTAAATGTTTTGAGGGCTGCGGCATCGTAGGTATGCAGTGACGGCTATATTCATGCCATAGAAGTCGAGATTTAACCATGAATAGGGATACCATGATGACGACTAAGACCGATGTTGTGTACCCTGGTTGGGGTGGTTATCTTTGGGTTGTGCGTTGTACAGTCTTGGAAGATTTCATCTGATATTTTAGTCCAGTCAACGGGCTTCAAAGTCTAGCATTTAACTTCTTGTTGGATTGCCTATTTTGAGGATGTAATGAGCAAAGGTCCTACCAGTGCAGAGCAAAACATGAGAAGAATAGTCGAAATAAGAGGCATATGTTATGTGGTTCATAATACAGTTTTCTTTAACCGTGAAATCTTTAGCCGTTACCATTTAGTGCTCTCTATGTAAATCCGTTTTTTTCTTAACAACCTAACAAACAATCCTTTTCTGCAGTCAACTTGCCGATGATGACATGAAAAGGTATATTGTGGACACAATTCGACAATGGACTTATTCCACGCAACCAGCTTTACCCGGAGTCCACTTGGCCTGGGATGGCTGAAGAAAAGTCCGTCGTATCGATTTGTCTGAACTCTTAGATGATGACGCGACCTCGGTCCACTTACGACGACCCTTCTTGTATTCTTCTACTTGACTAAGAGACTCTCCGATGTTAATGTGTGTAAAAATGCCTTTCATTTTTTGGCAATGACTCCTTAGAAAATGGTAATTGACTCAGTTTATTAGTCTTACTGACATTTGTGAATAATGACTGTGGAAGTGCGTTTTCTGCACTACTGATGTAATGATTTCTGACTTGTGACATTCTTAGCTTTCCATGAACGGTAATTTGGTTTGTTTATACATTGAGCAGGTGGTGAAGGCATCCTCTGTCGACTTAGAAGTTTCTCGACAATCAGTTTTGCGGGAATCGTCTTGATATTGTGTCATGAAAGCACATTCCAACTGCATTGTAAATATTATGATGTTGGCGCTTCATTTGGGAGCTTTGTTGACTGGTTTTCTCAGCAAATGTCGCGACTGGACCATGACAATCAGTGCCGTGGGCTTCAGAAATTCACCTCCTCGGAAATGAGAACAAAAGATAGAACAATTTTCTTTCATTTGGTATTTTGGTCGAAATTCTTCGACTTCTCGTGATTAATAAAATCCTTCGTGATCAAGCAAACAAGTTTGAACTATAAACAAATGAATGATTATGCCTTGCAGTGTATTTTATTTAGAAATTCGTGATAATTAAAATTGTGCGAATTGTTGAGCTTTGTTCCCATGTGTGTGGGTATTGTCGATTTGTGCCAGATCGGTAGAATTACGCCAATGCAATAATAAGTTTGAAGGTTAGAGGGCTACTCCTTTTATCACCATTTGGTTTTATGTCGGGAGTCAGAACACATGTTATGAAACGTATGATAACCGATAATAGAAATTACATGCGATGGCAAATTATGAAAACAAGACTTACGGACGGTAATAGTGGAGTTTGGGGTCAGTAAAGCTACGCACTGATAAACGGTAGTCTTTAAAAATGTTTGAGGTTCTAACAAAGGCGAGTAGATCCAACTATCCATCACTCCGCCATTGATTGGTTACGATGTAAACTACACAATTACTGCAAAGTTGTTTAGTTTCCGAGTTCGTGGAGTTGCTATGGGGATGGGATGACATAATCTAAACATTACTGTGTAAGCTAGATTTTTATAATAAGAATTATTGTGAAGTATTATTTATAGTATACTCCGTATACTATATAGTCTGATTTTGGACAAACATTGTGAAGTATTATTGTACAATATATAGTCTGATTTTGGACAATTACATATGAAATCTGTGAAGGGTGACCACAGCTGATGTTATGGCTTGTTTATTCAGTTGTCAGGCATGGAATCGACTCCTGCGTTCAGCCCTGAGAAGGTTGTCTCTAGCAGCTTGAAGCCTGCTTATGGCATCAGTTATCTTCATTCGTTCATGAGGCAAATGGTTGGAGCATGCCACACCCACACTGACCATGGAGACGATGCACTCGACTCTTCTTTCAACTGTGCCCTGGACTGACCTTCGATTGTCGACTTCTTCAGTGATATCATTATTTTGAAGCGTAGGGTCTACAATCTGCAAGACTTGATCAGGTAATGCCGCTTCTGCATACATATGAAGGTTGATATTTTCCTCGAACATTTGATCAGTTGGCCTCTTGCCTGTCACTAGCTCAAGTAGCACTGTTCCGTAGCTGTAAATATCACCATCCGCGGAAGCCAAATTTCCTAGTCCATACTCTTTAGGCATGAATTTAAATAACATAAGTTAGTAGCTACATATGACGATATCCTGCAGTCAGTTTCTTGATCGTCGTAAATATAAAAAGCGCACATAGATTACTTCACTTTCGCTCATTCCGTTACATCAGGAAGCCAAAGAATAGTAAATCCTTGGCTCCATTTGACGAAAAATTATGTTTTAACTTCTTCATATTGTCAGCAAAACTAGTCCTTGCGCATTACTAACATTCATGTACTATATAATACTCCGTATTAAAGTTGGACTTGCTAGACTTACCTGGAGCAGCGTAGCCAACAGTTCCTTTAACACCAACTGAGCTGCTTTGATTCACGCTTCCGGGAGGAGCGAACATTTTGGCAAGCCCAAAATCTCCAACATGGGCGACCATGTCATCATCAAGGAGTATATTGCTAGGTTTTAAGTCACAATGCACAATTGGAGTTTCATTCTCATGGTGAAGGTAGTTGAGTGCATGAGCCACATCAATCGCTATTTCCACCCTTTGAAGAAGGGTCAGGTTTCCTGCTTCGTGTAGCCATCTGTCGAGATTTCCTTTGGGCATAAACTCGTAAACCAGCGCTTTGAAATTGTTCCTACGAAAATCTGTACTTGAGCAGACTGTTAATATCTTCAGAAGATTTCGGTGACGAGTATTCCTCAGGACCTTGCATTCTGCCATGAAACTCTTTGTAGCCCCTCGTTGCTGTAAGTTGAGTACTTTAACCGCAACCATCTTACCATCTAATACCCCTTTGAACACAGTCCCGAAAGTACCCGCTCCAAGTATATTTGATGAAGAGAATTCTTCTGTTGCTCTGAGTAGCATGTTGTAAGACACATGTAAAAATCCTTCTCCCATAGCTAAGTTTGAAGAGATGGAATCCCGTTTCTCTCTTCTCCTTGTTACAAACAACCAAATGGCCATCGTCAGCAATAAACCAAGTGCACAAGATATTGGTATTGTGAGTTTGAGGGCAAGCGACATCCTTCTGGTTTTCCTCTTCCCTTGCTCCATGCATCTTGACAAGTGTAGCTGTGGGATGCCTCCGCAAAGCCTACTGTTTCCTACTAGTGACACTCCACTCATATTTGTGTAAATTCCCTTCTCTGGAACGCTTCCCTCAAAATTGTTATAAGATAAGTTCAGGTTGAACAAGGGAAATTCAGAGAAGTAACTTGGAATTGGACCAGATAGTTTGTTACGAGAAAGGTCAAGTGTCTGTAGACTAGACAAAGCACTGAATGATGAAGGAATAGATCCAATGATGGAATTACCTCTTACATGGAAGTACCAAAGGGCTGAGCATTTACCAAGGCTATTTGGGAGTTCACCTGAAAACTTGTTTTCTGATGCATCAATGACCACTATATTGATTTGGTTGCTGATATCTTGGGGTAAAGATCCTGTTAGATGATTCTGAGACAGATTCATTTGAACAAGATGAGGAAATCCTCCAAAGAGGGCGTTAGGCAATGTTCCACTGAGGTTATTATTTGATAAATCAAAGTCTAACATGTTTTGGCAGTTACCAAGGTTTGAAGGTATGCTACCATACAAGTTGTTGTCTTGTAAAAAAAGCAGCGTCAACCGAGATAAATTTCCAAGGGAGTTTGGAATTCTGCCAGTTAATTTGTTTGAGCTAAAAGCAGTTTGCTCTAGTTTATGGAGATTTCCGATCTCGTTTGGGATAGTCCCTGTCAATTCATTGTCAGACATATCTAGGAAAGCGAGGCTGCTGAGATCACCAATACCTGAAGAAATCTCTCCGGAGACTTGATTTTGACTTATATCGAACGTGTCTAATGTTTTTGAGAGATTTGCTACAGATTTAGGGAAAGTTCCAGTGAAGTTACTTGCCTGCAACTGTAAGGTTTGCATTGTGCTGGAGTTGGCAAGTGTGGTAATGAAATTAATGTCACCTTTGAGGTTCATGAACGAGAGGTCTAACCAGTTTAAGTTCTGGAAATGTCGAAAATCTAGCGGCTCACTGCCTGTGAATTTGTTACCACGTAAAACTAGATAATTGAGACTTGTGAGGTTTAAAAAGGCGATTGGAAATGGCCCTGTTAAGAAGTTCATGCCAAGGTTTAAAACTTGCATTCGAGGAAGTTTGAGGTGTATATGTGGTGGGATATTTCCTTCAAATTGGTTGTAGGTTAACTCTAAACCCTGAAGAGATGAGAGATTCAATAAAAATAAAGGAAATTTGCCCGACAGATTATTTTCTAGACATCCAACAATTGTTAGATTTTTCATTGCAGCAACACTGTCAGGTATATTTCCTGTGAATGCATTGTAAGCAGCATATATTGTCTCTAAGGAGGTAAGGTTCTGAATGACAGAAAAAAGAGGTCCACTCATATTAGTATTTTGAAGGTCTACGTATTTGAGCTTGGACAAGGCTCCTAATTCCTTTGGAACATACCCTCCTAGGTTGTTCCTAGATAGAGACAGAATTTCGAGGCTAATGCAACCAGATAAGTTGGACGGAATTCCGCCAACAAGTGTGTTGTTCTGCAAATGCAATCCTTTTAGCCTGAAAAGACGGCCAATTTCTGATGGAATCGTGCCACGAAGACTGTTATTAAAAAGTGTTATTTCAAGGAGGAAACTAAGGTTTCCAATGAAAGGCGAGATTATTCCTGACAATCCTAGTGAGTATAGCTCTAATCCTATTACCCTTCTATGTCTATGCCCACAGACAACTCCCTCCCAATTGCAGTGGTGAAGTGAGTGATTCCATGAGCTCAAAACGCCGTCATGGTCCACTAGCCGACTCCTTATGGCCAATAGAGCAGAATGATCTGTTTCATTCCCTGGAAAATCAATACTGCCCGCTGCAATTGTTGATTTTACATGCTGCAATATTGTCGCAAGGACAACAAGGTAGAGTATTCTAGCTCTCATACTTTTTTTTTTTTTTTTGGGGCTTATTTTTTGTGTCCTGAGTTTGTTTGTCATTTCGTAGGTTTGTTCCTTTATATAGATGAGACCTTGAGATGTGCTCAGTGTAGATTAGGGATTGGTTTTGACTATTCAAGTTTGTTTTACAATAAGCATGACTGTAGAGTGTAGACCTGTAAAAATTCGACCCAACCCGAAAACCCGACCCGACCCATTTTTTAAGGGTCAAGACCCGTAAATTTTGACCTGTGACCCAAACTAACCCGTTAATTTAGGGCATGACTATTTCCACCGATGTTTTGGCTACGCCCACTCTAATTTTACCTGTATTAAGGCACTCTTCTTTAGCTTATAATTTTGATTGGATTAGCCAAAATTGAGTGGCATTATAGTCTTCCTTAACTTAGGGTCAAGACCCGACCCGACCCGTTTGACCCGATGGGTCAAAAATTAAGATTGAAATATTATGATAATATCATAAATAGACTATTTTAATTTTATAAATTACAAGAATGAATAAATATCAAGTTTAGTATTACATAGGTACAAATAAAATATGTCGATGATGTAAAATACCAATAAAATAATTATTTTTAATTAAAAAATAATAAACTAGAAGGCGCATAAAACGTATTTTGACCCGAAACCGACCCGCCCCGTACTTTGACCCGTCCCGTATAATCCGAATTCGAACCCGACCCGTCCGACCCGTTTTACTTGTCTAAGCATGAGACATACCTATTGTAAATCATCTGTGATAGAGTCCATAAAGTCATAGAGATAGGTTTTAACCATTCTAGAATCAAGGTTGTTTTACAACCATCCGTTTTGAACGAAGCCAAACATATCAGATAAAGCAATCTAGAATTGTAGACATTGATATGGCGCAAGAATCTTAACCGACGACGTTAAACTCCTTAAAGACGTTGTGGACTCAGTTTGATAATGGGCTTATTCAGAGCTTAATTTAGCTTGACTAGTAGTCAACTTGGCTTCGGATGGCTGAGGAAGATCCCTTCGTACTCTTCTACTATGTTTAACGATGATGCGACCCATGAGACTTAGGACGACACCTCTTGTACTCTTCTACTTGACTATGAGTAGACTCTCTGATATTGATGTGTGTTAGATGCTTTAGTTATGGGGAATGACTCCACAAAACACGGTAATGACTCAAGTTCATAGTCTACTCACACTGATAACTGTGGAAGTGGATTTTCTGCACATTTTATGTATGATTTTATTTATAATCTTAATTACAATTTGATTCATTTTCATTCTTATGCACAATGTTAGTATAAAATTGATATTATTGAAATGATCAAAGGAATTTGTGATTATGTTTGATTATAATATTGATATTGAAGTTCCATAGTGCAAAAAATTACTATTATAGTATTCCATTATTATTGCTCTATCACCAAGTTAAAATGTTACTGAAATAACGGTTATTATAGTCTTCCCCCCCTTATAGACAAGTTCCGTTAAAAAAGTTAAAAAAGTTTTAGAATCTTGCGGTGGTTAAAATTGAGATTTGATCCTGTGTGTGTGGTTAATGTAATGTCCTACATTGGTAAAATTACACTGAGGCAATACGACGTTTGTGAACTGATTTTAGGACGGAGCACACGTTATCAAAATGTATGATAAGATAATAGAAATTGCATGGGTGGCAAATTTATAAAAACCAGATTTAGGGACGATAATTGCGGAGTTTAAGTCTAGGATCAGTCAGTAAAGCTACGCACTACGCAAGGTAATCTTGGAAAATGTTTGGCATTCTAACAAGCGACTGGTTTTATTTTAAAAAGGCGAGTATAGTATCCCCAACTAGTTCCTCACTCAGCCATTGATGATTGGTTACGTTGTAAATTCGATGATTTGTTTCATATAGCAATGTAATACGTACCCGATGTGAAATGGATGGTGGGAAGAGGTCAGGCACATATAGATTAAATTACAATTTAGCATTCAGTATTACTGCTAAATATTTATTACCACGAAGCTCTCTGTCCTACCAATGTAGAGCAAAACATGGGAAGAATAGTCGAATTATGTGGTTCGAATTATGTCAGCAGTCCACTTCGCATGGAATGGCTGAAGAAAAGTCCGTCGTATCAATTACTCTGGACTCTTAGATGATGACATGACCTCGGTCGTCGTACGACAACAACCTCTCTTGTACTCTTCTACTTGACTAAGAGTAGACTCTCTAATGTTGATGTGTTTGAAAATTCCTTCAGTTGTTGGCAATGACTCCATAGAAAACGGAAATTGACTCAAGTTATTAGTCTTACTGATATTAATGAATAATGATTGAGGGAGTGCATTTTCTGCACTACTGATGTAATGGTTTGCGACTTGCGACATGGTAAATTGTTTATTTTAATCATTGAGCAGGTGGTGAAGGCATCGTCCGTCGACTTAGAAGTTTCTCGACAATCAGTTTTGGGGGAAACGTCTTCATATCGGGTCATGGAAGCACATTTCAACTGCTTTGTAAATGTTATGATGGCCGGCGCTTCATTTGGGAGCTGTGTTGACCGGTTTTCTCAGCAAAAGCCGCAATTGGATCGTGACAACCAGTGCCGTACGTGGGCTTCACAGACCATTACATTTTATTTCATAAGAATTCATGTCATTGTATTGTTTGGATATTGATTTTCCGTATACGAGTTTTACTCCCATTATATACTTTTTTCATTTTTTTTTTCCCTTCCATACCCTTTTTTACTCACCTTCTATACAAAATTCTCTCTTTTATTTTTCTAACTTTTCTTATCCTAAATTCATACAATTTTCAATTATTTCAATTAATAATTTCGATAATCAATTCAACAAAGTAGTAATTCGATTCAATTTCAAGTTTTTTCATAAAGTTATGTTAATTTTATTAATCTTGATAATTTTGGGTTCAAAATCAAATTAGGGTTTATAAAAAATTGGAATTTAGGTCAAATCGACATATAATTTTGTGGTCGTGTTTTGTCGAGCTCTAATCCTTATTCACAAGTTACTGCTTTCTTAACTTGCTTAATCCTTGTTACTCCGTAGACCTCGTGAATGGGAGCAGTGGGATTAATAGTCTCACAAGTCCTCGTGAACTCTAAATAATAGTATGTACACAAGCCACGTTCTTTAGTGTGCTAGGTATTTTTGCTCGATTCTTCCATTCACTAGGTCAATGGAGTAACAAGGATATTAATTGAAACAATTGAATTAGGTTAACTTTTCAATTATTAATTGAAATAATTGAAAATTGTATGAATTTAGGTTAAGAAAAGTTAGAAAAATAAAAGAGAGAATTTTGTATAGAAGGTGAGTAAAAAAGGGTATGGAAGGGAAAAAAAATGAAAAAAGTATATAACGGGAGTAAAATCCGTATACGGAAAATCATATTCGTTGTTTTATTGTTCGTTTTTTGATTTTACCACCTTGGAAATGAATCCAAAAGATAAACAATCTACTTTCATTTGGTATTTTGGTCGAAATTAATGAAATCTACCTTATTAATGATAGGATGTATCTACTGATCTTAATTAAATAAGTTTTACATGGAAAAGATTTTTGATCAGCATGTTCTATTCATTTCTTACGAAGTAGTTTTCTTTCTTCCGGTGATGAATGAAAAAATAAGTACTTGACTAATGTTCTCAATTGTCTCAACATATACCATAAAATTTCAACATTTCATTACAGATTTTTTTGACAAAATAGTCTGTTTTATTCTCAATGATATTTTTATTCAATTTTGCGTTGGATGAGAATTACTTTTTAGGTCATCGTTAGTTTAAAAAATTAAGGGGAATATTTTCCCTGGTACCCTCGAACTTTGTCAAATTACACATGGTACTTCATGTCTGAGGTTTATTTATACAATACCCTTCAACTTGGTGCTTATATGCTCAATATGCCCTTTATCTAACATAAAACTTGACAGCTTTAGTTTTTATGAAGTAGGTGCCAATATGTCTTTTTTCTAACAAAGAGTCGAGAAAGCGTCTACCAGGCAGGCGTAGGTAAGTTTGTTAATATTATGCCCAACAATCAAGTTTTTGGTTAGAAAATAGTGAATTTAGTGACTACGCGAAAATATGTTGGTTCCGTCAACTTAGCTTTCTGTGTATGTGGAATGGCCAGTTAAAACAATTTTTTATTAAGAAAGGTTTCATCCTCGAAATTTAGGTCAGATTTGAGACCCTTTACTCTAAAAGTTTCGTAAGTTGCGGTAGAAATCATATCGTAAATAGTTTGTAAATGTTTTGATGACTGTCTCATACGTGTGCAGACATGCAGTGACTGCCATACTCATGCCATAAAAGTTGAGATTGAAATATTGAATCATGATTTGTGATACCACGGTTCGGGGTGGTTAGCTTTGGGTTGTGCATTGTATAGTCTTGGAAGACTTCATCTGATATTTTAGTCGAGTCGACGGGCTTCAAAGTCTAGCATTTAACTTGTTGTTGGATTGCCTATTTTGAGGATGTAATGAGCAAAGATCCTACCAATGTAGAGCAAAACATGGGAAGAAAAGTCGAAATAAGAGGCATATGTTATGTGGTTCATAATACAGTTTTCTTTAACCGTGAAATCTTTAGCCGTTACCATTTAGTGCTCTCTATGTAAATCCCTTTTTTTCTTAACAACCTAACAAACAATCCTTTTCTGCAGTCAACTTTCCGATGATGACATGAAAAGATATATTGTGGACACAATTCGACAATAGACTTATTCCGTACAACCGAGCCTGACCCGCAGTCCATTTCAAAGAAAAGTCCGTTGTATCGATTTGTTTGGACACTTAGATGATGACGTGACCTCGGTCCACTTACGACGACCCCTCTTGTACTCTTCTACTTAACTAAGAGAAGACTCTCCGATGTTGATGTGTTTTAAAATACCTTCAGTTTTTGACAATGACTCCATTGAAAACGGTATATGACTCAAGTTATTAGTTTTACTGACATTGTTGAATGGTGACTCTGGAACTGCATTTTCTGCTTTACTGATGTAATGATTTATTGATTTCTGGCTTGTGACATGCTTAGCTTTTCATGAATGGTAAATTGGTTTGTTTAATCATTGAGCAGGTGGTGAAGGCATCCTCTGTCGACTTAGAAGTTTCTCGACAATCAGTTTTAGAGGAACCGTTTTGATATATCGGGTCATGAAATCACATTCCAACTGCTTTGTACATGTTATGAAGATTGGCGCTTCATTTGGGAGCCATATTTACCAATTTCCTCAGTATAGACCGCAACTAGACTGTGACGACCAATACCGTTGGGCTTCACTGACCAATACTCCTTATTTCATTAGAATTCATGTCACCGTATGCTGTGTAGTTCATCTTTTGAATTTACCACCTCGGAAATGAAAACAAAAGGAAAAACAATCCTACTATCATTTGGTATTTTGGTCGAAATTCTTTGACTTCTCGAGATTAATAAAATCTTCTTTTTTAACTGTTGAATGTATCTCTACTGGTCTTAATTAAACAGGTTGTACGTGAAAAAGATTTTACTTTAAATTTGCCGGTAAACAAAATTGCACCGAAGATAGTGTTGTAGGACGCAGGAGTTATCGATTTGTAACTCGAGCTTCCCGAGACAAATGAGAGAACTTGAGCCAATGATATAGGACAAAGACCATGAGCCCACCCCAAAAGCTAGCTCAAGGGGTGGTAGACCCTTGCCCTATATAAACCCCACATCAACCTCCCATACGGTCGATGTGGGACTTTGCAAAGGCACAATCCTATAACAGATAGTGGTGTGAGAGCTTTCGCAACTCTGCGAATTGCACTCATCAACCCCAAAAACTTCAGCAACTATTTAGGTACAATGGTGGGAAGGGGTCAGGCAGATATAGATTGAATTACCGCAATGTTGATTAGTTTCCGAGTTCATGGAATTGCTATAGGGATGGGACGACATAATCTAAACATTTAGATTTTGTAATATGAATTTCGCATGATATATAATACCAATTACGAAGTTTGATAAGAATTTAACATGTTATAATAGCTCGAAGCTCTTTTTATTGGATGGGGGTGGAAAAATTAGAAAATTCTCTGAAAGTCTATAGTTTAGTACTTAAAGTATAATCAGCACAACTTTGTAGTAACTGGACAGACATTGTGAACTATTATTGTACAATATATAGTCTGATTTAAATAACTACATATGAAACATGTGATGGATGACCACAGCTGATATTATGGCTTGTTATTCATTTGTCAGTCACGGAATCGACTCCTCCGTTCAGCACTGAGAAGGTTGTCTCTAGCAGCTCGAAGTGTGCTTATAGCATCGGTTATCTTCATTCGTTCATGAGGCAAATGGTTGGAGCATGCCACACCAACACTGACCATGGAGACCATGCACTCGACTCTTCGTTCAGCTGTGCCCTGAACTGCCCTTCTATTGTCGACTTCTTCAGTAATGTCAATATTTTGAAGTACTGGGTCGACAATCTGCAACACTTGATCAGGTAATGCCGCTTCTGCATACGTATGGAGGTTGAAATTTTCCTCAAACATGTGATCAGTTGGCCTCTTTCCTGTCACTAGTTCAAGAAGGACTGTTCCATAGCTGTAGGTATCGCCATCCGTGGATGCTAAATTTCCTAGTCCATACTCTTTAAGACAAGAATTTAAATAACTGAAGTTAGTAGCTACATATGAAGATACCCAGGTGTCAGTGTCTTGATCGTCCTAATTCAAACTTTCGTCTATCTGGGTATCCTCTAGTTCATAAAATAAAAAACGCACATGTAGATTACTTTAGTCATTTTTGTTCATTCCGTTACAATAAGAATCCAAAGAATAGGAAATCCTGCCTCCATTTGATGGAAAGTTATGTTTATCTTCTTCATATTGTCAGCAAAACGAGTCCCTGTGCATTACTAACACTTAAGTACTATATAATTTTAAAGTTAGACATGCTGGATTTACCTGGAGCAGCGTAGCCAACAGTTCCTTTAACACCAGCTGAGCTGCTTTGATTCACGCTTCCGGGATGAGCAAAAAATCTTGCCAGCCCAAAATCTCCAACATGGGCGACCATGTCATCGTCAAGGAGTATATTGCTTGGTTTTAAGTCACAATGCACGATTGAAGTTTCATTCTCATGGTGAAGATAGTTGAGTGCATGAGCCACATCAATAGCTATTTCCACCCTCTGAAGTAGGGTTAGGTTTCCTGCGTCATGTAACCATCTGTCAAGATTTCCTTTTGGCATAAACTCGCAAACCAAAGCTTTTAAATTGTTCCTAAGAAAATCTGTACTTGAGCAGACAGTGATTATCTTCACTAGATTTCGGTGACGAGTATTCCTCAGGACCTTGCATTCTGCCATGAAACTCTTTGTAGCACCTCGTTGCTGTAAGTTGAGTACTTTAACCGCAACCATCTTACCTTCTAATACACCTTTGAACACAGTCCCAAAAGTACCCGCTCCAAGTAGATTTGATGAAGAGAATTCTTCTGTTGCTTTGAGTAGCATGTTGTAAGACACTCTAAAAAATCCTTCTCCTATCGCTAAGTTTGACGGAATAGAATCCCGTCTCTTTCTTCTCATTGTTACAAACAGCCACGTGGCCATTGTCAGCAATGTGACCAGTGCATAGACTATTGGTATTGTGAGTTTGAGAAGAAAAGACATTCTTTTTCTGGTTTTCCTCTTCCCTTGCTCCATGCATCTTGGCAAGTGTAGCTGTAGGATGCCTCCACAGAGCCTACTATTTCCGACCAGTGACACTGTACTTATATTTGTGTAAATTCCCTTCTTTGGAACAGTCCCCTCAAAATTGTTGTAGGATAAGTTCAGGTAGACCAATGGAAACTGTGAAAAGTAAATAGGAAGTGGACCAGATAGATGGTTACGAGAAAGGTCAAGTGCCTGAAGGCTAGACAAAGCACTGAATGATGTAGGAATAGATCCATGGATGGAATTGCCTTCTATAAGGAAATCTTGAAGGGCTACTGTGAGTATTGGGACTCGAACTCTAGACCTCATGACTAGAGTTAGTTAGAGTTTTGATACACTCTATTTATATTCATTTTATGCCCCCGGTTCAGTCGCATTTAGCTCGTATTTATTCGTATTTACTGTGACTTTAGGAGCTATATGTTATATTTCTCGTTACTGCTGCATTTCATTTACATATTGCAGGTTTTGGTGGTTTTGAGCCAAAACCCGAGACGATTGGAGCATTTGAGAATCGAGGCAGTGGACTAAGCTCGAGCGTGACGAGCTCGGAAACCAAGGGCCAAAGACCAAGAGACTAAGAGATCACGAGCTAAATAAGGCCAAGATTAAAGGGGCCAACGAATAAAACAAGCCCAAGTAGCATGTTGGGCCAAGGAAGAAAGGAAGAAGAAGCCGGCCCAAATAAATGGGTCAGGCCGGCCCCAGACCGGCAGCCGGCCGGCCGGCTGGCTTGTTATTTTCACGGGTTTTTGATTTAATCCGAGTTTATTTGTTTGGAAACTATATATTAGACACTTAGGACGTGATTTAGGCTATCTTATGTTTTATGCTTTATTTTATGTTTTGGGAGTTAGATTAGTTTTACTGCTCTTCATTATTTTTCTCTCAAAAACTCTAGTTTTAGTTTACTTTCAAGATTGGTTCTTTCATAATCGTCGATTACTAAAGTATTTATTCCGTGTTTATTCTATTTACTTTATTTGTTCAATTATGTCTTCTATCATTATTATTGTTGTTATTGCCCTTATTATGAGTAGCTAAATTTCTATTAGGGTTTAGGGTGATTTGTGATATTTGGTTCAGGAACATGTTTTAGGATTAAATTGGTTGAATAAATTGTGCTCTTGATTTCTTTCTACGCGTTTTATGTCAATTGAATTAGCATTATTTACTTTGATCACCGATTTATCTGAGTTTAATTGAACCTGAGTAAGTTTTAATTTAAGATCGAAAGCCGAGTTAAAACTAGACTTACGCGAGATTGATAAGTTGAATTTAGTAAGTTGCGAGAGCCCGCTAAATTTGCTTAAGGCTAAAATTGACTCGAGAGAGCGTTTTATAAACCTAGTCATTTGCACAGTTTATCGCTTCCTTCTTATAAATTTGAGTTCCTGAATCGTTGTCATAATGAACCCGATGCCCTAATCTTTCCTCTTATATATTCCAGTTTATCTGCTTTATTATCTGTTTTAGTTTATAGCTGAATCAAACCTATTTTCACACCCCTTGAGTTGACCTGTTTTTCACCGACTTTAACCTGAGACTACACCGTTTCCCTGTGGATTCGATCCCTACTTGCTGCTTGCTATTGTTAGTTGCTTGTTAGGTTTATTTTGATTAAGGTGATACGACTAGGCCTTATCAATTTTGGCGCCGTTGCCGGGGAAACGGCTTTGCTAGTTTTAGTTTTTGTTAGTTTTACAGGTTTTTCTCCCTTGTCTCAAGGAACCTAGTTCCTTGAGACCGTTTTTAATTGCTTGCTTGTAGTTTTGTTTATGCACAGGTCACCTACAGGTTTAGTTCCATTTGAGCCTGAACCTGAGCGAGCATTTCATCGGCTACGTAAGGAAGCAAGAAAGTTACTTGATCTTGATCTTGAGGAAGCGTCGCAGTCGGAGTCCAGTGCTGCGCAATCGTCCTACGAAGAGGACACACCTCCCCATACTCCGTTAACTCCACCGCCAGTGACCATGCCTAAACTTTCGAGTCACTCGGTGCCTAAACCGGAGTCCATTCCGAGTGGATTCACTATGCCCGCTACGGTGCAGGGCAACTTCGAGATTCGCCCCGCCTTCTTAAATTTGGTGGAGCGGAATCAGTTCGGTGGCTACCCAACCGAAGATCCTGGTCGGCATATGCAGATGTTCACCGACTATTGTTCTACAATAAAGCAAGCCGGGATTACGCAGGAGCAAATACGGGAAATGCTGTTCCCGTTCTCATTAAAGGATCGAGCCCGCGAGTGGATTACTGATCTGGACAAGGCAGCTGCGGGTATTACTGATTGGAGTGGGTTGGCTCTTGCATTCTACTCCAAATTTTATCCTCCAGAGCGTACGAACCAAATGAGGAGCCAAATTCAGGGCTTCAAACAAACGTACGACGAGTCGCTTGCTGAGGCGTGGGACAGGTATAAGAAGCTGATTAGAGATTGTCCTCATCACGGGCTTAGTACTTGGTTGGTGATCATGACCTTTTACAATGGGTTGTATGCGGAGAGCCGGGCTATTCTTGATTCAGCTGCTGAGGGACGTTTTGCTAATAACGTCGATGATGACAAAGCTTGGGGTTTGATAGAGGAGATGGCGGTTCACTCCGCACAGTTTGGTAAGCCGCGAGGGAATTCACGGTCCGCGCATGATGACCGTGATAAGGGGGCTATTAGTGCGCTAACGAGTCAGGTTGCTGCGCTGACTGCGCAAATTTCTATGCTGACAGGTGGTGGTTCTTCTAGTGCTCACGTGAACGCTGTCACAGGGCACGATATGGGTTATACTACGGGGTATGCTGCGCCCCAGGAGCAGGTTTTTGCATATCAATCCTACAACCAGAACCTGCCGTACCAAAACCAGCCGGGTTATGATCGTTCTCTACTATCTTACCGTAACCAGAATGTCCTAAACCCAACCACCCAACCACCACAAAATCAACCCTACATCCCCCCACATAAAAATTTCCAACCACCCCCTCCCAACTACCAAAGACCCCCATATGCACCACCAGTTCAACCTGCTCCTGCTCCTGTTGTTGATTCGGGTGTGAGTGAATTAAAGGCCATGATGCTGCAAATGGCCAAGTCACAAGAGATAATGATGCAGCAGATGCAGAAGAGCGACCAAGCCAAGGATGCAGCGATTAAAATGCTCGAGAACCAAGTGGCTCAACTGGCCGCTTCGCAAGCTACGCGTCAACCGGGCACCCTGCCGCCACAAGGTAATCCCTCTAATCCACCCCATGATACCGCGTGTGCTATAACCTTGAGGAGTGGTACGTTCTATGATGGCTCTAAGCATTTGGGGGAAGAAGACGAAGAAAACGTGAGTGATCCGAGGAAAAAGAGGTCTCGGTAGGTCGGCCGGCGTACGTCGATCGGCCATTTGGACACATTCTTCGCGGGACAAGTTGATTTGGGTGTTAATTCTAGTGCTCCCGCTGCTACTCCATCGGCCCCTATTCAAATAAAGCTCCCGTTTCCAGGTCGTCAGCGCAACTCCGGTACTACCGCTCAGCTGAGTAAGTTCGTAGACGTCCTAAAGACGTTGCAGGTAAATGTCCCATTTATTGATTTACTTCGTCAAGTTCCTGCATATGCGAAATTTCTTAAGGAAGTCCTAGCTAGGAAGCGGACCATAGATGGGGTTGAGACCATTGCTTTCTTGGGGGAGGGTAGTGCTTTGCTACAGGGTAGTTCACCTCCTAAGTTGAGCGACCCCGGGACTTTTTCGATCCCCTGTTCAATTGGGAAGTATGTCATTCAGAACGCTCTATGTGACCTTGGGGCTAGTGTCAGTGTCATTCCCTACTCCGTATGCCAGAAACTTAATGTGACTAAGTTAGGAGTTACCTCTATGACGCTACAGATGGCCGACCGTACTGTTCAGAGACCTTTAGGTATCCTAGAGGACATCCCGGTCAAGGTGGGGCAGTTCTATATTCCCGTTGATTTCATTGTCCTAGACATTCCCGAGGACCCTCACGTCCCGATCATTTTAGGGAGACCTTTCCTGCATACTGCAGGTGCTGTTATAGACGTGGGGAATAAGACCTTGTCGTTCTCGGTGGGAGGGGAGAAGCTCACATACACTAAGTCTAGCCTCCCCCGTGCCCCTATGCAGCCTGAGTGTGTGGCTGCTATTGACCTTGCCCCTCCGTCTCACTTTACTGGAGACTCTTTGGAGGATGTTTCCTTTGCTGTTTCTTGTGCAGGTCTTACGCAGGGTGGCTGTGATCCTGGTTTGGGGGAACGGAAGGTCACGAGGGCGGATGTCTACGATCCTGGGGATGGAGGAGGAGATCCTCGGTCTGAGGTGCGCAGCGCACGGAGCTGTTATGGAGAGCCATTTCGCGATGGAATACCTTGCGTGATGGATTATACAGCGCTGCCTCGTGAGGGAGGAGTTCTTTGGCGATCATCTGCTATTTCGCCGAGTGAAGCTGTAGCAAATGGCCAACAACCTTGGCCTGCTTATACTTGATGATTGTGGAGCTGTGATGAGTCGTGCGGGACTATAAACCAGCGCTTCCGGGAGGCAACCCGATGACGTTGTATAATTATTTAGCATTTGTACCTTTCGTTTGGTTTGATTTTATGACTTTTGGATTTTATTGAGCGCGCGAGGACGAGGGGTATTATTTTATGATTTTTAGCGCGCAGGTATTCATGGACTTTTAAGTCCTTAGTACGTTGAAAACGCACACGAGAAGGCCTCCCAGCCGGCCAACCGGCTGCCGGGCCAGGACAGGAGCCGTAGCTGAAATTTGGAAGTTGAAGAAAAATCGAAAAAATCACGTCAGTGGTTTGCCGGCCGTGGCCGCCGGTCCTGCATCCCCGCCACCCCTGTCCCATTTTCATGCTTCGTTTCTTGTTTGCTCGTGTTATCTGCCGAAGTACTTCGTTGTTGGACTGAATTGGACGCATATTCGGGGATTTTTAGCCCCACTCCACGCTCGACTTCGGTTTGGGGGAGCTCCAACTTTATAATGTGAGCCTCTTTACCCCTTTTACCCTCTTTCTCGTTTTTACTTTCCTTACCCCGTATGTTATGTGTCCTCCTCTGCTTCTGTGGTTATGCTGTTTTCCACATTGAGGGCAATGTGTGGTTTGGTTTGGGGGAGGGAAGCTCTTTCGCGCTTATTATTTCTTTTGCATTTTCTTTTGTGTGTGCATTTATTACAAAAAAACCCAAAAAATTGAAAAATTCAAAAAATTACAAAAATACGAGTCTTTTTGGTCTGCTTTGTCCTGCTTTGTCTAGTTTGGAGAATTGATTAGTGCGCTTACTTTGATCTTTAGTATCTTTGAGTCGACTTCTTATTGTCGTAGCTTGCACGATTGGTTTGTTTCCTGTTACTAGATTGCGAGCCTCAACACTAGCCCACTTATATTTACTTAATTCTTTCTGCTTTTCGCTTGTTTACTTTCGACTTTGACATTCGAGCTTGGCAAATGGTTTGTGGAATGTTTGGAATGTTGGAATGCGGTATGATTGGAAAGATCTTATATATGTTGGAGCAATGCTTCGATACTCTCGGAGGGGACTCATTGAATTGAGTAACCACAGTGGCCATGAATTTGGTTGCGACCGAGAGTATGAGTAATGATGTAACCCTTAAGGAAATATGTGTACCCGAGCGCGATTTTTACCGAGTGAACGTCAAGCTAAACGGTACTACATACGAGGGATGCTCCACATTTGCGCAAAAGAAAAAAAAAGAAAAGAGAAAAGAAAAGAAAAAAAAAAGGAAATGATGTGGTAAGATTGGTTGGATGGGAAGTGGTTTGTACGGTTGGCCTTGCTTGAATTGATTTGTCGTTAGTTTTACATTTGCGTAAGCGTTAGAGGCTAGTGATATAATGTGGTGTGAATGGTTGAGACTTGTGCTCTATTCTCGGTGAAATAGACTTTGGTTGTAATGTTTATGTGCATAGGTCGTCCACTTCGAGATACTAACGTGATTAGTTCGTGTTGCTTTGATTTTCTCCGATGCTGTTTGCTTGAGGACAAGCAAAGGTTTGGTTTGGGGGAGTTTGATACACTCTATTTATATTCATTTTATGCCCCCGGTTCAGTCGCATTTAGCTCGTATTTATTCGTATTTACTGTGACTTTAGGAGCTATATGTTATATTTCTCGTTACTGCTGCATTTCATTTACATATTGCAGGTTTTGGTGGTTTTGAGCCAAAACCCGAGACGATTGGAGCATTTGAGAATCGAGACGACTGGACTAAGCTCGAGCGCGAACGAGAGCTCGGGAAACCAAGGGCCAAAGACCAAGAGACTAAGAGATCACGAGCTAAATAAGGCCAAGATTAAAGGGGCCAACGAATAAAACAAGCCCAAGTAGCATGTTGGGCCAAGGAAGAAAGGAAGAAGAAGCCGGCCCAAATAAATGGGTCAGGCCGGCCCCAGACCGGCAGCCGGCCGGCCGGCTGGCTTGTTATTTTCACGGGTTTTTGATTTAATCCGAGTTTATTTGTTTGGAAACTATATATTAGACACTTAGGACGTGATTTAGGCTATCTTATGTTTTATGCTTTATTTTATGTTTTGGGAGTTAGATTAGTTTTACTGCTCTTCATTATTTTTCTCTCAAAAACTCTAGTTTTAGTTTACTTTCAAGATTGGTTCTTTTATAATCGTCAGTACTCCGTATTTATTCCAGGTTTATTCTATTTACTTTATTTGTTCAATTATGTCTTCTATCATTATTATTGTTGTTATTGCCCTTATTATGAGTAGCTAAATTTCTATTAGGGTTTAGGGTGATTTGTGATATTTGGTTCAGGAACATGTTTTAGGATTAAATTGGTTGAATAAATTGTGCTCTTGATTTCTTTCTACGCGTTTTATGTCAATTGAATTAGGATTATTTCGCCTGATCACCGATTTATCTGAGTTTAATTGAACCTGAGTAAGTTTTAATTTAAGATCGAAAGCCGAGTTAAAACTAGACTTACGCGAGATTGATAAGTTGAATTTAGTAAGTTGCGAGAGCCCGCTAAATTTGCTTAAGGCTAAAATTGACTCGAGAGAGCGTTTTATAAACCTAGTCATTTGCACAGTTTATCGCTTCCTTCTTATAAATTTGAGTTCCTGAATCGTTGTCATAATGAACCCGATGCCCTAATCTTTCCTCTTATATATTCCAGTTTATCTGCTTTATTATCTGTTTTAGTTTATAGCTGAATCAAACCTATTTTCACACCCCTTGAGTTGACCTGTTTTTCACCGACTTTAACCTGAGACTACACCGTTTCCCTGTGGATTCGATCCCTACTTGCTGCTTGCTATTGTTAGTTGCTTGTTAGGTTTATTTTGATTAAGGTGATACGACTAGGCCTTATCAAGTTTGTTACACTTAGTCTATAAATACTTCATTTATTGATTCATTTATATATAATTCATTACTTACAACTTAATAAAACTCTCTTTAATTTTGTCTGGTGTTCATCATCATTATCATCAACTTCATCATATTCATCATCATCAAAGCTTACTTTCTACACCATTAATGGAGATTGATAGCTCAATCTCATATGGTATCATTCGCTTAGGTGATTGATCCTGGAGATTTATCGTTTTTTCCCTTGCTTCCGCATTATTCTTCGACTTTCTGGAGGTTTTATCGTCATTTCCTGGTGATATTATCGGTGTTTTCTGGCGATCTTTCTGGTGATTTCTTGTTATTTCTGGATTTTCTCAGCAATTATCTTCTTCCTCGGAGTTATTCTTCGTTCTTCTGGAGTTTTTCTTCATTATCTTTCACGTATTGCAGTTTCTGGTATTTTCCCCCAAATCTTTAACCCTAATTTTTCAATTCTGTTGATTTTTTCTTCAAATCATGCCTGAATCAGCTAATTCTGGTCAATCTTCGCCGTCTTTCGTTTATGATGATCCTTTATATCTTTCTCCTGCTGATCAAACTCATATTCCTCTCGTTTCATATGAGTTTGACGGATCTAATTTCATGATTTGGAAACGCGATTGCATGATGGCTCTAGAAGCTAAGAATAAGCTTGGTTTTGTTGACGGAACTTGTAAACTCCCTGAGAAAACTGATAAAACATATCATCAATGGTTGCGTGTTGATTTACATGTGATGAAATGGTTGCCTAATTCTATGCATCATTCTATTCGTGAGAATCTCATGTTCTCAAATTCTTCTAAGCAACTGTGGTCTGAGATTCATGAACGCTATGGTGAGACAAAT
The DNA here is from genome assembly GCA_023091065.1 of Dianthus caryophyllus. Classification (NCBI taxonomy): domain Eukaryota; kingdom Viridiplantae; phylum Streptophyta; class Magnoliopsida; order Caryophyllales; family Caryophyllaceae; genus Dianthus; species Dianthus caryophyllus. The sequence goes on from CM041517.1 coordinate 9,099,422, forward strand.
ATCTTGAAATTGTATCATTTACGCAAGGAATTACATGCTGTCATTCAAGATAATTTACCTTTGGTTGATTACTATGGTAAGATGAAGAGAAAATGGGAGGACATTGATTCTCTTGATCCAATACCTGACTGTACTTGTGGAGCTCTAAAGCTCTGCACATGTCGACTTCTTAAACGTCTTCTTGACAGAGAAACACATACCAAGCTCATTCACTTTCTCATGGGTTTGAACAGTGTTTATAACACTATTAAGAGTACTGTTCTTACAATGGAACCTCTCCCTACAATCAACAAGACACTTAGTCTGCTGCAGAAGATTAAGAGACAGAAATTGATGTCAGATGAAGTGGATATGCTCAGTGAATCTGCTGCTTATGCAGTAAATGCTCAGTTTTCTTCTAAAAGCTCAGGTGAATCTGCCTGGAAACGCACTAAAACTGACAGAGATGGTGATGTCAGAGAGTGCACTCATTGTCAAAGAAAGGGCCATGTTAAGGCAGACTGCTACAAGCTTCAAGTTTGTTCATTCTGTAACAATTTGGGTCATATCAAAGATCATTGTTACAAGTTGAAGAACTCCTTGGGTTATAAGAGTAGAGGTAGAGGATCTTATAGAGGTGGCACTTCTAGACGCATGGTAAATCATGTTGCACAAGGTGGCCAAGATGAAGAGTCTGTGGAACTTGAGAATCCTCTTGATGATCACTACTTTACTACTAACTCTTATGCAGGAAAACACTCTGCTAATGCTCCACCCTCTACCATGATGGATGATATAGTCAACACTGTTATGACTAAGGTGATGAAAGCTTTTCTTTGAAGCGGTGGGCTGCTAATTCTGGCACATTAAGAATCGCATTCACTAATTTTGCAGGTATAAGTTCCTCTTTTAATGTCTCTATTGTTTCTGCTCATGCTGATCAAATGGAGTGGATTATTGACACTGGTGCAACTGATCACATGACATGTTATGCTGAGTATCTTTCTGATCTGAGACACCTGAATACTCCTATTGTGGTTGTATTACCTGATGGTACCACTAAATTGGTTCATACAGTAGGTAATTTGCAGATAATGTCAGGGATTATATTGTATAATGTCCTTGTTATTCCTGATTTCAAGCAGAATCTTCTGTCTATCAGCAGGCTATTACAACATAGTGGCTTGATTGTAACCTTTTCTGCTCATGGTTGTTGGTTCCAGGACCCTACCAATAAGCTGGTTCTAGCTTCTGCACAAAGAGAAGGGGATTTATACAAACTGAAGTTGCCTGGGATTCATAGATCATCTTTTACTAATAATGAGTCTCAGCCTAAGAATTCTAATTCTTTGTTTTAAGCTTATAGTTCTAGTTTCCATGTTCATAACACAGATGTAAATCTCTTACATAGAAGATTGGGTCATACTTCTCTTGAGAAGCTCAAACATGTTCATCATTTACCATTGAATGAAATAAAAGAGTTTTTCTGTGAAACTTGTGTTCTTGCTAAGCATCATAAACTTCCTTTTCCCAGAAGTATTTCTTATGCCAAAGAGTGCTTTTCTTTGATTCATGTAGATGTTTGGGGACCATACAAAAGTCCCTCTCTCACTGGTGCTAAAAGCTTTCTTACTATCCTAGATGATCATACAAGATGTACATGGACTTTTCTGATGCAGCAAGTCCCTTTTTTGCTGAAGCAATTTATCCACTTTGTGCAGACACAGTTTAGTGGGAAAATTTTGTGTGTAAGGTCTGATAATGGTACAGAATTTGTCCAAGATCCTTGCAAGGATTTGTTTGCAGAATATGGTATTGTTCAGCAAAAAAGCATGGTTGGCAGACCACAGCAGAATGGTCGTGTAGAAAGAAAGCATAGACATTTGCTGGAAACAGCAAGGGCTTTAAGGTTTCAAGCTCATCTTCCAATAAAATTTTGGGGTGATTGTTTGCTTACTGCTACTTATCTGATAAATCTGATGCCTACTGATATTTTGGGATGGAAGTCTCCTTTTGAAGTCTTATATAACAGGCAACCCAATTATGATATTCTAAGAACCTTTGGTTGTCTTTGTTTTGGGTCTGTTCCACCCACTCAAAGGGACAAGTTTGGGCACAAGGCAAGAAAGGCTGTCTTCATTGGCTATCCTTTTGGACAAAAAGGCTACAAACTCTATGATTTGGGAACTCATACTACTTTTATGAGCAGGGATGTTGTTTTCAGAGAACACATTTTCCCATTTGCAGAAGCTACTTCTTCTACTAAGAGCAAGTGGTCACCACCACCTCTTGATTCTACAAATTTCTTGGAGTTTGATTTACCTTCTACTACTGGTCATGCAACACCAGCAGTTCCATTGCAACAAGAGACATCAGCACAGCATACAGTTGAGTCCTTTTTTCCTTCAAGTGAGGCTAATTCCTCACCTAGGGCTGTTACACAGCCTTCTTCACTGGAACATGCTCAACTTCTGGAAGCTAATTCTTCCCCTCCTTCCACTGAGGAGCCCTCTGTGAGGCCTGAGGCTCCCTTAGTTAGGAGATCTGACAGAGCAAGACAAGTTTCAGTCAGACTCTCAGGATATCTTTGTCCTGTCAAAATCCCAGCCTCTTCATTACATGCCAAAGTACTACAGAGCCTTGATAACTTTACTCCAGAGTATCAAGCTTCCTTGTCTAATGTGTTTACTGAGCATGAGCCTCATACTTATAAAGAAGCTATAGTAGATGACAGATGGAAACAAGCAATGGCTGATGAATTGAAGGCTTTGGAAACAAATAACACTTGGGAAATCACAGATTTACCTGTTAATGCTAAGCCAATTGGGTCCAAATGGGTTTACAAGGTCAAGTACAAACCTGATGGCACAGTAGAGCGTTTCAAGGCAAGACTTGTAGCCAAAGGTTACAATCAAGTCAAGGATAAGGATTACAAACACACTTTTTCCCCTGTTGCCAAGCTTGCTACCTTGAGAACCCTCTTAGCTCTTGCTTCTATCAAGGGTTGGCAGCTCCATCAGTTGGGACATAAACAATGCCTTTCTACATGGGTTTGTTGATGAAGAAATTTACATGAGACCCCCGAAGGTTACACTGGTGTTCAACCTGGGCAAGTCTGCAAGTTAAGAAGATCCTTGTATGGGCTCAAACAAGCTTCAAGGCAGTGGAACAGAGAACTAACCAAACACTTTCTTCACCTTGGTTTTGTGCAGTCCAAACAAGATTATTCTCTGTTCATCAGAGAAGACAAGAAGTCTAACACTCTTCTGATTGCTTTGGTCTATGTGGATGATGTTCTTTTAACTGGGAACATTGAGTCAGATATTACTGAAGTAAAGGCAAGCCTACACAAGGCCTTTACTATTAAAGATCTTGGTTTGATGAGGTATTTCTTGGGACTGGAAGTGATGGCATTATGATTCATCAGAGAAAGTATATTCTGGACATCTTGCATGATCTTGGTATATTATGGAGAATTGTGCAGGGACTAACTTTCCTCTTCCTAAGGGTTTGAAACTCAACCCAGAAGATGGAGAACCTGTGGAGGAACCAGAGAGATACAGGCGCTTGATAGGAAGATTACTGTATTTGAATCTCTCAAGACCAGATATCTCCTATTCTGTGCAGCACTTGAGTCAGTTCTTGACTTGTCCCAGGCTACCTCACTTACAAGCAGCCCTTCATGTGGTTAGATACCTCAAGCATACAATAACCACAGGGCTCTACTATCTTCATAAATCTGAACTGAAGTTGGTGGCTTTTAGTGATGCAGACTGGGGACAATGTACTTTCACCTGTAAGTCACTCAGTGGATACTGTGTTTTTCTTGGGGATTCACTCATTTCATGGAAGACAAAGAAGCAAAGGACAGTGAGCAAGAGCACAGAAGCTGAGTACAGGAGCATGTCATACACCACTAGTGAAGTTGTGTGGTTGAGTAGATTGCTGATGGATTTAAAGGTGTCAGTACCCTTGCCCATATCTCTTCACTGTGACAACACAGCAGCTGAGCACATTGCTCAAAATCCGGTCTTCCATGAGCGTACCAAGCACCTGGACATTGATTGTCATTATGTTCGAGAGCAAGTAGAGAATGGAGTCATTGTTACTAGGCATGTACGCTCTAGCATGCAATTTGCTGATATCATGACAAAGCCTCTTGGGGGCCAGCAACATACCTTTCTTTCTGTCAAGCTTGGATTGAAAGATGTTTCAATCAATCCAGCTTGAGGGGGGTGTGTGAGTATTGGGACTCGAACTCTAGACCTCATGACTAGAGTTAGTTAGAGTTTGTTACACTTAGTCTATAAATACTTCATTTATTGATTCATTTATATATAATTCATTACTTACAACTTAATAAAACTCTCTTTAATTTTGTCTGGTGTTCATCATCATTATCATCAACTTCATCATATTCATCATCATCAAAGCTTACTTTCTACACCATTAATGGAGATTGATAGCTCAATCTCATAGCTACACATCTACCAAGGTTATTTGGGAGTTCACCTGATAACTTGTTTTTGGATGCATCAATAGTCACGTTATTGATTTGTTTGCTAATATCCTGAGGTAACGATCCTGTCAGATGATTATGAGATAGATCCATCTGAATAAGTAGAGCAGATCCTCCAAAGAGTGCGTTGGGCAAAATTCCACTGAGGTTATTATTTGATAAACGCAAATATAACAAGTTTTGGCAGTTACCTAGGTTTGAAGGTATGCTACCAGACAAGTTGTTGTCTTCTAAATAAAGTGCAGTCAACCGTGATAAATTTACGAAGAAATTTGTTTGAGCTAAAATCAATTCGCTCAACTTTACGGAGATTTCCAATCTCGTTGGGGATAGTCCCTGTCAATTGGTTGAGGCTCATATCTAGGAGAGCAAGGCTAGTGAAATTGCCAATACATGCTGGAATCTCACCACTTATTTGATTTTGTCTTATATCGAACAAGACAAGTGTTTTGGAGAGATTTGCCACAGATTTAGGTAAAGTTCCAGTGAACTTGTTTCCTTCCAACTCTATGCTTTGGATTCTGCTACAGTTAGCAAGTGTACTGATGAAATTAATATCACCTTTGAGGTTTAAAAGGGAAAGGTCTAACCAAAGTAAGTTCTGAAAATGCCGAAAAGCAAGTGGGCCACAACCTGTGAAATTGTTCGATCCTAGTGCTAAATAGTTAAATTTGTGAGGTTTAAAAAGTTGATCGGAAATGGACCTTTTAAATTGTTTTGGGTGATGCTCAAAAATTGCATTTGAGGAAGATTGAGGTGCATGTTTGGTGGTATACTTCCTTCTAATTGGTTGTCTGTCAATTCTAAATCCTGAAGCGATGTGAGATTGAATATAAATGAAGGAAATCTGCCTGTCAGGTAATTCGCTGCACATCCAACTAATGTTAAATTTGTCATTGCTGCAAAACTATCAGGAATAGTTCTCGTAAATGCGTTGTATGAAGCATATATCTCTTTTAAGGAGGTAAGGTTCTGAATAGTGGTAAAAAGAGGTCCAGTCATGTTAGTATTAATAAGGTCTATAACTCTGAGCTTGGACAAGGCTCCTAATTCCATTGGAATTTTCCCTCCTATGTTGTTCCTGCCTAAAGACAGAATTCCAAGTTTAATGCAGCGAGATAAGTTGGCAGGTAATAGACGTTATCCGCCTACCAAGAGAGTCGTTGCTCTCAATATTACTCTCAAGGAAAGAATCTCCCCTTACCATATTTGTAAAATATTATAGCTGTTAGGATTATATCCTTCTGTCAATAGCTCTGTAGTATAGTAGTATATATACAGCATCTCACACTTTGTAAAGACACAACATTCAATAATAACGATTTACATTTATTAATATGGTATCAAACTCAGGTTCTAAATTTCTGTAAGTTTTCGTTTTATTTTTTTTTTCCAATATGACGGATGCTGATGCAAACAAAAATTCCGGTTCGAAATCAACTCCCTCGTATACTTTGATCCATGTCGAAAATCCGGCTCTGGTTATCACCCAGGAGAAGTTTAATGGGACCAATTACGACGACTGGTCTCAGTCCTTTACGCTTGCGCTTCTCGCTAAAGGCAAACTCGGCTTCATTGACGGTACCAGCACTAAGCCTTCTGTTTCGGCGCCTGAATTCGAAACTTGGAGGGCCACCAATGCCCTGGTTACTTCGTGGATCTACAACAGCATCGAATTAAACCTCCGTCGAACCATTTCACGTCGTCCCGAGGCTCACCAGGTATGGACTGATATTAAAAATCGTTTTTGTCAGAGTAATGATGCACGTGTTTATCGCTTGGAGGCAGAACTTAGTTCATGCCGTCAAGCTCCGAATGAATCCCTGATGTCGTACTATGGTCGTCTCACAATGCTTTGGGACGACATACTTGCACATGATCCTCTCCCTGCCTGCTCGTGCAAGCCTTGCGCCTGTAATTGGACGACCCTTGTCGCTGCGCAGAGAGAGAAGAAGCAGGTTCGTGGTCTCTTGATGGGTCTCGATGACCGTTTTGATAACGTTCGATCTCAAATTCTTGGCATAAAACCTCTTCCGAATTTGGATACCACTTATAATCGTCTTTTGGAGGAGGAGGGTGTTTATGATTACTCCCAACGAAAGAATGAATCCAAACCCGATGTCATGGCGTTTGCTACTCGGGTACCGCCTGGCCCTCGACAATCAAGTGGGGGTAACACCTCTCGAAACAACCGTATCCACTCGACTAATGACTCTACTCGTCCGTTTTGTACTGCTTGTCAGCGAACGGGACACTCGGTCAAATCATGTTTTCGAGTCACTGGGAATTTTCCTGAGTGGTGGGGTGATCGTCCTCGCGATCGTATTTACATTGATTCGAATGCTACTGATCTCCCTAAACCCACGATTGTTCCCGACATACGTGGACGTGCCTTATACGATCGTCCAAAGCAGCCTACTACCTCTTCTCCTCGTGTAAACATGGCTGCCTCTGGTACGTCTTCACAAACTGCTCCTGCTGCTTCGTCTTCGTCGTCCTTGCCTACCTTCGACAAGGTTGATCTAAATGCTCTTAATCCAACTGAACTTGCTGAACTTACTCGTCTATGGCAGTCTCATAAGGCTACCACTTCCGAGCGTCTTCATGGTAATGTTCCTACTCTCTCTTCTTCGTCTTGGATTATCGACACTGGTGCCTCGCATCACATGTCAGGTTGTTTATCACACTTTTCAAATATTCATTCTATACCTCCGTTATCTGTTGGTTTACCAAACGGTGATCGAACTCTCGCAACGCAGTGTGGTGATATACATTTATCATCTCGTTTTGTTCTTCGAAATGTTTTATATGCTTCGGGTTTAACTTGTAACTTAATCTCCGTTTCCAGCTTGCTTCTCGACTCCACCCTTATTATTCAGTTCTCTCACCATCTTTGTCTTATTCAGGACCGTTCCTCGAAGACGGTGATTGGTGCGGGTGAACAACACGAGGGGCTGTATCTTTTGACAGGGGTTCGAAGCGACACGGCCACAGCCTGCACGGTGGGTCTGACAGACTCAACTGAGCTCTGGCATCGACGGTTGGGGCATCCTTCTTCTAATGTTTCTCGTTTTTTACCTTTTCTTAATAAATCCTCTCGTACTCAATTTCATAGTCGGACCTGTGATATTTGCCTTCGCGCGAAACAAACGAGAGATCCCTTTACTTTAAGTCCTTCTAAAGCAGACTCAATTTTTGACTTACTCCATTGTGACTTGTGGGGACCCTACTCCGAAAATGGGTCTTGTGGTTCTCGCTATTTTTTAACCATTGTTGATGACTTTTCACGGTCTACTTGGGTATATTTAATACGCCGTAAAAGTGATGCTCCACAAAAGTTATTAAATTTCTTCGCTTTAATTGAACGACAATTTCATAAGAAAGTTAAAGTGTTACGCAGTGATAATGGTAATGAATTTCGATGTCTTCATGAGTTTTTCAACACTAACGGTATTTTGTTTCAAACATCCAATATCGACACTCCTTAACAAAATGGCCGAGTTGAACGTAAACATCGACACATTTTGAATGTCGCTCGTGCCCTTCGTTTTCAAGCAAGCCTACCCATTTTTTTCTGGGGCGAGTGCGTCTTAGGCGCGGTGCACTTAATAAACCGGACCCCGACTCCTCTTCTAAACGGTAAAACACCATATGAAATGATTTTCAATAAACCACCACCCATGGAGAACATTCGTATTTTTGGTTGTCTTTGCTATGCGAAGAACATTAATCGCACACGCGACAAGTTCGCGTCTCGGAGTCGAAAATGCATTTTTCTTGGCTACCCATTTGGAAAGAAAGGGTGGCGTCTCTATGATCTCGACTCCGGGTCTTACTTTGAGTCACGTGACGTAGTTTTTAACGAGCAAGAATTTCCATTTAAATCTATTAATATTCACGACGACGATGATCTTTCGCTTTCATTCTCACCTGACACCTTAACCCCCATTGATCAAGTCATCCTCGTCAGTCAGCCAACCACAGCGTCCGCAACATCCCCGCTTCACCCGTCCACACACTCACCTGTTCATCACGGCTCTGCCACGCCTGTAACAGCGCAGCCCGACACAGCCCCTGCCTCGGTAACAGAGCAGCCCGAAACCGCGCAGACTGAACCCGAGCTGGGTCGTGGTCGTCGTCAGAAATTCCCGAGCTCGAAACTCCAAGGTTTTGTTCAGCCATCTTATCGCCCCTCGAGTCACTTTATCACCGCCGAATCATCGTCTTCAGGTATTAAGTTCCCTCTTTCGCATTACATTACTTATGATAATTTTTCTACTCACCATCGAGCTTTCTTGTCGGCCGTGACTAAACATCACGAGCCTAGTTCTTTTAAAGAGGCTGTGCAGGTTCCCGAATGGCGACATGCTATGCAACTCGAAATCGCAGCGCTCGAAAAAAATCAGACATGGACTCTTGAGACTCTTCCTCCGAACAAAAAGGCTATTGGTTCAAAATGGGTCTACAAAATCAAATATCACGCTGACGGTTCAATTGAACGATACAAAGCGAGATTGGTAGTAATGGGCAACCGACAAATTGAGGGCATCGACTACACCGAAACATTCGCTCCCACGGTCAAACTCGTCACTGTTCGAACCTTACTTGCTATAGCCGCAGAAAGAATCGCCCGTCCACCAAATGGACGTCCATAACGCTTTTCTACACGGGGACCTTCACGAGGAAGTCTATATGAAACCGCCCCCGGGATTTTACCCCTCTGATGTTACAAAGGTCTGTCGTTTACAAAAGTCTCTCTACGGTCTTCGACAGGCACCTCGTTGTTGGTACGCTAAACTTGCTTCCGCACTCGTTAACTACGGCTTCACTCAATGTCCCTATGACCATTCCTTATTCTCCATCGTCAATTCGACAACCGAGGTCCACGTCTTGATCTATGTAGATGATCTTATTATTTGCGGCAATGACTCCGATACAATTACACACCTAAAAGCGTACTTGGGTACATGTTTCCACATGAAAGATCTTGGGTTCCTCAAATACTTTCTCGGTCTCGAAATTGCACGCAACAGTTCTGGCATTTTTATCTCTCAACGAAAGTATGCCCTTGACATCCTCACTGAAGCCGGCTTACTTGGTTCAAAACCCGCTTCAATTCCTATGGAGCCAAACCACAGGCTAGCACTTTCACAAGCTGAACCGCTGTCCGACCCGCAACCGTATCGTCGTCTTGTAGGTCGCTTGGTCTATCTCACGAACACTCGCCCAGAACTTACTTACTCGGTCCACATTCTTGCTCAGTTCATGAACGCTCCCACGAAAGATCACTGGAACGCAGCGTTGCAAGTCGTTAAGTACCTTAAACATTCTCCGGGTCAAGGGATTCTTCTTCGTACTGATAGCAATCTCCGACTCCGTGCCTACTGCGATGCCGATTGGGCCGGCTGCCCAACTAGCCGACGATCTCTCTCCGCCTATATTGTCTTTCTCGGGTCCTCACCTATCTCGTGGAAAACAAAGAAACAAGCGACAGTGTCCCGCTCCTCCGCCGAAGCGGAATACCGCGCCATGGCCCATACGACATGTGAGCTCAAGTGGCTCAAAGGTTTACTTGCATTCCTACGTGTACCCCAAACACAACCAATCCAACTCCATTGCGATAGCCAATCTGCCATTTACATCTCTCGAAACCCCGTTTTTCACGAACGCACCAAACACATTGAGGTCGACTGCCACTTTATACGTGACGAGATTAAACAGGGGACAATTACCACCGAGCATATACATACAACAGACCAGCTCGCAGACATACTTACCAAAGCTCTCGGTCGCTCTACTTTTGATCAACTCCTGTCCAAGTTGGGCGTCTCGAACCCTCACGCTCCAACTTGAGGGGGGGTAATAGACGTTATCCGCCTACCAAGAGAGTCGTTGCTCTCAATATTACTCTCAAGGAAAGAATCTCCCCTTACCATATTTGTAAAATATTATAGCTGTTAGGATTATATCCTTCTGTCAATAGCTCTGTAGTATAGTAGTATATATACAGCATCTCACACTTTGTAAAGACACAACATTCAATAATAACGATTTACATTTATTAATAGCAGGAATCCCGCCAACAAGTGTGTTGTTTGTTAGTTCTAATCTTCGTAGCCTGATTAGACGACCGATTTCTGGTGGGATTGTGCCATGAAGACTGTTTTCGAAAAATGCTATTTCTTGAAGGAAGCTCAGGTTTCCAATGAAAGGCGATATTGTTCCAGACAAGCCTCTTGAGTATAGCTCCAGGTTTGTTACCCTTTTATGCCTATGCCCACAGGTAACTCCCTCCCGATTCATAAAGGTGAAGTGAGTGATTCCATGAGCTCAAAATTCCGTCATGGTGATCCACCAATCGACTCTTTATGGCCAACAATAGCGAGAATGGTGCATTTCATTGCCTGGATAGTCAACACTATCCATCGCAATTGTTGCCATAACATGCTGCGATATTGCTGCAAGGAGAAGGCTGAGTATTTTAGTTTTGAATGCTTCCATTTTTTTTGGCTTTTCTGTGTGTGTGTGGTAAGTGTTTATAGTTGTTTCTCACTTTATGTTTTGATTCAAGTTTAGCACATGTCCATTTTTGTTGGAAATATCTCAATTACTGGTAATAAATGGGATTTTGATGATGTTTATACTTTTCTTGCTGTTATTTTTTGTAGGAAATATCTCAATTACTGTTAGATTTGTTTTCTTGCCACTAGGGCAATACAGCGGGGGGGGGGGGGGGGGGGGGGTGAGGGGGGGGGAGGATTTGAGCTAGTGACCTGTAGTCACTGATACCTCAACCTTAACCACTAGGTCAAGACATCCTCTATAGTGCATTTAGATTTGTAAGGTCAATACATCTTTACGAAATTTCTCAACTACTAGTAATAAATGGAATTTCTAAAACAGTGTGATGTATGTCATTTTCATTCCATTATTGACCTATGTGCAACCACTAGGTCAAGCCAGCTCTTTCTATTTCTTATGCTGCTTTCTCATACGATAAATGTAATGTCATTTCGAGCTGAACGACCAACGCCTTATTAGCAAAGTTGAACCTGACTTAGAGCTCTGTGTGGAGTATAGTATAGGTAGAAAGTCTCATGTAATCGATGGTTTTTGTAATACGTTGCTCCTTTATTTTTCTCTCACAAACGCTGCCTTCTAATTATGAAAACGTCTTCCCTTCTTTCAAATGATGTTTGCTAGTAATGAATGTGACTTTCGTAGAGTAAAATATATTATTGTTTGGAACAGTGTCTGGATATTCTGAAACTTTATGTGAATTATGACAAGAGAGGTAGCTAATGACTGATTTTGCTTCATTTCTATAGATCAGCGGGACAATGTCGTCACGATTCTAGATGTTTTCTTCCAGAAGATTAGAACCAATACTTCTGTCAGTCTACTACTGGTTCAAGTTATGTTCAGTCAAGCTTTAGCATGCAGCCAATACTATCTTGACTGATGTGTTGAACGTTGATCAGATTGTTTGTTTGAACAATGATGATGCAGTCGATGGTGTTACGCAATTTTGTTGACATTCGGTGGGAAGATCAGTAGTCCTCAACATTCCAGCCTTCCAGGTCTGCTCTGTTACCGCTAACTAGATGTTCATTATAAGTTTTTTTTTTTTCTCATTTGCAAGAATCAGGTTTCAAACGCCTAGACTCTTGTTTAGAAACGAGAGCACTTATACTCTACTCAAACCAACCTATTTTGATCTTAGCGTTGCTATCGTTGGTGTTGGTTTTTCTTACAAATTGCATCATGTATTGGTTTTTCGGTTCCACTACTTCTATTAAAGGTTATTGACTTTTAGGTTCCTAAATGAATGAAAAGACGGCTGAAAGATGACACATTATGAAGTAACTAATATGTTACCGATATCCATGTCTCTTCTGTTCTATTATTTACGAGTATAATTTTCCGCAATATACAGAGCCTGTATTTGCACTTCAAAGCATTCTTCAATACCTGACGTTTTTAGCAAACAACTAGTCATCTGCTTGTGAAGCAAGTACTTCCCCTATTATGACAGAATTAATACTAGGTTTGTTAACGAGTACTGGGTGACCCACGTCTGCAATTGGCTGCAATGTTGATTTTGGATAATAGTTTGAGGTTGTTGTACGCTTCCACTGTTAAATGGTGTTGATGTTGTTGTCGCTGCCACTCTTTTGTTGCGTTGTCAATGAGTTGTTGGGTTGTTGTTGATGTTGTTGCTGTAAAGATCTTTTGAATTTTTTTAAAGTAGTTGGTTCAATTGCTTTATTAGGATCGATTTTTGAAAATTAATTTGGGTTTCACTTTAGTATGGAGCGGTTGCTTGATTACATAGTGCATTGTGGTTTATTGTATAAATTTTTCGAGTGATGGATTGTTAGTTGGACTGCCCCAAGTCATATGACTTTGTGTTTGATTTCGAGGGACTTTACCATCTCATTTAGGTTCAAAGCGAGTATATTGCTCTACCAGATTTTAGATAGTTGTTGTAAGTGGCTAGGTGGGTGGTGGATTAATCTTTGAGGGTTTAAGACTTTCAGTTTAATCATTATATGACATTTTGGATATTCGTAGCATGACAAATGTTTATTTGATGAATTTTGAATGATTTTGCAGTAAGACACTAAGATTATGCAAATTTTTAATTTTGTGAGTAAGGTTAGTGTTTTAACTTTTTATATGAAAATACGACAACTATGAAGTGTTTTTTCTCCTAAAAAAAATGTCTTCTCATACAATCCATGTTTACTTACGCATGCATATGTCTAGTTTGGAAGGTACTTTCATTACGCTCTTGTATAAACCAGTGGCAGACCGAAAAATATTTCAATATGGGGTCCTAATTTTATTTTATTTTTCAAATCTTTGTTATATAAATATAATAAAAAAAAAAATTAAATAAATTAAACAAAATAGATTGAAATAATTTACGACATGGTGTCCCGGGACCCCCTATACTCATACATACATCCGCCACTGGTATCAACTACAAAATGACGAAACTGTTGAAGACGAGCAAGAAATGCGCATTTTAATGTTTTTTTATTTTTTTTTTAACATGATAATGGTAGCAAGTGAAACAGCTAATGAATACCGATGAATTTGGCTACCCATGTTTGTGTCTTTTTTATTTGTATATTCATATTGATCAAATATCTACGGTATTTATTTAATGATTGAGTTTGTAATAGATTTCATTAATTTTGATAGCAAAAATGGATATGCTGGGGTAATTTGTTCGGACTTGATAGAAAACGTCGTGTCTGTACCCCCAGCTCACTAGATTTAAATCAACTGTAAGCGTCAGAATATTAAGATAGTGCTATTAAATGCGTTGGAGTAGGAGCTGTTATGTTTGTGATATTTTGGGAACGCTTAATTGCAAGTTTACTGGAAGTGGTAAAAAATGGAGTATTTTATACGTGGTGGACTTTTTTGGTAATGGTTTCACATAAACTTGAGTAGCCATCGCTAATAACATATATGGACAAAAGCGAGTTTGTGAATACACTTTTTGGAATTTCAATTTATCTTTTTTGAAATGGCGTTGAAATTTATCGCAGTAGGGCTTCAATTAATAGGAAAATATAATTTATAGAACTCCCGTTCAATAGGAAACACGAGTTTTGTGATTACACTTTTCGCTATCTCAATTTATTTTCGTTAACATGGTGTTGAGATTTGTTGTAGTAGAACTCCCCGTTCAATTGGAAAAAAGAAATAGTGTACTATTTTAATGGAATAGTGTAAATATTACGTTTGTTTGACGTAAAGTGACTTGATGTTTTTCAAATTAGTTTATTACTTTTACGTCATCTTGATCAGTAAACCAAATTTTCGTTTTAGGTATATAATCCATGTATCTTACGTTTGCATGACGATCTTTCCATAAGTCGTTGTGGATGTCGGCTGCGGGACTGACATTCTTTCAATATTTTTGGCGCAAGCTGGAGCCGGAAGGGTAATTTTTTTTATTATTCTTTGGTTAACTTTTTGGCAACGCTATTTTTTCTAAAAAAAATTGCTCATAGTGACCACTGTGTAAATCTTTCGCAATCACAGTGATTAATCGAGATAATATCAGGTGTCTTTTGAGACTTGGGAAATAGGAGTGCTATGACAAATTTATATACCAAAAGTAAAACCTAGATTAAACTTATAGTTGTGTTGATCGACGGATATGGTGTCGGCTAAAATTACTTTGTTTGTGGTTGATATTGTCGTTTTTCTAAACATTTATGTTGATAGATACCGCTTTAAATTTTGTATTATTTTACATGTGTGAATTTAACTCTCGCCGTGCTTTGATTTGCAGATCATGTAACAAGAAGGTGCAAACCCAAAACTCCAAGCGTTTTGTTCGATTTCATTTCAACTTATGCACTCACTATGAACTGTGTTTAGATTCAACCAATTATAAAGATCAGTTTTACTCTATACCATGTTTGTTATAACGACAAATAAAATGTTGATACTTTTTATGCGGCTTATTTAGAGTATTAACACTATTTTTTATTAGGAACTGATTCTAATGATTCTATATCTCGATTAGTTAGTAGGGTTTTTTGTCAACAACTACCTAAAGTTTACGCCATTTGTTATACGACTACCTAACATTTTAAAATTTAATTATAACTACCTAAACTTTGTTTCCTTTTGTCAGACAACTACCAAAATGAAAAACATCCGATATTTGGAGTCAAACTCCGGCGTTGACTAATCTTTCACACATGAGAACTTTCAGCAGCACTGATATAAACCTCTCCCCCACCTACTTCTCATTTATTTACACTCATTCATCAAAAACATTCCTAAATTAAAATTCCTTATTTTACCCTAATTTTTCTAATTCAACAAAATCCCCTCTTTTACCTAAATGAAAATCAATTAATCAACATATTTTACGATGCCAAGTAGCTCTTTGTTGTCAAATAATTCGAGTGTGACTATAGTTTTGGGATGTTTTGTGGGTTTATGAAGTAATGAAGTAATGTTTGAATCAAATCTTTTGGGAGTAATGTTTTTTTTTTTAACTGTATAAGAGGATTTAATGAAGTTGTCACGTGTAAAAGGTTAGTCAACGCCGGAGTTTGACTCCAAATATCGGATTTTTTCACTTTGGTAGTGGTCTGACAAAAGAAAACAAAGTTTAGGTAGTTATGATTAAATTTTAAAATGTTAGGTAATCGTATGACAAATGGCGTAAACTTTAGGTAGTTGTTGACAAAAAACCCTTAGTTAGTATATCAACAATTAATTAAAACAGTACTTTAAACTGTTACAAGTCAAATTATGCATGTTAGTCCAATTTGATTATTGCTTCAAACATTCCCCAGCTTTAGAGTGAAGGTTCCATCTACTGAAGAAATTTAACAAAGGATACAATGCAAAAAAAAATACTCCAGTCCTATAGGACCAAAAAAATACTCTAGTCCTATAGGACCAAAATACTCTGTTGTACCCTTCCCCAGCATTGCCGTGCTTTTGTAAGAAATTTGCGGTGGTTAAAATTGAGATTTGTTCCCATGTGTGTGGTTAATTTAATGTCCTACATCGGTAAAATTACACTGATGCAATACGACGTTTATGAACTGATTTTAGGGCGGAGCACACGTTATGAAATGTATCATAAGATAATAGATATTGCGTGGGTGGCAAAATTTATAAAAACCAGATTTAGGGACGATAATTGCGGAGTTTAAGTCTAGTATCAGTCAGTAAAGCTACGTACTACGCACTGACGCAAGGTAATCTTGGAAAATGTTTGGCATTCTAACAAGCGACTGGTTTTATTATAAAAAGGCGAGTATAGTATCCCCAACTAGTTTCTCACTCAGCCATTGATGATTGGTTACGTTGTAAATTTGATGATTTGTTAGTTTCATATAGCAACGAAATACGTACCTGGACTGAAATGGATGGGGGGAAGAGGTCAGGCACATATATTACTGCTAAAAATTTATTACCACGAAGCTCTCTTTTATGGGATAGAGCAAATAATTGGAAAATATATCCGTGGAATTTCTACAGTTTATTACTCATAATATAAAAATTTAGAGTAATTGGACAGACATTGTGGACTATTACTGACTTATTGTACATTATATAGTCTGATTTTTGATGATTACCGTGTAAAACCTGTGATGGCCGACCTCATCTGATGTTATGGCTTGTTATTCAGTTGTCAGCCATGGAATCGACTCCTGCGTTCAGCCCTGAGAAGGTTGTCTCTAGCAGCTTGAAGCCTGCTTATGACATCAGTTATCTTCATTCGTTCATGAGGCAAATGGTTGGAGCATGCCAACACCCACACTGACCATGGAGACAATGCACTCGACTCTTCGTTCAACTATGCCCTGGACTGACCTTCGATTGTCGACTTCTTCAGTGATATCATTGTTTTGAAGCGTTGGGTCTACAATCTGCAAGACTTGATCAGGTAATGCCGCTTCTGCATACATATGAAGGTTGATATTTTCCTCGAATATTTGATCAGTTGGCCTCTTGCCTGTCACTAGCTCAAGTAGCACTGTTCCGTAGCTGTAGATATCACCATCGGCGGAAGCTAAATTTCCTAGTCCATACTCTTTAGGCAAGAATTTAAATAACGTAAGTTAGTAGTTAAAAATGCTAGACTTACCAGGAGCAGCGTAGCCAACAGTTCCTTTGACGCCAACTGAGCTGCTCTGATTCACGCTTCCTGGATGAGCAAAAAATTTTGCAAGCCCAAAATCTCCAACATGGGCGACCATGTCATCATCAAGGAGTATATTGCTTGGTTTTAAGTCACAATTCACAATTGGAGTTTCATTCTCATGGTGAAGGTAGTTGAGTCCATGAGCCACATCAATCGCTATTTCCACCCTCTGAAGAAGGGTTAGGTTTCCTGCTTCATGTAACCAACTGTCGAGATTTCCTTTGGGCATAAACTCGTAAACCAGCGCTTTGAAATTGTTCCTACGAAAATCTGTACTTGAGCAGACTGTTAATATCTTCACTAGATTTCGGTGACGAGTATTCCTCAGGACCTTGCATTCTGCCATGAAACTCTTTGTAGCACCTCGTTGCTGTAAGTTGAATACTTTAACCGCAACCATCTTACCCTCTAATACCCCTTTGAACACAATCCCGAAAGTACCCGCTCCAAGTATATTTGATGAAGAGAAATCTTCTGTTGCTCTGAGTAGCATGTTGTAAGACACTTGTAAAAATCCTTCTCCCATAGCTAAGTTTGAAGAGATGGAATCCCGTTTCTCTCTTCTCCTTGTCACAAACAACCACATGGCCGTCCTCAGCAATATAACCAGTGCACAAACTATTGGTATTGTGAGTTTGACGACAAAAGACATTCTTTTTCTGGTCTTCCTCTTCCCTTGCTCCATGCATCTTGGCAAGTGTAGCTGTAGGATTCCCCCGCAAAGCCTACTGTTTCCGACTAGAGACACCACACTTGTATTTGTGTAAATTCCCTTCTCTGGAACGCTTCCCTCAAAATTGTTATAAGATAAGTTCAGGTAGAACAAGGGAAATTCAGCAAAGTAACTTGGAATTGGACCAGATAATTTGTTAAGTGAAAGGTCAAGCACTGAATGTTGAAGGAATAGATCCAACGATGTAATTACCGCTTACACTGAAGTACTGAAGGGCTGAGCATTTACCAAGGCTATTTGGGAGTTCACCTGAAAACTTGTTTTCTGATGCATCAATTCCCACTGTATTGATTTGGTTGCTGATATCTTGGGGTAAAGATCCTGTTAGATGATTCTGAGACAGATCCATTTTAACAAGATGAGGAGATCCTCCAAAGATGGCGTTAGGCAATGTTCCACTGAGGTTATTATTTGATAAAAACAAGTATAACAAGTTTTGGCAGTTACCAAGGTTTGAAGGTATGCTACCATACAAGTTATTGTATTCTAAATAAAGTCCCGTCAACCGAGATAAATTTCCAAGGGAGATTGGAAT
The DNA here is from genome assembly GCA_023091065.1 of Dianthus caryophyllus. NCBI lineage: Eukaryota > Viridiplantae > Streptophyta > Magnoliopsida > Caryophyllales > Caryophyllaceae > Dianthus > Dianthus caryophyllus. The sequence goes on from CM041517.1 coordinate 9,117,885, forward strand.
TCTGCCAGTTAATTTGTTTGCTCAAATCAGTTTGCTCTAGTTTATGGAGATTTCCGATCTCGATAGGGATAGTCCCTGTCAATTCATTGTCATTCATTAATAGGAAAGCGAGGCTGCTGAGATCACCAATACCTGAAGAAATCTCTCCAGTGACTTGATTTTGATTTATATCAAACCAGTATAATGTTTTTGAGAGATTTGCTACAGATTTAGGGAAAGTTCCAGTGAAGTTATTTGCCTGCAACTGTAATACTTGCATTATGCTGGAGTTGGCAAGTGTGGTAATGAAATTAATGTCACCTTTGAGGTTCATGTACGAGAGGTCTAACCATACTGAGGTCTTAAAATGTCGAAAATCTAGTGGCTCAGTGCCTGTGAATTTGTTACCACTTAATCCTAGATTTTTGAGACTTGTGAGGTTAAAAAAGGTGATTGGAAATGACCCTGTTAAGATATTGAGGCCAATGTCTAAATATTGCAATTGAGGGAGTTTGAGGTGCATATGTGGTGGTATATTTCCTTCAAGTCGGTTGGAGAACAACTCTAAAGTCTGAAGAGATGATAGATTCAATATAAATGAAGGAAATTTACCTGACAGATTATTTCCTCCACATGCAACAAGTGTTAGATTTTTCATTGCAGCAACACTGTCAGGTATAGTTCCTGTGAATGCATTGGATTCAACATATATTGTCTCTAAGGAGGTAAGGTTCTGAATGACAGAAAAAAGAGGTCCACTCATATCAGCTTCACCAAGGTTTCTGACCGTTAGAATTTGAGAACCTCGTCTTACATGTATAATAAGTTCCATATGATTTGGAGAAAGAAACAAAAGGAAAAAAAAATGTGAGGGTGGTATTGCCGCCGTGTGGCGCTGTTTTACTTTTCAATCGTAATTGTGTGCACTTCTTTGTATCAAGAGTCAATTTGTGTAAACCTCAACAATATATTATCACCATTCCAAAGACTGTTGTATACACCGTTCATTTTTCAAGACGTGGGTAAGGTCGAGTGCAACAGACACCCTTCTCTCATATAAGCAAAGCCTTTAAGATGCTAAACCTTAGATAATTTTGCAGTTGCGGGTGCAATTGTATTGCCCCAAATGCATTATGGTCACAGTTCGACAGTGAAAGCTCATCAGACCTTCACTTGCAGTCAAAATGACTTGGGACGGCTTAGGTAAAGTTTGTCGTACTCTCCTAATATGTTCGTGTAGACTTTTCGGTGGTGATGCGACCTCTGATTACTCGGAAAGGGACTTCGTATAGACATATATCCTGTTATTTGTAATTAGCTCTGATAAAGCATAGACATATATTCTGTTTGTTGATGATTTGGGTGATATGTGTCATTCTTGGAATTCAGTGACTACGCGAAAATATATATGTTGGTTCCTTTAGCTTAGCTTTCCGTGTATATTGAATGGCCAGTTAAAACCTCTAGCAAGAAGGCGAATGCTCTAAGCTGTTTACACAATTTTTTTTATTAAGAACGGTTCCATCCTCGAAATTTAGGTCAGATTTGAGACCCTTTGCTCTAAAAGTTTCATAAGTTGCGGTAGAAATCATATGGCAACCAGTTTGTAAATGTTTTGACGACTGTGTCATCATACGTATGCAGTGACTGTCATATTCATGCCGAAAAAGTTGAGATTGAAATATTGAATCATGATTTGTGATACCACGGTTCGGGGTGTGGTTAGCTTTGGGTTGTGCATTGTATAGTCTTGGAAGACTTCATCTGATATTTTAGTCGAGTCGACGGACTTCAAAGTCTAGCTTCAAAGTCTAGCATTTAACTTCTTGTTGGACTGCCTATTTTGAGGATGTAATGAGCAAAGGTCCTACCAATGTAGAGCAAAACATTGGAAGAAAAGTCGAAATATGAGGCATATGATATGTGGTTCAGAGTGCAGTTTTCTTTAACTGTGAAATCTTCAGCCGTTACCAATCAGTGCTCTCTATGTAAATCCTTTTTTTACGCAATAACCAGACAAACAATTCTTTTCTGCAGTCAACTCGGCGATGATGACATATGGAAAGATACATTGTGGACACAATTCGACAATAGACTTATTCCGTACAACCGAGCTTGACCCGCAGTCCACTTCGAAGAAAAGTCCGTTGTATCGATTTGTCTGGACTCTTAGATGTTGACGTGACCTCGGTCCACTTACGACGACCCCTCTTGTACTCTTCTACTTGACTAAGAGAAGACTCTCCGATGTTGATGTGTTTTAAAATACCTTCTGTTTTTGACAATGACTCCATAGAAAAGGGTATTTGACTCAAGTTATTAGCTTTACTGACATTGCTGAATGGTGATTCTGGAACTGCATTTTGTGCTTTACTGGTGTAATGATTTATTGATTCTGGCTTGTGGCATGCTTAGCTTTCCATGAATGGTAAATTTGTTTGTTTAATCATTGAGCAGGTGGTGAAGGCATTGTCCGTTGACTTAGAAATTTCTCGACTTTCAGTTTTGGGAAAATAATCGTCTTCATATCGGGTCATGAAAGCACACTTCAACTGCTTTGCAAATGTTATGATGATCGGCGCTTCATTTGGGAGCTGTGTTAACCAGTTTTCTCAGCAAAAGCCGTTACTGGACCGTGACAACCAGTGCCGTAGGCTTTACTGACCAATACTCCCTATTTCATTAGAATTCATGTCATTGTTGATAGAATTATGGAAGAGTAAGATAATGGTTTTTGATATTAAGAATTGCATTGTAAGGTCAATAATATTTCCTTATCTTGAGTAATATTGCTAATAAGCCCCCGCAAGATGGACGTCCGAAGGGTAAGACCAATCTTGACCAATCTTGATGAGTAGACGATGAACGATCGAGATGGAGAGCGTAGGGACCTGTGCTGTATTTGAACAAGAGGGTTTTAGGGGTCATTAAAAGCGGTTGTTTTGGGTTGATAGTGCGGGTAGAGGTCGATGGTCATGGTGATTGACATCCGGTGCTTCGTTGACGACATTGGTGGTGATTGACAAGAAGGTGGTGGTGGTGGTTATTTGAGAGGTAACGTGGGTTCCTCGGGGTTTTTTTACGTCTGTCATTGACGAGGGTTTTGAAGATTGAATTTTTGGAGAAATTATTTGGTTTTTTGTTTGAAGTGATGAAGGGGAATTCAGAGTTTGGTTGGTTTTGATTTTGTGAAGTAAATTATATTACTAGTTTTTTTTTTTTTTTTTTTTTTTTTTTTTTTTTTATTTAAATTTAATTTTATGGTCATGTTGGTGGTGTACCATACAATTTTATGGGGTGAAGACTTATTAGTGTTAAAAAAAAATAAAAAATAAACAAGTGGTTGTATTGTAAAAATAAACAAGAGGTTGTAAAAATAAACAAAGGGTATATATAATTTTATGGTTTTTGTCGGAAGTGGTCATTTATCTCTTCGAGATTTATCAACAGATGATACATGGAGGGTTTTTGGCTATAATTTTGATTTTTGGTTGGATGCAATTCGAAGGTGGTGGCAGCGGAAAAGATGTAGGTTTTGGCCAAGTAAAATTTGGTTTTGAATTGGGGTGGTGGTTTGGCCTCAGGATCTACTTTCAGGGTGTTCACTCTATCAAGCCTTGAGAACTTTGAAGCAAGTGTTAGAATTAAGGAGAGTAAGAGAGGTTTTATGAAATTAAGAATTGCATTTGTAAGGTCAATAATATTTCCTTATCTTGAGTAATATTGCTAATAATTGTATGGTGTGATGTTCATCTTTTGATTTCACCTCCTCGGAAATGAAAACAAAAGATAAAACAATCTACTTTCATTTGGTATTTTGGTCGAAATTCTTTGACTTGTCGAGATTAATAAAATCTTCTTTTTTTACAATAGGATGTATCTCTACTTATCTTAATTAAATAAGTTTTACATAAAGAAGATTTTGCTCGACATGTTTCTATTCGTTTATTTAGAAACTGATAAATACTGTTGTTTATACAAATTATTTTTCTTTCTTCCGGTGATTGAACAAAAAAAAAAAAAAGTACTCGACTAATGTTATCAATTATCTCAACATTTTTTCAAAAAATTTGTACATTTCATCATAGGTTTTTTACGACAAACATAGGCGGAACTACTATATGGGCCATATGGGCTATAGCCCAGACAACTTTTCAGATTAAAAATATTTTTGTCCATAATAAACCTGATCAATTGTTGGTGGTTGAGTTGGTATGACTTTGCTTTGAGGTGTGAGAAGTCACAAGTTCTACTCTTTAGAAGGTCATTTTTGGTTTGTTGACCTTTCTTTATTTGATCCATTTATTTTGTTCATTTTGAATTAAAGTTTCATAGAATGTGAACAATTTTTATTAGAACTATGGTTTTAAAATTTCTTAATAAAAAAATGTAATTCAAATTCAAATTATATTTCAAACAATAATATTCATGTGCCTCGTATAAATTAATGTAATTACCGAAAAATAAATAAATAAATAAATAAATAAATAAATAAATAAATAAATAAATAAATAAAAACGCCACCTCTAAAACTAGTGAAAAGCAAATGCTAGAACTAGAATTGAATATAACAGGAAAACTGGTGTCGACAAATATAATATGTGTATCATTGTGAAGAATTTTTATTGATACACATGTTATGTCTCATATCGGTTTCGGAAGAGAGAGTACATTAGTGCTACTCAATTAATTGGCAATTGATGTATGCAATCGAATTGAATAATTGTACAATTTTTCACAAGGAGGTCAATCCATTATCCATCTTATTTTATAATATTTTCATTTATCACAAGTGCAAGAGTTACTAATTCTCAAAAAAAAAAAAAAAAAAAAAAAAAAAAAAAAAAAAAAAAAGCTTCTAAAAAATAATGAATATTGTATCAATATAATCTACTAAAATCATTTTCAAAATAACATCTTATAATTTAAAATTAGACAATTAAAGGATATGGACGAGTTAATGAATAAGTATGACACAGTCATTTAATAAACTGATAATTTTTAGTATGTGTGACGAGCATGTACATGTGGTAATAATTCAACCCTAGCGAATTTTAAATCCTGGTTCTGCCCCTGACGACAAATAAGTTTGTTTTAGACTCAATGATTTTTATTCAATTTTACGTTAGATTAAATTAAAGAATTACTTTTAGGTCAATGTTAGTTTAAAAAAAAGATGTTTTAACTTTTTAACGTAACAAATTTCGTATAAAACGCATTGAGATACCCTAAATGGGGATATAAAACTCAAGCTGACCTCTCGTCAAGCTTGAGTGAGCTCGGTATCAGCGATTCGTTGCTACCGCTAGCTAAGGGGGAGTAATAATTATTTCGTCGGGATAAAAAGGTAAAACTTGACGAACATATTGAAAGATGTTAAATTTCACGGGCCTGGGGCACACCCGAGATTATGAGAGAGTCCGTTTATATGGTGTAGGAGGTTACATGCTAAAACCAATTGGCAATAATATGAGTAGCCCCTAGGCCTTATAAACAAGACCAACTCTCATCTCATACCGTTGTGGTATCGCAATGTAGGAATTTATATTAGGCTGGATCTATCTCCAACAAAAGACTGTTGATTTTTCTTATAAAATTTTACTCAAGTTATCTATTTTTTTTTTTTATTAGAATTTTATGTCAGATGGTACCTTTTATTTAGGGTCATTTGTAAGATAATACCTTTAATTATTTTTTTTGTTTTCTAGTACCTTTTATTTTCAATTTTTGTTATAAAGTACCAAATATCGGATTCCGGCGTTCTAAGTCAAATTTCCGGTGAGAAAGCTTATTTGGAACTTCAGTTTTTGTTAATTAAAAGCTACCTTATTTAAATTTTCGTTTGTTAAAAACTACCAAACTCACCATTAGCTTTTTTTTTTTTTTTACTTCATCGTTCCTTCTTGAATTTCTTGCCCACAAATTCCAAATCATGTCTTCGTTCTCAAACAACGTACGTTGTTTTAGAGGTAGAGCTCTTTCAAATTCATGTTCTAATTAATAGATTAGGAGCGATTTTTCCACAAATTTTGCAATAACCCCAAAATCTCCAAATTACTAACCTTAGACACGAAATCGATTCAACTCCCCTCAAACTTGTTAAAAGCGAAGTTTAGATTTCGCAACTTCGACATATTCAATAACACATCGATAAACAAAGCCCCGGAGAAATTATTGCTAGAAACGCCCAACGTTTTCACGAAAGATCGAAATTTTTTCTTGGCGAAAACGAAAATGATACATGAGGCTCGACAAAGACAAACAGAAGATTTAAAACTCAAGTAAATTCTGAATATCACTGTTTTTACTGTGGGAAGAGGTGAAAATGAGGAAGAAAGTGGTGATAATGAGGGTCATTTTTTGTGATTTTTATTTCATTTGAAGAAGGTTGAGTTTGTGAAGTGAGTTTTAGGATATAGAGTTTCAAAAACTGTCATTTTTTATAAAGTTGTGAGCTTTTTAGGGTGAATGAATGAATGAATGATGAAGGTAAAGAAGAAAGAGAAGGTCTAATGATGATGGAAGGAAGAATATTTGAGTATCTATGGAGTATTGAAGAAAATAGATATGAAGACAAAAGGCTCACACTCCCTCACACATGCCAAATACAAAGTCAAACCGAAAATTTGACTTTTCTTCACCGAAATCGTTATTTGGTAGGTTTTAACAAAAATGAAAAATAAAACATACCAGAAAACAATAAATAATAATAATTAAAGTACTATCTTACAAATGACCTTAAATAAAAAGTATTATCTGACAAAAAATCCTTTTTATTATTTCAATCCTACATTTTTTGAGTAAAAAAGAATAAGGTTAAAAATAATAATAAGAAAAGCAATATGTGAGTAAATTTGTATATGAAAAATCACTTTTGTACGCCGTATTAAATAGGTAAATAATTATTTGGATTTTTTGTCAGACACTACCCTTATGTTTAGCCCAGCTTGTGAGACACTACCTTACATTTTTTTTTACCTTATTTTTCTCAAAATTTGTTGAACACTACCCAGACCCAATTTCTGTCCATATTTAACGGTTGATCAAGTTTGAACTAACGGTGCTTTGTCTAACCTAACCAACCTTAACTTCTACCTATTTATTTCTGTCATTCACGTCTACCATTTCATTTCTACCCCCATTTTTTTCAAATCTTCTTCAAGATAATCTAAACTTGCAATTACTAAAATATCATTTTCTCTAATCGTCTATCAACAATCCATCTTCTATCTAGTATTTAAGGTTTATTAACTTTGAGATTGAAGTTATTCTGCCTTTTTTTTTACGTAATTGCTCTTTCACCCGCAAGTTTTACTCTAACGCCCGCTTTTTTCCATTAAACTTCCATTACATACCCTTTTCTCCTCTAAATACTCCATATCTTCCCTTTTCGTAAAAACCTAACCAAATTGTATACATAATAATTCACACTGCAAATTCATAGTAAATTTAATGGTGCCAACCAATTTCATCCATGATCCATATAAACTCTAAATAAATTTAAATCTCTTTTAGTTTTTAAAACATTAAGATTAATAAAATATTGGAGGTTTTTATTAAAAGAAAAAAAACGAAGGTGTATGTGGTGCGGTGGATCGGAGGTGGCAGCAATATGTCGGCACCGATACACAATAACGAGGAATGTAGGCGGAGAAATGGAGGGATATGGGCGATAGAGGTGGTGATTATTATCGGATTTGGGGAAAAAAATCAGAGATGTTACGAATAAATGAAATTGTGTATAAAATGAAAAGGGTATTATCGTCATTTGTGCGGGCATTTAAGTAAATTTTGCGGGTGAAAGAGCAATACCCTTTTTTTATCATCAATTTTAGAGTTTATAACTAAGGTTTGTAATTAATCAAATCTAGGGTTAAATTTTTGTTTTTTCTAACTGGTAATGTGATTGTGTTTGCCTATGTTCATGTTTATCTCATTATTTGTTAATAATTAGTATAAATATAGTGCCTTTACATAGTATGATGATTGAATTAAATATTGTCCTAATTTTTTTCTTTGATTGTGATTGTGTTGGTTGTTAACGTAGGTATGGCGAGTTCTAAGCAATATTTTGATTGTGTGTGACTGTTACTGTAGGTATGACACAATAAGAAAAGATGAAAAATTCCAAGTGTTACCCAACCTCCAAGACAAGTGAGACAACAAACAAGACAAAGCAATGTTCAAGTATTATCATAAGTTATTGCCTTTGTCATTTTTATGTTAGTTTACCAAATGTTCTCTTGTAACTTCATATTTTTTATGCATGGGATGAACTGTCATTGATACAAGGACATCCTCAAGGAAGTCAAAGTGTCACCTCTCCAACCGCAATAGGAGTAGTGACATCATCAACCACAACAAAGCCAAGGGCAGAGGCAGAAGTATCTTCGATGAGGTCAGCTGGGTTAGTGGCAAAGTAGGTGGCAGGGGGGTTAATCATCCTCAACAACAGGGACATGGGTAGTGCCTGAAGCTCAGCATCATTACCGTTACATTAATGTCTCCTACTCTATGTTTGGTAGGGAAAAACAATAAGGTTGTTAGGTGTTTGTAACAACCTAAGAATTGCCTTAACTTTGGATTATGGTTTTTAAATGTTTGATTAAATGTAGGTACTTGAATATTCAGTATGGTTTATGTCATCTTTGTATTATGATGTTGTTGGTTGATGCCTTTAAAATGTTTGGATGATTTTGAATGAAGTTAACAAATAACTTTGTAATATGATGTTGTTGGTTGATAACTTTAAGTGCAAAATAAAGTTTGACTGAATGATGAATGCTTCCAACAAACTTTTAAAAAAGTAAGGTAGTTCTTCAAAAAAAAAAAAAAAAAAAAAAAAAAAAAAAAAAAAAAAAGGGAAAAACAAGCACCGTGAAGTCAAACATGGTCAACAGTTAAATATGGACGGAAATTAGGTATGGGTAGTGTTCAACAAATTTTGAGAAAAGTAAGGTAGTTCTTCAAAAAAAAAAAATTTAAGGTAGTGTCTTACAAGTTGAGATAAATATAAGGTAGTGGGTAAAAAAAAAAAAAACTCAATTATTTATGTAAATTGCTCATTTGAAAGTAAAACGGTCTGTTAATAAATCTTCTGGACTAATCCCAATTTTTCATGTGAGAGCTTCAGCAACTATCTCGGTACAATCCGCCATTAATTTTTTTGTTTCTGTTAATCTTATTTTGATTTATTGTTATTATTTTATTATCATCATTTTCAATATTTTCAATTGATTTTAGGCAATTTTATACTCCTAAAATTTGATTTTTATTCATTTTTTTTTTGCACAATGTTGTGAAATTAGTATTTGTAATCACCTTTTATTTTTATGTTATTGTATTAATGTATGTTAAAAATGATGCAAGAATTTGTCTTTCTATTATCAAAAGTAATTTGTGATTATGTTTGACTATTGATTGATAATCTTGGGAAGGAGTAATTGAATGAATGACTTGTTGAATTCATTAACAATCTTGGGTGGGTTTATATAATTACATAAATGGGCCATTTGGGCCAAATATAAGAACAATACTAGCCTAACACCCCTCCTCAAGCTGGAGCATGTAGATCCAAAGTGCCCAGCTTGCGAAGAAGAGAACAAAATTGAGGCGCAGCCAAGGCTTTCGTGAAAATGTCGGCGAGCTGCTCATGCGTGGAGACGTGCACCGGAGTAATCAAGCCGTCGATGATAGTGTCGCGTACAAAGTGACAGTCGATCTCAATATGTTTTGTTCGTTCATGGAAAACAGGATTACGAGCAAGGTGTAAAGCGGACTGACTATCACAGAATAATTGCATAGGCAACTCTATAGAAACGTCCAAGCTACGAAGAAGTCCCTGTAGCCACTTTAACTCACAAACAACAGCAGCCATGGACCTATATGCAGCTTCGGCAGAAGAACGTGACACGGTCTGTTGTTTCTTAGTTTTCCACGAAATGGGCGAATCCCCGAGGAATACAAACCAACCAGTAATGGATCGACGTGTCACTGGACAGCCAGCCCAATCAGAGTCGCACCACCCAGACACCGTAAAAGTACTATCAGACCGCAAAAGAATGCCCTGACCAGGACGACCTTTCAAATAGCGCACCACTCGAAGAGCAGCAGTCATGTGCTCCTAACGAAGTTCATGTAAGAACTGAGAAAGGACGTGAACGGCATAGGAAAGATCGGGGCGCGTCACAGCAAGGTAGACAAGACGCCCGACTAGACGACGGTAGGACTTGGGATCAGCTAGAACCGCGCCGGCCGCGAGCCCAAGGCGATGATGTTGCTCAATGGGAGTGTCTACTGGTTTGGACCCAAAAAGACCTGTCTCAGAAATGATATCAAGAGCGTATTTGCGTTGACTCAAATAAATGCCGTTAGAGCTGCGTGCCACCTCAAGACCTAAAAAATACTTAAGAGAGCCCAAGTCTTTCATATGGAAGCACTCACTCAAATATGTCTTGAACCGGGCAATAGCAAATGAATTATTCCCTGCAATAACAAGATCATCGACATAGACAAGGACGAACAAACGAACATCATCCTTTGAAAAGGTGAACAAGGAGTAATCAGAGTAAGATTGGAGAAAACCATAGTCGCGAAGAGCGGAAGCAAGCTTGGCAAACCAACACCTAAGCGCTTGTCGTAGACCATATAAAGATTTCTTCAGGCGACATACTTTCCCGTCGTGTCCACGACCAAACCCAGGGGGAAGACGCATGTAGACTTCCTCGTCGAGATCCCCGTACAAGAAGGCAATATGGACATCCATCTGATGCAACTCCCAGTTCTTAACAGCAGCAACAGCGAGGAAGGCGCGAATAGTGACCATTTTAACAACAGGAGCAAATGTTTCTCCGTAGTCGACCCCTGCAACCTGATGATTACCAAAAACGACGAGGCGTGCCTTAAAACGTTCAACAGTGCCGTCAGATTTATATTTAATTTTGTAGACCCACCGGCACCCGAGGGCTTTTTTACCTGATGGAAGGTCAGTTAGCTCCCAAGTATCATTACGCTCCAGGGCGGCGATCTCGTCACGCATGGCCTCACTATAACAGCCCGACCCACCACCGTCGTAATACGCCTCACTTAATGGTGAAACGCACACTTTTGGGCCTTTTGTCCTCACTTAAGCCCAAAAGTACAAGGCCTTGTTATTAAGATGGTGGGTGGAATCCCTTATAAACATATCAAATCCTCTTAAATCCCCCGATGTGGGATATTCAACCTCATGGGGTGTTCTGAACTCCCAGCTTAAAGAACACAACGTCCTCGTTGTGCCTCAAGAGCCGACCGCAGCCGAGCCCAGAATCCTCCCCCGCTAGGTGGATGACCCGAGTACTCCTGACCACAGGCTCACCACACGGTCGCAGGGTTGCTCTGATACCATTTATAACAGCCCGACCCACCACCGTCGTAATACGCCTCACTTAATGGTGAAACGCACACTTTTGGGCCTTTTGTCCTCACTTAAGCCCAAAAGTACAAGGCCTTGTTATTAAGATGGTGGGTGGAATCCCTTATAAACATATCAAATCCTCTTAAATCCCCCGATGTGGGATATTCAACCTCATGGGGTGTTACACTCACACCATCTGTTATCACGGATAGCATCCTTAAAAGAAGGGGGCTCAACACCCGCAGTAATGGCTGCAAGGAAGAGACGGTGTTTCAGCGAAAAAGAGTGACAATCAACGTAATTTGCAAGCGAATACGACGTACCTGTAGGCGACGAGGGCGGACTCGGTGAGCTGGAAGACGAGGATGGACTTTGTGCGGTGTCGACTATGAAACCACGCAGACGTGAATTAGGGAATTTGCGACGATGACCTCTTCCAAGAGCACCCGGGGGATCCGCCACGGTCACAATACCCGTATCACTCGCCTCATCGCGAGCCGGGGCCACGGGCACCTCAACAGCAGCAAGCGGCTCAACAACAGCTGTGGGAACAGCAGCCTCAACAACAAGATCACTGGTGCCATTTCAAGGTTCATCCGAGGAAGGGGAAGGGACCGTAGGAGAGAAAACGGCAGGACTTCGCGGGCGTGCAAAAGGGAAGGTTGTCTTGTAAAAGACAACATCACGAGAAACGACAAATGTCTTGGTGTCAAGATCATAGAGTTTCCACCCCTTTTGATTATGAGGATAGCCAACAAAAACACACTTACGGCCCCGGCGAGCAAACTTGTCACCGTTGGTATTTTGATTATGCGCAAAACAGAGACACCCAAAAACGTGCAAATTCACATAAGTCGGCGGAACACCGTACAGACACTCATACGGCGATTTATGACCAAGCAATACAGACGGGGTTCTATTAATTAGGAACGCAGCAGTAAGGACACACTCACCCCAAAAATATTTAGGCAAATGAGCCTGAAAAAGGAGAGCACGAGCGACATTCAAAATATGACGATGTTTGCGTTCAACGCGCCCATTTTGTTGGGGCGTGCCAACGCAAGAAGTTTGAAAATGAATGCCATGACGAAAAAAATAACCTGCCATGCAATTAAATTCATTCCCATTATCACTTTGCACACTTTTCACAGAGGTCGAAAATTGAGTTGCAACTCGCAACCATAGAGAGAAAATTTAGAAACATATCTGTAACCTGGGTCTTATCAGATAAGAGATAAACCCAAACAGACCGAGAAAAATCATCAACAATAGTCAAAAAATATTTCGCGCCAAACGATGAAGAAATTCGATTAGGACCCCATAAATTACAGTGTATTAATTCAAAAGGAGTCGAAGCACGAGCCTTATTCAAATGAAAACTACTACGAGTTTGTTTTGCAAAATGACAGACATCACAAACCAAATCTGTTTGAGTATTTAAACTACTCGCAAAAGGCATAAATTTGACCACTTTATTAGGCGGATGACCCAATCTGCGATGCCAAAGAGCAAGAGACCCCATATTGTCAGCCACATGATGCACCACCGGAGATCGATTATCCGCACAAATCCAGTACAGTCCATCCCGCAGCTCACCAATCCCAATCGTCGTCCTCAGGGTAGGGTCCTGAATAAGACAAGAAGTGGCGTTAAATTCAAAAAAACACCTATTTTCAGAGATAGAAATAAGACTGCACGTTAAACACGGAATAAAAAGAACACCACGCAAGGTAATGTTATTATTAATACGAACAGTGCCCATGATCGATGATTCGACTTGTTGGCCATTTGGAAGACCAACAAGACGAGGAGGAATCGAGGACGGGTTTACCAAGCACGACAAATCACCAGTGACGTGATTAGAGGCCCCTGTGTCAAGTATCCAAGGAGACATACCACTCAAATGATGCGAGGAGAGGATAGAGTTTGGAGCGACACCCGAAGCAACAACATTGGCATGAACCACAGCAGCGGCAGAAGGACCCACCATGGCCGAGTTACTGGCCGAAACAGGGGCACCAGAAGACGAGGAGGCAGCAGCCACAGTAGGCGGTACAACAGGTCCAACAGCAGCCACGGAAGGGGTTGAAGACCCAGCACGAAAGCGACGAAGTTCAGATAAGGTCTGCGGCCGATCACCCCACCACTCGGGAAATTTTTGGCTTTTAATATAACAAGTGCGAGCATCATGACCCCGAGAATCACAGAAAGAGCAAATAAGTGGACGACGTTCACGGCGGTCAGACGAGGGGCGAGGAGAGGCTGCCGTGGCAAAGGCAACAACCTCACGCGGGGCAGGGGAAGGTACAGGTGAGTGCAGCCCTTCGTCCTGCAAGACGGTATGGTAGGCAGAGGATCTTTTTGAAGTTGCTGTGACTGAATCGCGCTAAACAGAGTAGAGTCCAGACCCATTAGAAACTGGTGAAGGCGCTCGTTATCGAGACGTTTAGTGGCGGCGTCGCCAATACCGCATTCACACTTGCCACACTTACACGCGAACGGGGGTTCGAGAACAACGAGAGCATCCCACAACATTTTTAACTGACCAAAATACGTCGTAACATCCATGCCGGGAGTTTGTTTACAATTGACTAATTTAACTTTCAAATTATGAATTTTCATACCGTCAATAACCTTGTAGCGGGACTCCAAGTCTGACCAGAGAGTGGCGGCACTCTCGGTGTACGAGATGGTTGGCAGCACAGACGCATCGATAGTGTTCCGCATCCACTGAACGATTGTGCAATTGACGACCTCCCAGTGCTCGAGAAGAATAGGGTCTGTCGGTTGCTTGAGAGAGCCGTCGACAAAGCCGAACTTGCGGCGGGACTTCAAGGACATCTTCATAGAATCACGCCAACTATCGTAGTTGTCATGGCGGAGAGTAACGTTGGAGATGATAGCGCCGGGACCATCTTGAGACCCGAGATAATATGGAGAAGAAAAATCAATTTTGGTCGGAGGAGTCTGGGCGTTGGCAGCCATGAATGGCCGAAGAAAATGAAGGGACAAAGAAGACAAACAGACTTACAGACCAGACAAAAAAAATAAATTGTTTATGGGGTTTGGAAAAGTTGGCTCGATACCATGATAATCTTGGGAAGGAGTAATTGAATGAATGACTAGTTGAATTCATTAACAATCTTGGGTGGGTTTATATAATTACATAAATGGGCCATTTGGGCCAAAAATAAGAACAGTACTAGCCTTACTAGCCTAACATTGATCCATTATTATGTTTAAATGTTACTGAAAATACACGGCTATTACGGTTTTCCCCCCTCGGAAACAAATTCCGTCCCCAAAGTTTAAACTATAAATGAACGAGGGATCATGCCCTGTAGGGTTTTTTATTTAAAGAAATTCGCGGTATTTTAAATTATGCGACTTTGTTAAGGTCTGTTACCATGTGTGTGGGTAACTGGGTATTCTCGATTTGTCGTACACTAGTAGACTTACATCAATGCAATACGTTTGTGAGTTAGTTGTGGTTTTAGTGCAGAACATGCGTTATGAAACGTGTGATAACCGATAATAGAAACGTTTAGGACGATAATAGCGGAGTTTAGGTTTGGGGTTAGTAATGCTGCGCACTGATGCAAAGTTATCTTGAAAAATGTTTGGGATTCTAACGAGGGTCTGGTTTTATTTTAAAAGCCCCTCATTACGCCATTGATTGGTTACGACGTAAAGTAGACGATTCGTCTCATTTAGCAACGAGATATGGTTTCAGAAGTGAAATGGATGGTGGGAAGCATAGATTGAGTAACAATTTCGCATTCAGTATTACTGCAAAGTTGTTTAGTTTCTGAGTTCATAGAATTGCTATGGTGGTAAGGCATCAGGCAGACATAGATTTTATAATAAGAATTCAACCCCGAAGCTCTTTTTTATGGGGTGGGGGTAGAAATTAAGAAAATACTCCGTATATCTTAAGAAAGTCTATAGCTTATTACTTATAGTATACACCTTTAACGTAATTGGACAGACATTGTGGCTATTATTGTACAATATATAGTCTAATATTGGATGATTGTATATGAAACCTGTGTTGGGCGACAACAATTGATGTTATGGCTTGTTATTCAGTTGTCAGCCATGGAATCGACTCCTGCGTTCAGCCCTGAGGAGGTTGTCTCTAGCAGCTTGAAGCCTACTTATGGCATCAGTTATCTTCATTCGTTCATGAGGCAAATGGTTGGAGCATGCCACACCCACACTGACCATGGAGACAATGCACTCGACTCTTCGTTCAACTGTGCCTTGGACTGACCTTCGATTGTCGACTTCTTCAGTGATATCATTGTTTTGAAGCGTTGGGTCTACAAGCTGCAAGACTTGATCAGGTAATGCCGCTTCTGCATACATATGAAGGTTGACATTTTCCTCGAACATTTGATCAGTTGGCCTCTTTCCTGTCACTAGTTCAAGTAGCACTGTTCCGTAGCTGTAGATATCACCATCCGTGGATGCTAAGTTTCCTAGTCCATACACTTTAGGCAAGAATTAAATAACATAAGTTAGTAGCTACGTATGAAGATACCCGGCTGTCAATCTGTCTGTATTTTGATCGTCGTAATTCAAACTTTCGTCTATCTGTGTATCTGCTAGTTCATAAAATATTAAAAGCGCATGTAGATTACTTTAGTCATTGTCGTTCATTCCATTGCACCAAGAAGCCAAAGAATAGGAAATCCTTGCCTTAATTTCACGAAAAATAATGTTTTATTTTCTTATATTGTCAGCAAAACTAGTTCCTGTGCATTACAAACATTCATGTACTACATAATTTTAAAGTTGGAAGTGCTAGACTTACCTGGAGCAGCGTAGCCAACAGTTCCTTTGACGCCAACTGAGCTACTCTGATTCACGCTTCCTAGATGAGCAAAGAATTTTGCGAGCCCAAAATCTCCAACATGGGCGACCATGTCATCATCAAGAAGTATATTGCTAGGTTTTAAGTCACAATGCACAATTGGAGTTTCATTCTCATGGTGAAGGTAGTTGAGTGCATGAGCCACATCAATAGCTATTATCACCCTCTGAAGAAGGGTCAGGTTTCCTGCTTCGTGTAGCCATCTCTCGAGATTTCCTTTGGGCATGAACTCGTAAACCAGAGCTTTGAAATTGTCCCCCTTAAAATCAATACTTGAGCAGACTGTGAATATCTTCACTAGATTTCGGTGACGAGTATTCCTCAGGACCTTGCATTCTGCCATGAAACTCTTTGTAGCACCTCGTTGCCGTAAGTTGAGTACTTTAACCGCAACCATCTTACCATCTAATACCCCTTTGAACACAGTCCCGAAAGTACCCACTCCAAGTATATTTGATGAAGAGAATTCTTCTGTTGCTCTGAGTAGCATGTTGTACGACACTTGTAAAAATCCTTCTCCCATAGCTAAGTTTGAAGAAATGGAATCCCATTTCTCTCTTCGCCTTGTTACAAACAACCACATGGCCGTCGTCAGCAATAAACCAAGTGCACAAACTATTGGTATTGTGAGTTTGAGGGCAAGCGACATCCTTCTGGTCTTCCTCTTCCCTTGCTCCATGCATATTTGCAAGTGTAGCTGTGGGATGCCTCCGCAAAGCCTACTGTTTCCGACTAGTGACACTCCACTTATATTTGTGTAAATTCCCTTCTCTGGAACGCTTCCCTCAAAATTGTTGTAAGATAAGTTCAGGTAGAGCAAGGGAAATTCAGAGAAGTAACTTGGAATTGGACCAGATAATTTGTTGCGAGAAAGGTCAAGTGTCTGTAGACTGGACAAAGCGCTGAATGATGAAGGAATAGATCCAGTGATGGAATTACCTCTTACATAAAAGTACTGAAGGGCTGAGCATTTACCAAGGCTATTTGGGAGTTCACCTGAAAACTTGTTTTCGGATGCATCAATTCCCACTATATTGATTTGGTTGCTGATATCTTGGGGTAAAGATCCTGTTAGATGATTCTTAGACAGATCCATTTGAACAAGATGAGGAAATCCTCCAAAGAGAGCGTTGGGTAAAGTTCCAGTGAGGTTATTATTTGATAAAACCAAGTATAATAAGTTTTGGCAGTTACCAAGGTTTGAAGGTATGCTACCATACAAGTAGTTGTCTTCTAAACTAAGAAAGGACAACTGTGATAAATTTCCAAGGGAGTTTGGAATTCTGCCAGTTAATTTGTTTGAGCTAAAATCAGTTTGCTCTAGTTTATGGAGATTTCCGATCTCGTTAGGGATAGTCCCTGTCAATTCATTGCCAGACTCGAAAGGCGCGAAAAAACGTATTTTTGACTCGAAACCGACCCGACTCGAACCCGACCCGTATTTGAGCCGAAACCATACTTTGGCCCGACCCGTACTTTGACCCGACCCGTATAATCCAAACCCAAACCCAACCCACCTGACCCGCTAAACAGGTCTAAGCATGAGACATGCCTATTGTAAATCATTTGTGATAGAGTCCATAGAGATAGGTTTTAAGTTTTAACCATTCCAAATCAAGGTTGTTTAACAACCATCCATTTTGAACGAAGCCAAACATGTCAGATAAAACAATCAAGAATTGTAGACATTGATATGGCGCCATTGAGTGATATCGAATTTCAACAAAACCTTCTCATATGTTTAATGTGGTCCTAAATATTGGAGAGTGTATATCAAAAACTTGTTCGCCATTTCGTTTTGCAGTTAAAATCGTGTGAACCTAATATTTTGGGGAAGTAGGAGTAAGAGACAGTTGGTGCAATTCTCAACAGCTATTATATGTGTTCTCAACACATCGATCGGATTCCCTTGTCTCACTATAAATGGAGCCTTTGAGACGCTACAAAGTACACTATGCTGCCATCGTAGGTGCAATTTATTTTGACCGACGACGTTAAGTACCTTAAAGACGTTGTGACTCAGTTTGATTATGGACATATTCAAAGCTTAATTGACTATGAATAGACTCTCTGATATTGATGTGTGTAAGATGCTTTAGTTATGGGTAATGACTCCACAGAACACGGTAATTGACTCAAGTTTATAGTGTACTGACAATGATGACTGTGGAAGAAAATTTTTCTGCACATTCTATGCAATGATTTCTGCTTTGTGATGGCTTTTCGTGTATCGTACTTCATTGGATAGTAACAATGAGCAGGTAAGATAAGATCATATCTGTAGCTGCTGACTTGGAAGTTTCTCGACAATTCGTGAGAAGGGATTCTGTTAATATCTTCTTTTTCTTTTTTTTTATCTTTTCTTAATCTATATTCAATCAACTGTTCAATTATTCATTTATTAGTATTGATAATCAATTCAATAAAGTGTATTCGGATACAATTTCAAATTTTGTCATTCAATTATCGATTTTTATTAATTTTTAATAAATTTCAAAGTTTGTTGTGGAATTTATTTGGTACCATCGCTGCCCTATTATGTGTGATGATTTTTTGTCTCTGTTTGATTTTTCTAATTGATCTTTCGTTTTCGGTTTGAAGTTCAAGTTTCGCAAGTTTGAGCCTTAGAAATGATATTGCAACCATTATGTGGATGTTTTGAGGGGTGGGCGTCATACGTATGCAGTGACGGCCACTTCATGTCACAAAAGAACGAGATTGAACTGTGATAAGCGATATCATGATGACGACTAAAACCGATGCTGTGTACCCTGGTCCAGGATGGTTTGACTGTTGTACAGTCTTGGAAGAATTCATGTGATATTTAAGTCGAGTCAACGGGCTCTAAAGTCTGGCATTTAGTTGGATTTGCCTGTACTCTTCTACTTGACTAAGAAAAGACCGTCTGATGTTGATGTTTAAAAAATGCCTTCAGTTATTGGCAATGACTCCATAGAAAACGAAACGGTAATTGACTCAAGTGCATTTTCTGCACTACTGATGTAATGGTTTGTGACGTGTGACGTGTGACGTGTTTAGCTTTCCATGAAGGTAAATTTTTTTGTTTGATCATTGAGCAGGTGGTGAAGGCATCGTCCGTTGACTTAGAAATTTCTCGACATTCAGTTTTGGGGAAATCGTCTTCATATCGGGTCATGAAATCACATTTCAACTGCTTTGTAAATCTTATGATGGTCGGTGCTTCATTTGGGAGCTGTGTTGACCGGTTTTCTCAGCAAAAGCCGCGACTGGACCGTGACAACCATTGTCGTGGACTTCACAGAGCAATACTATTTATTTCATTAGAATTCATGTCATTGTATGGTGTGGTGTTCATCTTTTGATTTCACCTCCTCGCAAATAAAAACAAAAGATAAAACAATCTACTTTCATTTGGTATTTTGGTGAAATTCTTTGACTTGTCGAGATTAATAAAATCTCCTTTTTTACGATAGGATGATTCTACTTATCTTAATTAAATAAGTTTTACTTGAAGAAGATTTTGCTCGACATGTTCTATTCATTTCTTTAGAAACCAATAAATAATGTTGTTTTATCTAAAGTATTTTTCTTTTTTCAGATGCTAAACAAAAAAATAAGTAGTTGACTAATGTTCTCAATTATCTAAACATTTTTCATTAAATTTCAATATTTCATCGTAGGTTTTTTTCGACAAAATAGTTTGTTTTAGACTCAATGATATCTTTATTCAATTTTACGTTGGATTAAATTAAAGAATTACTCACTTTTTAGGTCAATGTTTAGAAAACTTTTGAACGTATCAAATATCGTATCAAACGTATTTAGATACCCTAAATGCGATATAAAGTTCGAGCTCGAGCGCTTGGGTGAACTCGGTATCACCAACTCGTTGCCACTCCTAGCTAAGGGGGAGAAATAATTATTTCTTCGGGATAAAAAGGTAAAGTTGACCAACATATTTACCAAAATGAATTCTCTCCATTTTCTCTCACATCCTAATATTATACATTTATATCTCACCAATTTATTTTTTTTGTTACTAAATCATTCTACACCGTTCGATCTAACATAAATTTAATTACAACTGTTGATAAGTAATGACTCTCCGTTAAAAAAATGGAGAGCATCCTTACTCCATATTTACATAGTTAAAAAACAGTAATTATTTTCCTGAATTGCTCATTTGAAAGTAAAACAGTCGGTAAATAAATCTTATGGAGTACATCATATACTCTCTAGTGAAGTCTAATTTCTACATACCTATTTTAATGTCCCTTATATTTCGGTACAATCCGCCATTATTTTTTTCTGTTAATCTTATTTTGATGGGTTTTTCTATAAGGTAACCCTCAACTTTTTCAAATCCCACAAGGTAACCCTGCAAATTAAAAAACATCTTTGGTAACCCTGTACTTAATTAATACTTATCAGCGTGACCCTGAACTTGTATTCCGTCAATTTTTCCGTTAAATAGTTAACGGAAAGTGTTGTGCTGGATTTAATTTTGTGTTTTTTCTATATGGTAACCCTGTGATTTAAAAAAATTCTACATAATAACCTTATATTTCAGACATAACGCATTATCAAAACTTATGGGTCCGCAAGTAACCCCAGAAAAGCAACAAAGATTGTAACTTTCGTAAATTAAACCATAAAAAACCCAAAATCATAATAAATAAACATAATTTAACATTTAGAAAAACGCTTATCCTTACATTTGATAGATAATAAATAATTAAATCATAATAAATAAACATAATTTCCATTTGCAAGAATCAGGTTTCAAACCCCTAGAGTCTTGTTTAGAAATCGGAGCACTTACACCAATCAAACCGACCAATTTTGTTGGTGAAAATTGGGAGACAACCTAGTTTGACGGACGGTATGATTATGTGAGAGTTTTCAATACTTCTGAGTTTGTGGAAAACTGAGGCTAACACTGCCATGATTAAGCATGGGTAAACCACTAACACATTCCTTTTGAAATATGAATATTTTATGGGTAAATCACTAACACATTCCTTTTAAAGTATAAATATTTTATAATATTTTCCTTGGGATTTTGTTTCTTAATTTTGCCTTTCGGTTCCTTATTTTCAAGCTGCCTACTTTGAAAGGAAAAGAATTTAAGTTGATCCAATTGAAACAATCTGTTTTTTTTTTTTTTATTCTAGCTTTGCTATCATTGGTGTTCGTTTTCTTACAATTTGCATTATTTTTATTAAAGATTATTGACTTTTGGGCGCTTCTAAATGAAAGCAAAGATGGCTGGCTGAAAGATGACACAAATATGAAGTTACTAATATGTAAGCTGTGCATCCATGTCTCTACTGTTCTATTATCTCACTTCAAACATACTTCAATACCCGACGTCATATACTATTATGTAAGATTGTAAGAATGAATACTAGGCTTGTTCACGAGTACTAGGTGTTCCACATCTCTAGAAATCAGAAAAGTTTACCTCTTAGCCCGTTGTATTCCACTAACCTTCGCCCTTCCTTCAAATCTTCAAACTGTCGAAGTAAATTCTGATGTAATTATTATTGGCCCCTTCTTGTTGATCTGTCTTCATGAGTATTCTTGATGTTTAGTTGTTGATTTATTCACTTTATTAAATTTAATTCACGTCTACCTAAAGTCGTAAATTTAATGTTGACAAAGTTGTGCAGAGTTTTGATTTGACGATAGTCCTTACCTTACCGTTGAATGTATATGCATAGTGCTCCAGAATGGCTAATGAAATAAGAGACTATGCACCAAGCACAATAGGAATTGAACTTGACCAATTCTCAGTGAGACTATTATCATCCGAAAGATTATACGTACATATTTTTCAACGAATGACATGAATAAGACGACTAGGTTCATCTGATCTCCTTGTCTCGTCAGAGTGACAAATCCCCTTTGAGGTTCTAACTGTTAGGTCATTAGGTGATGTTTCTGTCACAGGTGCAATTTTTTCTTTTCTTTTTTCTCAAAGATTATACCTCTTTTTTCTGCATACATATGAAGGTCGAAATCTTCCCGAAAAATATGGTCAGTTGGCCTCTTTCCTGTCACTATTTCAAGTAGCACTATTCCGTAGCTGTAGATATCACCATCCGTGGATGCTAAGTTTCCTAGTCCATACTCTTTAAGACAAGAATTTAAACAACTGAAGTTAGTAGCTACATATGAAGATACCCTACTGTCAGTGTCTTGATCGTCCTAATTCAAACTTTCGTCTATCTGTGTATCCTTTAGTTCATTAAATAAAAAACGCGCATGTAGATTACTTTTAGTAATTTTTGTTCTTTCCGTTACACTAAGAAGCCAAAGAATAGGAAATCCTTTCCTCCATTTGATGGAAAATTATGTTTATCTTCTTCATATTGTCAGCAAAAATAGTCCTTGCGCATTACTAACATTCATGTCCTTTAACACCAACTGAGCTGCTTTGATTCACGCTTCCGGGAAGAGCGAACATTTTGGCAAGCCCAAAATCTCCAACATGGGCGACCATGTCATCATCAAGGAGTATATTGCTTGGTTTTAAGTCACAATGCACAATTGGAGTTTCATTCTCATGGTGAAGGTAGTTGAGTGCATGAGCCACATCAATCGCTATTTCCACCCTTTGAAGAAGGGTCAGGTTTCCAGCTGCGTGTAGCCATCTCTCCAGATTTCCTTTGGGCATGAACTCATAAACCAGAGCTTTGAAATTGTCCCCCTGAAAATCAATACTTGAGCAGACTGTGAATATCTTCACTAGATTTCGGTGACGAGTATTCCTCAGGACCTTGCATTCTGCCATGAAACTCTTTGTAGCACCTCGTTGCTGTAAGTTGAGTACTTTAACCGCAACCATCTTACCATCTAATACCCCTTTGAACACAGTCCCGAAAGTACCCGCTCCAAGTATATTTGATGAAGAGAAATCTTCTGTTGCTTTGAGTAGCATGTTGTAAGACACTTGTAAAAATCCTTCTCCCATAGCTAAGTTTGAAGAGATGGAATCCCGTTTCTCTCTTCTCCTTGTTACAAACAACCACATGGCCGTTGTCAGCAATAAACCAAGTGCACAAGCTATTGGTATTGTGAGTTTGAGGGCAAGTGCGACATTCTTCTTCTGGTCTTCCTCTTCCCTTGCTCCATGCATCTTCGCAAGTGTAGCTGTAGGATTCCACCGCAAAGCCTACTGTTTCCGATTAGAGACACCACACTTGTATTTGTGTAAATTCCCTTCTCTGGAACGCTTCCCTCAAAATTGTTGTAAGATAAGTTCAGGTAGAGCAAGGGAAATTCAGAGAAGTAACTTGGAATTGGACCAGAAAATTTGTTGCAAGAAAGGTCAAGTGTCTGTAGACTTGACAAAGCACTGAATAGATCCAATGATGGAATTACCAAGGCTATTTGGAAGTTCACCTGAAAACTTGTTTTCTGATGCATCAATTCCTACTATATTGATTTGGTTGCTGATATCTTGGGGTAAAGATCCTGTTAGATGATTCTTAGACAGATCCATTTTAACAATAAAAACAGTGTTATACAAGATTTATGTATTTATGATCTTAAGTGAAATAATCGGAATGTTATTGTAATTTGGATTGTTATAACCTCTACTACTATAACCTGTAAAAAGTGGAAATAACGGAGACAATGTCTTCTATCCAGGCATGACGTCTGATCAATAATAGTATTGGCTCGTGCGCTCAGCATTAAAAAGGTTTTCCCTTGCTGCTTGGAGTCTGCTAATTGCATCAGTTATCTTCATCCAGTCTTGTGGGAAATGGTTGGAGCTTATTACACCGACACCTAACATGGCGACCATGCATTTGACTCTTTGTTCAGTCGTGTCTTGGATTGTTCTTTTACTGTCAACTTCTTCCGTAATATTTACCAGTGCTGGGTCGACTATTTGCAAGGCTTTATCAGGTAATGCTGCTTCTGCATACATATGAAGGTCGAAATCTTCCTGAAACGTATGGTCTGTATTAACCTTCCTAAAATCTTACCGACAAAATCTCCCGACTTATCTTGCAAGTAATTTGATTATGTGAATATTGTAACTTAGGAAAACTAGATTTCTTTCCTTATAGTTTTTGGTAAATAATCCTAGCTAGTCTCAATCTTGTAACTAGTATAAATATGTATTCATTGAAATCAAAGTAAATACAGAAAATCATTCAAACCAATATACAAGTCTTATATGGTATCCAAAGGCTATCGATCCAACCACAATCTTCGCCCTAGACGACCAACCTTTAAACGTCAGGCACCCTTTTCTCTTTTCTCGGCTGCAGACATGTCTGGCCAACCCAAAACCGACGGATTAATTTCCACCATTGACACCTCTGACGGTGTGAAAGCCCTACACTTGGGTCACTGCATCAAGCTAACCAAGCAAAACTTTACTGCTTGACACTTTCAATTAAGTAAGATCTTCTTCGGGCTCGGCCTTTTCGGCTACCTTGATGGTACCATTCCAACCCCTTCGGAAACCATTGTCGCACCAAAACTGAAAAACCAAACCCGGCCTATGAGTCGTGGTTACAGAAGGATTCAATGATCCTAGCCGCCCTAATGGGCACCCTCTCCGCGGACTTTCAGTACTTGCTGGTTCGCTGTCAAACCTCTACGGAAGCGTGGCACACCCTTTCCCACACCTATGCAAACCCTTCGCGTCCTCACATTCTTACTCTCAAAGAAAATTTCGACTCGGTTGTCAAGCTCGCCGATCAATCTATTACCGATTACTTGCACCAAATTAAAGCATGTGTCGACCAACTTGCTCTCATGGGCAAAGTTCTTGACCCAGAAGACGTCATCTCCAAGGTCCTCAAAGGCCTTGACTACGAACTTTACAAACCCGTCATTGACACAGTTCGCGCTCGCGACACCACTATCACTTTTGAGGCTCTTCATGAAAAGCTTCTTAACCATGAGTTAATTCTTAGACAACAACCACAAACCTCTCAATTTCTGCCCTCGGCAAACCCGGCTTATCGCAGCCAAACTTCTAGCCGCGGCTCAAACCGCAATAACCAACAACAAGGCAGTAACCGTGCCTCTAATTCGCAGGCTGGGTGGCCCACGTGGTGCCGCTGCTCAGAATCCCGACCCACAGCCCTTTCGAGGGAAATGTCAGTGGTGTCGTAAAACAGGTCATGTCATCTCAAATTGTTTTGCTTTTCGGAAAATCTGTCCGGAACTCGAGTTTCCTGAACCATCTCGGTCAGCCCGTCCTACTCCTCAAGCACACTTCGCTCACCATGGCGGGACTCACGCCAGCCCCGCCTTCTTACTCAACAGTGGTGCTTCTCATCACCTTACTCATGATCTCGATCTCCTCGCGTCTCACTCACCCTACACCGGCATGGATGATCTCATGATTGGAGACGGTTCAACCCTACCTATCACCAATACAGGTACTTTTACTATATCACTGACCTTCTGGACAAATACGACATGCTCCACGCTAAACCTAATGCCACACCCATGGCCTCTGATTCTCGGCTTCTTCGGGAGGACGACAAACCGATCCATGATCAAACCACCTACCGCGCCATCGTGGGCAGTCTTCGCTCAGTATTTATCACTAACCAGACCAGACGTTGCCTTCACTGTCAACCGTCTCGCACAGTTCCTCCATCACCCGACAGCAAACCATTGGCAAGCTCTCAAACGACTTCTTTGTTACCTCCAAGGTACCAGCACTCTTGGAATTCAGCTCTACCGCTCCACCAGTCTCTCTTTACACGCCTTCTGTGACGCTGATCATGGCGGCGACAAAGAAACCTTCCTTTCCACCTCCGGTCACATTGTTTACCTAGGACGCAACCCCGTCTCCTGGTCCTCCAAAAAGCAACGCAGTGTTGCTCTGTCCACCACTGAAGCCGAATTTCGCTCCATAGCCACAGTAACCACGGAGCTTCTGTGGCTTCGTGATCTACTCCAGGAGCTTCACGTTACTGTATCGTCTTCACCGGTCATTTTCTGTGACAACATCTCCGCTGCGCTATATGCCAAGAACCCTGTCTTCCACTCTCGCATGAAGCACATGGCTCTCTCCTTTCATTTCGTCAAAGAACAGCTCCAGCACGGCCGCATTCGCATACAACATGTCGCTAGCAATGATCAACTCGCCGATGCTCTCACCAAGCCCTTATCTAAGGGTCCCTTTCAAGTTCTACGAAGCAAGATTGGCCTCCTTCCCAGGACGTCCATCTTGAGGGGGCGTATTAACCTTCCTAAAATCTTACCGACAAAATCTCCCGACTTATCTTGCAAGTAATTTGATTATGTGAATATTGTAACTTAGGAAAATTAGATTTCTTTCCTTATAGTTTTTGGTAAATAATCCTAGCTAGTCTCAATCTTGTAACTAGTATAAATATGTATTCATTGAAATCAAAGTAAATACAGAAAATCATTCAAACCAATATACAAGTCTTATAGTCTGCATAAGGACTTGCAGATCAGCTGTTGTCATCTTCTTTATCGTCAAACTCAAACTTTTGTCTATTTGAGTACACTACTCCACGTTATAAAAAGCTCACATAGATTAGCGAGTCATTTTTGTTCATTCAATTACATCAAATAGCCAAAGATTAAGAAATTCATATACTCTCTCCATCCCAAAATAATTGTCCCATTTTCACTAAATTTTTTTCCCAAATTAATTATCCCTTTTTTATTTATAGTAAGTTTTAACAAATAATTTTAAAAAAAAAATCATTTTCATTACCATTTCTTAAATCCCAAAAATAGAAAGTGGACAATTATTTTGGGATGAAGGGAGTATTTATGTTGACAAAAAAGGAAAAAAAAAAAAAAAAGTTCTTGCAATAAGTTATTATAGGTCATATCTGTAACGGCTGATTTGGAAGTTTCTCGAGAATTCGTGAGAAGGAAATTCTGTTAATATCTCATTTTTCTTTTTTAACTTTTCTTAATTTATTTTCAATTAACTGTTCAATTATTCAATTATTAATATTGATAATCAATTCAATAAAGTGTGTATTTGGATTCGATTTCACTTTTTGTCATTTAATTATCGATTTATATTAATTTTTAATAGATTCCATTATAAATTTGTATTAGGGTTTGTTGTGGAATTCATTTGGTACCATCACTGCTCTTTTACGTGTGATGATTTTTTGTCTATGTTTGATTTTTCTAATTGATCTTTCGTTTTCGGTTTGAAGTTCAAAATTTTCTTCACTTTCAAGCGTTGATGTTATTCTAGCATTTGCGAACATTGTGTTTAAGTAGTGTTGAAACGTTGGTGTTCGCTTCGAAAGATTTATTTCAAAAGTTGTTTTGGCACCACCACGCAAACCACCCACCCATGACCCACTGCTTGTCGGCCGACGTGACTCTCACCACCTCCCGCCACCGGGAGCTGACCAACGCTCTACCCCTATTCAAATTTTAATACTGATTTTAAATTAAATCTATTAAAGTTTAATAAAATTCGATAATTGAATACCAAAAATTGAAATTGAATACATTATTGCCACAATGAATTGGTTATTAAAATTGGAGAGTGTATATCAAAAAACTTGTTAGGGGAGGTATTGCCTCTAATTGCTGCCATTTCATTTTTATGCGAAAGATGTTGAATTGGCTGTTTAAACCTCTAGTACGAAGGTGAAGGCACTAGGCAGTTTCCACAATTTTTTTTTTTTTGTTCAAGAAATGTTCCATCCTCAAAATTCAGGTCAATGTATGACTCTTAACTCAAAAATTTCTGCAAGTTTGAGTGATTACAACCATTTTGTAAATGTTTTGAGGGCTGCGGCATCGTAGGTATGCAGTGACGGCCATATTCATGCCATAGAAATTGAGATTTAACCATGAATAAGGATACCATGATGACGACTAAAACCGATGTTGTGTACCATGGTTGGGGTGGTTATCTTTGGGTTGTGCGTTGTACTGTTTTGGAAGATTTCATCTGATATTTTAGTCCAGTCAACGGGCTTCAAAGTCTAGCATTTAACTAGTGACGTGACAACTAGTGACGTGGGGCTTTGACTTCACCTCCTTATTTCATTAGAACTAGCGTAACACCCGTGAAAAATCACGGGGTTGATTTTAGTTTTGTTTATAATTTTATTTCAAATTTTATTTAACTGATAGTTATAGAGTGCATGTAGATACTAATTTTTTTTATTATAATTTAAACGCATTATTCTAATACTTAAAAAGATAAAAATAATTGAACCGTAAACCCAACGTTCCTCGGAAATGAAAACAAAAGATAAAACATCTACTTTCATTTGATATTTTGGTCGAAATTCTTTGACTTGTCGAGATTATTAAATTCTTCTTTTTAAAGATTACTTCACTTTTGTTCATTCCGTTACATCAAGAAGCCAAAGAATAGGAAATCCTTGGCTCCATTAGACGAAAAATTATGTTTTAACTTCTACATATTGTCAGCAAAACTAGTTCCTGTGCATTACTAACATAATTTTAAAGTTAAAAGTGCACAGACTATTGGTATTGTGAGTTTGAGGAGAAAATACATTCTTCTTCTGGTCTTCCTCTTCCCTTGCTCCATGCAACTTGGCAAGTGTACTGTTTCCAACCAGTGACACTGTACTTGTATTAGTGTAAATTCCCTCCTCAAAATTGTTGTAAGATAAGTTCAGGTAGATCAAGGGAAACTCGGAGAAGTATATAGGAAGTGGACCAGATAGATTGTTACGAGAAAGGTCAAGTATCTGCAGGCCAGACAAAACACTGAATGATGAAGGAATAGATCCATCGATGGAATTGCCTGAAGGGCTATGCATCTACCAAGGTTATTTGGGAGTTCACCTGAAAAGTTGTTTTCAGATGCATCAATAGTCACTAGATTGATTTGGTTGCTGATATCCTGAGGTAGATCCTCCAAAGAGTGCGTTGGGCAAAATTCCACTGAGGTTATTATTTGATAAACGCAAATATAACAAGTTTTGGCAGTTACCTAGGTTTGAAGGTATGCTACCATACAAGTTGTTGTCTTCTAAATAAAGTTCAGTCAACCGTGATAAATTTCTGAAGAAATTTTAAATTGAGCTATGGAATTGTGGAAATAGATCTCTGCTTCAATGCAATCATTATTGTCCTTCTGTCCTTTGCTCCATGACTTTCGTTTGGAGTCATATCCTTTATTTCCGCAGCACCTCTTACAAAACCAAACTTGGAATATTGTAAGGAAGATGGTTCGCTGTCTTTTGCTCCGCTGTTGCAGTATTTCCATTATGGTGACAACTTAGCAAAAAACTTCTCCACTGTAATTAGGTGTAGTATTATCTTTAAGTTATTTTATTCCTTTCATTAAGAGATATGCTAGAAGGAAGTTCCTAATATAGAGCATCTTCCATTGTATATATGTTACGTGTCTTCACATCTTTTAGACATACAATAATAAAGAGCCTTCTTCTATATTTTCTCTTTTTCTTTAACTTTCGAGGATGTGTCAGCCGTATCTCATTTATGTACTCGTATTCAAGCGGTGTCAAGCGTCAGGCGCTTGTCCTTGCCAGCTCGTTGCATGGAGGTACGTCCCTGTCCCAGTTTTTGTAGGTATTTTATGCTCAAGGGTCTATCAGATACCTTGAAATAGGATTTTGACACGCTGTTTAACATAAGACTGAAATTTGGCAGAAATGTTTGCCAACAACTTCAAAAATGAGGGGCCGTCCGTTGCTCACTGGCTAAGCGACTTTGCTTTACGAGTTTAAGTCGGCCACTCGTTGAGCGGCTTACCTCTTGACCACATCCCTCAAAATATGCAAATGTTTTTACCATGATCACACAAAATTAGAGGCTTTAAGACGCTCAATGATTAAGCGACTTTGCCAATGATAGTAGAAAGTCGCTTAACTGTTGAAAACTTGGTTCATGACTAAGGCAAAGTCAGGCTAAATTATATGGAACCTTGTCTTGTCTAAAATTGCAGTTGAAATGCAGCAATAATAAATTCAAAATAAATCGAAGTAAAAATGAAAAGGAAAGAAAGAATTTCTATTTAAACTTCTTACCTATAAAATTAACTTTATAACCGATTTGTATGGTTGGTGATCTTATATATAATAAGAACAATGCTTGCAGAGTGTTTTGAGCTAGAATCAAAGAATGAAGATGAAGGTGTGTTGCTGCTACACGTTGTTTAGTATTTACCAAATTTTTCGGAATTTCTCTCTTCTTTATTTCCTTCACTTCTTTTGATATGTACGTTTTCCTTCCTCTTCCTCTTCTTTTTCTCTTTTACTTTAACCTCATTTTAATTTGTATCTTTTTCTTTTCTTCACCGTGCATGCGTTATATTCAAATGTCACATACTTAATAATTTATTTCAAGTTATTTCATTTAGTGAATATAATGCTAATATCTATAAGTACAACTAACAATTATCGTAATTCAATAACCATCCATGCATGTTACGAGGAACATGTTAGAAAATTTGGACACACATGATTAACTTGTGTATGGAGTAACTACTTTTTACGAGTTGGTTTATGGTTATGTGTGTATTGAAAATCATGAGAAGGTGAAAGTATGCCAAAATTAGAGGAGAAAGGTATATTAAAGGATCAATCAAATTCTTAAGACGATAATGTCATTGTAAGTAAGTTTGTTAATAGGAGATTTAAAATTGAAAGCGTATACCTAGCTACCAACCGTGAAGGCAAGAACAAAGGAATGAAATTACTCGTGAAAGTTGTCTAATTATTTTAAATTATAAACCTGATAATAAAAGAAAGCATATTAAAACAGGCCGAATAAAAAAAAATACATAGTTATATATAACATTATATGTTTTTTCTACGATTTTAATTTTATGAATGAGGGATGGACTCCGTATAACATACAAACTTGGGCACGTTGCAGGGATACTCCAGCAGCGGTCACACTAGAAGTAAGGGACAATGCGGTCAGTGATGAAACCTACGTACGTGACCATTGATCATGCCTATATTTTGCCACACACTTTATGAATGAGTTGTAACTGTGTCATTATCATTAGGTGGTGATAGACAATGGTATACTCCAACTCACAATTGCAAGTCCACAAGGCTATCTAACTAGGATTAGTTACGCCGGAGTTGACAATTTACTCGAAACTCGTAACAAACTATCTAATAGAGGGTACGCGGACATAGTCTGGGATACACCCGGTCACCATAGTACAACCGAGTGGTATGTTCGCCTTTTTTGTTTCTCAACACTGGAGACCAAGGGAAAAACTTATGCGAAGTAACTCATATGCGTGCAGGATACTAGGATCTTATTTCACTGTCATAGTTAATAATGAGGAACAAGTGGAGGTTTCATTTACCAATAAATGGGATTCTACCGCCTGGAATGCATCTGGTGGTAGTCGGAGACTCCCTGTGAATATTGATCGAAGGTATAATATAAGAAGCTCAGAGGAGAGGTAGTTTAAGTAAAACTTTTCGATATTGCCTTGTTTTTTTAGCCTCTGTCAGCCTTCTAATAGAAGCTGCTTCAATGGCCTTGTACGTATCATGAATTATGGTCTGATAGGTGGATGACAAATACGCGTATTCATGTGAGCACAGAGAAAATAATTTGCATGGATGGATATCATACGAACTACGTGTCGGTTTCTGGATAATAAATCCCAGCAATGAGTTTCGATCTGCAGGACCTGTTAAGCAAGACCTCACTTCCCATGTTGGCCCAACTTCATTAGCTGTGAGTTATCATAGCGAAAACTCTGTTCGTTTTCGCATACAAAAATAAATTTTGAAGTGGCCAACATGTTCCAATGTATGAGTATTTTGCGTTTTATTTGAATTCGTGCCTTCTAAACAGATGTTCCACAGTACTCACTATGCTGGTTTAGATGTGACTATGAGATTCCAAGAAGGCGAACCATGGAAAAAGGTGTTTGGGCCTTATTACGTGTACCTAAATTCGGTTTCAAGGGACGTAGATCTACACACATTGTGGTATGATGCGAAACGCCAGGTATGAACATTGGGGTCGACATATCTGTACAACTAATGCAAATAAATTTGAGTTTAGTAAACGAGCTTCTTGTGTGTCTATACTAGGCTCTGTGATGAACTTGGCCGATCTTGTATTTGAGCCGCTTAGAAATGGACCGACGTTATGGCAAATAGGTATTCCAGACCGTACTGCTCTGGAATTCTATATACCAATGCCAAGTCGGTTTTTTGTGAACAAACTCTACACAGACATTGATCTGCACAAGTATGCACTTTCATGCCAATTCAAGCCTCTACTCATATCAGCTTATAAATGCTTTCACAATCTACATATAACGTATGGTGTTTATCAATAAACAGGTTTAGACAATATGGTCTCTGGGAACGGTACGCTGAGCTATATCCTGACGATGATCTAGTATACTCTATTGGAGCTAGTGAGTACCACAGAGATTGGTTTTTTGCCCACGTGACTAGGTAAGCTCCTTATTAATTACTAGATCAAAAGCATGTTACGTTTCGTCAACTAGAATATGTTCACCATTTTAAACTTGCAGGAAGGCCGACAATGATACTTATAAACCAACCACTTGGCAGATTAGATTCAATCTTAACGATGTAATAGCTTCAGCCACGTATACGTTAAGGATTGTCTTGGCTTCTGCTGCGAGGTCTGAATTACAAGTAAGACGCTTACAAAAAATCTGCTCCATGTTTGTTTGTTTTTTTTTACGATTTGCTTGCATGACTAGTAAAGATTTTAGAATGAATGCTTGTACTAATGTAATGCAATTGTAAGGTGCGATTCAATAATCCGGGATTGAGCAAACCCCAGTTCACGACAATGCTGATAGGTTCAGATAATGCAATAGCAAGACATGGAATACACGGGTTATACAGGGTGTTCAACGTGGAAGTACCTAGCGAATGGCTAAGTGTTGGAAACAACACGATATATCTAGCGCAAACAAGACATACAGGTCCGTTTGAAGGGATTATGTATGATTGCATACGTTTCGAAGGGCCGCCACAAGCAACAGACGAGTTGAGTGCGTACAGAGTTCGACATTGATTGTCTGTAATTCTTTAGTAAAGGGTAGGACTGTTGGAGGATGAGAGTAATAGTAGTGTATTAGAGGAGATTGTCTTCATATTCATGATTTTGTGTCTTTTTGGTTGCTGCTTGTGAAAACTAATTATACTAGTTTCTTGTAAGGAGTGATTGTTGGTACGTAACACATCGAATTATAATCACAAAAATTATAATTCCGCTCCACTCGTTGCCAATAGAATTTGGGATGGAACCTCTTATATTTAGTAAAGCTTACACCCATGAAGCGGATACTCTCATGGTATTAGCGTCTATGGTTGTGTGACCTAGGATATGAAATAAAACTAGGCCAACTAAAAAAATACTATGGTCTTGCGTAATAAAGCGGACCCTCTCTGAGTTACGGTCCTGACATCCTGAGGGCTGAGCAAAATATCCAAAAAATCGATCCGATCCGATATTCGAACCGAATCCAATCCGGAAAAAATTCGGATCAAATATCTAAATCCGAAAATTTCGGATATCGAATAGAATACGGATTTTGGCCTGAAAAATTTTGGATATCCGTATTCAATCCGCATTAACATAAATTGTTGGACTTCTCTTAATTAGGCATTGGGCTTTCTTTGCTTTATTTGGGTCATAAAAAAGACTAAAAGATGAAGCTGCCCCCTCCACTTATACTTCATTAAAACCTAACCCTATCTTTAGTCCTAAAGAGTTGTTATTTGGCTGAACTTTATAAAACCTGAGATAAACCTATAAAAGTTGAGTTGAATTGAGCTGAAATTAAACTGGAAAGAACACAATACACCTCATCAACGTCGACGACTTACAAGCCGACACGGCTACACGACATCAAAGCTGCAACCATGGTGACAATGATCAACGTCCTTCAATCCATTGAAACCTCAACGAAATACTCATGTTTCTCAATTCAATATTTCTCGTCCATTTTTGTCTTTCCAGATCTAAATACAGAGGTTTTTTTTTTTAAATAATACCAAAATTAATGAGTAAATGGTTTATTATTGAATCGTTTGATGTCAACTTGTGAACCCGCTATTATTGATATTTTTTTTCTCTCAAAATAAGGAAGTCGTCGAATTATAAAAAACAGTTTTGAGATTTAAGAGGCGGATAGTGGATATATTGGATATCCAATCCAAAATTTTCGGATATTAAATTTTGGATATTAAATTTCGGATATCTGTAGGCATTTAGATCGGATATCGGATACCAATTTTTTGAAATTTCGGATACAGATATCCGAACCGAACACCCATTGTGCTCTCCCCTAGTTGTAACAACTTTTTTTTTTTTTTCTATAAATCGATCTAAAAGTAAACATAAATAGATGAATGAATTAAGGACGGAATAAAGCTTTCGAAATATAGAAGTAGCTTTCATTAACTATCGACAATTGTAAACCACTAGATACTCAACAGTTTTGGGACATCCGACCTAAAGCTTAAACATACAAGACAATATTCATAGAAGTAGATCACAAACGTCTACACATTTGTTCCAGCGCTTAGCCATCTTGTGCAACTGTTTTGTCACTTGAGACGGTTCCGCGACTCCTGCCAACTTGTGAATGGTAAGTAGAGGTGGCAATCGGGTCACTCGGGTCGGGTTTGGGTCGGGTTGTATTGGGTCGGGTCGTATCGGGTTCGGGTCGATTCGGGTCCTAACAGTGTTCGGGTCGATTTCGGGTTGGGTTCGGCTCGTATCGGGTTCGGGTCATGTCGGGTTATAACAGTGTTCGGGTCGGTCTCGGGTCGGGTCATTAAAGCTAAAATTGTCGGGTCAATCGGGTTCGGGTCAAATTCGGGTCACTAATAATTTAGGCTTAAATTTTGGCGCCAAAACAAATTTTGAAATTTTAATATTTTTCAAACCAATATTTGAATTTTTAACTATATCTCAATCTCAAAATGTCAAATATTATATTTGGTGTATATTTGAAAGATTGAAAATTTTGAAAAATTTTAAAAAAAGTTTCAAAATTTCTTTAAAATCTTCAAAGTTTCGGGTCAATTCGGGTCACGGGTCATTTCGGGTCGGGTCAGCTATCAAATGAACTCGGGTTGAATCGGGTTACGGGTCATCTCGGGTCGGGTCGGGTTCGGTTTCGGGTCAGACTTTATCGGGTCGTGTCGGGTTACGGGTCGTCATCGGGTCGGTTTCGGGTCGCTATAATTTCGGGTCCTATCGGGTCGGTTTTGCTCGGGGGCGGGTCAAGCTTGCCAGCTCTAATGGTAAGTCGTTCCAGACTACTCCCGTTGCATAGAAAATACTCCACCATTTTTAGCTCCTCAGCAAAACCTAAAAGATATTTTATCTCAACAACCTTGAGCTGAGTTTTCAAACACGATGGTACATCGTCGTGTCTTCCCCAATAATCTTGTTCAATGACGTCTTCTTCCTCAAACTTCGCAGGGAAAAGGCCCTACAAGACATCAACGACAATGGAAACTATAGTATAAAATCAAGTATCAAATCGAGGCCGTGAAAATGAATTGACACAACGTTATCCAAGTTTAAAAGATATAGAATTAAATCAAGTCGGTTTGGGTCACGTCATTTTCACGCAAGTTTCATTAAGGATCATGTGGTTTAGGCCGGTTTAATTCGGGTTTTGTGTGTTTAGGGTGATAATCAACTTATTTAAGTATAAGTTGATGTGTTATAGGATCAAATTTTGAAACCATAGTATAAAATCAAGACCGTGGTAACTTACGGAGACAGGTTTATCACATTTTGAGGGGGTATTAGTATGTTTATGGCACAAGAGCCGAGACAAGGTCACAACTGGCAACGACTTGATAACGAGATCCAAAGATCAATAGGCGTCTGTGACTAACCTTAGTAAAGATGAGCTCTTCGAGATATGGGGCACTTTCAAGCAATCTTGGCAATGTATCATGTAGAATGGTAGAGCTGCCCAACTCCAATTTAGTCAGCCTACTTAGAATCGGTAACTCATCTTTAACATAAGTCAGAGCCTTCACGAAACCAAAAAGCTTAAGATTAGTTATATTAGAAATTTCGATAGCTAAATTTCAAGCAAATATATGAATACTCAACCTCATTTTTATTGTGTTTCTAAAATCTCTCATTTGAAGCTATGCGTACAAAATACAATTAACATATTTACCTTCATACAATGGCCAGACAAGAACAAACGCTTGACGCTTGAGACGCCTTGAATAAGATCGTATGCAGAATGAGATATGTCCGATGCATCTTCGAAACCTTCGAAACGTGGAATGTCTAAATAGGCTTCTATCAAAGAAATTGATGTCTTAATGGAGAAGCTTTTTGCTAAGTTGTCAGCATAATGGAAATACTGCAACAGTGGAGCAACAAAGCCAACAAGACGCCAAACGTGATAGTTACTGAATCGCATACTATTTACCAAACTCAGTCTTGTAAGAGACGGTGCAGAAAAGGACAGTTGACCCGTTCCATTGATAGAAAATGACTCAAGACAAAGGTCATAAAGTAAAGGACATCCCGATAAAAACATCCCAACAGACGTCAATCCTAAAACCATAACTTTCTTCAGGTGGAGAATTTTCAGACATGGCAAACACACAGTTTCGGAAAGATTTACTATAGCATAAGCACTCAACTTGAAGATACAAAGCGTTTTACAAGTGAAAATGGTATTGGGTACTTTAATATCTGTTTCGAAGCTGAGATCAATTTCTCGGATTCCATGGCTCAATATAGTCGATAACCAAGACTCAACTTTCCTAACAAAGCACTGACAACAATATTCAGAAATGATGCTAAACCTCTTCAAATTCGATAACTTGATACAATTTATTTTGCAGACAAAAGCTCTAAAAACGACCAGACTCTTGTCTTCGACAATCGAATCATCAAATTCATTAGGCTCGTTAAACACAAGTGGACCATCAAAATCGATAGTATTCACTCGTTTAAAGAGATGGCTCCACCTCCTCGACAAAGTAGTGGTAATGAAGGCAGACTTGGCGGGGAGAAAATTGAGTATATTTATTAATAACTCATCAGGCAAACTGCTAATTCTGTCCTCAGACAATTCGTTCTTGAGCTTCTTTGGATGCTCAAGGTGTTGAGACTCAAACGCCATAACACGTGTGACGTGTTTTATTCTCTAGTCGACAGAAAACAAGCTGCAGGTGTAAATAGACGAGTTTATGTTTCGTCCAATCTAATGTTGTATGTATACAATAGAATCATCACCGTAGCAATAAGCAGATAATAACTGTGTTTTAAGCTGGCGTCGAACTCAACCCTAAGTTTATCAATAACGGAGTATGATGTTGAAAACCGTTTTAAGTAAGAATTTGCGTATCTTGTAGAGTAAGATGTTGAACAACACTCTTCAATTATATAATTCGTCATCATTTCTGAATTTCATCCAATAATTTCGTCTATATTCTTAATTCTACTGAATTAATAACTTCAACGAATTCAGAGAATCAAATTTAGAAGCAAATTCAACAAAATTACTGAAATTAATTAATACGCCTCGAAGAATCACAAATACAATAACTACGAAATTAAGCAGCAGCTCAGACAAATCAATGAACATAGTTAAAGCTTGATTCTTCAAAAGACGACTCAAACACCAAAACGAAAATCAATCAAATCAAAATCAAAATAATAATAGAAAGTAAAATCATACCAGAAGAATGAGAAATGATTTGCAAACTAGGATTTTATTACGGTACGTTGCTCAAGTTCTATATTAAAAATCATTAAAACATGGAGACAATTCGTACTCTTTAATGACTCATTCTTTACACTTTACCAATTTCTTTTTTTTTTTTTTTTAAACGGAAAAATTATTTCATTAATCAGCAGTCATACGACATCTACAATAAGCATTAATAATCAAAGTATTCAAAATTAAATTAATGTAAATACTCAATAAAACAAAGAACATAAAACTTGATAATAGCCGCTTCTACACACCCTCTATTATATTGTTGTTTCTTGTTACAGCCTTACACGAGGGGTTTATAGTTATTCCCAAAATTTTAAGACTAAATCTTTCGTTTGACCAATTAATTTGTATACTATAAAAATTTCTTGTCAATTGCATCACCCTATGAAAACTCAGGCGACCCTCGATTTTTCGTATACTCTGAAACACCAGAGGACAAATTATTACAGAGTAGGAGGTAAACCCACCAATAAGTGGAAACAAAAAACACGAAAACCCGTCAATCAATGTGGACGAAACTAAAAATATATTATATAATAATAGATAATAATTAGGAGGAATTAGGGCTAATCACCATTAATGATGGTAAGCCTCAAGCAAAGAAATTTTAGGGATTTTTTAGAGGAGATGGAAGAGAGAAAAAAAGGGCTAGTACTTTACCAATTCTTTTTTAAATGAAATTTTCATTTATTATATTAAATTGCATTTTTAGTTAACTTTATCCGTTGACCGTTAGTAGAGCTGTCAAAATATGACCTGGTCCGATAAATCGCCCGCAACAAACGAGATAATCACCCAAATTATCCTGCTTTTTCTGACCCGAAGCCAAAATCAACCCGAATCCAAAACGACCTGAAAAAATGGGTCAAAAACTCGACCCGTATCTGGTTAACCCATTAAGTCAAGAAATTTACGTTCCAAGATGAAAAATGTCAATACCAATTTTTTTTTCACATGAAATTTTTTATTTCAAATCAATTTTAAACATTTCACACCTACCAAACTATCCGTAATTGACAATTTTCACTTAAAATATAATTTTTATTATTTAATAATTGTATAGTGATGTTTTGTTAGTTGCATTGGACATTATGAATTTGAGACATCTTGAATTATTCTTTACGAAAATTGAAACAAAAATACATGTGGAGAATAACCGAAAAAAATCTTTAATCTTTAAATCTTTAAAAGTAAACAAATTTAACTATTCATAAGAATAGTGGATTTGCTTGCCTCTGCCTTTATTTTGGTTTGGTTCTGCTAACTATCCCCCTTTTGGTTTGGTTCTGCTAACTATCCCTCCTTTTCAGCCACAAAATCTGCTCTTTAATTTCAAGCCACACTTTTCGTGGTTGTCCCCTATAACTCCGTCTCCTCCTCTTTCAATTTCTCATAACTATTGTTCTTTCATTTTTATAATTTCTCTCTCTTCAAGGTCTGTGTTTCATTTTAGAGGCAGATTAGGGGTAGGGTTGAATCAAAAGAAAACACACAAAAATCGTCGACGGAACTTAAATCGATCGAAAGAGAGAAATCGAAATCAAAAACCGTAGAGCAACAATGGCGGGACAATTGAAGATCAAAGGAGAAGGAGGATCGAATATAAAGAGTTTGATTTTCTGGTGAGTATTTTTGCACCGATTTTTAAAAAATTCTGGGGTTTTGGTAATCTAAATTTGGAGTTTTAACGGTTATGGATAATGGTGTTATCGCCTTGTCGGTATTGATCTTGGATTAAGGTTTTTGTAATCTAAATTTGGAGTTTTTCCCTCGTTTTTTTTCTTTTGATTTCGGGGTTTTGTTTACCTAATTTTGGAGAGTTTTTATGTTCCAATTTGCTATAATGGAGGAGATGATTGCTGAAGATGAGGTGGGATTTATAATCAGTAGGGTGAGAGTGAATGGTTTCGAGTTGTTTAAAAAGTCGTGTAACAGTCGATGAATTTCAGGTCGTTGAAATTTTCTGATATAGTTTAAAATCCTTATGTCCCATTAATCGCCTTGAATTTGTTGATTGATTGTCTTTGCTTTGAGTTTAAAGGAGGTTGCAAGTTGTAAAGGGATGTTCAAGAAAGTTTAGAGGTTCTGTCACTTGTGTGTCCTCCACCCTTTGCTTTTTTGGTCTGCTCACAACTTCTTTTCTTTGTATATTTTATGTTTCTGATGCTTTCTTTGTTTGATTTTATATTTTTTTGCTCTTTTATTGGGAAGGATTAAAATATGGAAATACAGGGTTGTGTTTAATTATAGAGGTTTATGTTTGATTAGATTTTATATTGATTTAGTTTGATTAGAGGTACGATTTTTACACTCTCAATTACATGCGATTTTGTTATGATTCAGATATGCTTAATATTATTTTTCGTGCTCGCTGTGCTCAACTCTATTCAGAAAGATTTGAATCAGCCGTGGGAAGACCCTATGTCTTGAATGGGCGCGAGACAATTCGTGCAGGAGCTGAAAGGTGTCGGGTTGTCTGTGTGCGACATGTCGGAGTGAAAGAAGGAAGCATACGGGAAGGCACTGACGTTTGGGCTGAAATCAAAGCTGTTTATTCAAGAACAACAACAGATTTTACCGATTTACAGATCAAAGCGGTACATTTTGTCTCCTAGAACATGAAAAATCATATACCTGTTTTTATGGGTAAAGTATATGTCCATGTTAATCTAAACCTAATAGATATACACATTGTATCTAAAGTTGAATCAATTGGTCATTCATTGTCATTTTAACTGACATAAATGTGAAACAACAGAACAATGGATTTTGCACCATTTTTCAACCTTAAGCTCCTCTGTGTTTGGTACTTTGGTATATATAAACCCTTCGTAATTATCTGTAATTGATTCGCGTTGCAGGTCTGGCATGTGGCAGATACACCCCAAAATGACAAATTTCAATATACTTACTTTGCTCGCAAAATAAACAGTTTTGACGCAGCTCCCAAGAAGTTGTTGGCCTCAGACTCACGTTTACGGCGTGCGAGTGGCGGTTCACGTGTAGGAGGCTGGATTGCGACAGATTATTGCATCCTGATGAGAAGCATCTCAAGGCTTTGGTCTAGGTATTGATTCAATTTAAATTGTTCAAAGACGATGTTCTGAGTTTAATTTGATGGGTTCATTAAATGTTTTTGGTGAGTAATTTAGGTTGTGTTGTTGTTGTTGTTGCAGTACAAATTAGGGTCTCTTAACTTGGTCTATCACCTAATATTAAAAATGAACAAAATATTCATATCACCATCATCACTTCACTTCATTATCTTTGTTTTCCTCCATTTCTTTACTGTCACCTCCATCTAAATACAAATGATCAAATTATTGATTATTGATATCAAATTAACAATCACAGCCAACAATTTTTGTTTCCTACACTTCGTATCTAGATCTCTTGATTTGAATCATATTGTCTTTGCATATTTAGTTAATTTTAATTGTGCATATAATGTTCCTGAATTATTTATGAAATTATGCATTTAATTTGCTTAATTTGGTTTTGTAGCTAAAGGATTAGAAGAATTGGAGATTGCAAATGGAAAGTTAAAGTAATAATCTTTTTCTTTATAATTGCTCAACCATCTTTATACTTGCTCAACCATCTATAAAACTAAAGTACTCCGTATAATTTGTTTCATAAGTGGTGCACTTTGTATTTGTGTGTGTTGCTTATTTTTCGGTGCGTATTTTCTTCTTGTTAGGATTTTGAAGGAAGTATCTACGACTATACTTCATCAGGTATTTCAATTTCAGATTAGTCCCGTGTTTTAGTGATGCTTGATTACAATTTTTGGGTTCAGTTGTTAAATTTCTCAATCAATAGGCCTACGTACCGTTGTCGGTTATAATTATAATTAGTTTGTGAATTTTTGAATCATTTTTTTTCCTATTATGTAATTTTTACTTGTTTAGCATCTTATTTGGAGCTGTTACGATGGTGATTTTTATTTGGATGAGTTGGTGTTCGTTGGTTTTCAGGCAAGTGTTTGTGCTAGAAAAGAGCAGGTTTACCATTGTTCTTTTTTCTTTTTTCCTTTTTATTTTTCTACAATTCCAGTTTCTCACCAAATATATTGCATATCTACTAATTGAAGAAGAGAACTTAGCAGTAGTTTGTTGCGGTTTGTTTATTGGGATTTGGGAATGAATTGGTGGAATTGTGATGAATTTCTTGGCATACAAACTCAGGTGTAATAGTTGTTTACTTCATATAAGAGATATTTTA
The DNA here is from genome assembly GCA_023091065.1 of Dianthus caryophyllus. Taxonomy (NCBI): domain Eukaryota; kingdom Viridiplantae; phylum Streptophyta; class Magnoliopsida; order Caryophyllales; family Caryophyllaceae; genus Dianthus; species Dianthus caryophyllus. Next base: position 9,160,068 of record CM041517.1, read on the forward strand.
TCCAAGAACGAACTCTTTTTTCGATGCTTGGTTCTGATGTGTGTCCCATTTCAGTTTGGAGGAGAGGCAGAGAGCAGAAAAGAGGACCCGAGAAACCCAGGGTGATAAGTTTACTTCAAAATAGTTCGACTTAACTGAAGAGGTTACTACCACCCTGTGGGGTGAGTTAGAGAACCCGTGGCGTCAGGTTAGATTTTTTTTCTTAAACCTACGAGAACATACTTTGAGTCACCGTTCTTTCAGATTTGTAGAAGTACAAATGTACAATATGTTACGAAGGGTGTAAGGAGTGACTTAGCAAATTTCATCGATTTGTTCAGCCCATCAATAAATTATTCAACTTAAAATAGAAAACTTACATGAAAGGGTCTAAGGAGTGACTTAGCAAATTTGCATTTCATTTCCCCTGCTTCTGAATCTGGTTTCGACTTGTGTTATGAAGAAGCAGTTTTCGTCTTTTCGACACAATTTCATTACAGTCTCAGTAAAACAACCTCGTTTGACTTTCAACATTGGATTTAACGTCATCTACGTCCGAATTTCCTTATCAATTTAGGGCACGAGATTGAGATGACTTAATTCAAAATTGCATTACAATTAAACTACGATCCCAAGTGACTCGAATTTCAGAACACTTTATATTGTGTAATAAGCGGCAGATACCGCTCATAACCAACATGAAGATTTGTGTGTGTGCGAAAAAGTGATTATAGTTACCTACAGCTTAGTAGACTGTCTTAGGAGATCGCTTTTATCGAGATCGTAGTTTGAGGTCTATAGGTTTCTGTTCTTTATTTGTAGGATCAAGAGAAAGCAATGGTCGTAATCGCAAGGGCACGAAGCTAATTCATAGTAATGTGAAAAATAATTTACAAAATATATTAGTGAGATAGAGGTCTTAGAATGGTTATGGTGGTGTATTAAAAACAGTGAGTATGATTTCAGTGAGAATTGTATGTTGTTTTACCAATTTCAAGTCCTAATATATTAATCCGTATGTAATTTTGTATCCATGCTTCTTAAAAATGTTACCTTATTCAACTAATATATAATATACATTTTATTTTCTCAGGGGACAACTATGTGTCAAAAAACTTAATGACGGATTACTGATGCTTTAGTTCGAGAAGGAGCTTGACATTTACATGAAGAAGCTTTTTAATTTCGAGGAGTGGGAGAAGGTCGGGATATTGGCTCATAGAAGTGGAGGGGAGTATAATAAGTCGCATTTCATTTATTTTACGAATAACTTTATAAATATGTGTACAACTGAGTTTTACAAGATTGATATGATAAAGATTACTCCGTAGCATTTACCCTTTTTTTAAAATGTGAATTAGTGAGTTACTATTTTATATAATTCTAATCATTGAACATTTGAATTTTTAGTGAAGGTAATTAAAAGAAAAATTATAGTAAGACTCATTGTAAATTAAAGGAAAAATGAGACGACAAGACACATTGTCAATTGTCAATTGTCAATGAGACGACGACAAGACAAGACACACAACTTACAACACCAATACTCTATCTTTAATCATTTTTTTTCTTGTCATTTATTTATTTATATATTTTCTTTTTTTTTTTTTATTTTCAAAATCTTAAAATTTAGCTTCCAATTTGTGAAGGTTACCTTATATAGTTATACTACTACTAACACTTCAAGTTACAACACTAGCAAACAAGAAAACAACTAAATAAGAAAAATAAAAGAAGACAAAAAAAAAAACACAGATTGAGTAAAGTGAAATATGAAAATGCAATAGTCAATGACTTTCTTCACATTATTTTTTTTTTTTTCAATACTTTAAAATCAATTTCAAGGACAAAATAAAGGTTTCTTATTGTACATAAATATTTGACTAAAAATTATTTTAAGTTTGATAAAAAAAACCTTAAAATTTGTTAAGTTCCAAACTAAGAAGATAAACAAAAGACCGATTTAGAGGACTAACTAAGTAGCTAATGTAATTAATACTTCCTCCATTCCGTTTGATTCTATACGTTTGACCAAAACACGGTAATTATGGTAGAAGAAAATCAAGTGGGGTAGATAATGGAATTACTTAAATACCCTTACTTTATTGTTTGCAAGTGGGTTGAGTGGGTATTAGTGAAGGGTATATTGGTCTTTTACTTTAATAAAGTAGAGACTAAAATAGAAATGTATAGAATTGATTGGAATTTCCGAAAAAGGAATATGTATAGAATCAAATGGAATGGAGGAAGTATAATTTATCATCACATCATTACACTACTTTTTCTCTTGCACTGATTTCCTCTTTAGTTTTTTTACTAAGATTTTATTTATGTTTTAATATAAAAATAAATAAATAAAAAATATTATTAGTGTTTTTTTTTTTTTTTTAAATTAGAGGGTTATGAATAATAGGAAGACGGAGAGGCAATGAAAAGAACAGACAAAAATAATTATGTCGAGGAAGGTAAAAGTTAAGGAATTAGGCGATTAAAATAATGGATAAGAAAATAAGAGATGAAGGAGTAATCGAAACAAAAGGGTACAATGAGTAATAATGAAAGAAAAGATGGGTGAAAAATGAGAGGAAAATAAGTAGTATGGTTGAGGAGGAGTAGAGAAAAAAAGGAATGGAATGAATTGTATGGAAAAACTTGGCGCGAGTGATGAGGGAGGAAAATATAAGAAATAAAAGGAACAAGAGTATTATACATGTTAAGAAATGAAGAAATGAGGGAGAAATGTATAATAGAGAGGAGAAATAAATGGAAAAGAAGGAGTAAGAGGAAAGAATGAGTAAATAATTATGTTGAGAAAAAAAAACGGATGAAATAAGGGAACAAAATGTTGTGGCGGATAGTGAAAGTAAAGGTAAATGAGTAAGTGCAGAAAGGAAAAAAAAAAGTATTATGAGGCAAATGAGGGTTATAGAAACAAGATGTAGAAGAAAAACGAGTAAAAAAAAGAGTAGTAAAGATGATGATGAGGATGAGGATAAGGATGAGAAGGAGAAATAAAGGGTAAGAAGAGATGTGGTAAGGAAAAAAATGTTGAGGAAGAAAAATATAAATAATAATGAAACTAAGTTTTTCATGAGAAGTAGTAAGGACAAATAGGGGAAAAAGTATGTCAAAAAAACCCAAAAAAAAAAACAAGAAATATAATGACTTAAAGAAAATTAGAGGCAATAGTAAAATTAGCTGTAACTGGGTGGTAGGGATAAGGAGGAGAAAGAGAGAGAAAATGCAAGAAAAATGACTATGACGAGAGAATACGAGGAGAAATATTCTTAGGGGGACAAAACAAAAGGAATGATGGAGATAAAAGTATTATGATAGGGAAATTATGTATAGGTGTGAAATAAATAAGAGGAAATTGAGTAATAAAGACACAAAGAAATGAGAAAAATGAATAAGAGTAGAAAAGTTGAAGAAAAAATATATATTGAGGACGAAAATATAAGGAACAAGGAGAATTTGAGGATTATGCCGAATGAGAAAAGAAAAATAATGAAGTAAGTGGATCAAAATAAGTAGTATGAGGGTTAAGGAAAGAAGAGACGAATGATAAATGAGAGGAAAATTGGTTTAAGTGAAGAAGAGGAGGAGAAGGAGGAGGAAAGAAGAATGGAGGGAAAATAAGAATGAGAAGAATAGAGATAAAAAATAGGTTGAGAAATAGAAGTAGAAAAAATGTTGAGAATTAGAGTATTATGAGGGGGTAGTATGTAAAGACGAATCGAATCAGTCAGCGGAGAAAAAAGAACATTACAAGGGCTAAAGAGAAAAAAAAAACCATATGAGAAATGAGAGGGGCACATCTAATAGTGAGGGGAAAGAGGATGATGAACGGAAGGAGAAAATGGTATTACAAGGGTAAGAAAAGAAGATACAAAAGAGAAATGAGAGGGAAACAAGTGGAGTAGCAAATAGAAAGAAGAGGTTAAAAAAAATGAATTTAGGGGAAAAATAGTAAGTGGAGAGAAGACGACGAAAAAGAAAAATTATGTCGAGAAAGGAAAACATAAGCAATTAGAGGAGCATTAAGATTCTATAACGATCATTAAGATTCTATAATTTGACAAATGCCCATTTACGAAATTTACTAATACTCCCTCCATTCAAATCAAAGCTTCAAATGATGTCATAGTCTATTCGTCGATGCGTGTTTTGTAACGATAATATTTATAGTTATACATGATGAAAAATTATAAAAATTTGATATTATTTTCCTATTTAAGGAGACGAATAAAACTAGATTACACATGACTATATTATCATTTATATAATTGACAGAGTTTCAAAGATTCTCTAAGCTCACGAATAGTGTCAAATAGTGAAATGCCAAGTTTGGATTTGAATGGAGGGAGTATATACCATTCGCCCATCTGAATTATTAAGGCTTTCAAAAATTACCCGGCCCCCAACTAAAAATTAATTTTAAAACAATCCTAAATTAAACGTCCACCTTATATGGAGTTAAAGGAGGGGTAGAACAAGAGTAGCCTTGTGAGAAATGAAAAAGTCGTAAGTAGTACAAGGGAAAAGAAACAAGAGGAGGATTAGGAAGAGGACGAGAAACAATGAGCAGTTGAGGAGTAGGAGGAAGTGGGAGGAAGGAAACAAGTCAGAATATGTTGATAATGAAAAACAAAAGAAATCAGGAATACGAGAGGATGAAACAAAAAGCTGGAAAATGAGAATAGAGAAAAGGTGAAAACACAAGTTGTAAATGTTCCGAGTACTATTTACAATTAGAGTGCCTTTTAGTCACTTATATATAATTTATGAGTTAAAAAATATGCTTATGATATTAAAAACATAGAGACATGCAAATTGTGATTATAAAAACTTCATTTTATAAATGTACTCCCTCCATTTCAGTAAGTTTACACATTGTGTTTTTTATGAAAAAAATTTGAGAGAAGTGTAAACAAATGACTGAGATAGAGAGAGTATGATTAAGATAAGTAAGTTTAGATGAATTTTACAAGACCCAAATATCTGCAAAGCAATAATGCACTTGAGCAATAAAAATGAACGAAACGAATTATTGATCCCTTCAAGGATTACATCGAAAAGGCAATTGACACATTAAAAAATGAAATCCCTTCAAAGATTACATCGACCATACCACCAAGCAAGTCGATCCGCGTTGGGGGACTGCGCGCACCGCGCGCAGTCCAACAACTAGTGTGAAAAAAAATAATATGATACATATAAGTCTATAATTTGGGTTAACATTTTAGAATTTGAAGACATAACTTGGATTCTACAAGTATGGATCAAAATGTTCATTGTTATATTTTATTGTTGAACTTTATAATTTAAAATCTTTAATATCCACATTAACCACTTATTGTTAACATGTTATATGTAACTATTGACTTAATAATTACACGTCTATATACTTATTTTGAAACATAATCAATTTTTAACTTATACTTCAATTTTTTTTTATATTGTATATTAATTAAAGTAATTTTTCTTAGTGAAAACTAAACCGTTATACAAAAAAAAAGAAAAAAGAAAATATCAATAAAAGGGGCGTTGATTAACCCGTATTTTGACCTTAACCCGACTTGAAACCCGTATACATCCGACCTGTATATTACCCGAACCCTAAATACACCCGACCCGTGTGTTACCCGATTTATGGTTATCTGAACCCGAAACCCGCCCAACCGACCCGTTTGATAGGTCTAATCGTCAGTGATCTATTGATAGTCTTTTCTTTCGCCAAGTAACGTGTTCCTAGAATTCCCTTTGATCTAACCCTCAAACCCAAAAAAATGGAAGGGGCACATTTTTTCTCCTCAAAGCTTAATCTAAATCTTTCTATAATAGATAAGATTTAGGGTGTGTTTGGATTGGGGGATTTGGAGGGAAAGGAAAGGAAGGGAAAGTAAGTGATTCATAATCCCTTGTTTGGATAGCAATCAAGAGGGGAGGGAAATGGAGGGGAAGAGATTTGGAGGGATCCATTTTCCCTCCTCAAAGCCTAATTGGAGTCCCTCCAAAATAAGCAAGATTTGGTGGGAAAATGGTATCCAAACATCACCATTTCCCCTCCCCCCTTTCCTTCCCCCTCCTTCCCCTTCCCTCATTGTTTAAGTTGTGTTGAAACGTTGGTGTTCACTTTGAAAGATTTATTTCAAAAGTTGTTTTGCCACCATCACGCAAACCACCCACCCACGACCCACTGCTTGCCAGCCGACGTGACTCTCACCACCTCCCGCCACCAGGGGCCGACCCACGCTCTACCGCTATCTAAAATTTAATACTGATTTTAAATTAAATTTGTCAAAACTTAATAAAATTCGATAATTGAATAATAAAAATTGAATTGAATACGATTATTGCCACAATGAATTGGTTATTAGAATTCATGATTAAAAAATTGATTGAATTTTAATTAAAAAAAATTAAAAAAAAAAAAAAAAAAGAGAACATTTTATAACACGAGTCTGAAATAAAATTTACCGAAATGCCTTTAAGCCCTTATTATGAAATCAAATTTTTGATAAAAATTGCCATTTTACCTCACTTTTGAGTACACCGTAAAAAAAACCAGAAGAAATAAAAAAGAAAAAACAAAGAAAAAAAAAAAAAAAAAAAAGCAAACAGCAGTCATTAAACCCAAAACTTGATCAAATATTTAGGTAAAGCTTCCCATTTTTGTTAATTTGATTTTAGTTGATTTTAGGCGATTTAATTTATAATCTTACAATTTGATTCATTTTCATTCTTATGCACAATGTTAGTTTAAAATTGGTATTATTGAAATGTTGCAGGAATTTGTTGTTCTATAATCAAAGGAATTTGTGATTATGTTTGTTAAAATTGAGATTTGTTCCCATGTGTGTGTGTGGTTAATGTAATGTCCTACATCGGTAAAATTACACTGATGCAATACGACGTTTATGAACTGATTTTAGGGCGGAGCACACGTTATGAAATGTATGATAAGATAATAGATATTGCGTGGGTGGCAAAATTTATAAAAACCAGATTTAGGGACGATAATTGCGGAGTTTAAGTCTAGTATCAGTCAGTAAAGCTACGTACTGCGCACTGACGCAAGGTAATCTTGGAAAATGTTTGGCATTCTAACAAGCGACTGGTTTTATTATAAAAAGGCGAGTATAGTATCCCCAACTAGTTTCTCACTCAGCCATTAATGATTGGTTACGTTGTAAATTCGATGATTTGTTAGTTTCATATAGCAACGAAATACATACCTGGACTGAAATGGATGGGGGGAAGAGTTCAGGCACATATATTACTGCTAAAAATTTATTACCACGAAGCTCTCTTTAGAGTAATTGGACAGACATTGTGGACTATTATTGACTTATTGTACATTATATAGTCTGATTTTTGATGATTACCGTGTAAAACCTGTGATGGCCGACCTCATCTGATGTTATGGCTTGTTATTCAGTTGTCAGCCATGGAATCGACTCCTGCGTTCAGCCCTGAGAAGGTTGTCTCTAGCAGCTTGAAGCCTGCTTATGGCATCAGTTATCTTCATTCGTTCATGAGGCAAATGGTTGGAGCATGCCACACCCACACTAACCATGGAGACGATGCACTCGACTCTTCTTTCAACTGTGCCCTGGACTGACCTTCGATTGTCGACTTCTTCAGTGATATCATTGTTTTGAAGCGTTGGGTCTACAATCTGCAAGACTTTATCAGGTAATGCCTCTTCTGCATACATATGAAGGTTGATATTTTCCTCGAACATTTGATCCGTTGGCCTCTTGCCTGTCACTAGCTCAAGTAGCACTGTTCCGTAGCTGTAGATATCACCATCCGCGGAAGCTAAATTTCCTAGTCCATATTCTTTAGGCAATAATTTAAATAACATAAGTTAGTAGCTACATAAGACGATATCCTGCAGTCAGTCTCTTGATCGTTGTAATTCAAACTTTCGTCTTCTGTGTATACTAGTTTAAAAAATATAAAAAGCGCACATAGATTACTTCACTTTCGCTCATTCCGTTACATCAGGAACCCAAAGAATAGGAAATCCTTGGCTCCATTTGACGAAAATTATGTTTTAACTTAATATTGTCAGACAAACTAGTTCCTGTGCATTACTAACATTCATGTACTACATAATTTTAAAGTTGGAAGTGCTAGACTTACCTGGAGCAGCGTAGCCAACAGTTCCTTTGACGCCAACTGAGCTGCTCTGATTCACGCTTCCTGGATGAGCAAAAAATTTTGCAAGCCCAAAATCTCCAACATGGGAGACCATGTCATCATCAAGGAGTATATTGCTAGGTTTTAAGTCACAATGCACAATTGGAGTTTCATTCTCATGGTGAAGGTAGTTGAGTGCATGAGCCACATCAATCGCTATTTCCACCCTCTGAAGAAGGGTTAGGTTTCCGGCTTCATGTAACCAACTGTCGAGATTTCCTTTGGGCATAAACTCGTAAACCAGCGCTTTGAAATTGTTCCTACGAAAATCTGTACTTGAGCAGACTGTTAATATCTTCACTAGATTTCGGTGACGAGTATTCCTCAGGACCTTGCATTCTGCCATGAAACTCTTTGTAGCACCTCGTTGCTGTAAGTTGAGTACTTTAACTGCTACCATCTTACCATCTAATACCCCTTTGAACACAGTCCCGAAAGTACCCGCTCCAAGTATATTTGATGAAGAGAATTCTTCTGTTGCTTTGAGTAGCATGTTGTACGACACTTGCAAAAAACCTTCTCCCAAAGCTAAGTTTGAAGAGATGGAATCCCGTTTCTCTCTTCTCCTAGTTACAAACAACCACATGGCCGTCGTCAGCAATATAACCAGTGCACAAACTATTGGTATTGTGAGTTTGTGGGCAAAAGACATTCTTTTTCTGGTCTTCCTCTTCCCTTTCTCCATGCATCTTCGCAAGTGTAGCTGTGGGATGCCTCCGCAAAGCCTACTGTTTCCGACTAGTGACACCACACTTGTATTTGTGTAAATTCCCTTCTCTGGAACGCTTCCCTCAAAATTGTTATAAGATAAGTCCAGGTTGATCAAGGGAAATTCAGAGAAGTAACTTGGAATTGGACCAGATAATTTGTTGCGAGAAAGGTCAAGTGTCTGTAGACTAGACAAAGCACTGTATGATGAAGGAATAGATCCAATGATGGAATTACCGCTTACACTGAGGTACTGAAGGGCTGAGCATTTACCAAGGCTATTTGGGAGTTCACCTGAAAACTTGTTTTCTGATGCATCAATTCCCACTATATTGATTTGGTTGCTGATATCTTGGGGTAAAGATCCTGTTAGATGATTCTGAGACACATCCATTTGAACAAGATGAGGAAATCCTCCAAAGAGGGCGTTGGGTAAAGTTCCACTCAGGTTATTATTTGATAAAAACAAGTATAACAAGTTTTGGCAGGTACCAAGGTTTGAAGGTATGCTACCATACAAGTTGTTGTGGTCTATATAAAGTGTTGTCAACCGAGATAAATTTCCAAGGGAGTTTGGAATTCTGCCAGTTAATTTGTTTGAGCTAAAATCAGTGTGCTCTAGTTTATGGAGATTTCCGATCTCGTTAGGGATAGTCCCTGTCAATTCATTGCCTTCCATATATAGGACAGTGAGGCTGCTGAGATCACCAATACCTGAAGAAATCTCTCCGGTGACTTGATTTTGACTTATATCGAACATGTATAATGTTTTTGAGAGATTTGCTACAGATTTAGGGAAAGTTCCAGTGAAGTTATTTGCCTCCAACTGTAAGGCTTGCATTGTGCTGGAGTTGGCAAGTGTGGTAATGAAATTAATGTCACCTTTGAGGTCCATGGACGAGAGGTCTAACCAGACTATGTTCTGAAAATGTCGAAAATCTAGCGGCTCACTGCCTGTGAATTTGTTTTCACGTAAACCTAGAAATTCGAGACTTGTGAGGTTTAAAAAGGTGATAGGAAATGGCCCGGTTAAGAAGTTATTGCCAAGGTTTAAAAATTGAATTTGAGGAAGTTTGAGGTGCATATGTGGTGGTATATTTCCTTCAAGTTGGTTGAAGGACAACTCGAAACCCTGAAGTGATGAGAGATTCAATAGAAATAAAGGAAATTTGCCCGACAGATTATTTTCTGCACAATAAACAATTGTTAGATTTTTCATTGCAGCAACACTGTCAGGTATATTTCCTGTGAATGCATTGTAATCAGCATATATTCTCTCTAAGGCGGTAAGGTTCTGAATGACAGAAAAAAGAGGTCCACTCATATTAGTATTACTAAGGTCTATGTATTTGAGCTTGGACAAGGCTCCTAATTCCTTTGGAACATACCCTCCTAGGTGGTTCCCATGTAGAGACAGAACTTCGAGGCTAATGCAACCAGATAAGTTGGACGGAATTCCGCCAACAAGTGTGTTGTTGACCAAACGCAATCCTTTTAGCCTGAACAGACGGCCAATTTCTGATGGAATCGTGCCATAAAGACTATTATTATAAAGTCCTATGTCTTGGAGGAAACTAAGGTTTCCAATGAAAGGCGAGATTGTTCCCGACAATCCTAGTGAGTATAGCTCTAATCCTGTTACCCTTCTATGTCTATGCCCACAGATAACACCCTCCCAATTGCAGTGGTGAAGTGAGTGATTCCATGAGCTCAAAACGCCGTCACGGTCCACTAGCCGACTCTTTATGGCCAATAAAGCAGAATGATCTGTTTCATTCCCTGGATAATTAATACTGCGCACTGCAATTGTTGATTTTACATGCTGCAATATTGTCGCAAGGACAACAAGGTAGAGTATTCTAGCTCTCATACTTTTCGTTTTTTTGGGCTTATTTTTTTTGTGTCTTGAGTTTGTTTGTCATTTCGTTGGTTTGTTCCTTTAATCCTTTATATAGATGAGACGTGCTCAGTGTAGATTAGAGATTGGTTTTGACTATTCAAGTTTGTTTTACAATAAGCATGACGGTAAACCTATCAAAACTTGACCCGACCCGCAAACCCGACCCGACCTGACCCGTTCAACCCGATGGGTCAAGTGTAATTTCGTTTAAAAAGACTTTTTATACCTTTAAATTAATATTTCATGAAAATAATAATTTAATATTAATAATTATTACAACATCAATATTATAAGTTGGAGTATCAAAATGATATTGGAAATTAAAGATTGAAATATTATGATTATACTAATAAATAGACTATTTTAATTTTATTAATTACAAGAATGAATAAATATCAACTTTAGATTACATATGTGCAAATAAAATATGTGGATGGTGTAAAATAACAATGAAATAATTATTCTTAATTAAAAAAAATAATAAATAAAAAGGCGCGAAAAACGTATTTTTGCCCCGAAACCGGCCCGACTCGAACCCGACCCTTATTTGACCCGAAACCGTACTTTGACCCGACCCGTATAATCCAAACCCAAACCCAACCCGCCCGACCCGTTTAACAGGTCTAAGCATGAGACATGCCTATTGTAAATCATTTGTGATAGAGTCCATAGAGAAAGGTTTTAAGTTTTAACCATTCCAGAATCAAGGTTGTTTTACAACCATCCGTTTTGAACGAAGCCAAACATGTCAGATAAAACAATCTAGAATTGTAGACATTGATATGGCGCCATTGAGTGATATCGAATTTCAGCAATACCTTCTCATATGTTTGATGTGGTCCTAAATATTGGAGAGTGTATATCAAAAACTTGTTCGCCATTTCATTTTGCAGTTAAAATCGTGTGAACCTAATATTTTGGGGAAGTAGGAGTAAGAGACAGTTGGTGCAATTCTCAACAGCTATTATATGTGTTCTCAACACATGGGGTAATGTACATCGATCGGATTCCCTTGTCTCTCTATAAATGGAGCCTTTGAGACGCTACAAAGTACACTATGCTGCCATCGTAGGTGCAATTTATTTTGACCGAGGACGTTAAGTACCTTAAAGACGTTGTGACTCAGTTCGATTATGGACTTATTCAAAGCTTAATTTAGCTTGGCTTCTGACGGCTGAGGAAGACCCCTTCGTACTCTTCTTACTATGTTTAATGATGATGCGACCCATGACGACTTAGGACGACACCTCTTGTACTCTTCTACTTGACTATGAGTAGACTCTCTGATATTGATGTGTGTAAGATGCTTTAGTTATGGGTAATGAGTAATGACTCCACAGAAGTTTATAGTCTACTTTGGAAGAAAAATTTTCTGCACATTCTATGCAATGATTTCTGCTTTGTGATGGCTTTCCGTGTATCGGACTTCATTGGATAATAACAATGAGCAGGTAAGATAAGATCATATCTGTAGCGGCTGACTTGGAAGTTTCTCGACAATTCGTGAGAAGGGATTATGTTAATATCTTCTTTTTCTTTTTTTATCTTTTCTTAATCTATATTCAATTAACTGTTCAATTATTCATTTATTAGTATTGATAATCAATTCAATAAAGTGTATTCGGATACAATTTCAAATTTTGTCATTCAATTATCGATTTTTATTAATTTTTAATAAATTTCATTATAAATTTGTATTAGGGTTTATTGTGGAATTTATTTGGTACCATCGCTGCCCTATTATGTGTGATGATTTTTTGTCTCTGTTTGACTTTTCTAATTGATCTTTCGTTTTCGGTTTCAAGTTCAAGATTTTTTTCACTTTCTAGCGCTGATGTTATTCTAGCATTTGCGAACATTGTGTTTAAGTTGTGTTGAAATGTTGGTATTCCACGGTTGCACCTCTTTGTATCGGGAAGTAAGAGTCCATCTGTGCAGATCGCAACTAATCGATGATGTGGGTCCATATGTCTCATTCTTGGACTTCAGTCCACATATGATGGTGGATGACTCAAGTTGCTAGTCTACTGAACAAGTGAATAGTGAATTCAGTGAAAGCAAAAAGATGTAGGTTTCGTCTGCTTAGCTATCCGTTTATGTTAAATGGGCTGTTTAAACCTCTACCACGATGGCGAAGACACTAGGCAGTCTTCAAAATTTTAATTAAGAAATGTTCCATCCTCGAAATTTAGGTCAGATCTAAGACTTTTTACTCGAAAAGTTTCGCAATTTTGAGCCTTAGAAATGATATTGCAACCATTATGTAGATGTTTTGAGGGGTGGGCGTCATATGTATGCAGTGACGGCCACTTCATGTCACAAAAGAACGAGATTGAACTGTGATAAGCGATATCATGATGACGACTAAATCCGATGTTGTGTACCCTGGTCCGGGATGGTTAGACTGTTGTACAGTCTCGGAAGAATTCATGTGATATTTAAGTCGAGTCAACGGGAAGTCTGGCATTTAGTTGGATTTGACTATTTTGAGGATGTGATGATTAAAGGTCCTAGCCGATGATGACATGGAAAGACCCGGAGTATATGGTGGACACAATTCGACAATGGACTTATTCCATGCAATTGAGCTTGACCCGCAGTCCACTTGGCCTTGGATGGCTGAAGAAAAGTTCGTCGTATCGATTTGTGAGGACTCTTATAGATGATGTTCCAACCTTAGTCCACTTACGACGACTCCTCTTGTACTCTTCTACTTGACTAAGAGAAGACTGTCTGATGTTGATGTTTAAAAAATGCCTTCAGTTATTGGCAATAACTCCATAGAAAACGAAACGGTAATTGACTCAAGTGCATTTTCTGCACTACTGATGTAATGGTTTGTGACGTGTGAATTGTTTAGCTTTCCATGAAAGTAAATTTTTTTGTTTGATCATTGAGCAGGTGGTGAAGGCATCGTCCGTTGACTTAGAAATTTCTCGACATTCAGTTTTGGGGGAATCGTCTTCATATCGGGTCATGAAAGCACATTTCAACTGCTTTGTAAATCTTATGATGGTCGGCGTTTCATTTGGGAGCTGTATTGACCGGTTTTCTCAGCAAAAGCCGCGACTGGACCGTGACAACCAGTGCCGTGGACTTTACAGACCAAAACTCCTTATTTCATAAGAATTCATGTCATTGTATGGTGTGGTGTTCATCTTTTGATTTCACCTCCTCGGAAATGAAAACAAAAGATAAAACAATCTATGTTCATATGGTATTTTGGTGAAATTCTTTGACTTGTGGAGATTAATAAAATCTTCTTTTTTATGATAGGATGATTCTACTATCTTAATTAAATAAGTTTTACATGAAGAAGATTATTGTGCTCGACATGTTCTATTCGTTTCTTTGGAAATCGATAAATAATGTTGTTTTATCTAATGTATTTTTTTTCTTCCGATGATAAACCAAAAAAATAAGTACTCAACTAATGTTCTCAATTATCTAAACATTTTTCATAAAATTTCAATAATTCATCATAGGTTTTTTTCGACAAAATAGTTAGTTTTAGACTCAATGATATCTTTATTCAATTTTACGTTGAATTAAACTAAACATTTTTCATAAAATTTCAATATTTCATTATAGGTTTTTTTCGACAAAATAGTTTGTTTTAGACTCGATGATATCTTTATTCAATTTTACGTTGAATTAAATTAAATAATTACTTTTTAGGTCAATGTTTAGAAAACTTTTTAATGTATCAAATATCGTATCAAACGTATTGAGATACCCTAAATGGGGATATAAAGCTTGAGCTCGAGCGCTTGGGTTAGCTCAGTATCAGCGACTCGTTGCCACCCCTACCTAAGGGGGACTAATAATATTTTCTTCGGGATAAAAAAGTAAAGTTCGACCAACATATTTACCAAAATGGATCCTCTTCATTTCCTCTCACTTCCTATTATTTTATTCAATAAGTCTCCCTTAAGACCAAAAGATCCGTCTTAAGGTTAAGACGGGTTAAATTTGACCCGTTTTGGCACATTAACCTTTTTTTTTTTTTTTTTTTTTTTTTTTTTTTTTTTTTTTTTTAAAGACCCAATTTTTATTTTATTTTATTTTTTTTAATTTTTTTTTTTTTAACTTAACTCAGAAAGCGAAAAAACACAAATTTTAAATGGTAACAATTTGATAAAATTAGTAACATACTATATTATATTGGTGACATATTCTCAAACATAAAAATATAATACATATTACGAATATAAATTAATTATGTTTGGATCACAATATATTATGTTATCATTTATTAATGAATTGTTATCAAATTTTTTAGTATGGAAATGCAAAAACAAATATGTTACATTAAAGTGTAATATTTTATCATTTAATATTAACCTATTTTGGTAACATATTATATAATTATGGTAACATATTAAACAAATGTTATGACAACTTTTTATTCTCTATGTTTCATAATATGTTACAAATATAATATAATATGTTACTATTTTGATCTACTTTGTTACCATTTTCAATTGCCCTATAAACATGATTTTCGACAAAAGCTTTTACAAAAAAATTTGGGTAGTCCTGAAAAAAATTTACAAAAAAAAAAAGAGAAAAAACGGGTCATACTCGACCCGTCTTAAAGTTTAAGACGGATCTTTGGTCTTAAACAAAAATTTGTGTATTTTATGATTATCACTAATTGTTGTATGAGGCTGTCTCACCATAACTTATGGTGAGACAAGTCCATTTAACATATAAGCTCATTTTAAAAAATAAATAATAATAAAAAAAACAATAGGAAGTTCAGTCAGCTATTCACGTCAGTTGTTGTTTGTTTCTTTTTTTTTTTTTTTTTTTTTTTTTTAAATTTAGTTTACGTTGCTTTCTTCCTTTTTCTTCTTCCCCAACATTAAACCCTAAAAATTCAAAATCAAAATAATCCAAATTCTACTGTCATCAAAAATAATGATAATTCAGGTTTGTGATCTTACATTTTTTTTTAGTTTATTTTTAATCTCATATTTTTTTAGTTTGTTACGGAGTAAAGTGTAGTAGTATAGTCATATTTGGGTTTTAATATTGTTTGATGTTAATTTTGATTTTTTTTTGGGTTAATTTTGCTAATTTTAGATGATATCTTTTGTGTTTTGGTGTGCTTTTAACTTATTATTAATGTTTGATTATTGAAAAATGGTGTCAATGTTCTGAAATTAAGGTTTTTTTTTAGGGTTTATGAGTTTTTGTTGATTGTTAGTTCATGGTATGATTTTAATTTGACAACCTATATAATTTTAAGTTGAAAACTTTTTACTACAATTGAGAGACTATGATGTCCTTATTATACCTGTGATTTTAAGTTTAGAAACATGTTTTTTAAGTTTGAATCCTATGATTTTAATTTTATACAGACTGCAGTATAATTTGTTTTGAAACCCTTAATTTTACGTTAAAAACCTTGCAATTACGTATAATACCCATGATTTTAGTTCTGTATTTTTTTTTGTTGCAAATGAGGGATTTTAACTTTTATATACCTATTAATTAGTATTTATTTATATCACAACCCTTAATTATCTTCCGGATCCATAATTTATTTTTTCGATAAATTGTTTAGAGTACAAAAAAATCTTTATAACTTCAAAATCACAAGACTGTGATTGTGTAAAAGGTTTGTACATTATATGTTGAGAACTTTACGTTTTAAATATAATACATTGAGTTTTAAGTATAAGAGTCGGGATCTTAATTTTTTAACGGATTAAGCAAATGAAATAAGATGTCATTACTAGTAGAAATAAAATTGACACTTTTACAATGAAAACTTGAGGTTTTAAATTTAATGGACATGTACTGTGTTCATAATTTGTTAACGTTACGAATAATATGTTTTCATGTTTATTATATTATACATTAATTAGTTTGGCTGCGGTTTATTTTATATATAGTTTAATTGTCGAGAAAGCCAATTAGCTCAATGGTAGAGTGTATGCTACGCATAAGGTGTGGGTTCGAATCCCTCATTGGCTATCACAACGAAAATCAATATTTATTGAAATGTTTCTCATCACGATATTTTGTTGTATATATGATCAACAGTTCTTATTGTTCGGATATTGTTTAAAAACCTTGCGTTTTATGTGTATAACGTAACCCTTTTGTTTTAAGTTCATAACCTTGTATTTTAAGTAGATTCTTGTATTTAAATAACCATGTGTATTACGCCAATAATAATAATAATAATAATAATAATAATAATAATAATAATAATAATAATAATGCATTTTAAATTTATAACCCTTTGTTTTAACTTATCCTTGTAGTTTTGTTTAACAACCTAGAGTTTTAAGTTCCTGACATATTAGATTAATTACCTTTAGTTTGAAGCTCAGAACCTTGAGTTTTAATCAGAGTATAAACCTTTGAGTTTCTGACTTAGTTGTTGACCATATTATAAACAAGATAACATATCCTTTTAAGTTCTATACATTAAATTTTTATGTTTGAACCGTACGTTTTATATAAATGACACACATTTTGACACAATATCTAAACAAAAGCCTACACATACCATCAAAATAGATCATTACACAATGTTCATAAATTTAATTTAAAAAAAAAGTTATAAGAATAATGTAAAAATAATGACATTGAAATTATGAAAATTATAATTCGATTAATTATTAATTAATTGTCCACTAACTAGCAAATAAGTGAAAGTGAAGGTAGTTAATATTTTTTTTTTTTCCATGCATGCTTCTCCCGTTTTGTTTTTTTTTTTTTTTTTTTTTTTTTTTGACCACCTTTTATTGTACTCGTCTCACCATAAGTTATGGTGAGACGGTCTCATAGGAGAGTTGCTGTTTGATTATATATTTCTATCTCATCAATTTACCTTTTTTATTTATTACCAAACAATTCTATAACCGTTCGATCTAACATAAATTTAAGGGAAAATTCACAACTCCCACCTATTCTATACCACTTTTTCAAACTCCCACCTATTCTAATTTTATTTCAAATTAAAACTCCCACCTAATGTGAGTATTTTTTTCTGAAATTATCACCAATTGAAATTTTCGACTCTTTAAAGTTATAATTTCAATTGAACTTTGAAGTTTTATTAAATTTTATCCATACTTTAACGCACTATCTTCATTTATAAATCTTTCGTTGTTGTCGGTTAATATTTAACTTGACATTAGTGGATGCAAAATTATAAGATTAGAGGCAATCGAATTGAGAACAAATGACGAACTAAACACCTTATAACTAAAGATGAACATATGAATTAAGGATAAACATAATATAACCTCGAATTACAATTGAAATTATAACTTAATGGTGTCGAAATTTTCAAATGGTGGTAATTTAAGGAAAAAAAATACTCATAGAAGGTGGAAGATTTATACAAATTATGTTATAATAGGTGAGAGTTTTGAAAAAAAAAAATTAAAATAGGTGGAAGTTTTGAAAAAGTGATATATAAGTGGAAGTTATGAACCTAAATTTAACCAAATGTAATGAACTCCCCATTGAAGATTGAAAAACAGTAATTACTTTCCTGAATTGCTAATTTGAAAGTAAAACGGTCGGTAAATAAATCTGATGGACTACGGAGTACATCATATACTCTCTAGTGAAGTCTAATTTCTACATTCCTATTTTAACGTCCCTTATATTTCGATACAATCCCCCATTATTTTTTTCTGTTAATTTTATTTTGATTTATTGTTAATTTTTTTTTTTTTTTTTTTTTATTATCATCATTTTCAATATTTTGAATTGATTTTAGGCAATTTTATACTCCTAAAATTTGATTTTTATTAATTTTTTGTGCACAATGTTGTGAAATGCCAATTAGTATTTGAAATCACTTTTAATTTTTAGGTTATTGTATGGTAAAAATGATGCAAGAATTTGTCTTTCTATTATCAAAAGTAATTTGTGATTATGTTTGACTATTGTATTGAATTATTGAACAGCGATGATGCAGTCAATGGTGGTAGGCAATTATGTTGACGTTCGGTGGGAAGATGATTAGTCCTCAACATTCCAGGTCTGCTCTGTGACCACTAACTAAATGTTCATTATAAGATTTTTTTTTTTTCCTGTTGTAACAGAAGTGCAAAGAAAAGAGAAAAACGAACAACAAAGAACGAACATACAGATTTACGTAGTTCACTAACGTTGTGTTAGCTACGTCGGGGGTGGAAGGAGAGAGTTTTATTAATTTGAGAGGAGTTTTGATTCTGATTCGAAGGTATGATAAGATATAAAACTAAATTTGGCCGGGCGTGGGACCCCCGAATAGTCACTCGAAGTGGCAACAGACAGATTCAAGGCATATATCTAACATTTCCATTTGCAAGAATCAGGTTTCAAACCCCTAAACTCTTGTTTAGAAATCGGAGCACTTAGGACCTGTTCTTTCAGCTTAATTTCAACTCATTTTAGTTCAGTTCATTCCATTTAGTTCGATTCGATTCATTCACCACTTCAATTCAAAGACAATGATGTTATTTAATTAAACTTCATTCGATTCATTTCGATTCGATTCATTCGATTCGATTCGATTCGATTCATTCATTTCGATTCATTCCTTCGGTTCGATTCGATTCAAAGATATGTTATTTAATTGAACTTCATTCGATTCGATTAATTTCGATTGATTGAGTTCAATTTAAATGTCCGAAAGAACAGGTTCTTACACCAATCAAACCGACCAATTTTGTTCGTGAAAATTGGGAGACAACCAAGTTTGACGGACGGTATGATTATGTGAGTGTTTTCAATACTTTTGAGTTTGTGGAAAACTGAGGCTAACACTGCCATGATTAAGCATGGGTAAACCACTAACACATTCCTTTTAAAGTATGAATATTTTATAATATTTTCCTTGGGATTTTGTTTCTTAATTTTGCCTTTTGGTTCCTTATTTTCAAGCTGCCTACTTTGAAAGGAAAAGAATTTAAGTTGATCATTGGTGTTGGTTTTCTTACAATTTGCATCATGTTTAGTCTTCTCAGTTGCATTATTTTTATTAAAGATTATTGACTTTTAGGCGCTCCTAAATGAAAGCAAAGATGGCTGGCTGAAAGATGACCAAAATATGAAGTTACTAATATGTAAGCTGTGCATCCATGTCTCTACTGTTCTTTTATTAGCTGGAATAATTTTGCGCAATATACATAGTCTTTATCTCACTTCAAACATACTTCAATACCCGACGTCATATACTATTATGTAAGATTGTAAGAATGAATACTAGGCTTGTTAACGAGTATTAGGTGTTCAACATCTCCAGCAGTCAGAAACGTTTACCTCTTAGCCTGTTGTATTCCACTAACCTTCGCCCTTCCTTCAAATCTTCAAACTGTCGAAGTAAATTCTGATGTAATTATTATTGGCCCCTTCTTGTTGATCTGTCTTCATGAGTATTCTTGATGTTTAGTTGTTGATTTATTCACTTTATTAAATTTAATTCACGTCTATCTAAAGTCGTAAATTTATTGTTGACACTCAGACCATGTACAAGGACAAAGTTGTGCAGAGTTTTGATTTGACGATTGTCCTTACCTTACAGTCGTATGTATATGCATAGTGCTCCTGAATGGCTAATGAAACAAGAGACTATGCACCAAGCACAATAGGAATTGAACTTGACCAATTCTAAGTGAGACTATTATTATCCAAAAGATCATACGTATATATTTTTCAACGAATGACATGAATAAGACTAAGTTCATCTGATCTCCTTGTCTCGTCAGTGACAAAGCCCCTTTGAGGCTCTAACTGTTAGGTGATGTTTCCGTCACAGGTGCAATCTTTCTTTTCTTTTTTTTCTATTTTGCTGATGGCGGTGTGGACACAGTTAATTTGGCATGAGATAGACCTGGTGAATGACTCCAGTTGATAGTCTTCTGAACATGATGACAGTACTGAAGATCCGCGAGGAATTCCAACAAAGAAACTGCTTTGATGTTTTCCTTTGTTACTCTGTAAATTGCAATCATCAAAGCTAAAACTTAAGCCATTATTTAGGTACAACCCACTTTCTTTTGATTTATTATATCGAAAATTGGGTATGACCGTTTGAATACAAAAATATGTTAACTCTATAATAGAGGGTCGCCGAATGTTACTATAAGCTTTATAAGAATTATGTAAATGGTATTAGAATTATGGAGAGTAAGAGGATGGTTTTATTAACATTAGAATTGCATGGTTACAATATCAACAGATGATACATATATATAGGTGTACATGATAAATCTTAGTTAGAATAAAATCTCTAATTACAAAGATATGATTTTATTTACTTCCTAATTACAATGTGAACACAATAATATTGATAGACTTGATTACTTGATTGAGAGGTAAGTAATATTTCCATATCTAGAGTAATATGGCTAATACGCCCCCGCAAGATGGACGTCCGAAGGGTAAGTCCAATCTTGACCAATCTTGATGAGTAGACGATGAACGATCGAGATGGAGCACGACAAGGGAGATGGTGGAGATTGGGGGTGCGATCGCCGGAGGAATGCTGGCTGGTGGTGTAGTGGACACCGGGGGTTGAGAGGTAATGTGGGTTCCTCAGGGTTTTTGACGTCTGTCATTGACGAGGGTTTTGTAGATTGAATTTTTGAATGAATTATTTGGTTGTTAGTTTAAAGTGATGAAGGGGAAATTTAGAGTTTGGTTGGTTTTGATTTTGTGAAGTAAATTATATTACTAGGTTTTTTTTTTTTTTTTTTTTTAAATAAATTTAATTTTATGGTCATGTTGGTGGTGTACCATAAAATTTTATGGGTTGTATAATAAGTAAGAGGACTTATTAATGTTAAAGAAAGGTGGTGACTTTAAGGTTGGTTTTGAAGGTGTTCATCAACATAAGGTTGCATGATGATGAATATGATGATGATAAGGTTGATGATGGTCGTGGTGATGGTGTTAACATGATGGTGTTAACGTGGGAATTTTAAGGGCACTTTTGTGGTGGGTGTGTAAACGCAAAAATGAGTGTGTTTGCACATAAATTATATTAATAGGGTTTTGGTTTTTGGTTTTGGTTTAAGTAAATTTAATTTTATGGCCATTTTGGTGGTGTATCATAAAATTTTATGGTGTGTGATAAATAAGATGACTTATTTATGTTAAAAAAAAAAAGGTGGTTTTGATCATAAAGATACATGTATGGTTTTTGTCTGAAAGTGGTCATTATCTCATTGAGGTTTGTCAAGACAAAAATTATGGGTGAGTTTGTCTTGTACATAAAAAAAAAATTATGGTTTTGAATAACTAATCTTGAAACGATAATTTATCATATTTTGGTTGAGAGTAGGTTTGTGCCAAGAAGGGTTTTGGCTATGGTTTTGGCCGAGGTGGGTTTTTGGCTAAAATTTTGATTGTGATTAGGTTTTTGCCTAGGAGGGTTTTTGGCTATAATTTTGGTTTTTTTTTTTTGTTTGAAGAATGGCTATTACAAGTATTTATATAGTGCTAGAGTATATATGATGCCATATTTACATTATTTCTAAAATATACAATTGCCATAATTATAGTGTAAATACAATTATTAACTGATGTTAATTGCTGCTTGATTTATGCATGATTTATTCTCTTGATTGGATAGAATATATCATGGTTTTATTAACATTAGAATTGCATGGTTACAATATCAACAGATGATACATATATATAGGTGTACATGATAAATCTTAGTTAGAATAAAATCTCTAATTACAAAGATATGATTTTATTTACTTCCTAATTACAATGTGAACACAATAATATTGATAGACTTGATTACTTGATTGAGAGGTAAGTAATATTTCCATATCTAGAGTAATATGGCTAATAAATGGTCACAATAAAAACAGTGTTATATTGGGGGAATGTTATTGTAGTTTGGATTGTTATAACCTCTAAAACTATAACCTGTAAAAAAAGTGGAAATAACGGAGACAATGTCTTCTATCCAGGCATGACGTCTGATCAATAATAGTATTGGCTCGTGCGCTCAGCATTAAAAAGGTTTTCCCTTGCTGCTCGGAGTCTGCTGATTGCATCACTTATCTTCATTCGGTCTTGTGGGAAATGGTTGGAGCATGTTACACCGACACCAACCATGGCGACCATGCATTTGACTCTTTGTTCAGTCGTGTCTTGGATTGTTCTTCTACTGTCAACTTCTTCCGTAATACTTACCAGTGCTGGGTCGACAATTTGCAAGGCTTTATCAGGTAATGTTGCTTCTGCATGCATATGAAGGTTGAGATCTTCCTGAAACATATGGTCTGTTGGTCTCTTTCCGGTCACTAGTTCAAGTAGCACTATTCCGTAGCTGTAGATATCACCATATGTGGATGCTGAATTTCCTAGTCCATACTCTTAAGACAAGAATTCAAATAACCGGGTTAGTAGTCATAAGGACTTACAGAGTTACAGATCAGTTGTTGTCATGTTCTTTATCGTCAAATTCAAACTTGTCTATTTGGGTCCACTACTGCATGTTATAAAAAGCTCACATGGATTAGCGAGTCATTTTTGTTCATTCAGTTACATCAAAAAGCCAAAGAATAAGAAATCCATGGCTCCATTTGATGGAATATTATGTTTATCTTTATCAGGGGCGGCTAAGGCCCTGTGCAACCCGGTTCTTTGGAACTGGGCCTCCAAAATGGGCCTCCAAAACTAGGCCTCCAAAAAAATATAACCTGCGAAAAAAAAAAGCAATTAGTCATAAACTCATAATTATTGCCTTAACTAATATTCTCTTTCCCTATATTATTTCACCCAAAAGTGTAATTAATATGGCCATTATTATTGCCATAATTAATACGTAGTATCTACGTTTTCCTTCCCCATATATCTTTAACTAATCAAAAGGAAGTAATTTCATTTATAGGCCTTTGTAATAAATTATCCGATAGTCTTTATCCTCTTATGACTCACATTAGCCACAATAACAAAGATTAATTATTGCTTTATGTTGAGAAGAAATTATGAAAGCAAGCAAAAATTACATCAATTTCAAATCAAAATGAGTAATCTTAAGGTAAGGTAAATTTTCCTTTTTAAGTTTATGAGATGAATCAGACTCTTAATTGCTGATTATGACCAAATTTTAAAACTTCGTTTGATTAATTTTGGTTAATTTGACTATTATATGTTGTATACTTGTATTTTGATTAAATTTTTGATGATTGAATTTGTAATTTCATTGATGGAATTACATTCAATGAAGAATTACATTAGTTTTAATAATGCAATATTAGTTTGATTTACTTTGATTCAAGAAAGGCACGTATATTAAGATAATTTATAAGTATAAATAATGAGTGTTTAAATTGATGCATGAATGATTCTATCAAAATTTATCTAAGTACTTCTCCATTCGAGTGATTTGTGTATTTTAATTTATAAAGCAAATTAAATTTTAGCATAAATTTTTTTACAGAAATTTCAACCTTAAACTTTAGGGCCTCAGTTTTTCTTCGGGCACTGGGCCTCCGAATGTTTTGAGCCGCCCCTGATCTTTATCATATATTTATGTTGACAAAAAAAAAAAAAAAAATTGTCCCTATGGTTCAGTGCTTCAGCAATTTCATCCATATTTCTTTTTCTAGAAACTTCACGAGGATTTTAGAATATGACAATAAGGTATAATAATTTTAATATTATACTTACTGGAGGAAGATAGTGTCAATGACACTAGTTACCTACCTGGAGCCGCGTAGCCGACAGTTCCTTTGACGCCAACTGAACTGCTTTGATTCGCGCTTCCTGGATGCGGGCAAATTTTTGCCAGCCCAAAATCTCCAACATGGGCGACCATGTCATCGTCAAGGAGTATATTGCTTGGTTTTAAGTCACAGTGCACAATTGGATTTTCATTCTCATGGTGAAGATAGTTTAGTGCATGAGCCACATCAATAGCTATGTCTATCCTTTGCAGAAGAGTAAGGTTTCCAGCTTCATGTAACCATCGGTTTAGATTTCCTTTGGGCATGAACTCGTAAACCAGAGCTTTGAAATTGTTCCTATGGAAATCAGTGCTTGAGCAGACTGTGATTATCTTCACTAGATTTCGGTGACGAGTATTCCTCAGAACCTTGCATTCTGCCATGAAACTCTTTGTAGCACCTTGTTGCTGTAAGTTGAGTACTTTAACCGCTACCATCTTACCATTTAATACCCCTTTGAACACAGTCCCAAAAGTACCCCCTCCAAGTAGATTTGATGAAGAGAATTCTTCGGTTGCTTTGAGTAGCATGCTGTAAGACACTTGTAAAAATCCTTCTCCCATCGCTAAGTTTGAAGGGATTGAATCCCGTTTCTTTATTCTCCTTGTTACAAACAACCATATAGCCATGGTCATTAATAAAACCAGTGCACAAACTATTGGTATTGTGAGTTTGAAGGCCAAAGACATTCTTCTTTTGGTTCTCTTCTTTCCTTGCTCCATGCATCTTGGCAAGTTTAGCTGTAGAATGCCTCCACAGAGCCTTTTGTTTCCGACAAGAGACACCGCACTTGTATTTGTGTAAATTCCCTTCTCTGGAACACTTCCCTCGAAATTGTTGTAAGATACATTCAGGTAGATCAAGGGGAATTTGGAGATGTAGCTTGGAAGTGGACCAGATAGAGTGTTGTGAGATAGGTCGAGTGTCTGCAGGCTAGACAAAGCACTGAATGATGGAGGAATTGATCCATGGATGGAATTGCCTTCTAGAGATAAGTGCTGAAGTTCAGAGCATTTACCAAAGTCGTGTGGAATTTCGCCTGAAAAGTTATTTTTGGACAAATCTAATTTCACTAACTTGGTTTGTTTGGCTATGGTCGGAGGTAAGGGCCCTTTTAAATGATTCTGAGATAGATCCAACTGAAGAAGCCGAGCAGATCCTCCGAAGAGCAAGCTAGGCAAGGGTCCATTGAAGTTATTTCGTGATAGATCCAGGTATAACAAGTTTTGGCAACTACCGAGGTCAGGAGGTATGATCCCTTTAAGTTCATTGTCTCCTAAGTAAAGCTGACTTAATCGTGACAAGTTTCCGAGGGAACTTGGAATTTTATTAGTTAGTTTGTTAGATCTTAAATCAAGTTGCTCTAGGTTTGGGAGATTTCCAAGCTCTTCAGGAATATTCCCTGTGAATTCATTGTCAAACATAATCAAGAATTCAAGGTTGATGAGATTTCGAATGCCTGCGGGAATTTCTCCACCTATTTGATTTTGCGCAATTTCCAACCTGTTTAAAGTTGTGGAGAGGTTGGCTGTAGTTTCTGGTAAAGTTCCCGTGAATTTGTTCCCTTGCAATTGTATATCTTGCATGTTGCTACAGTTAGTAAATGTGCTGATGAAATTGATATCACCTCTAAGGTTCAAACCAGATAGGTCTAAACCATTTAAGTTCTGAAATTGTCGAAAATTTAGGGATACCGTATCCGTAAATTTATTTATGCCTAATCCTAAAAATGCCAGGTTTGTAAGGTTAAGGAAAGGGATTGGAAATGGCCCTGTTAGGTAGTTCATGTTGAGGTTCAAAACTAGTATTTGAGGAAGATTGAGGTGCATATTTGGTGGCAGACTTCCTTCTAATTGGTTATAAGCCAACTCTAGACCTTGAAGAGATGAGAGATTGAATATTGATGGAGGGATTTTGCCTGTCAGTCTATTTTCTCCGAGTCCTATAATAGTTAGATTTTTCATGTCACCAATACTGTCGGGAATTGTTCCCGTAAATGCATTGTATGCAGCATATATTTGCTCTAAAGATGTAAGGTTCTGAATGACGTTAAAAAGTGGACCAGTCAAGTTAGTTTCAGTGAGCTCTATAACTTTGAGTTTGGTTAAGGCTCTTAATTCTATCGGAACATTCCCTCCTAGCTCATTCCCGCCTAGTGCTAGCGTTTGGAGGTTAATGCAGCCTGATAAGTTGGATGGAATTCCACCGACAAGTGTGTTATTGTGTAGCCCTAATACTTTTAGCCTAAACAGACGCCCTATTTCACGAGGAACTAGGCCAGAAAGACTGTTATTGTAGAGATTTATCTTTTGAAGGAAGCTCAGATTTCCGATGAAAGGTGATATCGTTCCAGACAAGCAACTTGAGTGTAGCTCTAGCCCTATGACTCTTCTGTGCTTATGTCCACAGATAACTCCCTCCCACTTACAATGATGGATTGAGTGATTCCATGAGCTTAAAATTCCCTCGGGACGATCCACTAATTGACTCTTTATTGCCAACAGAGCAGAATGATCTGTTTCGTTCCCTGGATAGTCGACAATATTCAGGGTAAATGTTGCTCTAACATGTTGCAATATGGTTGCAAGGAAAAGACAGAGCAATGTTATTCTGATTACTTTCATTTTTATAATTTTTTTTTTTTTTTGTGTGTGTGTGTGTGTGTGTTTCTTTTATGTCTTTGAGATTATTTCCCACTTCTTGTTTTTCATTGTATAAATAGATGAGACATGTTTTGAGTGTACTGTCCACGAAGACTTCATGCCACTACACATTTGAGTCAACGGCTGTGGAGTGTGGAGTCAACCTCTTAGAAATATTATGTTAGTGGATTGCTTTTTATAGAGTTATGCAATAATTTTCTTCTAGATTGGATAGAAAGTTAGATAATCAATGTAAAAACTCTAACGAGACCATAGCGTACAACAGATACTCCCTTCATCTCAAAATAAGTGTCCCATTTTGGGATGGAGAGAGTACATTTTATGTTATGCTTGTCATTTCATAATTGAGTTTATGATTTGGTTGTACGTGTACAACGGTTTTACACAAGACTAGTAATATTTGTCTCAGACAAGAAGAGAGATATTGAAAGACATGGGTTTCTGCTTTTCTAAATATGAGGATGTACATAAAACAATTGAAAAAAGATTAAATTAGGAAGTAGCGTTTTAGTTTCTTAGCGTATATGATGAAGCTATCTGAACCGTGAGAGTCAAGACTAACGTGGGATTTATAGTTTTCATATCTTTGTTGCGTGCTTAATTAGTCAGCGTACAACTTCTGTATATTGTTACTAATGTCTCAATGGTCTTCGACTTTTTTTGAGAACCAATCTGGACAAATGTGGAATTGAACTGTGCCTGTGGAATTTATGAGTTAATTTACTTTAGTGTTTGATTCATAGTCAATTTTGTCATAATTTGCAGGAAACGTTTATTTCTCAACTGTTCTTTCGAGGATTATCTTTTGCAATATAGAAGCATGTATTGGCACTCTCTATTTCCAGCAAGGTTTCATACTATCTCAAGTTAATGAAGAGTTGTAAGGACTCTTTTTGGAATGTTAGAGGGGAAAAGTTCAAAAGTATTTTTGAATGTATACATCATCTGTAGTTTGATTCTCGTCTTCCATGACTTTACACTCAAAAATTAAATCACTGGTTTTGCTTAGGAAGGATTTACAGCTTTGAATCTTTATCCTGCTGTTTGTCTAGTTAAGGGTGTGTTTGGATTGGGGGATTTGGAGGGAAAGGAAAGGAAGGGAAAGTAAGTGATTCATAATCCCTTGTTTGGATAGCGATCAAGAGGGGAGGGAAATCGAGGGGAAGGGATTTGGAGGGATCCATTTTCCCCCCTCTAAGCCTAATTGGAGTCCCTCCAAAATTGGTATCCAAACACCACCATTTCCCCTCCCCTCCCCTTCCTTCCCCTTCCTTCCCCTTCCCTCATTTCCCCTCCCCTCCCTTTTCCTCCTATTTTGTTATCCAAACACACCCTAAATGTTTTGGAGTGAATAAAATCTGTAAGTTACAGCTCCATGGAATCTTACAGACTATAATGAGTGATACTGATGCTACAATTTGTTTTTCAGGCATTAAGAAAGTTTTCTCTTGCTGTTCGAAGTCTGCTTATGACCTCGGTTATCTTCATACGGCATTGTGGCAAATGGTTAGAGCATGCAACACCAACACTAACCATGGAGACCATGCATTTGACTCTTTGTTCAGCCATGTCTTGGATTGCCCTTCTATTGTCAACTTCTTCAACAATATCAACGTGTTCAAGGGTTGGGTCTACAATTTGCAAGACTTGATCAGGTAATGCTGCTTCTGCATACATATGAAGATTACAATCTTCCCGGAACATATTATCTGTTGGTCTCTTTCCTGTCATGAGTTCAAGTATCACTGTTCCGTAGCTGTAGATGTCGCCATCTATTGACGCTTCACTTCCAAGCCCATACTCTTAAGAAATAAAAAATTACGAAGTTTAGTAGCAGATCTGAGAAGAAACAAAGCCAATGATGACTATTGTTAGATTCTCGATTGTCGTTCTTAATTTTGACTATTTGCATACTAAGCATGCTGTCAAGAAACCAAGTGACTTTTAACGCTAGGACGTAAATTTAAAATTGGATTGATCATATTCTATTTAAGAAGGGCACATAGTTGAGTGAGTCTTAGTGCTTCATTCCATTATATTCAATTCCCTCTTTTTCGCCAAGATTAGACATGCTAGAGGATGATGCTATAAATAAGATTTGTTACCTGGTGGAGCGTAGCCGATAGTTCCTTTGACGCCAACTGAGCTACTTTGATTTAGGCTTCCAGGATTTAGAAAAAATTTTGCTAGCCCGAAATCTCCAACATGAGCAACCATGTCATCATCAAGGAGTATATTGCTTGGTTTTAGGTCACAATGCACAATTGGAGTCTCGTTCTCATGGTGAAGGTAATTGAGTGCGTGAGCCACATCAATTGCTATGTCCATTCTTTGAAGAAGAGTTAACTTTCCAGCTTCATGTAAACATTTGTCAAGACTACCTTTGGGCATGAACTCATAAACCAGTGCTTTGAAATCATTCCTCTGAAAATCTGTACTCGAGCAGACTGTGATTATCTTCAGTAAGTTACGGTGGCGAGTATTCCTTATGGCGTTCCATTCTGCCATGAAACTCTTTGTAGCACCTCGTTGCTGTAGATTGAGTACTTTAACGGCAACCATCTTTCCATCCAAGACCCCTTTGAATACCCTCCCAAAAGCACCTGCTCCAAGTAGATTTGACGAAGAGAATTCATCCGTCGCTTTGAGTAGCATGCTATATGAGACTTTTAAGAATTCTTCCCCCATTGTCGTGATAGAAGGCACAGAATCCCGTTTCTTTCTTCTCCTTGCTAAATACAACCATATTGTCATGGCTAGTAATCCAATTAGTGCACAACTTATAGGTATCGCTAACGCAAGAGCTAGAGACACTCGTCTTTTATTTTTCCTCTTTACAGCTGCATCCATGCATCTTGGCAAGTGTAGCTGTTGAATGCCTCCACAGAGTCTTTTGTTTCCGACTAGTGATACTTCACTTATATTTGCGTAAACTCCCTTCTCTGGAACGCTTCCCTCAAAATTGTTACTCCGTATAAGATAAGTTCAGATAGAACAAGGGAAATTTAGAGAAGTAACTCGGGATCGGACCAGATAAATTGTTACGAGAAAGGTCTAGTGTTTGTAGGCTAGGCCATTTGGAATTCCTCCTGAAAATTTGTTTTCAGACACATCAATCGGATTTTAGAATATGACAATAAGGTACAATATAATTTTAATATTACCTTTTATGTAATATCTGTAATGGCTGACCTTTAAAGTTTTTCGAGGATTCGTGAGAAGGGAATCCTGTTAATATCTCCTTTTTCTTTTTTAACTTTTCTTAATTTATTTTCAATTAATTGTTCAATTATTCAATTATTAATATTGATAATCAATTCAAGAAAGTGTATTCGGATTCGATTTCAAATTTTGTCATTCAATTTATCGATTTTTATTAATTTTTAATAGATTTCATTATAAATTTGTATTAGGGTTTGTTGTGGAATTCATTTGGTACTATCGCTGCTGCTCTTTTACGTATGATGATTTTTTGTCTATGTTTGATTTTTCTAATTGATCTTTCGTTTTCGGTTTGAAGTTCAAGATTTTCTTCACTTTCAAGTGCCTATGTTATTCTAGCATTTGCAAATATTGTGTTTAAGTTGTGTTGATATGTTGGTGTTGGTTTCGAAAGATTGATTTCAAAAGTTGTTTTGCCATCATCACGCCAACCACCCACCCATGACCCACCGCTTGCCGGCCGACATGACTCTTGCCGCCTCCCGTCACTGCTGGCCGACCCACGCTCTACTCCTATTCAAATTTTAATCGTGATTTTAAATTAAATCTATTAACATTTAATAAAATTCGATAA
Organism: Dianthus caryophyllus; assembly: GCA_023091065.1. NCBI lineage: Eukaryota > Viridiplantae > Streptophyta > Magnoliopsida > Caryophyllales > Caryophyllaceae > Dianthus > Dianthus caryophyllus. The sequence goes on from CM041517.1 coordinate 9,191,028, forward strand.
ATGAATAACAAAAATTGAAATTGTATATAATTATTGCCATAATGAATTGGTTATTAGAATTCATGATTGAATAATTGATTGAATTTTAATTAAGAAAAGTTTGAAAAAAAAAAACGAGAACATTTTATAACACAACTAAAATAAAATGTACGGGCCTTCCAGCCTTACTAATCAAATCAAATTGGGTTTTCTCATCTATACCCTCGTACTTTTCACTTTTTTCAGTGAGTAATTCTACTATGAGGCTGTCTCATACTATGAGACACATCATTATTCAATAATATAATTAACCTTAATTTAATTAAATCTCTTTATTTTTGCCTAATTTTTAATTTTTTCTTATCTCTCAACCATTAAATGTTCGTAACATGATTAGTCTAACACATGTTTATATCATTTGACCATATTTCCATTTAACTATTGACCACTACATATGTCGCTGTCGATCAACAGTTACTCTATTCAAACGTAATTGCATTACAATGGAAAGTAATGTAATTATTCTTCAAAAGTAACTACGAATTCATTGTCTCATACTATGAGACGGCCTCACCTTAGAATTTGCATTTTTCAGTTGTACCCTGTGTTTGGCGTATTCCCAGTTACATCCTTAAACTTATAGAATTAGTCACAACTGTAACTAAATTTGAGTAAACCATTAAATTTAGCTGTTAATTTTGTTTTATATAATTTTTCACCATTTCTTTATTCAGTTTTTCACAATTTCTTTATTCAGTTTTTCACAATTTCTTTATTCAGTTTATATGAAACATAATTAACGGTTAAATTTAACGGTTTATTCTAGTTTGATTACAGTTGAGACTAAGCTTATAAATTTAAGGGTACAATTGGTAATACGCTGAACTTAGGTACAGACGTACAGTTGGAAAAAGTGAAAAATACTAACGAATATCCAATCAAACTTTTGATAAAAATTGCCATTTTCCCATCTATACCCACGTACTTTTCGCTTTTCCCAATTGTACCCCTGCGTTTGGCGTATACCCAGTTGTACCCTTAAACTTATAAACATAGTTGCAACCGTAACCAAACTAGAGTAAACCGTTAAATTTAGCCGTTAGTTATGGTACACATAAACTTTCACCCTTGTTTTTTCAGTTTTTTCCTTCATATTTTCACATTAAATATCATACTCTATCCTCCATTGTAAGAAACAAGTTGTTTAACGCGAAAGATTGAAGTAAAAAACTAAAAAAAAAGGGTGAAAATTCATATAAAACAAAACTAACGACTAAATTTAACGGATTATTCAAGTTTGGTTACGGTTGGGACTAATTTTACAACTGGCAAACTGGCAAAAGTACGAGGGGAGGGGATGATCAAATAGCAAATAGCAAATATTATATCGTTTGATTTTACACTAAGAAACCAAATTCTGGGTTTGATTTCGATCTTCCTACAACATAGCAGTCGTGAAACCCAAAACTTGATCAAATATTTAGGTACAGCTCCCCATTTTTGTTAATTTGATTTTGGTTTATTATATCGTTGTAAATATTATGATGTTGGCGCTTCATTTGGGAGCTCTGTTGACTGGTTTTCTCTGCAAAAGTCTCGACTGGACCATGACAATCAGTGCCGTGGGCTTCAGACCAATACTCTTTATTTCATTAGAATTCATGTCGTTGTATGGTGTGTTGTTCGTCTTTTGAATTCACCTCCTCGGAAATGAAAACAAAAGATAGAACAATTTTCTTTCATTTGGTATTTTGGTCGAAATTCTTTGACTTCTCGAGATTAATAAAATCCTTCATGATCAAGCAAACAAAACTGCACCGACGATAGTGGTGTGAGAGCTTTTGCAACTCTGAATTAGGTACAATCCGCCGTTTCTTGTTAATTATTGTTATCATTATCATTATATCATTTTCAATTGATTTGAGGTGATTCTATACTCCTACAATTTGATTGATTTTCATTCTTGTGCACAATGTGGTGAAATTTGTTTTATCACCTTTTATTTTTCGGTTATCGTATGGTAAAAATGATGCAAAAATTTGTCCTTCTATAATCAAAGTAATTTGTGATTATGTCTGACTATAGATATTGAATTACTTTCTAGCAACATCTGTGAAAAATTGCTCCATTAGTATTACTTCCATCACCAAATTAAAATGTTATAGAAAATACGGGTATTATGGTTTTCCCCGCAAGAAACGAATATCGTCCCCAAAGTTTAAACTGTAAACGAACAAATGATCATGCCTTGCGGTGTATTTTTATTTAAAAATTTGTGGTAGTTAAAATTATGCGAATTGTTGAACTCTGTTCCCATGTGTGTGGGTATTGTTGATTTGTGCCACATTGGTAGAATTACACCAATGCAATAATAAGCTTGAAGGTTAGAGGGCTACTTCTCTTGTCACCATTTTGTTTTATGTCGGGAGTCGAAACACATGTTATGAAACGTATGATAACCGATAATAGAAATTACATGCGATGGCAAATTGTGAAAACATGACTTAGGGACGGTAATAGTGGAGTTTGGGGTAAGTAAAGCTACACACTGATAAAAGGTAATCTTTAAAAATGTTTGAGGTTCTAACAAATGCGAGTAGATCCAACTATCCCTCACTCTGCCATTGATTGGTTACGATGTAAAGTACACAGAAGTCTCGCTTATTATTTATAGTAATTGGACAAACATTGTGAAGTATTATTGTACAATATATAGTCTCATTTTGGACAATTACATATGAAACCTATGTTGGGTGACAACAATTGATGTTTGGCTTGTTATTCACTTGTCAGCCATGGAATCGACTCCTGCGTTCAGCCTTGAGAAGGTTGTCTCTAGCAGCTTGAAGCCTGCTTATTGCATCAGTTATCTTCATTCGTTCATGAGGCAAATGGTTGGAGCATGCCACACCCACACTGACCATGGAGACAATGCACTCGACTCTTCTTTCAACTGTGCCCTGGACTGACCTTCGATTGTCGACTTCTTCAGTGATATCATTGTTTTGAAGCGTTGGGTCTACAATCTGCAAGACTTGATCAGGTAATGCTGCTTCTGCATACATATGAAGGTTGATATTTTCCTCGAACATTTGATCAGTTGGCCTCTTTCCTGTCACTAGTTCAAGTAGCACTGTTCCGTAGCTGTAGATATCACCATCCGTGGATGCTAAGTTTCCTAGTCCGTACTCTTTAGGCAAGAATTAAATAACATAAGTTAGTAGCTACATATGAAGATATCCTGCTGTCAGGTCTTGATCGTCCTAATTTAAACTTTCGTCTTCACTTTTGCTCATTCCTTTACATCAGGAAGCCAAAGAATAGGAAATCCTTGGCTCCATTTGACGAAAAATTATGTTTTAACTTCTTCATATTGTCAGCAAAACTAGTTCCTGTGCATTACTAACGTTCATGTACTACATAATTTTAAAGTTGGAAGTGCTAGACTTACCTGGAGCAGCGTAGCCAACAGTTCCTTTGACGCCAACTGAGCTACTCTGATTCACGCTTCCTGGATGAGCAAAGAATTTTGCAAGCCCAAAATCTCCAACATGGGCGACCATGTCATCATCAAGGAGTATATTGCTTGGTTTTAAGTCACAATGCACAATTGGAGTTTCATTCTCATGGTGAAGGTAGTTGAGTGCATGAGCCACATCAATCGCTATTTCCACCCTTTGAAGAAGGGTCAGGTTTCCAGCTTCGTGTAGCCATCTCTCGAGATTTCCTTTGGGCATGAACTCGTAAACCAAAGCTTTGAAATTGTCCCCCTTAAAATCAATACTTGAGCAGACTGTGAATATCTTCACTAGATTTCGGTGACGAGTATTCCTCAGGACCTTGCATTCTGCCATGAAACTCTTTGTAGCACCTCGTTGCTGTAAGTTGAGTACTTTAACCGCAACCATGTTACCATCTAATACCCCTTTGAACACAGTCCCGAAAGTACCCGCTCCAAGAATATTTGATGAAGAGAATTCTTCTGTTGCTCTGAGTAGCATGTTGTAAGACACTTGCAAAAAACCTTCTCCCATAGCTAAGTTTGAAGAGATGGAATCCCGTTTCTCTCTTCTCCTAGTTACAAACAACCACATGGCCGTCGTCAGCAATATAACCAGTGCACAAACTATTGGCATTGTGAGTTTGAGGACAAAAGACATTCTTCTTCTGGTCTTCCTCTTCCCTTGCTCCATGCATCTTGACAAGTGTAGCTGTGGGATGCCTCCGCAAAGCCTACTGTTTCCGACTAGTGACACTGCACTTGTATTTGTGTAAATTCCCGTCTCTGGAACGCTTCCCTCAAAATTGTTGTAAGATAAGTTCAGGTAGAACAAGGGAAATTCAGAAAAGTAACTTGGAATTGGACCAGATAATTTGTTGCGAGAAAGGTCAAGTGTCTGTAGACTAGACAAAGCACTGAATGATGAAGGAATAGATCCAATGATGGAATTACCTCTTACATGGAAGTACCAAAGAGCTGAGCATTTACCAAGGCTATTTGGGAGTTCACCTGAAAACTTGTTATCTGATGCATCAATGAGCACTATATTGATTTGGTTGCTGATATCCGGTTAGATGATTATGAGACAGAGCCATTTCAACAAGATGAGGAAATCCTCCAAAGAGGGCGTTGGGTAAAGTTCCACTGAGGTTATTATTATATAAAGATAAGTATAACAAGTTTTCGCAGTTACCAAGGTTCGAAGGTATGCTACCATACAAGTTATTATCTTCTAAATAAAGTTGCGTTAACCGGGATAAATTTCCAAGGGAGTTTGGAATTCTGCCAGTTAATTTGTTTGAGCTAAAATCAGTTTGCTCTAGTTTATGGAGATTTCCGATCTCGTTAGGGATAGTCCCTGTCAATTCATTGTCATTCACAAATAGCATAGCAAGGCTGCTGAGATCACCAAGGTCTATGTATTTGAGCTTAGACAAGGCTCCTAATTCCTTTGGAACATACCCTCCTAGTTGGTTCCTAAATAGAGTCAGATGTTCAAGGCTAAGGCAACCAGATAAGTTGGAAGGAATTCCGCCAACAAGTGTGTTGTTCACCAAATGCAATCCTTTTAGCCTGAACAGACGGCCAATTTCTGATGGAATCGTGCCATGAAGACTGTTATTATGAAGTGCTATGTCTTGGAGGAAACTAAGGTTTCCAATGAAAGGCGATATTGTTCCTGACAATCCTCGTGAGTATAGCTCTAATTTTGTTACCCTTCTATGTCTATGCCCACAGGTAACACCCTCCCAATTGCAGTGGTGAAGTGAGTGATTCCATGAGCTCAAAGCGCCGTGAGGGTCCACTAGCCGACTCTTTATGGCCAATAAAGCAGAATGATCTGTTTCATTCCCTGGATAATCAATACTGCCCGCTGCAATTGTTGATTTTACATGCTGCAATATTGTCGCAAGGACAACAAGGTAGAGTATTCTAGCTCTCATACTTTTTGTTTTTTGGGCTTATTTTTTGTGTCTTGAGTTTGTTTGTCATTTCGTAGGTTTGAATCTTCATATAGATTGGTTTTCATCTGATATTTTAGTCCAGTAAACAGGCGTCAAAGTCTAGCATTTAATTTGTTGTTGGATTGCCTATTTTGAGGATGTAATGAGCAAAGGTCCTACCAATGTAGAGCAAAACATGGGAAGAAAGGTCGAAATAAGTGGCATATGTTATGTGGTTCACAATGCAGTCAACTTGCCGATGATGACATAAAGAGATATATTGTGGACAGCATTCAACAATGGACTTATTCCATGCAACCAGCTTGACCCGCAGTCCACTTGGCCTGGGATGGCTGAAGAAAAGTCCGTTGTATCGATTTGTCTGACTCTTAGATGATGACGTGACCTCGGTCCACTTACGACGACCCCTCTTGTACTCTTCTACTTGACTAAGAGAAGACTGTCTGATCTTTAAAAAATGCGTTCAGTTATCGGCAATGACTACATAGAAAACGGTAATTGACTCAAGTTATTAGTCTTACGAATAATGACTGTGGAAGTGCATTTTCTGCACTACTGATGTAATGGTTTGTGACTTGTGAGTGTTGTGACATGCTTAGCTTTCCATGAATGGTAAATTGTTTTGTTTAATCATTGAGCAGGTGGTGAAGGCATCCTCCGTCGACTTAGAGGTTTCTCGACAATCAGTTTTGGGGGAATCGTCTTCATATTGGGTCATGAAAGCACATTTCAACTGCTTTGTAAATGTTATGATGGTCGGCGCTTCATTTGGGAGCTGTGTTAACCGTTTTTCTCAGCAAAAGCCGCGACTGGACCGTGACAACTAGTGCCGTGGACTTTACAGACCACTACTACTTATTTCATTAGAATTCATGTCATTGTATGGTGTGATGTTCATCTTTTGATTTCACCTCCTTGGAAATGAAAACAAAAGATAAAACAATCTACTTTCATTTGGTATTTTGGTCGAAATTCTTTGACTTGTCTAGATTAGTAAAATCTTCTTTTTTACCATAGGATGTATCTCTACTTATCTTAATTAAATAAGTTTTACATAAAGAAGATTTTGCTCGACTTGTTTCTATTCGTTTATTTAGAAACCGATAAGTAATGTTGTTTATACAAATTATTTTTCTTTCTTCCGGTGATTAACAAAAAAAAAAAAAAATAAGTACTCGACTAATGTTCTCAATTATCTCAACATTTTTCATAAAATTTCAACATTTCATCACATGTTTTTTTGACAAAATAGTTTGTTTTAGATTCAATGATATTTTTATTCAATTGGGTATTGATTTTTCGTATACGAGATTTACTTTTGTTATATACTTTAAGAGTTGAGATCCTCTAGAGTTGAAAAATAACTCTACCTTATAGAGTTTACCTAAATTAACAAAGATTATGATTTCTTTGTTATTAATATAATTGTCAATCTGAGCTTGGTAGTAATCCGAGCTATACGTTTAGAGGAATATGGGAAGCAAGGGAGGTACTTAACCTTGGCATTCGGAGACGTATTGGCGACGGAATGAGTACAAGGGTATGGTCTGATCCTTGGATACCACATACGCAGACCCGGAAAATTATCACACCGCGTGGTCAGGCGGATCAGAACATGTTGGTGGCAGATTTGCTGTCAGCAGATGGATTGTCGTGGTGCAAGCGGAAATTACGTGAGCTTTTCATCCCCTTCGAGCAAGACAGAATTCTAAATATCCGTCTCAGCCTGACGAGGCCTTGTGATAGCTGGTGCTGGGATGTAGAAAAAGACGGTGTGTACTCGGTACGTTCAGCTTACAAACTTCTAATATATAATAGCCAAGACGAAGCGTGCCAATCTAACAACGCGAAGGAACACATTCTATGGCGCAAAATTTGGAAGGCACCTGTCATCCCACGGATCAAAATATTCGGATGGCAGTTGTTGACACAGCTAAGTCGTATCGCCAATATCAAAATAAACCTAAAAGACAACTAACAGTAGCTAGCAGCAAGTAGGATCGTATCCACAGGGAAACAACTCAGTTATAAGTTAAAGTCGGCAATAACAGGTTCAACTCGGGTGTGAAAAGTGGGTTTGTAAAAAGCTATAAACTAGAGCAGAAAAAGAGCAGATCAACAAATATCAATAAAGAGGAAGATTAGGGCATCAGGATCATTATGACAGTGATTCAGGAACTCAACTCAAAAGTAGATAACATTCAATTGAAGCTATGAAAGTGGCTAGGTTTAGGAATACGCTCTCTCGAGTCAATATTAACCTTAAGCAAATTTAGCGGGCTCTCGCAACTTACTAAATTCAACTTATCAATTACGCGTGAGTCTAGTTTCAATTAGGCTTTCGATCTTAAACTGAAACAACCTAAATTCAATTCAATAAAGGCGTCCCTAAATTCAATTGATAATAAAACGCGTAGGAAGAAACCAACTTGCACAATTTCAATCAAAATAACAATTAAAACATGCCTGAATCAACTATCATAATTCACCTTCAAACCCTAATTATAATTTAGCTACTCATATTAAAAGTTAAAGCAATAAAAACAATAAGAGAAGACATAATAATAGGAATAATTGCAATTGAAATAAAACCTGAAATCTTACGGAGTACCGACGGTTACAAAGCGATGAATCTTGAAATTAAACCAAGGTGTTTAGAGTTTTGAGAGGAAAATAAAAGAAGCAGTCACTAAAACTAAGAAATTAAAGCATAAGTTCTATTTTTCGACCTAAACCAACTATTTATAGTTTCCATATAATAAACCACGAAATAAAATAAGTCCGCGTATAAAAAACGTCAGAGCTGGTCCAGACCGGCCGCCGGCCCAGCCAGACCGGCCTGACCAACAAATTGGGCCGGCTTGCTTGCTCTTCCATACTTAGCCCATCATTGCTTTGGGCCTTTGCTTACTCGTTATTCTTAGTCTCTTGAGCCCAATACTTGCCTCTTGGACCTTGCTTATTCGTTTGGCTTTAATCCCTTTGGTCCTTGGTTCGATTTCCCGAGCTCTCGTTCGCGCTCGAGCCTGATCGTTCAGCTTGGTTCTCAAAATGCTCCAATGACTCGGGTTTTGGCTCAAAACCACCAAAACCTGCAATATGTAGATGAAAAGCAGCAGTATCGAGAAACATAGCAAATAGCTTATAAAACTGGTAATGAACACGAGTAAATGCAGCTAAATGCGACTGAACCGGGGGCATAAAACGTATATAAATAACATGTATCAAACTCCCCCAAACCAAACCTTTGCTTGTCCTCAAGCAAACAACATCGGAGAAAATCAAAGCGACACGAACTAATCACGTTAGTATCTCGAAGTGGACGACCTATGCACATAAACATTACAACCAAAGTCTATTTCACCGAGAATAGAGCACAGGTCTCAACTGTTCACACCACATTATATCACTAGCCTCTAACGCTTACGCAAAAATAAAACTGACGACATTTGAATTCAAGCAAGGCCAACCGTACAAACCACTTTCCATCATCCAATCTTTCCAAATCATTTCCTTTTTCTCTTCTTTTTCTTTTCTTTTTCTGTATTCTGTTTTCTCGCAAATGTGGAGCATCCCTCGTATGTAGTACCGTTTAGCTTGACGTTCACTCGGTAAAAATCGCGCTCGGGTACACATATTTCCTTAAGGGTTACCTTATTGCTCATACTCCCGGTCGCAACCAAATTCATGGCCACTGTGGTTACTCAAGTCAATGAGTCCCCTCCGAGAGCATCGAAGCATTGCTCCAACATATAAGAGATCATTCCAATCAAACCGCAAACCAATCAAACCAACATTCCACAAACCAGTTGCCAAGCTCGAATATCAAAGTCGAAAGTGAACGAACGAAAAGCGAAAAGAATTAAGCAGATACAAGTGGGCTAGTGTTGAGGCTCGCAATCTATTAATAGGAAACAAACCAATCGTGCAAGCTAAGGCGATAGAAAGTCGACTCAGAGATACTAAAGATCAAAGTAAGTGTACAAATCAATTCCCCAAACTAGATAAAGCAGGACAAAGCAGACCAAAAAGACTCGTATTTTTGTAATTTTTTGAATTTTTCGATTTTTTTTTTTTTTTTTTGTTTTTTTATATAAATGCACACAAAAATTAGATGCAAATGAACTAATGAACGCGAAAGTGTTTCCCTCCCCCAAACCAAATCACACATTGTCCTCAATGTGGAAAACAGCGTAACCACAAAAGCAGAGGAGGACACATAACACACGGGGAAGGAAAAGTAAAGCGAAAAGGAGGGTAAAATGGGGTAAAGAATGCTCACTTGATAAAGTCGGAGCTCCCCCAAACCGAAGGAAATTGTGGAGTGCGGCTAAAATCCACGTATGTGCGTCCAATTCAATCCAACATCGAGGTACTTCGGCATAGCACGCAAGAAGAAGCAAAACGGAGCAGCAGAGCGTGGGGGCCGGTCCAGACCGGCGGCCGGCCGGCCGGCTCCCAGGTAAATTTTCGATTTTTTCGCTCTTTTTCTTCTACTTCAAATTTCAGCTACGGTGCCGGTCGACCGGCTGGCATGCATACTCGTAGCGTTTTCTTCAAAAATACTAAGGACAAAGTCCAAAAGTACCTGCGCGCTAAAATCATTCATAAAAACCCTCGTCCTCTCGCGCTCAAAATCAAACCAAAAGTCATAAAAACAAACCAAACAAAGTACAAGTGCTAATAAAAAGTACAACGTCATCGGGTTGCCTCCCGGAAGCGCTGGTTTATAGTCCCGCACGACTCTTCACAGCTTTAGAAATCAAGTATACGGAGGCCAAGGACATTGGCCATTTGCAACCACCTCGCTTGTAAATAGCGTGGTCGAACGCAGCGAATCCCGCCTCCTCGAGGCGACTCATCGTCAAATATCAAATGACGGCCGCGGATTCCTCCTCGAATCACCACCATATCTCCCCCTGTGCTCGAGCGACTCGATCGTGGGGCTCTCATTCCCATTACTAGCGGATAAAGGTCGACCTTCAACACTTTCCTCTCCCCAAACCAGTCATGCGCTTTGCTCGACGACTGCACAAGGAGAGACAATGAAAGGACCTCCAAAGTGTCTCCAATAGAGTGAGACGGAGGTATAGCATCAATAGTACAAACCGACTCTAATCAGACGGCGATCTCGGGACACTCGACCGAGTGAAAACCAACTTCTCCCCATCATGAAGGTCAAAGTCCCATTACCCACATCAATGGCGCTCGCGGTATGTAAGAAGGGTCGTCCTAAGATAACCGGGATATGGGAATCCTCGGGTATGTCGAGCACAACGAAGGCTACGGGGATAAAGAACTTTCCAACCCGGACTGGGACGTCTTCTAAAATACCTAGAGGTCGCCAGAATCGAACGGCCGGCCATCCAGATGTATGAACATGGAGGTACACTTAAAAGATGTCATGTTAAGCTTTACGGATGGAGTAAGGGATCACACTCACACTAGCTCCTAAATCGCAAAGGGCATTATCAATCGTGTGGGTGCCTGCCGCCAGGGGATAGAAAGCCTACCCGGATCCTTCAGCTTAGGGGGAGGGTTACCCTGCAGAAAACGACTACATTCCCCCGTAAAAGCGACTGACTCTACCTCACCCAAAGACCGTTTCCTAAGCAAGACTTCCTTCATGAACTTAGCATAAGCAGGCATTTCACGAATTAAATCAATAAAAGGAACGTTTACCTGCAAGCTCTTGATGATCTCAAAGAACTTACTGAACTGGGAGTCCTCTTTGGATCGTGCACTCCGTGGGAAGGGTAACCTAATTTGAATTTTCGGACCCTTAACATCACCCGTAGCTTTATTCTTTACTGTTGGCGGTCCGGCCATTGCCGCCGGCCGACGTCACGTCTGTGTCGTCTTTTAATTTGCAATTGACGTCTTTATCCGCTTCCCCATCACCAGCCGCTCCTCCACTCAGCTCTGCAGACCCCGGCACCTTAGGACCATCATAAGCTCGCCCACTCCGCAACTGAATCGCATTAACATGCTCAATATTCGTCGGTTGATCGCCCTGCGGAGGTAATTGACCCTTTTGACGGGTCGCCTGCGACGGAGCAAGGTGAGCCACCTGCGTCTCGAGGTGCTTAACGGCTTTGATTTGTCTCCATTTGCATCTTCCGAGTGTCCATCTGCATCTTACGCATGGCCATCATCATGGAGCGCATTTCACTAATGGGTCGAGGGCGGTGTATGTTGTGATGGAGGGACATAGGGTGGCTTTTGGTAGGTGGGTGGTTGTTGTTGGAAGTTTTTGTGAGGGGGTTGGTAGGGAGTGTTTTGGGGTGGTTGGGTAGTCGGGTTCTGCACATTCTGGCTACGATAAGATAGCAGCGAGCGATCATAACCAGGTTGGTTTTGGTAGGGCAGGTTTTGATTATAAGGTTGGTACGCATAAACCTGCTCCTGGGGCGCAGCATGCCCCGCGGAGTAACCCGAATCGTGCCCTGCAACAGCGTTGACGTGAGCACTAGAAGAACCACCTCCGTTCATTTGGCTAATCTGCGCAGTTAGCGCAGCAACCTGACTGGTGAGCGCGGAAATACTCCCCTTATCACGGTCATCATGTGCGGACCGCGAATTCCCCCTAGGCTTCCCGAACTGAGATGAGTGAATAGCCATATCTTCAATCAACCCCCAAGCCTTATCATCGTCGACGTTATTAGCAAAACGCCCTCCGCAGAATCAAGAATGGCTCTACTCTCCGCATAAAGTCCCTTGTACAAAGTCATAATCACGAGCCTACCGTTCAGCCCATGATGAGGACATTCCCGTATCAGCTTCTTATACCTTTCCCAAGCTTCAGCAAAAGTCTCATCGTATGTCTGCTTGAAGCCCACGAATCACAAGCGCATCTGGTTGGTGCACTCTGGAGGATAAAACTTGGAATAGAATGCAAGAGCCAACCCACTCCAATCAGTAATACCGGCGGCCTCCTTATCTAGATCAGTAATCCACTCGCGGGCTCGGGCTTTTAACGAGAAAGAAAAGATTTCCTTATCCGATTCTCGTGATCCCGCTCGCTTAATTGTGGAGCAGTAGTCGGTGAACATCTGCATATGCCGACCAGGATCTTCTGTAGGATAACCACCAAACTGATTCCGCTCCACCAAACTGAGAAAGGCGGGGCGAATCTCGAAGTTGCCCTGCAAAGTTGCGGGCATAGTGAATCCGCTTGGAATGGACTCCGGTTTAGGCACCGAGTGACTCGAAAGTTTAGGCATTGTCACTGGCTCCTCTAAGTCCATCACAACGTGTATGGTGTCCTCTTCGTGGGGCGATCGTTCGGGCGAGATTCCTCCTGCGAGCGTGCGCCTCACCATTTGCGTATGACTCTGCGATTTCCTTGAAGAAGTTACGCGTACGGTGCAAGGTACGCTCAGGTTCAGGATCAAACGGGACTAAACCTGTAGGTGACCTGCGCATATATAACTCAAAGGAAAGGTGAGAACGGTCTCAAGGAACTAGGTTCCTTAAGACAAGGGAGAAAAACCTGCGAAAACTAACAAGAACTAAAACTAGCTACGCCGTTTCCCCGGCAACGGCGCCAAAATTGACACAGCTAAGTCGTATCGCCAATATCAAAATAAACCTAAAAGACAACTAACAGTAGCTAGCAGCAAGTAGGATCGTATCCACAGGGAAACAGCTCAGTTATAAGTTAAAGTCGGCAATAACAGGTTCAACTCGGGTGTGAAAAGTGGGTTTGTAAAAAGCTATAAACTAGAAGCGAGAAAAAGCGAGATCAACAAATATCAATAAAGAGGAAGATTAGGGCATCAGGATCATTATGACAGTGATTCAGGAACTCAACTCAAAAGTAGATAACATTCAATTGAAGCTATGCAAGTGGCTAGGTTTAGGAATACGCTCTCTCGAGTCAATATTAACCTTAAGCAAATTTAGCGGGCTCTCGCAACTTACTAAATTCAACTTATCAATTACGCGTGAGTCTAGTTTCAATTAGGCTTTCGATCTTAAACTGAAACAACCTAAATTCAATTCAATAAAGGCGTCCTAAATTCAATTGATAATAAAAGCGGCGTAGGAAGAAACCAACTTGCACAATTTCAATCAAAATAACAATTAAAACATGCCTGAATCAACTATCATAATTCACCTTCAAACCCTAATTATAATTTAGCTACTCATATTAAAAGTTAAAGCAATAAAAACAATAAGAGAAGACATAATAATAGGAATAATTGCAATTGAAATAAAACCAGAAATCTTCACTGAATGCAAGCGGTTACAAAGCGATGAATCTTGAAATTAAACCAAGGTGTTTAGAGTTTTGAGAGGAAAATAAAAGAAGCAGTCACTAAAACTAAGAAATTAAAGCATAAGTTCTATTTTTCGACCTAAACCAACTATTTATAGTTTCCATATAATAAACCACGAAATAAAACAAGTCCGCGTATAAAAAACGTCAGAGCCGGTCCAGACCGGCCGCCGGCCCAGCCAGACCGGCCTGACCAACAAATTGGGCCGGCTTGCTTGCTCTTCCATACTTAGCCCATCATTGCTTTGGGCCTTTGCTTACTCGTTATTCTTAGTCTCTTGAGCCCAATACTTGCCTCTTGGACCTTGCTTATTCGTTTGGCTTTAATCCCTTTGGTCCTTGGTTCGATTTCCCGAGCTCTCGTTCGCGCTCGAGCCTGATCGTTCAGCTTGGTTCTCAAAATGCTCCAATGACTCGGGTTTTGACTCAAAACCACCAAAACCTGCAATATGTAGATGAAAAGCAGCAGTATCGAGAAACATAGCAAATAGCTTATAAAACTGGTAATGAACACGAGTAAATGCAGCTAAATGCGACTGAACCGGGGGCATAAAACGTATATAAATAACATGTATCAGTTGCGCAACGATTCTTTGGCGACCAGGTATAATTTGGCAACTCGTCTAAAGTTTGATGATGATTTGTGCCCTATGTGCAGAGCAAAAAGCGAAACGAGTCTGCACCTATTCAAGGAGTGTAGGTGGGCTAGGGAGGTTTGGAAGTGTACTGGGCTGTGGTACGATGAAGACACGGTCCATAAGGACCCGAGGGACTGGATTGAGAGGATGATGCATGACTTGACGGAAACGGAAATGGGGACTGTCCTCACTGTTTGCTGGGCTATTTGGGAAAGACGTAATAGGGTAGTTTTCGAAGGAGGCCAAATGAAGGTCGACGAAGTGGTCAGCCGGGTTTTGAAGCTGGAAGGCGAGATGAGGAAGCAGGATGAAGCACGACAGGGAGGACTCAAACCCCATGGAGTACTGTTGAAGGAGGTTACGACGCCGGGATGGACGGGGCCTCAGGTAGACGAGTGACACGGCTAAAGTCGTATCACCCTGTCAAAATAAACCTACAAAAACACTAACAAGTAGCTAGCGGCAAGCAGGATCGTATCCACAGAGAAACAGCGTAGTTTTAAGTTAAAGTCGGTGAAAACAGGTTCAACTCAAGGGTGTGAAAAAGGGTTTGTTTAAACTATAAACTAAAAGCAGATAATAAAGCAGATGAACTGAAATATATAAGAGGGAAGATTAGGGTATCGGGTTCATATATGACACTGATTCAGGAACTCAAATTTATAAGAAGGAAGCGATAAACTGTGCAAATGATTAGGTTTATAAAACGCTCTCTCGAGTCAATTTTAGCCTTAAGCAAATTTAGCGGGCTCTCGCAACTTACTAAATTCAACTTATCAATCTTGCGTAAGTCTAGTTTTAACTCGGCTTTCGATCTTAAATTAAAACTTACTCAGGTTCAATTAAACTCAGACAAATCGTTGATCAGGCGAAATAATCCTAATTCAATTGGCATAAAACGCGTAGAAAGAAATCAAGTGCACAATTTATTCAACCAGTTTAATCCTAAAACATGTTCCTGGACCAAATATCACAAATTCCCCTAAACCCTAATTAGAAATTAGCTACTCATAGTAATCAACAAAGCAAAACAATAAGAAGAAATCATGATGAGAAAAGTAATTGCAATTGAAATAAACCTGAAATTATACGGAGTACCGGCGGTTACAGATGAATCAATCTTGAAATTAAACTAACTTGAGAACTTTAATGTAGAGAAAAGTAAAACTAAGAACTAAGCAGTAACCTAAAACATAAAATAAAGCCTAAGATGTTTAGTTTTCGACCTAAGCCTATATATATATGTTTCCTAGAACATAAACTCGAATTAAAAACAAAACCGACGATATAAGCATGGGAGCCGTAGTGCCGTGATCTGCTCGACCAGACCGTAGGTCCCCTCAGCTGGGCCGGGCCTCCTCCTTTGTCCATTTACTTGGCCCTTGGTCCTGGGCCTTTATTCTTCTTCGTAGCTCTCTTGTCTTTTGGTCTTTGCTTGTATCCGAGCTCCTGCGCGAGCTCAAGCTAGGTCATGTCGTCTCAAATCTCGTATTGCTCCAAATGTCCCGGGTTTTGGCTCAAAACCACCAAAACCTGCAAAATGTAAATGAAAGGCAGCAGTATCGAGAAATATAACAAATAGCTCATAAAATCATAATGAATACGAATAAATGCAAGCTAAATGCGACTAAACCGGGGGCATAAAATGAATATAAATAGCATGTATCAAACTCCCCCGAACCAAACCTTTGCTTGTCCTCAAGCAAAAAGCGTCGGAGAAAATCAAAGTGACACGAACTAATCACGTTAGTATCTCGAAGTGGACGACCTATGCACATAGACATACAACCATAGACTGTTTCACCGGAAATAGAGCACAAGTCTCAACCGTTCACACCACATTGTATCACTAGCCTCTAACGCTTACGCAAAAGTAAAACTGACGACATTTTCAATTCAAGCAAGGCCAACCGAACGTACCACTTTCCATCCACCAAATCATTCCACATCAATTCCTTTTTCTCTTTTCTTTTTCTTTTGTTTCCTCTTTTTTTTTCTTTTTCGCAAATGTGGAGCATCCCTCGTATGTAGTACCGTTTAGCTTGACGTTCACTCGGTAAAAATCGCGCTCGGGTACACATATTTTCTTAAGGGTTACATCATTGCTCATACCCTCGGTCGCAACCAAATTCATGGCCACTGCGGTTACTCAAGTCAATGAGTCCCCTCCGAGAGCATCGAAGCATTGCTCCAACATAAATAAATCTTTCCAATCAAACCACAAACCAACAAACCAAACATTCCACAAACCATTGCCAAGCTCGAATGTCAAAGTCGAAAGTAAACAAGCGAAAAGCGATAAGAATTAAGCAAATACAAGCGGGCTAGTGGTTGAGGCTCGCAATCTATTAACAGAAAACAAACCAATCGCGCAAGCTAAGACGATAGAAAGCCGACTCGGAGACACTAAAGATCAAAGTAAGTGCACTAATCAATTCTCCAAACTGGACAAAGCGGACCAAAAAGACTCGTATTTTTGTATTTTTTGAAATTTTTAAATGCACACAAAAAATGAAAATGCAAACAAAAAGCGCGAAAAGTGCTTCCCTCCCCCAAACCAAATCACACATTGTCCTCAATGTGGAAAACAGCACAACCACAAAAGCAGAGGAGGACAAATAACATACGGAGTAAGGAAAGTAAAAACGAGAAAGGAGGGTAAAAAGGGGCAAAGAGTGCTCACATTATGAAGTCGGAGCTCCCCCAAACCGAAGTCAATCATGGAGTGCGGCTAAAATCCACATATATGCGTCCAAATCAGTCCAACGTTGAAGTACTTCAGCAGAGCACGCAAGAAGAAGAAAAACGAACCAGCAGAACATGGGGGCCGGTCCTGACCGGCGGCCGGCCGGCCGGCTCCCATGCAAATTTTCAAATTTTTTTGCGTTTTGCACCAGTTTTCAAATTTCTGCTACGGTGCCGGTCTGAGCCCGGCTGCCGGTCGACCGGCTGGCATGCATCCTCGTAGCGTCTGCTCAAAAATACTAAGGACAAAAGTCCGAAAGTACCTGCGCGCTAAAATCACATATAAAACCCTCGTCCTCACGTACTCAAAATAAAACCAGAAATCGTCAACAAACCAAAGTACAAGTGCAAATAAAATACAACGTCATCGGGTTGCCTCCCGGAAGCGCTGGTTTATAGTCCCACACGACTCTTCATAGCTTCAAAGATCAAGTATAATTAGGCCAAGGTCGTTGGCCATTAGCGACAGCTTCACTCGGCGATATAGCAGATGATCGCCATAGAATTCCTCCCTCTCGAGGCAGCGCAGCATAATCCATCAAGCAAGGGATTCCATCTCTAAATGGCGCTCCATACCTCCCTCGTGCTCCAAGCGGCTGAACCGTAGGCCCTCCTCCATCACTAGCGTCAAACAAGTCGGCTTTAAGCATTTTCCTCTCCCCCAAACCAACCTTGCAGCTATCCTCAGAAAGAACACGCACCGCGGGAGACAACAGAAACGACCTCCAAAGTGTCTCCAGTAGAGTGAGACGGAGGTATAACATTAACAGCACAAACCGACTCAAGACGCATGGGTGACCGCGGGGTATCAGAATGAGTAAAAGTGAGCTTTTCACCCCCCACCGTAAAGGCTATCGTCTTATTGCCCACGTCAATAATTGCACCAGCAGTGTGCAGGAAGGGTCTCCCCAAAATGATAGGAATGTGGACATCCTCGGGCATATCAACTACGACAAAGTCTACAGGGATAAAGAACTTTCCAACCTGTACTGGGACGTCTTGTAGGATTCCCAAGGGACGCTTAATCGAACGGTCAGCCATTTGTAAGGTAATGTGGGTGGGGCTCAAAGCTGACAGGCTCATCTTTTGGTAAAGGGAGTAAGGTAAGACACTCACACTCGCTCCAAGGTCACACAAGGCATTGCGAACCACAAACTTACCAATGGAGCAGGGGATAGAAAAGGTACCTGGGTCACTAAGCTTAGGAGGCTTACTACCCTGCAACCTAGTGCTAGCCTCCCCCACAGTCGACACATCATCTAACGTACGCTTACGAGCTAGGACCTCTTTCAAAAACTTAGCATACGCAGGTATTTGAGTTACAAGATCGAGAAAAGGAACATTTACCTGAAGCTCTTTAATGACATCCACGAACTTCCTGAATTTGGCCTCCCCTGCAGCTTGCACTCGACCTGGAAAAGGTAGCTTAATTTGAATCGGGGGCTTTGGAGTAGCGACAGGAACACCCGAATTAACACCCAAATCATCTTTCCTCGCGGCCGAGTTCAATGGTTAGACGGCCATTTGCCGGTCAACCATTTGCGCGCCTTTGGCCTCGGATCATCATAAAACGTACCGCTCCTCAACGTAATCGCACATGCAGTATCGGGAGGAGGGTTAGGAGGTTGGCCCTGCGATGGCAAGAAACCTGGTTGACGCGCAGCTTGCGAAGTGGCGAGTTGAGCCACTTGATTCTCCAAATTCTTAATTGTTGCGTCTTTAGCCTGATCGCTCTTCTGCACGTATTGCATCATTGTCTCCTGCGACTTCTGCATACCCATCATCACCTGTTGCATTTGCGACATCATGGCCCTAGTCTCGGCCAAAGGATCGGGTACCTGTGTGGGTGGAGGTGGTGTATAGGCGGGTTTTTGGTAGTTAGGAGGAGATGGTTGGAAATTTTTGTGGGTAGGGATGTAGGGTTGATTTTGTGGTGGTTGGGTAGTCGGGTTTAGGACGTTCTGGTTACGGTAAGACAAGAGTGATCGATCGTAACCAGGTTGGTTTTGGTAGGGCAGGTTTTGGTTATAAGATTGATATGCATAAACCTGCTCCTGGGGCGCAGCATACCCCGTAGAATAACCCGTATCGTGCCCTGCAACAGCATTCACATGGGCACTGGAAGAACCACCACCTGTCATCATACTAATCTGCGCAGTCAGCGCAGCAACCTGACTCGTTAGCGCACTAATGCTCCTCTTATCACGGTCATCATGCGCAGACCGTGAATTTCCTCGCGGCTTCCCAAACTGTGAGGAATGAACTGCCATCTCCTCTATCAAGCCCCAAGCCTTGTCATCATCTGTATTGTTGGCAAAGCGACCCTCTGCAGCAGAATCCAAAATAGCTCGACTCTCCGCATAAAGACCATTATAGAAGGTCATGATCACCAACCAAGTACTAAGCCCATGGTGAGGACAATCTCTAATCAGCTTCTTATACCTGTCCCACGCCTCGGCAAGCGACTCGTCGTACGTTTGTTTGAAGCCTTGAATTTGACTCCTCATCTGGTTCGTACGCTCTGGAGGATAAAACTTGGAATAGAATGCTAGAGCCAACCCACTCCAGTCGGTAATACCCGCAGCCTCCTTGTCGAGGTCCGTGATCCACTCACGAGCTCGATCCTTTAATGAGAAAGGGAACAGCATTTCCCTAATTTGATTCTGCGTGATCCCAGCCTGCTTTATCGTCGAACAGTAGTCCGTAAAAACCTGCATGTGTCGACCAGGATCCTCGGTGGGATAACCACCAAACTGATTCCGCTCCACCAAGTTGAGAAAAGCGGGGCGAATCTCGAAGTTGCCCTGCAGAGTTGCGGGCATCGTGAATCCACTCGGGATGGACTCCGGCTTAGGAAGCGAGTGACTCGAAAGTTTAGGCATGGTCACGGGCTCCTCTAAGTCAATCACAACGTGTATATTGTCCTCGTCGCAGGACGATTGTTCCGCACGAGATTCCTTGTCTGAACTTTGCGGCTACCAATTTGCGTAAGCCTCAGCGATTTCCTTGAAAAAGTTACGCGTACGGTGCAAGGTACGCTCAGGTTCAGGATCAAACGGGACTAAACC
Source organism: Dianthus caryophyllus (assembly GCA_023091065.1). Lineage (NCBI taxonomy): Eukaryota > Viridiplantae > Streptophyta > Magnoliopsida > Caryophyllales > Caryophyllaceae > Dianthus > Dianthus caryophyllus. Next base: position 9,211,205 of record CM041517.1, read on the forward strand.
TGTAGGTGACCTGCGCATAAATAACTCAAAGGAAAAGGTGAGAACGGTCTCAAGGAACTGAGTTCCCTGAGACAAAAGGAGAAAAAAAACCTGTAACAACTAATAACTAAAACTAGCAAAGCCGTTTCCCCGGCAACGGCGCCAAAATTGACACGGCTAAAGTCGTATCACCCTGTCAAAATAAACCTACAAAAACACTAACAAGTAGCTAGCGGCAAGCAGGATCGTATCCACAGAGAAACAGCGTAGTTTTAAGTTAAAGTCGGTGAAAACAGGTTCAACTCAAGGGTGTGAAAAAGGGTTTGTTTAAACTATAAACTAAAAGCAGATAATAAAGCAGATGAACTGAAATATATAAGAGGGAAGATTAGGGTATCGGGTTCATATATGACACTGATTCAGGAACTCAAATTTATAAGAAGGAAGCGATAAACTGTGCAAATGATTAGGTTTATAAAACGCTCTCTCGAGTCAATTTTAGCCTTAAGCAAATTTAGCGGGCTCTCGCAACTTACTAAATTCAACTTATCAATCTTGCGTAAGTCTAGTTTTAACTCGGCTTTCGATCTTAAATTAAAACTTACTCAGGTTCAATTAAACTCAGACAAATCGTTGATCAGGCGAAATAATCCTAATTCAATTGGCATAAAACGCGTAGAAAGAAATCAAGTGCACAATTTATTCAACCAGTTTAATCCTAAAACATGTTCCTGGACCAAATATCACAAATTCCCCTAAACCCTAATTAGAAATTAGCTACTCATAGTAATCAACAAAGCAAAACAATAAGAAGAAATCATGATGAGAAAAGTAATTGCAATTGAAATAAACCTGAAATTATACGGAGTACCGGCGGTTACAGATGAATCAATCTTGAAACTAAACTAACTTGAGAACTTTAATGTAGAGAAAAGTAAAACTAAGAACTAAGCAGTAACCTAAAACATAAAATAAAGCCTAAGATGTTTAGTTTTCGACCTAAGCCTATATATATATGTTTCCTAGAACATAAACTCGAATTAAAAACAAAACCGACGATATAAGCATGGGAGCCGGCCGGCCGGCTGCCGGTCTGACCAGACCGGCCGGTCCCCTCAGCTGGGCCGGGCCTCCTCCTTTGTCCATTTACTTGGCCCTTGGTCCTGGGCCTTTATTCTTCTTCGTAGCTCTCTTGTCTTTTGGTCTTTGCTTGTATCCGAGCTCCTGCGCGAGCTCAAGCTAGGTCCTGTCGTCTCAAATCTCGTATTGCTCCAAATGTCCCGGGTTTTGGCTCAAAACCACCAAAACCTGCAAAATGTAAATGAAAGGCAGCAGTATCGAGAAATATAACAAATAGCTCATAAAATCATAATGAATATGAATAAATGCAAGCTAAATGCGACTAAACCGGGGGCATAAAATGAATATAAATAGCATGTATCAACGAGCTAAAAATCAATGTGGATGCCAGCGTTACAGAGGGGCGAGGTGTAGGGCTGGGTGCAATTTGTAGGGATCACCGAGGCAAGACGGTGGTCATCCTTTGTCTGTGAATGGAGATGACGGACCCGACTATGGCAGAGGCGGAAGCGGTGTTGATGGGACTAGAGGAAGCGAGAAGACAGGGGCACAGGCGTGTTGTTGTTGAAGGCGATTGTTTGCGTGTTATTGAGGATCTACAGCGACGTAAATCGGGGCGTAGTGATGTCTTTCTTGTTTTTGATGACATTTTTTCGGTGTGTATGTCTTTTGACAATGTTAGATTTTCTTTCTCGCGTAGAGACTACAATAAGGCTGCTCATGAACTAGCTCGTGCTAGTCCGTGGGTTATAGGTAGGAGACTATGGTCTAGCTTGCCCCGATACATCGCTAATGTTGCATCGTCTGAAATTATCAATATAGTTTAAACCCACGTCGGGTTTTCAAAAAAAAATAAAAATATAATTGTCAATATATTAATTTCTTTTTTCATTGATATTTACAACTTTAACCTTTTTACTCCCACAATAAAAAAAATAAAAAAATAAACAAAAAAAACAAAAAAAACAAACCCAAAAAACAAAAAAAAAAAAATTTAAATAAATTAGTGCAATTGACACAACTGCCCCCTGCCCACCTCAGGCCAGAAGCTCCACGACTCCGGCCACCCTATAACCAGCGGCCACCACGCCGGCACCGGCGACCTATGGTGGCCCCACCTTGTGTTCAGCACCCCACCACTAAACCTTTATTATACAAACCACCACAAAGCCTTTCTCATTCAAACCACCACAAAGCTCGACAACGCCGACCATAACTGCCCTGTCGACAATACTGACACCGTCTCCCGCCGCCGGCCGCCACCCAAATTCCCTCCCCATACAAACCCTAATTACAATGTTGAGTTAAATTTATCAAAATTAATAAAGTTCGCCAATTTAATGAAAAAGAATTAAATTGAATCCGATTATTACTTCATTGAATTCATTATCGAAATTACATAATTGATTATTTGAAAACTTTGAAAAATTTAGTTTAAGAAAAGTCTGATTAGAAAACGACAAAATTTTATATTCAACGGGTGTAAAAAATGGTAGGGTGAGAAAACAAAATGAAAAAGTATAAAACAAGAGTAAAACTCGTATACGAAAAATCAATAACGATTCTATTTTATGTTGGATTAAATTAAAGAATTACCTTTTAGGTCAATGTTTATTTTGAAAAAAAAAAAGGTGATTTAACTTTTTAACGTATCAAATCTCGTGAAAATCCCTGAGAACAATGAAATAAATAGCCTGAGTGAGCTAAGGCAAGCTTTTCACTTGCCCAACACATTGTTGTAGGACGCAGGAGTTATCGATTTGTAACTCGAGTTTCCCGAGACAAATGAGAGAACTTGAGCCAATGATATAGGACAAAGACCATAAGCCCACCCCAAAAGCTAGCTTAAGGGGTGGTAGACCCTTACCCTATATAAACCCCACATCAACCTCCCATACGGTCGATGTGGGACTCTTGCAATGACTCAATCCTCAGAACATCTGTCCCCCTTCAGGACCAACGTCCTCGTTGGGTCACGGCTACGTTGGGTCACGGCTGGCTCTTCCAGGCCACCCACTCCGTAGGCCACCCACTCCGAGTCTGTTGACCTCCAGGACCAACATCCTCGTCCCATACCGAGGTTTGGCTTTGATACCAATGTTGTAGGACGCAGGAGTTATCGATTTGTAACTCGAGTTTCCCGAGACAAATGAGAGAACTTGAGCCAATGATATAGGACAAAGACCATAAGCCCACCCCAAAAGCTAGCTTAAGAAGTGGTAGACCCTTACCCTATATAAACCCCACATCAACCTCCCATACGGTCGATGTGGGACTCTTGCAATGACTCAATCCTGTAACACACATTGACGAGATTCTTCTTACCCACGAAAAAGAAAGTTTTTCCTTCTTTATTTGGCTCTACAAGTCAAACGTACCGAAATAAATGGCCCGAGTGATTTAATTAACTTCTTAATTTCATTTTACTTTGATTGGAATAAATAAGCCAAACACCCCCTCTATTTTATTTTGATTGGAATTTTCGAAAAAGAAATATGTATACAACTAATTGAAATGGAGGAAGTAGTAAATATTAACAAAGTACACAGAATAAAAATGTGAACACTTATTTCGGGAATGATGGAGTAGTTTACGCCCCTTTACGGTACTTCTACATGTATTTTTATGGAAATTATTAGAGCATTAATTTTCATATATAGAGTATGTGGTTGATATGGTATATACCATCAACTATAAATCTATAATTTAGAGGTTGATTTTTGGGTAAAATACAAACAAGCAAGTTTTTATGAAACGATCAGAATAATATAACCATGTTCGAGAAAAAAAAAAAAAAAAAAAGATTGCTACAAGTAATTATAACAGTAATAACTTTGTGAAATAGTTTGCACGTCAATTATATGCAAAATTCTCTATATGAATATTTATTTAAATTCATCTATTTATTTACTAAATAAGATCAACTAAAAAACCGTGCATGAGCACGGGTGCTAAACTAGTTAATTAAACAATAATATATCGGTTGAGGTCGGTTTGCAAGTGGATGAGAAGTAAATATTAGTCCGTAGTATTTTAGTTGATTGTGAGAAGAGAAGATAAAAAGTAAAGGCACAAGTATTTCTCTATTTACATAGTTAAATACAGTAATTATTTTTCTCAGTTGGTCATTTGAAAGTAACACGATCGGTAAATAAATCTTATGGACTGCATCATATTCTCTATAGTCTCTACATCCCAGTTTTAATGTCCCTTATATTTCGGTACAATCCGCCATTATTATTTTTTTTTTCTTGTTAATCTTATTTTGATTTATTGTTATTATTTTATTATCATCATTTTTATTATTTTCAATTGATTTTAGGCAATTTTATACTCCTAAAATTTGAATTTTATTCATTTTTTGTGCATATTTGTAATCACCTTTTATTTTTAGGTTTTTGTACGGTAAAAATGACGCAAGAATTCGTCTTTCTATTATCAAAAATAATTCGTGATTATGTTTGACTATAGTATTGAATTACTTCAGTGCCAAATTTGTGAAAATTGCTCCATTATTATGTTTAAATGTTACTGAAAATACACGGGTATTACGGTTTTCCCCCCTTCGAAACAAATTTCGTCCCCAAAGTTTAAACTATAAACGAACGAGGGATCATGCCCTGTAGTCTTTTTTATTTTAAGAAATTCGCGGTAGTTTAAATTATGGGACTTTAATTACGCCATTGATTGGTTACGGCGTTAAGTAGACGATTCGTCTCATATAGCAATGAGATACGTTTTCAGAAGTGAAATGGATGGTGGGAAGGGGTCAGGCAGACATGGATTGAATAACAATTTAGCATTCAGTATTACTGCAAAGTTGTTTAGTTTACGAGTTCATAGAATTGTTATGGTGGGAAGGCATCAGGCAGACATAGATTTTATAAAATACTCCGTAACGTAATTGGACAAACGTTGTGGCTACTAACGTAATTGGACAGACATAGTGGCTATTATTGTACAAAATATAGTCTAATATTGGGTGATTGTTTATGAAACCTATGTTGAGTGACAACAAATGATGTTATCGCTTGTTATTCAGTTGTCAGCCATGGAATCGACTCCTGCGTTCAGCCCTGAGAAGGTTGTCTCTAGCAGCTTGAAGCCTGCTTATGGCATCATTTATCTTCATTCGTTCATGAGGCAAATGGTTGGAGCATGCCACACCCACACTGACCATGGAGACAATGCACTCGACTCTTCGTTCAACTATGCCCTGGACTGACCTTCGATTGTCGACTTCTTCAGTGATATCATTGTTTTGAAGCGTTGGGTCTACAATCTGCAAGACTTGATCAGGTAATGCCGCTTCTGCATAAATATGAAGGTTGATATTTTCCTCGAACATTTGATCAGTTGGCCTCTTTCCTGTCACTAGCTCAAGTAGCACTGTTCCATAGCTGTAGATATCACCATCCGCGGAAGCTAAATTTCCTAGTCCATACTCTTTAGGCAAAAATTTAAATAACATAAGTTAGTAGCTACATATGACGATATCCTGCAGTCAGTTTCTTGATCGTCGTAATTCAAACTTTCGTCTTCTGTGTATGCTAGTTCATAAAATATAAAAAGCGCACATAGATTACTTCACTTTCGTTCATTCCATTACATCAAGAAGCCAAAGAATAGGAAATTCTTGGCTCTATTTGACGAGAAAATTATGTTTTAACTTCTTCATATTGTCAACTAAACTTGTTCCTGTACATTACTAACATTCATGTACTATAAAATTTTGAAGTTAAAAATGCTAGACTTACCAGGTGCAGCGTAGCCAACAGTTCCTTTGACGCCAACTGAGCTGCTCTGATTCACGCTTCCTGGATGAGCAAAAAATTTTGCAAGCCCAAAATCTCCAACATGGGCGACCATGTCATCATCAAGGAGTATATTGCTAGGTTTTAAGTCACAATGCACTATTGGATTTTCATTCTCATGGTGAAGGTAGTTGAGTGCATGAGCCACATCAATCGCTATTTCCACCCTCTGAAGAAGGGTTAGGTTTCCTGCTTCATGTAACCAACTGTCGAGATTTCCTTTGGGCATAAACTCGTAAACCAGCGCTTTGAAATTGTTCCTACGAAAATCTGTACTTGAGCAGACTGTTAATATCTTCACTAGATTTCGGTGACGAGTATTCCTCAGGACCTTGCATTCTGCCATGAAACTCTTTGTAGCACCTCGTTGCTGTAAGTTGAGTACTTTAACCGCAACCATCTTACCATCTAATACCCCTTTGAACACAGTCCCGAAAGTACCCGCTCCAAGTATATTTGATGAAGAGAATTCTTCTGTTGCTCTGAGTAGCATGTTGTAAGACACTTGTAAAAATCCTTCTCCCATAGCTAAGTTTGAAGAGATGGAATCCCGTTTCTCTCTTCGCCTTGTTACAAACAACCACATGGCCGTCGTCAGCAATAAACCAAGTGCACAAGCTATTGGTATTGTGAGTTTGAGGGCAAGCGGCATTCTTCTTCTGGTCTTCCTCTTCCCTTGTTCCATGCATCTTGACAAGTGTAGCTGTGGGATGCCTCCGCAAAGCCTACTGTTTCCGACTAGTGACACTCCACTTATATTTGTGTAAATTCCCTTCTCGGGAACGCTTCCCTCAAAATTGTTATAAGATAAGTTCAGGTAGATCAAGGGAAATTCAGAGAAGTAACTTGGAATTGGACCAGATAATTTGTTGCGAGAAAGGTCAAGTGTCTGTAGACTAGACAAAGCACTGAATGATGAAGGAATAGATCCAATGATGGAATTACCGCTGACATTGAAGTACTGAAGGGCTGAGCATTTACCAAGGCTATTTGGGAGTTCACCTGAAAACTTGTTTTCTGATGCATCAAATTCCACTATATTGATTTGGTTGCTGATATCTTGGGGTAAAGATCCTGTTAGATGATTCTGAGACAGATCCATTAGAACAAGATGAGGAAATCCTCCAAAGAGGGCGTTGGGTAAAGTTCCACTCAGGTTATTATTTGATAAAAACAAGTATAACAAGTTTTGGCAGTTACCAAGGTTTGAAGGTATGCTACCATACAAGTTGTTGTGGTCTAAATAAAGTAGCGTCAACCGAGATAAATTTCCAAGGGAGTTTGGAATTCTGGCAGTTAATTTGTTTGAGCTCAAATAAGTTTGCTCTAGTTTATGGAGATTTCCGATCTCGTTAGGGATAGTCCCTGTCAATTCATTGTCAGACATATCTAGGAAAGCGAGGCTGCTGAGATCACCAATACCTGAAGAAATCTCTCCATTGACTTGATTTTGACTTATATCGAACACGTCTAATGTTTTTGAGAGATTTGCTACAGATTTAGGGAAAGTTCCAGTGAAGTTATTTGCCCGCAACTGTAATGTTTGCATTGTGCTGGAGTTGGCAAGCGTGGTAATGAAATTAATGTCACCTTTGAGGTTCATGTACGAGAGGCTTAACCAGTTTAAGTTCTGAAAATGTCGAAAATCTAGTGGCTCACTGCCTGTGAATTTGTTACCACTTAAGTCTAGATTTTGGAGACTTGTGAGGTTTAAAAAGGTGATTGGAAATGGCCCAGTTAAGAAGTTGAAGGCAAGGTTTAAAAATTGCATTCGAGGAAGTTTGAGGTGCATATGTGGTGGGATATTTCCTTCAAATCGGTTGTTAATTAACTCTAAAACCTGAAGAGATGAGAGATTCAATATAAATGAAGGAAATTTGCCAGACAGATTATTTACTCCACATCCAACAATTGTTAGATTTTTCATTGCAGCAACACTGTCAGGTATAGTTCCTGTGAATGCATTGTAATCAGCATATATTTCCTCTAAGGAGGTAAGGTTCTGAATGACTGAAAAAAGAGGTCCACTCATATTAGTACTCTCAAGGTCTATGATTTTGAGCTTGGACAAGGCTCCTAATTCCTTTGGAACATACCCTCCTAGTTGGTGGTTCCTAAATAGAGTCAGATGTTCGAGGCTAATGCAACCAGATAAGTTGGACGGAATTCCGCCAACAAGTGTGTTGTTCGGCAAATGCAATCCTTTTAGCCTGAACAAACGGCCAATTTCTGATGGAATCGTGCCATGAAGACTGTTATTATAAAGTGCTATGTCTTGGAGGAAACTAAGGTTTCCAATGAAAGGCGAGATTGTTCCTGACAATCCTCGTGAGTATAGCTCTAATCCTGTTACCCTTCTATGTCTATGCCCACAGAGAACTCCCTCCCAATTGCAGTGGTGAAGTGAGTGATTCCATGAGCTCAAAAGGCCGTCATGGTCCACTAGACGACTCTTTATGGCCAATAAAGCAGAATGATCTGTTTCATTCCCTGGATAATCAATACTGCCCGCTGCAATTGTTGATTTTACATGCTGCAATATTGTCGCAAGGACAACAAGGTACAGTATTCTAGCTCTCATACTTTTCGTTTTTTTGGGCTTATTTTTTGTGTCTTAAGTTTGTTTGTCTATTCGTAGGTTTGTTCCTTTAATCCTTTATATAGATGAGACGTGCTCAGTGTAGATTGGTTTTGACTATTCAAGTTTGTTTTACAATAGGCATGACTGTAAACCGGTCAAAACTCGACCCGACCTAACCCGTTCAACCCGATGGGTCAAGTGTAATTTCGTGTAAAAAGACTTTTTAAACCTATAAATTAATATTTCATGAAAATAATAATTTAATATTAATAATTATTACAACCTCAATATTATAAGTTGGAATATCAAAATGATATTGAAAATTAAAGATTGAAATATTATGATTATACTAATAAATAGACTATTTTAATTTTAAAAATTACAATAATGAATAATTATTAACTTTAGTATTACATATGTACTAATAAAATATGTGGATGGTGTAAAATAACAATAAAATAATTGTTCTTAATTAAAAAAATAATAAATAAAAAGGCGCAAAAAAGGTATTTTTGACCCGAAACCGACCCGACTCGAACCCGACCCGTATTTGAGCTGAATCCATACTTTGGCCCGACCCGTACTTTGACCCGACCCGTATAATCCAAACCCAAACCTAACCCACCCGACCCGCTTAACAGGTCTAAGCATGAGACATGCCTATTGTAAATCATTTGTGATAAGAGTCCATAGAGATAGGTTTTAAGTCTTAACCATTCCAAATCAAGGTTGTTTAACAACTATCCATTTTGAACGAAGCCAAACATGTCAGATAAAACAATCTGGAATTGTAGACATTGATATGGCGCCATTGAGTGATATCGAATTTCAGCAATACCTTCTCATATGTTTGATGTGGTCCTAAATATTGGAGAGTGTATATCAAAAACTTGTTCGCCATTTCATTTTGCAGTTAAAATCTTGTGAACCTAATATTTTGGGGAAGTAGGAGTAAGAGACAGTTGGTGCAATTCTCAACAGCTATTATATGTGTTCTCAACACATGGGGTAAAGTACATCGATCGGATTCCCTTGTCTCTCTATAAATGGAGCCTTTGAGACGCTACAAAGTACACTATGCTGCCATCGTAGGTGCAATTTATTTTGACCGACGACGTTAAGTTTCTTAAAGACGTTGTGACTCAGTTCGATTATGGACTTATTCAAAGCTTAATTTAGCTTGGCTTCGGACGGCTGAGGAAGACCCTTTCGTACTCTTCTTACTATGTTTAATGATGATGCGACCCATGACGACTTAGGATGACACTTCTTGTACTCCACATACTTGACTATGAGTAGACTCTCTGATATTGATGTGTGTAAGATGCTTTAGTTATGGGTAATGACTCCACAAAACACGGTAATTGACTCAAGTTAATAGTCTACACTGTGGAAGAAAATTTTCTGCACATTCTATGCAATGATTTCTGCTTTGTGATGGCTTTCCGTGTATTTTACTTCATTGGATTGTAACTATGAGTAGGTAAGATAAGATCTTATCTGTAGCGGCTGACTTGGAAGTTGTTAGAATCATGTATGGCTGGCGCAGCTCCGAGTGGAAGAGAGTGAGTCAGGTTCTGGCCGAGGTGTCGCGTTCTCAAAACCAATTGGCAATGAGGGAGGAGTTCCCTTAGACTTTATAAACCACACCAAACTCTCTCCACAATCAATGTGGGACTCTCACATGTGGGCAATAATACTCCGACAGAAGTTTATGGACAATCGCTGCCCTATTATGTGTGATGATTTTTTGTCTCCGTTTGATTTTTCTAATTGATCTTTCGTTTTCGGTTTCAAGTTCAAGATTTTTTTCACTTTCTAGCGCTGATGTTATTCTAGCATTTGCAAACATTGTGTTTAAGTTGTGTTGAAATGTTGGTATAGCACCTCTTTGTATCGGGAAGTAAGAGTCCATCTGTGCAGATCGCAACTAATCGATGATGTGGCTCCATATGTCTCATTCTTGGACTTCAGTCCACATACGATGGTGGATGACTCAAGCTGCTAGTCTACTGAATAAGTGAATAGTGAATTTAGTGAAAGCAAAAAGATGTAGGTTTCGTCTGCTTAGCTTTCCGTTTATGTTATATGGGCTGTTTAAACCTCTACCACGAAGGCGAAGACACTAGGCAGTCTTCAAAATTTTAATTAAGAAATGTTCCATCCTCGAAATGTAGGTCAGATCTAAGACTTTTTACTCGAAAAGTTTAGCAAGTTTGAGCCTTAGAAATCATATTGCAACCGTTATGTAGATGTTTTTGAGGGGTGGGCGTCATACGTATGCAGTGACGGCCACTTCATGTCACAAAAGAACGAGATTGAACTGTGATAAGCGATATCAAGATGACGACTAAAACCGATGTTGTGTACCCTGGTCCAGGATGGTTTGACTGTTGTACAGTCTCGGAAGAATTCATGTGATATTTAAGTCGAGTCAACGGGCTCTAAAGTCTGGCATTTAGTTGGATTTGACTATTTTGAGGATGTGATGATTAAAGGTCCTACCAATTAGTGTGAATACCAATTAGTGCTCTCGACTTTTCTGCAGTCAATTAGTGTGAATACCAATTAGTGTGGACTCTTGTAGATGATGTTGCAACCTCGGTCCACTTACGACGACCCCTCTTGTACTCTTCTACTTGACTAAAGAGAAGACTGTCTGATGTTGATGTTTAAAAAAATGCCTTCAATATTTCATTATAGGTTTTTTAAAAAATGCCTTCAATTATTGGCAATGACTCCATAGAATACGACACGGTAATTGACTCAAGTTGTTAGTCTTACTGACATTGCTGAATAATGCCTTCAATATTTCATTATAGGTTTTTTTCGACAAAATAGTTTGTTTTAGACTTAATGTGTAACACCCCGTGTTATTTTAACACAATATTATAAAAGAATTTAATTCTTTAAATTAAATTCATCCTTTTTCCTTATAATAAAAATGCGTCTAAATTTTTTTTCGTCAAATAATACTAAATTTCTTAAGTCCAAATTTAAAATTTTTGAAAAATAAAATATTATATATTATCCTTAGAATTCAAAAAGAAACACATTTCAAATTTTTATGAAAATTTTCTACAAGACTAATATCGTCTTTCAAATTTCAAAAAGGTTAAGTTATGTTTACTATTCATAAAAATAAAAGTAAAACCTTTTATTCATAAAATTCAATTTCGGACATTTTTTATTTTCAAAATAAAAATGGACCCTTATACTTTTCTCGGCTTTGAAATTCAAATCAACGACAAAAGTTTCCGATCAAAAAAGTGATGACTAAGTAATCTTATCCTCTTCCATTATTTTTAAAGTAACTTAATATCTCAAATTTTTATTGATTTTTATATTTGATTTTTAATCATTTTGTTTTCTTATTAAAACATTACTTTTAATATCAAATCACTATTTCATTTCTATTTAACTAACTCTTTTCTAAATTATCGAAATTATAAGTAATCCCTAAATTAAGTTAATTAACTTTTTGACGATTAAATATAATTCTTTAAATCTAAGCCATTCAACGAAAAAAATATAGATTTCGACTTAGGAAAATTTTATTCGAACTTTTAAAATTTAAAACTCAATTTTGTTTTTAGTGCCCTTTCGAAAATTATTTTTATTTTTATTTTCGAATTTATTTCAAAACACTATTTTAAGATCATATCTTTTATTTCGAGACTTTTCGCGAGCGCGAAAATCGATAATTTCGAAAACGAAAATCGAGCCCGAAAAATTCAAGGTGAACCGTGAGACTTGGACTCTTTAGTCCAAGTTCTATCCTCTTCCATTTTCTTTACTTACACAAGTCTACTTTCACTTATACACCTAAATTTTCGTCATCACTTTAATTAGCTTAATTAAATTTTAAGTTTATACATAATACCAAATACATACCAAATACATTACAAATACTAATGTTACTACTTTACTTCATTTCCACACAAACACTTACGGAGTACAAAATATTTCATAAAATCATTTTCAAATTCATATCTAAAATAAAATGAAATTTAATAGTATAATTCAATTTCTATAGTAATCATATATTTTACGATCATTTAAAATCACTTTTAGCAAAAACTTTCGTTTTGAAAATTTTATCGACTTCTGTAACTTTTGAAAAATTTCTTGGATAGTAAAATAATTATTTTAGTCTTAGAATTCAAAAGTAGAGATATTTCGAAAAATCGTCAAACGCGCACACATTAACTTTTACCGTCTTTAACGCCCGACTTTTTAAACCCGATTTATTTCGTAAAAATATTTTAAAATATCGGGGGAACATTTTCTATGCTCAAATAGTAATGGAGACTTTAGTAACCATTTGTGATCATTATGTCTCCTTATTTCATTTTAATTAAACATTAAATTAAATTAAAACTTTACTTAACCTAATTTTCTTACTAACTTATACTCACAAATTTTTACAAGTGCAAAACTCACCTCTTTTTCTCTCATTTTAGCCGAGCTCCCTTGCCTCCTTTCCTCTCTTTATTTTTCTTCCATTTCTTCCAAAAACCACTTAAATAAAACCTTAATATTATTTCTAATAATTCATAATTAATCCTAATTCTTTAGTGGGTCTTTTGAAGCTAACTTGCATGGATTGTTTGGGTGAAGAACTTGGGTAATATGGGTGAAGTCATTCCGGTCTAAAATTTATTTTAGATCCCCGACGATTAACCTCTAATTTAAGGTGCCCCCGCACAAACTAAATTTTGCGTTATTTAATTACGCTTATATTTATTTGTGAATAATGAATATGTTCTTATAATATGTATGTCTTGTTTATGTGCTTGTTTGTGTATGTTTAGATGATGTTTAATAAGATGTTAATAAATAATAAAATGATAATAGCTAATAATTTTATGAGTACATTTGTTGTAGTTTAATTTTATGCATGCTTAGTATCATTTAAATTATACACTTTAAATTATTGTTTATATGTTTTGTTTATGTTTTATGAGTTTTAATTATAAATAAGTTTATATGTAAAACTATGTTAAATGTTAACTATGAGTATAAAGTGAAGAAAATTGAAAATAAATATTTTGTTCGTGTATGTTAAGGCCACGGCATCCCCCATTTATTTTGATCAATTTTTACTTTTAATTGTTGTAAATAATATATTAGGCTAGTTTAGATTAATTAGACTTATTAGTAATTTTTGTGAAATTTAATTCATAATATAAATTTTTGAGTTCTTGATGTTCATATGATATTCAAGTGTGTTCTTGAGTTTGTTCATGTGTTCATCATTTTAGCTCACTTTGATTCTTAATATTTTTATGTTTGTTTTTATTTATTATTTTATATCACTAACAAGTAATTATATTAGTAACTATACAAATTAAACTAGCTAAATATTTAAGATTAAAAAGTTAGAAATTTAAAGTGTTATAAAACACTATTTATAACCATATTAAAATCTTTAATAAAAAGTGTCGATTAGATTAAAGTGTTATAAAACACTATTTATAACCATATTAAAATCTTTAATAAAAAGTGTAGATTAGATTAAATCATTTTAGTAAAACAAGTAACATAAATTAAATACATTAAAAACTTTTAGAACAAACCCTTAAAAAAAAATAATAAACATTTTGTCATGGCTCAAATTTTTGTCAAATGAAATTTTTAAAAAGTTTCATTTTAGTTTAAACCGTTTTAGTATAATTAAAATAATTAGAATATAAAGACTTTAAGCTAAAAACCGATAAAAATCGAAAAATGAAAATTGTCCATCACCATCTATAAGGCCACGACATTAGGGTCATTTTAGGTCTTAAAATAATTTTCATCACTTTTTAGTTTATTGTTAAAATAATTTAATTAGTAGTGAATAAGTTGAATTAATAATTTAAAAAGAAATAAATGAATTTTAGTAAAACATACATATCACACGACATTCCTTTTTTTTAAAAAAAAAAAATGGACCAAATTTAATCAAAATGAAAATATCACTAAGTCACTAAACTTAAATAGTTATTAGAATTGAATTTTTTTTGGGATATTCTATATGAGTGCCACTTGATTTTTGACATTCTACGTAGATGCACTCTTTTCAAAACATACATGATGCACTTAAATGTTGTCATTATCAGTAAGTATACCCTCGAATTTTGTTTTGAGAAAATTAAACTCAATTTTAAGCGTTAAATGATTCTTGACGCATAACGGCTTGGTTTACTTACTCATGTGCCAGAGACTCTATTAGGCTCAATATTTATCTTAGATGTGATAATTTTATAGGAAAACAATAAATTATTTTTCATCAAATTTTTTATCGTATATTTACCAATATATATTAGGTTATAGGTGGATATTGAGCCTAATAGAGTCTATCGGTCATGGGTGAATAAAAACTAAGCTTCGTTATGCGTCCAAGTAATCATTTAATGCTTTAAATTGAGTTTAATTTTCTGAAAACAAAGTTCGGGGGTATACTTACCAATAATGACAATATTTAGGGGTACCATGTATGCTTTTGAAAAAGTAGGGGTACCATGTAGAAAGTCAAAAAACTGAGGGGTACCATATAGAATATCCCATTTTTTTGTTTAAAATCGATTTAGTTATAAAAGAAATATATTAAACCGATAAAAAGTAGTAACCGTTACAAAAATGAATTAAATCGTGTGCTATTGCCTTTGCAAATTTGGACTGTTGGACTTGGACGATACGGACTAAATGAACCATCCACGACACTATTATTATTAAAAATGATAATCGCTAAATTTAGTAAATAGATGACTAAATTTAACTAAGTATCACTTTAAAATAAATATCGCTTATCACTTTTTACAAATTGAACTTAACGACTTTGAAACTAGAAATTTACTTAACGACTAAGTTTACAATTTTTGACTTAGAAAAATATCTAGATATTTAGTAACTTAGTGACTAAGCTCAATCATGAATAGTGACCGATGAATAGTGACGGATGAATAGTAACCGTCATGAATAGTAACTCGGGACGAAACTTGTTAAACAAGTAACGTCCCAAAAGTTTAAAAACTTGTTTTAAGGGGAAATTTGAGGTAACTTGTTGAACAAGTTATCTTTTCAAATCCCGAGACGTGAATAGTGAAAAAATCACGAAACTTGTTAAACAAGTTACGTCTCAAAATTCAAAGATATTTCAAATTTCAAAATTTGAAATATTGTAAATAATTGAAAATTTACTAAGTATAGAAAAATTGAAAATGAATAAGTAAATAACTAAAGTGTTTCGAAAAACACTTAAATAAAATTGGACATATTAATAAACGTAATAATTTAGGAGCTTAAAACCATTAATAATCAACAACACTTCAAATAATAAACGAACATGTTATGTGATCATATGAAACCGAATACAAAATACTTAAACGCTTGACGATGAGACTAGGGGAGTCTAGTAACATGTGATATAAAATATCAAATAAAATAATAAATCATGAGTAAGTTAAATAAAAGGTCAAAAACTTGAGCCTCCGTTATGAAAACGTCAATCATGAGTGAAGTGGGGTTAAGATAGTCTTGTTACGTATATGATGAGATGAGTTTAGTATGTGTTATTTGAGTAGTTTTTACAGGTATTTGGTGGTCCAAATGGTAGTATATGTGTCGGATTAGCTCGTGGAACGAAAGCCATGAAAAGGCGGAGTTTTGAAGTATAGGCGCAAGCTACACGCAAGCTCTTGGGTTGTATGTTGGTCGCGCGTAAGATGCAAGGGAAACCAGACTTTCTGACAAGGTACATTCGAGCTGCACGCGAGCAGCACGCGAGCAAGGCGCGACCAAATCTGAGCTAAATTTGACTTACATTCGAGCTACACGCGAGCTACGCGCGAGCCAGTTGGTCGCGTGTGTTATGATTTTTGGAAAGTCCGGATTGTTTTATAATTACTTAAATATATACTTTACTTAATTTAGGCTATTATATATTAGACTTAACCTAGTTTTATTATCATCATCTATCCTTTACATTATTATTATTATCATTAACTTTTAGATCTAGTTCTAGTTTTCATTGAAGTTTTTGGGAGATTCAAGATTGGAACTTTGGAAGAATTTTGTAACCGTCGGTCATGAGTAGCTAATTCTCTATTCTCGGTTCAAGTGATTGAAACGGTTGGAATTTAATTGTGAGTTTGAAAGTTCTAGTCTTTATACTTGATTATTGATTATTGCTCGGTTTGAATTATTATTTGCGTGATTGATTTGTGATTGCTAGGTGTACAACTAGTCGTCTGATTAATTGCGTAATCGTTAGTTTTGTTAGTTGAACGGGATACGTTGATTAACTTAACACTAGTAACAACTAGGTTTAATTGTTGAACGGGATACGTTGATTTTTATTCCTAGGAGCGATTTTCATAACATCTAAAGTACAACTGGATTGTATGTGCTATTTGTTCCTTATCGATTCTCTTGTCATTAAAGCCGCTATCCGATTAAATCTTGGGACGGGATACGTTGAGATTGTCTTTTGGTTAGGGTTAGTTAAGAACGGGATACGTTTTAATTAACTAAAAATAAGGAGGATTAGAATTGCATGATTCACGATAAGGTAATCAAGGTATGAACTAGAACTGGATAACCGTGATCGATTAACTCTAAACCGTGGATATTAACTTGAATTGAGATCCTTTTAATATCTTATATTTCATCCTTTTATTCTCTTTACTTGCTTAATTATTTTAGTTCGATTAGTTTAGTAATTCAACTACAAAATCCCCCCTTGGTTACTAGTTACTTGGTTATTTTATATTTGCTTTACATCTGCGTTTAACTAGAATTCGATTAGCCTTTTTCACGTGGTTCGACCCTTACTTCCGCTTTACTATCTGCTTAGTATTAGGATTTAAGAGTTATAAATTGTTAATTTGCGACATACGACTTAGGGAATCAAATTTTGGCCATGTTTAGGGAATAGCGTTAATCGTATTTTATAGTATAGTGTACATAGTCCTTAATTTTATTTTTAGTTTTAGTTTTGTTTTTGTTTTATTTTAGGTTAGATGGCTAGTAAATATTTTCCCCAATACGAGAATGAATTATTTTATAAATATTTTAATAGGCTCCATGAGTACGTTATTCGTTGTCGTCATCCCTATCAAACTTGGGAGCTTTGTCATGTGATTTTTAACGGTTTGAATGAGGAAACTGAAGGACATGTTTACACTATGACTGAAGGGAGGTTCCTTTATGAGATGAGCTATGACGAGAAGTGGGACTTTTTCCTTTATTTAGCTTACGACACTGAACAATGGGAGTTGTACAATTCATCTCTTAGGAGACCTCAGCCGAGACCGAGTGAAAATTTTAACACCCCGCCTAGTTCATCGATGTCTACGGAAGAAATGATTAGAGCCCTTAAGTTTAATGTAATGCATATCCAACAAGAGACTAGGGCTAGTATCGAGAACCTTGAGTGTAAGGCTACGCAAATAGCGGAAGCTATAAATTTGAACTTGGTAGCGAGATAATCATGTTCTTAATTTTGATGAACCTGAATCGGAGTATGAGCTTGAATTTGATACCCCCTCTCCCGTTGAACCTGAGGTTAGTGATTCTCATAAGACTTGTGATGATGATAGTGATGATGGTTTTTGGGATGATGAGGAATGTTGTGACTCTAACTTTTGTATTCCCCCTCCCGTTTTGAGTGATAATGTGATTCTGGAGGACTCATCTAGTGTGATTGTGGAGGATGAGCAAGAGGGGGAGGAATGTGAGGAAAAAGAGGCAAGGAAAGAGACAATTGAGCCAATTGATGTTTTCACACTGATGGATACGCCAAAACACGATCCTCTAGGCGATTCATTGGTCCTGATACCTATTATTTCTTGTCGATTTTTATCTCGTCACCCGATTTCTTGTACACAGTACTCCACGTATAAAGAGCCATATCGTGATGTAGACTCGACGTTTAAAAGCTTGGAGAAGTGCGTGAGTTGTGCTAGCTATAATAATTTTGACCTTGCATGCTTGAGGTTAATATTTATTTGTTATTATCACTTTTCCGGTGTGTTTGCTAGCATGTTTGACAGGTTACTAAGGGCGTTGACGTGTTCCGCTCTTAAGGTGACACTTGAGTAACGAAGCTTGAAAAAGGCGTCGAGCGAACGACGTTAAACAACAGCGCTATCGGGGAGGCAACCCTTGATTTACGATCTTGAGTTTCATTTAATTTCGTTTTATTTTATTTTCTTAAATGGGTGCTCGTGACGGTTTGTTAAATGTTTCAGGATAGTTGAGCTAATAATGACGACCCGAAGCCCTTGTATTTGTGTGTGATTTCAAAAAAAAAAAAAAAAAAAAAAAAATCCAAAAAAAAAAGATCATCGGAACATCCTCGAGCTCCGATTATGGAGTAGGCGTCATAAGTGGTGGAAGTGGTGGTGAGATCGTTCTGTGATGTTGTGATCACCTTGTTCACGATTGAGTTGACTTGATTTGGAGTGGAAGAACTCACGCTACTACACATGAGCTAGGAGTTTGTATGGCTCTTGTCGACATTATATGTGTAGTGCTTTCATGATACTTTTATTCAAGCGTGGGGGAGGAGGTGAGGAAAGTGGTTAGAGTATGTCTGGTATCGTGGGTTGATTGATAATTTTGCAAAGCCATTTAACGTGATTTTTCTTGTTGAGGTATGTTCGTCCTCCCTCGTTTTCTAGTGTCCTTTGCAACATTGAGGACAATGTTTCATTCAAGCGTGGGGGAGGAGAATCGTTTTGATTGTATTGTATTGTAAAGTGTGCTTTTGTTTATGTTAAAAAAAAAAAAAAAAAAAAAACGAAAAAAAGAAAAACGAGAAAAAAAGACAAAAATACGAGAAAGAAACAAAGTGAATCCCGGCTAGGTGAAAACCCGAAAGGGCGCCTAGGCAAAATTGGGATATGTGGCCGAGGGCGGAGTGAAACCCACAAGGGTGGGCGCTCCGAGTAAAATGAAGAATCGAGTTGCGAGCCACGAGAGTTAGAGTGAGGTGAATAAGCTAGAGTGAAACCCGCAAGGGCGGGCACTCTAGGCAAAATGAGAGATTTAGGAAAAAAATGTTTTACTACTTCCTATTTTACCGGCGTGGCGACATAAGAAGGGTGACAAAGAAGGTCGGAAGGGTAGGTTAGAGGCTACGGTGTGGAGTAATCGCGGTGCACGGAGTCGTAGGCACCATCTCTTGCGATTGGGTTTTGATTTGTTGTACGGAGTAGAGGCGTTTAGGAGCTCGCTTGTGTGGGTTGTATGCGTGTGTGACATGTGCTTTTTGTCACGGGAGAACATTAGTAGCACAAGCGAGCGGGCTAGGATGGAGAAATAAGGGGCGTAGCAAGGCTTTTGTCATCACGTTTTCATTGGTATGTCGTTTAGTCGATGGGTATTTGGTTCCTAACTCTCATTAGTTGTCGATATTATAATGCGAGTTGAGTGCGAATGGCTAACACTCGAGCCATTAGAGGGAGTTGGAGGTTGGAGTTTTGAGCATGGTTTGTTTTGATTTGTATCCGCCGCGTTCTTATGAGCTAGTGTTGGTTCGGGGGTAATGCGTCTTTCATTTCCATCGAGGACGATGAAAAGTTCAAGCGTGGGGGAATTTGATGAGATGAGTTTAGTATGTGTTATTTGAGTAGTTTTTACAGGTATTTGGTGGTCCAAATGGTAGTATATGTGTCGGATTAGCTCGTGGAACGAAAGCCATGAAAAGGCGGAGTTTTGAAGTATAGGCGCAAGCTACACGCAAGCTCTTGGGTTGTATGTTGGTCGCGCGTAAGATGCAAGGGAAACCAGACTTTCTGACAAGGTACATTCGAGTCAAGACGCGAGCAAAGACGCGAGCAAGGCGCGACCAAATCTGAGCTAAATTTGACTTACATTCGAGCTACACGCGAGCTACGCGCGAGCCAGTTGGTCGCGTGTGTTATGATTTTTGGAAAGTCCGGATTGTTTTATAATTACTTAAATATATACTTTACTTAATTTAGGCTATTATATATTAGACTTAACCTAGTTTTATTATCATCATCTATCCTTTACATTATTATTATTATCATTAACTTTTAGATCTAGTTCTAGTTTTCATTGAAGTTTTTGGGAGATTCAAGATTGGAACTTTGGAAGAATTTTGTAACCGTCGGTCATGAGTAGCTAATTCTCTATTCTCGGTCCAAGTGATTGAAACGGTTGGAATTTAATTGTGAGTTTGAAAGTTCTAGTCTTTATACTTGATTATTGATTATTGCTCGGTTTGAATTATTATTTGCGTGATTGATTTGTGATTGCTAGGTGTACAACTAGTCGTCTGATTAATTGCGTAATCGTTAGTTTTGTTAGTTGAACGGGATACGTTGATTAACTTAACACTAGTAACAACTAGGTTTAATTGTTGAACGGGATACGTTGATTTTTATTCCTAGGAGCGATTTTCATAACATCTAAAGTACAACCCATTGTATGTGCTATTTGTTCCTTATCGATTCTCTAGACATTAAAGCTGCTATCTGATTAAATCTTGGACGGGATACGTTGAGATTGTCTTTTGGTTAGGGTTAGTTAAGAACGGGATACGTTTTAATTAACTAAAAATAAGGAGGATTAGAATTGCATGATTCACGATAAGGTAATCAAGGTATGAACTAGAACTGGATAACCGTGATCGATTAACTCTAAACCGTGGATATTAACTTGAATTGAGATCCTTTTAATATCTTATATTTCATCCTTTTATTCTCTTTACTTGCTTAATTATTTTAGTTCGATTAGTTTAGTAATTCAACTACAAAATCCCCCCTTGGTTACTAGTTACTTGGTTATTTTATATTTGCTTTACATCTGCGTTTAACTAGAATTCGATTAGCCTTTTTCCCTGTGGTTCGACCCCTTACTTCCGCTTTACTATCTGTTTAGTATTAGGATTTAAGAGTTATAAATTGTTAATTTGCGGCATACGACTTAGGACCGTCAGTATACCACTATCTCGGTCACTGAACGCTGGTCATACCGAATAATGTGGTTTTCAAGCCGGCAGCTTTATTGCTTAGCATGCTGCCCATGCCTTTACGCCTTAAGTCGTACTGCCTAAGCCGTACAAGATAATGAATATGGCAACTCTTTTGGGTCGGTCTCTAGGAAGTAGTCGTTTTATTCAGAGTTAAGGTGCTCTATGAATAGCATAGCCCATTCTTAAAGTGAATATTAGAATATGCATATTAGATTAGGGTTAATTCCCCTATTTCGCTAGAGGTAATAGGGCACCCGCGGCCTTATGGATTTGGGTCTTGTATGCGGTTTTATCTCCTTGCCGCGTTTCGTTCTTAGTGGGCGCGACGCTTGCATTCACTCTTGCCACATGTAAAGATCACTTGACGGGATTGTAACTGAAGTTCGAATCATTTCGAACACTAGAAGATGAGATGCAAGTACTATAGTATTCGGCGTGGTTTACGAGTCGAGTAAGTCGCTGCACTATGGTAGTGAGATGCAAACGATTAGAGTACAATGGCCTACTCAGTGGTCAGGCTCGTAAGCAGTATGTGTTGTTTGTTTAAATGAGAGTGAGTCGCAACATCTTTGAAAACTAAAGACCACAAATTTCTGAAATGAATCGAGTCTGCATGATGTGATTGATATATTACTTTTGATAATGTGCGATCTGATATTGTACCGTAATTCTTTGGAATGCTTATGATATTGTTGTTATGATTTTACTTGTTAATTGTTTTATAACTGAATATCATGCTTGTATGCTTTATCGCTTTAAATCGCATGCTTATAACTTGAATTATAAATTGAGAAATGTTATTATTTGCTAATTGCAATATTCATATACATTATAAGATGTACTATTTATTATGCGCTTTTGATATGAGCCTAATAATGGCCAATGGCCTAATAATGGCCAATGAGCAATCATTTATAAGTCTTTCGTTGTTGTCGGTTAATATTTAACTTGACATTAGTGGATGCAAAATTATAAGATTAGAGGCAATCGAATTGAGAACAAATGACGAACTAAATACCTTATAACTAAAGATGAACATATGAATTAAGGATAAAACATAATATAACCTCGAATTACAATTGAAATTATAAATCATTACTCCATAATATTTTCCTTGGGATTTTGTTTCTTAATTTTGCCTTTCGGTTCCTTATTTTCAAGCTGCCTACTTTGAAAGGAATAGAACTTTAGTTGATCCAATTGAAACAATCTGTTTTTTTTTTTTTTTTTTTTTTTAATTCTAGCTTTGCTATCATTGGTGTTGGTTTTCTTACAATTTGCATCTTGTTTAGTCTTCTCAGTTGCATTATTTTTATTAATTTTTTGACTTTTAGGCGCTCCTAAATGAAAGCAAAGATGGCTGGCTGAAAGATGACACAAATATGAAGTTACTAATATGTAAGCTGTGCATCCATGTCTCTACTGTTCTACTCCCTCCATCCCAAATTAATTGTCTCTTTTCTATTTTGGAATGATTTAAGGGATGATAATGAAAATGAGAAAATTTTGAAAATCATTTGTTAAAACATACGGAGTACTAAAAATAGAAATGGGACAGGTAATTTGGGAAAAAAATTTAGTGGAAATGGGACAATTAATTTGGAATGGAGGGAGTATTATTTACGAGTATAATTTTGCGCAATATACAAAGTCTTTATCACACTTCAAACATACTTCAATACCTGACATTTTTACTTTTTCGCAAATAACTCGTCATCTGTTTGTGAAGCAAGTACATATACTATTATGTAAGAATGAATACTAGGCTTGTTAACGAGTATTAGGTTTTCCACATCTCCAGCAGTCAGAAACGTTTACCTCTTAGCCCGTTGTATTCCACTAGCCTTCGCACTTCCTTCAAATCTTCAAACTGTCGAAGTAAATTCTGATGTAATTATTATTGGCCCCTTCTTGTTGATCTGTCTTCATGAGTATTCTTGATGTTTAGTTGTTGATTTATTCACTTTATTAAATTTAATTCACGTCTATCTAAAGTCGTAAATTTAATGTTGACACTTAGACCATGTACAACTGTACAAGGACAAAGTTGTGCAGAGTTTTGATTTGACGATAGTCCTTACCTTACCGTTGAATGTATATGCATAGTGCTCCAGAATGGCTAATGAAATAAGAGACTATGTACCAGGCACAATAGGAATTGAACTTGTCCAAGTCTCAGTGAGACTATTATTATCCAAAAGATCATACGTATATATTTTTCAACGAATGACATGAATAAGACTAAGTTCATCTGATCTCCTTGTCTCGTCGATGTGAAACCCCTTTGAGGCTCTAACTGTTAGGTGATGTTTCCGTCACAGGTGCAATCTTTCTTTTCTTTTTTCTCATTTGCTGATGGCGTTATGGACACAGTCAATTTGGCCCGGGATAAAGATGGTGAATGAGTCCAGTTGATAGTCTTCTGAACATGATGACAGTACTGAAGATCCGCGAGGAATTCCAACAAAGAAACTGCTTTGATGTTTTCCTTTGTTACTCTGTAAATTGCAATCATCTAAGCTAAAACTTAAGCCATTATTTAGGTACAACCCACTTTCTTTTGATTTATTATATCGAAAATTGGGTACGACTGCACGAATACTAATATGTGTTTACTATATAATCAAGGCCTCAAGGGTCACTGAATGTTACTATAAGCTCTATCAAAATTATGTAAATGGTCATTTTTGTTCCTTCAATTACATCAAATAGCCAAAGATTAAGAAATTCATGGCTCCATTTGATGGAATATTATGTTTATCTTTATCATATACTCCGTATTTATGTTTATCTTTATCAAATAGCTTCAGCAATATCATCGATATTTCTTTTTCTGGAAACTTGACGCGGATTGTAGAATATGACAATAAGGTACAATATAATTTTAATATCAGTAATTCTCCTGTAAGACTGAACTTACACTAAGTTAATGTGAGACCAAGATACAAATTGCAATTAAAGATGTACAAAAACATGAAACAAATCTACTAAAGTCACTAACAGAGGTACTAAATTTTTTTAGTAATATTTAATCCTATTTATCTACAAAAGTTATATAATCGAGTACAAATAAGACAGACTTACAATAATTTATTGTAAGTCAAGAATTAGTGATTTACCATTACCTTTTAGGTCATATCTGTAACGGTTGACTTGGAAGTTTCTCGAGAATTCGTGAGAAGGGAATTCTGTTAATTCTCCTTTTCCTTTTTTTTAACTTTTCTTAATTTATTTTCAATTAACTGTTCAATTATTCAATTATTAATATTGATAATCAATTCAATAAAGTGTATTCGGATTCGATTTCAATTTTGTCATTCAATTATCGATTTTTATTAGTTTTAAGTAGATTTCATTATATATTTGTATTAGGGTTTGTTGTGGAATTCATTTGGTACCATCGTTGCTCTTTTACGTGTGACGATTTTTTGTCTATGTTTGATTTTTCTAATTGATCTTTCGTTTTCGGTTTGAAATTCAAGATTTTCTTCACTTTCAAGCGCCAATGTTATTCTAGCATTTGCAAACATTGTGTTTAAGTTGTGTTGACATGTTGGTGTTCGCTTCGAAAGATTGATTTCAAAAGTTGTTTTACCACCATCACGCTAATCACCCACCCATATCCCATGACCCACCACTTGCCGGCCGACATGACTCTCGCCAACTCCGCCACCGCTGGCCGACCCACGCTCTACCCCTATTCAAATCTTAGAGCACCCACAATCAAGGGACTCCCTTATTTTCTTTAAATACTCTTTCTCCTCTTATATTTCTTACACCTTATCTTCTCTTACTTCCACCTTATTTTCCACTAACTAAAACTTTTCTTATAACTTTATTCTCACAACCATGAGTTTCCCCTTTCTCTTATCATTTTCATTTTGACCTCACATTTATCATATAAAAATATTTTCTCTTATAAAAAGTTAAAACTTTTTAAAAAATAATATTAGATGAAATACTAATTTTATTTAATTAATTTTTTGTACGGAAAATATTTAAATGCAAAATACTAACATAAATTAAAAAGAAAAAATTGAGTACAATTACGAGTATAATAATTACGGAGTACTTTGTAAGTGACTACAGTAAACGAAAAATGAGATATGTAAAGCAAGAAAATAGGTTGATATTAGACTCGATTTACAGACAAAAAAAAAAAAATTATCTATAATTATTTTATTTTTAAAATAAAATTGAAAAAAGAAAAATTATTAATTCACTTATGAAAGATTTTATCATAAAACTTGTAACTGAAAAATACAAATATTACAAAAACTAGACCCCACAAATGCCTATAGAGATTGCACCCAAAATATTGGATTTGCCCATTTCCTTAAGTTTTATTCTAAAATTTTCACAATCAAAGGCTTTTACCTTACAGAGGAGAGATGAAAGATAAGGGAAGCAAAAACCTTTGGTTGTAGATGCTCTTAATAGTGATTTTAAATTAAATCTATTGAATAACTAAAATTGAATAACTTATTAGCAGAAGGCACATGGATGGTCAAGCTCGAACATTCTTATAGGGAAGCAAACAGGGCAAGTGATTGGCTAGCTAATCGTGGAGTTAATTCTAGCACTACTGCTACTTATTTAGACGCTCCGCCTCAGGAGCTTCGGTCCATTCTTCGGGATGATATATTTGGGGTCGCTTTACCTCGTGTAATAGCTAACTAGTTGTACGGGGTCTTCCCCTCTTGAGCACCAAAAAAAAAAAAAATTGAAATTGAATATAATTATTGTCACAATGAATTGGTTAGAATTCATGATTGAATAATTGATTGAATTGAAATTAAGGAAATTTTGGAAAAAAAAAAAGAGAACATTTTATAACACAACTAAAATAAAATGTACTGAAATGCCTTCCAGCCCTTACTAATCAAATCAAATTGGGTTTTCTCATCTATACTCTCGTACTTTTCACTTTTTTTAGCTCCTGCGTTTGGTGTATTCCCAGTTGTATCCTTAAACTTACAGAGTTAATTTCAACTGTAACTAAACTTGAGTAAACCGTTAAATTTAGCCGTTAGTTTTGTCATATACGGAGTATAATTTTTCACCCTTTCTTTATTCTAGTTTGATAAAAATTGCCATTTTAGTATTTTACCTGGCTTTAGTTAAAAAAAAAAAAAACAAGAAATAAAAAAGAAAAAACAAAGAGAAAGAGAGAGGAAAAAACAAAACAAAGCAAAAAGCAAAAAGCAAAAAGCAGTCGTCAAACCCAAAAGTTGATCAAATACGGAGTATTTAGGTACAGCTCCCCATTTTTGTTAATTCGATTTTAGTTTATTACATCGTTTTCAGTTAATTTTAGGCGTATTTATTTATAATCTTACAATTTGATTCATTTTCATTCTTATGCACAATGTTATTATAAAATTGGTATTATTGAAATAATGCAGGGATTTGTTTTTCTATAATCAAAGGAATTTGTGATATTGAAGTTCCTAAGTGCAAAATCTGTGAAAATTAAGTTAAAATGTTACTGAAATAACGGTTATTATAGTCTTCCCCCTTATAAACAAGTTCCGTTAAAAAAGTTTTAACTTTAAATGAACGAATAATCATGCCTTGCCGTTGCCGTGCTTTTTTTTAGAAATTTGCGGTGGTTAAAATTGAGATTTGTAATGTCCTACATCGGTAAAATTACACTGAGGCAATATGACGTTTGCGAACTGATTTATAAAAACCAGATTTAGGGACGATAATTGCGGAGTTTAAGTCTAGGATCAGTCGGTAAAGCTACGCACTACGCACTACGCACTGACGCAAGGTAATCTTGGAAAATGTTTGGCATTCTAACAAGCGACTGGTTTTATTTTAAAAAGGCGAGTATAGTATCCCCAACTAATTCCTCACTCAGCCATTGATGATTGGTTACGTTGTAAATTCGATGATTTGTTTCATATAGCAATGTAATACGTACCCGCGGTGAAATGGATGGTGGGAAGAGGTCAGGCACATATAGATTAAATTACAATTTAGCATTCAATATTACTGCTAAAAATTTATTACCACGAAGCTCTCTTTTATGGGAAAGGGCTAAAAATTGCAAAATTTATCCTAGGTATTTCTATAGTTTATTACTCATACTATACAGATTTAGAGTCATTGGACAGACATTGTGGACTATTTTTGATGATTATCGTATAAAACCTATGTTGGGCGACAACAATTGATGATATGGCTTGTTATTCATTTGTCAGTCGCTGAATCGACTCCTCCGTTCAGCACTGAGAAGGTTGTCTCTAGCAGCTCGAAGCGTGCTTATAGCATTGGTTATCTTCATTCGTTCATGAGGCAAATGGTTGGAGCAGGCCACACTCGACTCTTTGTTCAACTGTGCCCTGGCCTGCCCTTCGATTGTTGACTTCTTCAGTGATATCATAGTTTTGAAGCGTTGGGTCTACAATCTGCAAGACTTGATCAGGTAATGCCGCTTCTGCATACATATGAAGGTTGATATTTCCTTCGAACATTTGATCCGTTGGTTTCTTTCCTGTCACAAGTTCAAGTAGCACTATTCCGTAGCTGTAGATATCACCATCCGTGGATGCTAAGTTTCCTAGTCCATACTCTTTAAGACAAGAATTTAAACAACCGAAGTTAGTAGCTACTTGTGAAGATACCCTACTTTCAGTGTCTTGATCGTCTTAATTCAAACTTTCGTCTATCTGTGTATCCTCTAGTTCATTAAATAAAAAACGCGCATGTAGATTACTTTTAGTCATTTTTGTTCTTTCCGTTACACTAAGAAGGCAAAGAATAGGAAATCCTTTCCTCCATTTGATGGAAAATTATGTTTATCTTCTTCATATTGTCAGCAAAACTAGTCTATGCGCATTACTAACATTCATGTACTATATTATTTTATAGTTGGACTTGCTAGACTTACCTGGAGCAGCGTAGCCAACAGTTCCTTTAACACCAACTGAGCTGCTTTGATTCACGCTTCCGGGAGGAGCGAACATTTTGGCAAGCCCAAAATCTCCAACATGGGCGACCATGTCATCATCAAGGAGTATATTGCTTGGTTTTAAGTCACAATGCACAATTGGAGTTTCATTCTCATGGTGAAGGTAGTTGAGTGCATGAGCCACATCAATCGCTATTTCCACCCTTTGAAGAAGGGTCAGGTTTCCAGCTTCGTGTAGCCATCTCTCGAGATTTCCTTTGGGCATGAACTCGTAAACCAGCGCTTTGAAATTGTCCCCTTGAAAATCAATACTTGAGCAGACTGTGAATATCTTCACTAGATTTCGGTGACGAGTATTCCTCAGGACCTTGCATTCTGCCATGAAACTCTTTGTAGCACCTCGTTGCTGTAAGTTGAGTACTTTAACTGCAACCATCTTACCATCTAATACCCCTTTGAACACAGTCCCGAAAGTACCCGCTCCAAGTATATTTGATGAAGAGAATTCATCTGTTGCTTTGAGTAGCATGTTGTACGACACTTGCAAAAAACCTTCTCCCATAGCTAAGTTTGAAGAGATGGAATCCCGTTTCTCTCTTCTCCTTGTTACAAACAACCACATGGCCGTCGTCAGGAATATAACCAGTGCACAAACTATTGGTATTGTGAGTTTGAGGGCAAAAGACATTCTTTTTCTGGTCTTCCTCTTCCCTTTCTCCATGCATCTTGACAAGTGTAGCTGTGGGATGCCTCCGCAAAGCCTACTGTTTCCGACTAGTGACACTGCACTTGTATTTGTGTAAATTCCCTTCTTTGGAACGCTTCCCTCAAAATTGTTGTAAGATAAGTAACTTGGAATTGGACCAGATAATTTGTTGCGAGAAAGGTCAAGTGTCTGTAGACTTGACAAAACACTGAATGTTGAAGGAATAGATCCAATGATGGAATTCACCAATGTTGAAAGGTCAACTCCTGAAGGGCTGAGCATTTACCAAGGCTATTTGGGAGTTCACCTGAAAACTTGTTTTCTGATGCATCGATTTGGTTGCTGATATCCTGTTAGATGATTCTGAGACAGATTCATTTGAACAAGATGAGGAGAACCTCCAAAGAGGGCGTTAGGCAATGTTCCACTGAGGTTATTATTTGATAAATCAAGGTATAACAAGTTTTGGCAGTTACCAAGGTTTGATGGTATGCTACCATACAAGTTATTGTCTTCTAAATAAAGTCCCGTCGACCGAGATAAATTTCCAAGGGAGATTGGAATTCTGCCAGTTAATTTGTTTGAGCTAAAATCAGTTTGCTCTAGTTTATGGAGATTTCCGATCTCGTTAGGGATAGTCCCTGTCAATTCATTGTCATTCATAAATAAGAAAGCGAGGTTGCTGAGATCACCAATACCTGAAGAAATCTCTCCAGTGACTTGATTTTGACTTATATCGAACACGTCTAATGTTTTTGAGAGATTTGCTACAGATTTAGGGAAAGTTCCAGTGAAGTTATTTGCCTGCAACTGTAAGTTTTGCATTGTGCTGGAGTGGGCAAGTGTGATTATGAAATTAATGTCACGAGAGGTCTAAGTTGTGTAAGTTCTGAAAATGTCGAAAATCTAGCGGCTCACTGCCTGTGAATTCGTTACCACGTAATCCTAGATAATTGAGACTTGTGAGGTTTAAAAAGGTGATTGGAAATGGCCCTGTTAAGAAGTTCATGCCAAGGTTTAAAAATTGCATTCGAGGAAGTTTGAGGTGCATATGTGGTGGTATATTTCCTTCAAATCGGTTGAAGGACAACTCTAAACCCTGAAGAGATGAGAGATTCAATATAAATAAAGGAAATTTGCCCGACAGATTATTTACAAAACAATCAACAATTGTTAGATTTTTCATTGCAGCAACACTGTCAGGTATAGTTCCTGTGAATGCATTGTATTCAGCATATATTTCCTCTAAGGAGGTAAGGTTCTGAATGACAGAAAAAAGAGGTCCACTCATATCAGTTTCACTAAGGTCTATGTATTTGAGCTTGGACAAGGCTCTAATTCCTTTGGAACATACCCTCCTAGTTGGTTCCTAAATAGAGTCAGATGTTCGAGGCTAAGGCAACCAGATAAGTTGGACGGAATTCCGCCAACAAGTGTGTTGTTCGTCAAATGCAATGCTTTTAGCCTGAACAGACGGCCAATTTCTGATGGAATCATGCCATGAAGACTGTTATTGTAAAGTCTTACGTCTTGGAGGAAACTAAGGTTTCCAATGAAAGGCGAGATTGTTCCTGACAATCCTCGTGAGTATGGCTCTA
Organism: Dianthus caryophyllus; assembly: GCA_023091065.1. Lineage (NCBI taxonomy): Eukaryota > Viridiplantae > Streptophyta > Magnoliopsida > Caryophyllales > Caryophyllaceae > Dianthus > Dianthus caryophyllus. The sequence continues at coordinate 9,241,870 of CM041517.1, forward strand.
ATCCTGTTACCCTTCTATGTCTATGCCCACAGATAACACCCTCCCAATTGCAGTGGTGAAGTGAGTGATTCCATGAGCTCAAAACACCGTCACGGTCCACTAGCCGACTCTTTATAGCCAACAGAGCGTAATGATCTGTTTCGTTCCCTGGATAGTCGACAATATTCAAGGTAAATGTTGCTCTAACATGTTGCAATATGGTTGCAAGGAAAAGACAGAGCAATGTATTTTTGATTGCTTTCATTTTTTTTTTTTTTTTTTTTTTTTTTTTTTTTTGTGTTCCTTTTATGTGTTTGAGATTATTTCCCACTTCTTTAGTGTTTTTTATCCTATAAATAGATGAGGCATGCTTTTAGAGTACTGTCCAGGTAGAATTCATGACACTGTATATTTAAGTCAATGGCTGTGAAGTCTGCCTCTTAAAAATACCTTATGTTAGTGGATTGCCTTCTACCAATTACGAGCTAATATACTTCTGTATAGAACAAAATACCATACGACAGAAACTTAGATAATCAATACTGATGTAACAAGCTATTCAGTACTTTCATATTTTCTCATATGATGTTTTTGTTTTCCGTTATTACTTTGAGAAATACTATTTCATAGCATGAAATTATATAATCAGTTCATATATATAGATTCAAATGAGACCATAGCATACATTATACAACTGATACATTTATTTTTGATGTTAAATTCCCTATTTCATAATCAAGTTTCATATTGTTGTTGCATTCTTAAATCATCAGTATACTACTTCTGCATATTGTTGCTAATTTTTCAATGGTGTTGTGGAACAAATCTGAAGAAATTAGCATGCATAACACCTGCCAATGTGGAATTATGCTTTGTGTATTCTGATAAATATAAGAATGCGAGATTCGGAATCTTCTGTACATGTGGAATAATGAGTCAAGCAACTCTGGTGTTTGATTTATGGACTCCTTAGACTATGATTAAATTACAGGTGTTTGAGCACACTACAGTCTAGGGGAATTTTGAGTTAGTAGAGTGTTAATGCCACAGAGAGTACCATTATCATGAGCTATAGTCGTAATCAGTGTTGTCTTAATGTGCAGGGAACATTTGTCGTTTCTATTTTATTTCTTCAGAGGATGCATCTTGTGCAATGAACAAATCATATACTTCCAGCGTAGGTTTCATACTATCTGAAGTAAGTTAAGTTGGTTGGAGCGGTGCCAGTGAGGACTGTTTTGGAATGCAGCCAGATAAGTTTGACGGAATCCCTCAACTCTCAAGTGTGTTGTTGAGCAGCCCCAATCTTGTTACCTTGAACAGATGCCCTATTTCTTAAGTTTTTAGGTTTCATACTATCTCAAGTAAGTTATACAGAGTAGACTGTTATTGTATATTGCTAATTGCTATCTGTTTAAGAAATTTCAGGTTTCCTATAAAAGGCAACATTGTTCCGGACAAGCCTCTTGGATATATCTCCATCCCTTTTTACCGTTTTTATGCCTTTTCCCGCAGATAAGTCCCTCTCAATCACAGCCGTGAAGTGATTGATTGCATGAGCTCAAGACCCTCTATGCTGGATGATCCACTAGTTGGCCCGTTATGGCCAGCGTGTTGAGGTCTGTATGTACTCCAGTATGATCGACACTAACAGCAAATTTGGTGGGTGTAAGAAGTTGCATTATGATTACTTGGTTTTGTTTTATATGTTTCCGCTTTGTTATATTTGAAACAGGCTCTTCAAGTTCAGCTCATGATATATGACATCCTAAGTTAATTTCTCAACTAGTAGTAATAATTGGAATTTCGATGCTGTTTGTAATTTTCATGCTGTTATTGACCTTAAGGTAATTAATTATGAGGTAAAGTTTTAATGCATTTCCATTTGAACTGCTAAATATATGGTAAAGCTACTTCTTTACGAAATTGCTAAACTATTAGTAATAAATTCTAAAGCAGTGAGTGCTTTTCATGCTGTTGTTGACCTATGTGCAACCTTTGCATCCTTTACAGAATATTACTCCGTATATTGGCAAAGTTGAACTTGACTTAGAGTTCTGTGTGGAATATAGATAGAAAGGTATAGCTCAAGCATTCAATGGTTTTTTTGTAATACTGGGTAGTTGGTACCACTATCCTTCTCTTGCAAAACGCCGCCTTGTAATTATGAAAGCGTTGGTTTATTAACTTTATAAAAAGTTTCATATTCTTCTTTTAAATGATTTTGCTTCTAATGAATGTGACTTTCGTAGAGTAAAATATATTATCGTTTGGAAAGTTGTCTGGATATCCTGAAACTTGACGTGAATCTTTGCAAAAGATGTAGTTACATGAACTAATGACTGATTTTCTTCATTTCTGCTGATCAGCGGGACAAGGTCGTCTCGATTTTTTAAAATTTGCCTCAAGAAGATTAGTAGCCAAATACTTCAGCCGGTCTAATGGTTCAAATTATGTTCTGTCAAGATTTTGGCATGTATAACATAACAGTTTCAGTGATTTGCTGAACGTTGACCAGTTTTTTTTTTTGGTACAGTGATGACGCAGTCGAGGGTGCTAGGCAATAATGTTGACATTCAGTGGGAAGAAGATTAATCCTCGACGTTCCAGGTCTGCTCTGTGACCATTAACGTAATATACATTATTAAGAATTTTTTTCCCCATTTGCAAGAATTAGGAATCGAACTCACAATCAGCGGGGACTTGTGAGTTTAAGTGGGGGGCTGAGGCTAACACTACCATTCTTATGGACATAATGATTAAGCATGAGTATATCACTAACACATTCCTTTGAAAGTATGAATATCTTATGAACTAAATCATTACCATATAATATTTTACGAACACGATCTTTTCCTTTGAAAGTAATATTTTCCTAGGATTTTACTTTTTCGTTCTTCCTTCCTGTTCCTTAGTTTCAGTGGCTGTTCTTTTTAAAGGAAAAGAAACTAAGTCATTGATGGTGTTGGTTTTCTTACAGATTATGTCATGTGTAGTTTCTCTGTTCCAATTTTTTGATAGGCTTGACAACAAGTTCTCAGTGGTGCACATCTCCTTCAGTCAGAAACGTTTGTTAAATTATCAATTTTAATTTATATCTTCTAATTCGGTCATTGTTGGCCTTTTTGTTTTCAATCTGTCGTAATGAGAATTTTTGATATTTAGTTAATTAAATTTACTCACTTCCATCCAATCACAATGCTGACACTTAGATCTTGTACAAAGACAAAGTCGTACAAAGTTTTTGTTTGATGATAGTAGCACCAGTAGTCGAATAGATGCATAATGTTCCTATATGGCTGGTAAAACACGAGATTATCCTCAAAACATATTAAATCTTGGAACTATAAAACTATATCAGAACATGTAGTTATCAGCGGACATCTTATTATATGGGGAAGTAAACATTAACTGTAGAAATTCTCAACGATAGTACCATTCATCACATGTTGTCTCACAAAATGAGAATCTATTTCAATGTGTTTCGTTCTCTCATGGAAAACTGGATTTTTGGCAATATGTAACGCCGCTTGATTGTCGCAATATAATCGGACATGGCGTTCACTCTTAATTCCCAACGACCCCAAGAAAGATTTCAACCAAATGACTTCACTCGTCAAATGAGCCATGGCTCTATATTCTGCTTCAGCCGAAGACCGAGACACCGTCACTTGCTTCTTCGTCTTCCAAGATATGGGAGAACCTCCCAAGGTTACAAAGTAACCTGTCAACGATCTTCTTGTCAGAGGACACCCGGCATAGCCTCCAACTGTAACTCCTTACCTTTTTCGAGTACGATGCCCCTGCCCACGGATCCTTTAACGTATCTGACCACCCGCAACGCTGCTTCCCAATGCTCTTTTCTCGGTTCTTGTAGGAACTGTGACAACACGTGGACTGAATAAGCTAGCTCAGGTCGCGTGATCGTCAAATATATTAACTTTCCTACAAGTCTCCTAATCTCCTATACTTGGTGGTGTCTCGTAGCACGTATCCACTTGCCATTGCTAAACCATGTTGTTGCTCCATAGGAAAATGAGCAGGTTTAGCTCCCTCGAGTCCTGCTTCCACTACTAACTCAAGGGCATACTTTCTTTGACTCAAGAACAAGCCTCTTTTTCCATGCGCAACTTCGATCCCGAGGAAGTATTTCAATTTTCCCAAGTCCTTTATTCCAAAATTGTTGTCTAAGAATTCCTTGAAAGACTTACACGCCTCCATCGAATTCCCAACCAAAATCATATCATCCACGTATACTAAAACTGCAAGGAAGATTTCGCCTTTTCGAAGCGTAAATAAAGAATAGTCAGCTAAGCTTTGCTCGAAGCCATATTTCCTCAACGAATTTGCCAACTTCGTGAACCACATTCTCGAGGCTTGTTTCAGTCCATAAATGGACTTTAATAACCTGCACACTTTCTCTTTACCATTTACTGTAACCCCTGGTGGCAACTTCATATAGACTTCTTCATACAAATCTCCATGTAAAAAGGCATTATTTACATCGAGTTGAGATATAAACCACCCTTTGTTGACGGCCACAGTTAACAAACAGCGAACACTTACCATCTTAGCCACTGGTGCAAACGTTTCGTGGAAATCAATCCCTTCGACCTGTGTAAAGCCTTGTGCTACCAACCTCGCTTTATATCTCTCGATACTACCATCTGCGTTGTATTTAATTTTGTAAATCCATTTGCACCCTATTGGCTTCTTCCCGACAGGTAAGTCGACAATTTTCCACGTATCATTATCCTCAAGTGCTTTAATTTCTTTTCGCATAGCTTCTCGCCATTTATGATCATGGAATGCTTCTTCAAAACATTTCGGCTCCTTGTGTGTACTAATGGCTGCCAAAAACTTCGTATGTACAGTAGAATAAGCGTTACATGTGATACTATCTGACAAAGGATAACGCGTACCTTTTCTTGACGATTTTGATTGGGGCGAGCTTGCTTGGAAGGTGTTTACTACCCTGGCTGCTGTGCAAACATAATCACCCATCCAAGACGGTTGGAAACGTTCCCGAACTCCTCGTCCCATTGGCGCTGTGACAGGTGAGTGTTCACGTGGGTGTTCTGTTGCACCGTTATCTATGTCATCTTCATCTCGTGCATTCATGGTCTCGTTCACTTCGTGAACTTCAGCAACCTGTGAGGTATCACCTAATAATCCATCATCAGCATTCTCACTAGTGGTTGCGAGTTCATATTCCTGCTGTACCTGTTGCATCCCTGTATTACCAGTGCTAGGAAGTCGTTTATCCATTTCTTCTTTGAATGGAAAAATGTGTTCAATGAAGGTTACATCACGGGAACTGTAAGTCTCATGACGCACCAGATCATACACTTTCCATCCCTTTTTCCCGTAAGGGTAGCCTATGAACACACATCGTCTACCTCGTTCTGCAAACTTGTCTTTGGGTCGGTCTTTGTTATGTGCATAACACAAGCACCCGAATACACGGAGATTTTCCAAACGTGGAGCTTCTTTATACAGCACTTCGTAAGGCGTTTTTCCTTCTAAAAGTGCGGTCGGTGTTCTATTAATAAGGTAAACTGCAGTTAAAACACATTCCCCCCAAAATTGTATAGGTAACCCGGATTCAAATCGTAAAGCCCTTGCCTTTTCCAATATGTGGCGATGTTTCCTTTCAACTCGACCATTTTGTTGCGGAGTATCAATGTTACTGGTTCGCAATATAATTCCATTTTCATTATAATAGGCACGCATTGACAAAGATTTAAACTCAGCTCCATTGTCACTTTGAAGGATTTTGACGGGTTTATTAAATTGACGTTTGGTCATATTACAAAAATTAATAAGCAACTCACCTGCTTCTCCTTTGTCTTTCATCATATAAACCCATACTCCTCTGCTGTAGTCATCGACAATGGTTAAAAAATAGTGTGCACCATTTAGTTCATTTGCTCTATACGATCCCCATATGTCACAATGCACTAAATCAAACATACTTGAAGCTCTCTTATTATTACGAATAAAATTGGACCGGGTCTGTTTTGCCCGACAACAAGCATCACAAAAATCGTTTTTATTCCAGACAAGATTTCGACCAACTAAAATTGAAGCATCAGACAAAACACGACTCGAAGGGTGACCTAATCTCTTATGCCACAACTGCACCTCCTTTTGAGACTCTACACTGCAAGCCAATTTCTCTTCTCTGCCTTTATAGTAGTAAACACCATTCTGCTGCTCACCCGCTCCAATCATCCTCATCGTAGATCGGTCCTGCATTACACAATAATCAGAATGGTAAGTCACAATGCAATCCTTTTCTACTGTTAATTGGTGCACCGAGACTAAATTACAAGTTAGAGTTGGGACAAATATAACATCTTTCAAGACCAAACCACCCTCTAAGTGGACCTCTCCATGAATATTTGTTATTTTCCGAACTCCATTCGGCAACAACACATTAACCTGACTTGCAAAGTGTGGATTTTTAATCACTTCTTTTCTTCCCGTCATGTGGTGTGACGCACCTGTGTCTAGAATCCATCGACTATCGTTTTCATTACCTGCTAGTCTTTCTCCCCTTTCTTTGTTTGGTTGAAGTAATGCACGTAAGGACTGTATCTCCTCACGTGTCAGGCCATTGTTTGCCTCTATCACAGCTCCTCTGCCACAGGTAGCACCTTCCGTGGATGCATCAGTGTGATTTACTGCATTTACTTTCCACGTGTGTTGCTGTCTTCCATCTCCTCGACCCGAACTGTTGATCAAGTGTCCTGAAGCTCGACCTCTCGTAGTGCGGCCTCTTCCTCTGCCACGAGCAATGTGTGTTGGTAGCCCATACTTGGACCAACAATCGTCTTCATCATGACCCCATTTATTGCAGTATGAACATCGACCTTCTTGGTCTTCAGTTTCACCCAAACTTCTTTGTCGACCACCACGAGTGCTAGGTTGTCCTCTTCGTGCTGCAAAGGCAACTTCTTCGATGTTGTCCTTCTTCGATCGCGCAGCTGCTTGATGGCTTTCTTCACGTAGGATTGTCGCATACACATTGCTTAAGGTGGGAAGCGTCTTTTCCATCAGAATGCTGGAGCGTACGACACCATAAGTTGCATTGTCGAGACCCATCAAAAACTGATGAATCTTCTCCTCTTCTTTCTCCTTCAATAGTTCCTTTACGGCTTCACCTGTGTACTTCAGAACTCGACTATAGCCATCTAATTCGTCCCATATCATCTTCAATTTGGTATAGTATTCGACTATAGTTAGTTTTCCCTGTTTTAGTTTATTCAACTCAGATTTTAATCGATGAACTCTTAGTGCATTCCCAGTCGCATACCTCTCCTTTAATTCGTCCCAAATTTCCTTAACTGACAAGGATGAAAACGCTATGCTAGCATGTAAATTTGGGTTGATTACGTTCCTCAACCATGTTTTTACCATGGCATTACATTGTCTCCATGCGACATGTTCCAAACTTTCTTCTTCCCCTGAGCTCTGTTTCGGCTCTTTTACGCTTCCGTCAAGGAAGGCTAACTTATTTTTCGAGTCCAACCCCATTCGAACTGCGTCGGCCCAAATACCATAATTGTCTCCATTGAACGTGGTTTGGGTAATTATGATACCTGGACTGTCCGAGGGATGTAGGAACAACGGGGAGGATTGCGGAATTGCCATGGCTGTTTTCTTCTTGTCGTCACCTCCAGACATCGTTGGTTTTCTTGTGTTCTTCTTTTAAACCTAGGTCTCTGATACGGAGTACCATAAAGAAACCAGGAACTTGTAAAAATATTTTCTTATATTGCACTCTTCACAAATATACAACCTAGCTTATATAGTACTACCACTCTACGTAATATGGTAATTCTAGTTTATGGTAATTCTAGTTTATGGTAATATACAATATATCGTATCTTCACAGTAATTGTTATCATCCAAAAGGAATTTATATGTTTTTAACGCATGACCTGGGTAAAATTGACCACATCCGATCTCCTTGTTTCACCATTAACAAAGCCCCTTGACGGACTAACCACCACTAGATGGGTGATGCTGTCGCAGGTGCAATTGTTTTTGCTGATGACCTTGTGGACACAATCAACTTGTCTCGGGACAGAACACGGTGAATGATTCAAGTTGATCGATTTCTGGACATGATGACGGTGTAGAAGATCCGCGGAGAATTATACCAAAGAAACTGCAGTGCATTCCTTTGTTACTCTGTACATTGCAATCATCCAAGCCCAAATTTAAACCACTTTTTAGGTGTAAGTGTACAGCACTATAGCCAATTTCGTTTGATTTACTATATTCCTCCATTCCACTCAATTGTATACCTTATGTTTTCCGTTTCGCACACGAGTACAAGAGGTGATAAGAATTGAAGTTAATGAAATTACTTGTAATACATTTGAGGCCATATCTGAAAAGGTTGAGGGTATTTGGTTTGTACAATAACAAATAGTTATACGTACACCGTTGAGAAAACTTCAACATTTAAGTGGAAGAAATGAATAGTAGTCTATGTTTTTTTACTCTATCCTCTTTGCAATTGATTCATTTTCTTCTTCGGACACAACGTTGTGAAACTATTAATTGTTTTTTTGTTTTGGGTATCATAGAAATGATGCTGATCCAGGAAGCCCTAGTTTTCCAAATGAAGGAGTTCGAGATCTGACCATAGGCGAATTGTGATGGACTATTTAACCTCTTTGATGCAAAATTGAATTTACTTCATTAGTTTGATTGACTATTCTATGTTGGCCATGAGTTTAGAGTTATGAGCTATGAATTCGTTGCTAAATTTTTAAATGGTCGGGCAAAATTTTCCAACTCAAATAGAGGGCGGATACAAATGACAGATTTTAGCGGTCCAACCTCGTTGAAATCATTCCTAATGAAAAAATGCATGCAATGGCAAAATTTGAAAAGCACCAACTTTTATAATTTTCGGTAAGTATGTAGTGCCATCATGTCCCATTTGGACTTGAATAGACGATGTACTGTTTAACTTTGGCAATAGCAAAGCTACGTAGACGCAATGATACAGAAAATTGGATACGAATAGAAAATTGCTGATCAGTAATTGAGCTTTATCATTATATAAATAGTCGCAATAGAAACATTTGTATACAAGAATTAATGTATCTATGATCTAAAGTGAAAGATTTGGGATGTTAATGTGGTTTGTATAATCTGTAATGAGTAGAAACAACTGATATGATTTCTTGAAAACATGCATGACGTTTGATCAATAATAGTATTGGCTTGTGCGTTCAGCATTGTAATGGTTTTTTCTTGCTGCTCGGAAGCTGCTTGTTGCATCGGTTATCTTCATTCATTCTCGTGGGAAATGGTTGGAGCATGCCACACCAACACCAACCATGGTGTCCATGCATTTGACTCTGTGCTCAGCCGTGTCATGGATTGTTGTACTATCAACTTCTTCAGTAATACTTACCAGTGCTGGGTCACCAATTTCCAAGGCTTTATCAGGCAATGCTGCTTCTGCATACATATGAAGGTCGAAACCTTCCTGAAACATATGGTCAGTTGGTCTCTTTCCCATCACTAGTTCAAGTAGCACTATTCCGTAGCTGTAGATATCGCCATATGTAGATACTTCATTTCCTAGTCCATACTCTAAAGAAAAGAATTTAAAACACAGAGTTTAGTAGCCGAACATGAGAAGAAATGAATTAGCTGTGATATTGATATTGATTTTCGTAAAATTAGCTTTTGGCCGTGTGCATATGCTACACAAGAATATAAGAATTTGAACCGTAGACATTGATATGGCGCCATTGAGTGATATCAAATTTCAGCACTACCTTCTCACATGTTTAATGTGGTCCTAAAAATTGGAGAGTGTATATCAAAAACTTGTTAGGGGAGGTATTGCCTCTAATTGCTGCCATTTCATTTTTATGCGAAATATGTTGAATTGGCTGTTTAAACCTCTAGTACGAAGGCGAAGGCACTAGGCAGTTTTCACAATTGTTTTTTTTGTCAAGAAATGTTCCATCCTCAAAATTCAGGTCAATGTATGACTCTTAACTCGAAAATTTCTGCAAGTTTGAGTGATTGCAACCATTTTGTAAATGTTTTGAGGGCTGCATCATCGTAGGTATGCAGTGATGGCCATATTCATGCCATAGAAGTCGTGATTTAACCATGAATAGGGATACCTTGATGACGACTAAGACCGATGTTGTGTACCCTGGTTGGGGTGGTTATCTTTGGGTTGTGCGTTGTACAGTCTTGGAAGATTTCATCTGATATTTTAGTTCAGTCAACGGGCTTCAAAGTCTGGCATTTAACTTCTTGTTGGATTGCCTATTTTGAGGATGTAATGAGCGAAGGTCCTACCAGTGCAGAGCAAAACATGGGAAGAAAAGTCGAAATAAGAGGCATATGTTATGTGGTTCATACTACAGTTTCTTTAACCGTGAAATCTTTAGCCGTTACCATTTAGTGCTCTCTATGTAAATCCGTTTTTTTCTTAACAACCTAACAAACAATCCTTTTCTGCAGTCAACTTGCCGATGATGACATGAAAAGATATATTGTGGACACAATTCGACAATGGACTTATTCCACGCAACCAGCTTTAAAAATACATCAAAATCTGTAATTATCAGTGATCATCTTTTTATATTTGGGAGTAAGAATGAACTTGACTGATTCTCAATGAAATTATTATCATCCAAAAGATTTATATCTTTCAACGAATGACATGGAGAAGACTAAGTTCATCTGATCTCCTTGTCTCGTCATTGACAAAGCCCCTTTGAGGCTCTAACTGCTGGATGATGTTTCTGTCACAGGTGCAATTTTTCTTTTCCTTTTTGCTGACGGTGTTGTGGAAACAGTCAACTTGGCCTGAGATGGACATGGTGAATGACTCCAGTTGATAGTCTTCCGAACATGATGACCGTATAGAAGATCCTCTAGGAATTCCAACAAAGAAACTGCTTTGATGCTTTCCTTTGTTACTCTGTAAATTGCAATCATCAAAGCTAAAACTTAAGCCATTATTTAGGTACAACCACTTTCTTCTGATTTATTATATCGAAAATTGGGTATGACCGCACGAATACTAATATGTGTTTACTATATAATCAAGGGTCACCGAATGTTACTATAAGCTCTATCAAAATTATGTATGGTCACAATAAAAACAGTGTAATTTTGATCTTTAATGAAATAATCGGAATGTTATTGTAATTTAGATTGTTATAACCTCCACAACTATAACCTGTAAAAAGTGGAAATAACGGAGACAATGTCTTATATCTAGGCATGACGTCTGATCAATAATAGTATTGGCTCGTGCGCTCAGCATTAAAAAGGTTTTCCCTTGCTGCTCGGAGTCTGCTAATTGCTTCGGTTATCTTCATTCGGTCTTGTGGGAAATGGTTGGAGGATGTTACACTGACACCGACCATGGCGACCATGCATTTGACTCTTTGTTCAGTCGTGTCCTGGATTGTTCTTCTACTGTCAACTTCTTCCGTAATACTTACCTGTGCTGGGTCGACAATTTGCAAGGCTTTATCAGGCAATGCTGCTTCTGCATACATATGAAGGTCGAAACCTTCCTGAAACATATGGTCAGTTGGTCTCTTTCCCGTCACTAGTTCAAGTAGCACTATTCCTTAGTTGTAGATATCGCCATCTGTAGATACTTCATTTCCTAGTCCATACTACTCTAAAGAAAAGAATTTAAAACACAGAGTTAAGTAGCTGAATATGAGAAGAAATGAATTAGCTGTTATCAGGTTCTTGATTGTCGTAAAATTAGCTTTTCACCGTGTGCATGTGCTACACAAGAATATAAGAATTAGAACTTCCAATCTTCCATTACGTTGTGCTATAAATAACTCTTGTTACCTGGAGCGGCAAAGCCAGCAGTTCCTTTAACGCCAATTGAGCTACTTAGATTCAGGCTTCCTGTTTGAACAAAAAATTTTGCTCGCCCAAAATCTCCAATGTGGGCGACCATGTCATCATCAAGTAGTATATTGCTTGGTTTTAGGTCACAATGCACAATCAAGGTTTCATTCTCGTGGTGAAGGTAGTTCACTGCGTGGACCACATCAATTGCTATGTCCATTATTTGAAGAAGGGTCAGCTTTCCAACTTCATGTAACCATCTGTCGAGATTTCCATTGGACATAAACTCGTAAACCAGAGCTTTGAAATCGTTCCTCTTAAAATCAGTACTTGCACACACGGTGATTATCTTCACTAGATTTCGATGCCGAGTATTCTTCAGGGCCTTGCATTCTGCCATGAAACTCTTTGTTGCTCCTCTTTGCTGTAGGTTAAGTACTTTAATTGCAACCACCTGTCCATCTATTACCCCTTTAAATACTGTCCCAAAGGAACCTGCTCCAAGTAGATTTGATGAAGAGAAATCATTTGTTGCTTGGAGCAGCATGTTGTAGGACACTCTCAAAAATCTTTCCCCCATTGTCATGGTTGCCGGCATAGAATCCTTTCTCTTTTTTCTCTGCGGTAAATACAACCACGCCACCATGGCTAGTAATCTAATTAAGGCACTTATTATTGGTATCGTTACCTTGAGGGCTAGAGACGCTTTACTTTTGTTCTTCCTCTCTACTGCGTCCATGCATCTTGACAAGTGTAGCTGATGAATGCCTCCACAGAGCCTTTTGTTTCCGACAAGTGATACTTCACTAATATTTGCGTAAACTCCGTTCTGAGGAACTCTTCCCTCGAAATTGTTATAAGACAAGTTCAGATAGACTAAGGGAAATGGATCAGATAGATTATTATGAGAAAGGTCGAGGGTCAGTAGGCCAGATTGATTTGATTCCAGGATAGATCTAACTCAATAAATCGAGCAGATTCTCCAAAGAGCTTGTTGGACAAGTACTATTATTGTATAACAAGTTTTGGCAGCTACTAAGGTTTGACGGTATACTACCATGCAATTTGTTGTCTCCTAAATAAAGAGCAGGCAATCGTGGTAGGTTTCCTAAGGAATTCGGAATTTTGCCACTTAGTTTGTTAGAACTGAAATCAATTTGCTCGAGTTCTGGGAGACTTCCAAGCTCATCAGGAATTGTCCCTTTGACTTCGTTATCTATCATTAAAAGGAAGCCAAGGTTAATGAATTTCCTGATACTTACAGAAATTTCTCCTCCTATGTGATTTTGGCTTATGTCAAACCAGTTTAGTGTACTGGATAGATTTGCTACAGTTTCCGACAATGCTCCAATGAACTTGTTTCCTTGCAACTGTAGGCTCTGTATGTTGCTACAGTTAGCAAGTGTAGTTATGAAGTAATGAAACTGATATCTCCTTTGATGTTCATATCAGAAAGGTCTAAATAAGACGAGTCGTGGAATTTCCGAAAATCTAGTGGCACACTACCTGTGAATCTGTTCATGCTTAATCCTAATGTACTGAGGCTAGTGACGTTTAAAAAGGGGATTGGGAATGGCCCTGCTAAGTAATTTGTGTTAAGGTTTAAATTTTGTATTTGCAGAAGTTGGAAGTGCATATCTGGTGCCAAAATCCTTCCTTCAAGTTGGTTATCGAACAACTCTAAACTTTGAAGGGATGAATGATTAAAAAACCATGGCCTGGGACGGCTTAGGTAAAGTTTGTCGTACTGAATAGTGAATTTAGGCACTAGGCAGTTTTCACAATTTTTTTCGTCAAGAAATGTTCCATCCTCAAAATTTAGGTCGGATGTATGACTCTTAACTCGAAAAGTTCTGCAAGTTTTGAGTGATTGCAACCATTTTGTAAATGTTTTGAGGGCTGCGGCATCGTAGGTATGCAGTGATGGCCATATTCATGCCATAGAAGTCGAGATTTAACCATGACTAGCGATACCATGATGACGACTAAGACCGATGTTGTGTACCCTGGTTGGGGTGGTTATCTTTGGGTTGTGCGTTGTACAGTCTTGGAAGATTTCATCTGATAATTTAGTTCAATCAACGGGCTTCAAAGTCTAGCATTTAACTTGTTGTTGGATTGCCTATTTTGAGGATGTAATGAGCAAAGGTCCTACCAATGTAGAGCAAAACATGGGAAGAAAAGTCGAAATAAGAGGCATATGTTATGTGGTTCATAATACAGTTTTCTTTAACCGTGAAATCTTTAGCCGTTACCATTTAGTGCTCTCTATGTAAATCCCTTTTTTTTAACAACCTAACAAACAATCTTTTTCTGCAGTCAACTTGCCGATGATGACATGAACATATATATTGTGGACAGTGGACTTATTCCATGCAACCAGCTTGACCCGCAGTCCACTTGGCCTGGGATGGCTGAAGAAAAGTCCGTCGTATCGATTTGTCAGAACTCTAAGATGATGACGCGACCTCGGTCCACTTACGACGACCCTTCTTGTATTCTTCTACTTGACTAAGAGACTCTCCGATGTTAATGTGTTTAAAAATGCCTTCATATTTGGCAATGACTCCTTAGAAAATGGTAATTGACTCAATTTATTAGTCTTACTGACATTTGTGAATAATGACCGTGGAAGTGCATTTTCTGCACTACTGATGTAATGATTTCTGACTTGTGACATTATTAGCTTTCGGTGAATGGTAAATTGGTTTGTTTAAACATTGAGCAGGTGGTGAAGGCATCCTCTGTCGACTTAGAAGTTTCTCGACAATCAGTTTTGCGGGAATCGTCTTGATATTGTGTCATAAAAGCACATTCCTAACTACTTTGTAAATATTATGATGTTGGCGCTTCATTTGTAAATATTACAATTTAGCAATCAGTATTACCGGAAAGTTGTTTAGTTTCCGAGTTCGTGGAGATGCTATGGGGAGGGGATGACATAATCTAAACATTGTGAAGTATTATTGTACACTATATAATCTGATTTTGGACAATTACATATGAAATCTGTGAAAGGTGACCACAGCTGATGTTATGGCATGTTATTCAGCCATAGAATTGACTCCTGCGTTCAGCCCTGAGAAGGTTGTCTCTAGCAGCTTGAAGCCTGCTTATGACATCAGTTATCTTCATTCGTTCATGAGGCAAATGGTTGGAGCATGCCACACCCACACTGACCATGGAGACGATGCACTCGACTCTTCTTTCAACTGTGCCCTGGACTGACCTTCGATTGTCGACCTCTTCACTAATATCATTGATTTGAAGAGTTGGGTCTACAATCTGCAAGACTTGATCAGGTAATGCCGCTTCTGCATACATATGAAGGTTGATATTTTCCTCGAACATTTGATCAGTTGGCCTCTTGCCTGTCACTAGCTCAAGTAGCACTGTTCCGTAGCTGTAGACGTCACCATCCGCGGAAGCTAAATTTCCTAGTCCATACTCTTTAGGCAAGAATTTAAATAACATAAGTTAGTAGCTACATATGACGATATCCTGCAGTCAGTTTCTTGATCGTCGTAATTCAAACTTTCGCCTTCTGTGTTTGCTAGTTCATAAAATATAAAAAGCGCACATACATTACTTCACTTTCGTTCATTCCATTACATCAAGACGCCAAAGAATAGAAAATTCTTGGCTCTATTTGACGAAAAAAATAATGTTTTAACTTCTTCATATTGTCAACTAAACTTGTTCCTGTACATTACTAACATTCATGTACTATATAATTTTAAAGTTAAAAAAGCTAGACTTACCAGGAGCAGCGTAGCCAACAGTTCCTTTGACGCCAACTGAGCTGCTCTGATTCACGCTTCCTGGATGAGCAAAAAATTTTGCAAGCCCAAAATCTCCAACATGGGCGACCATGTCATCATCAAGCAGTATATTGCTTGGTTTTAAGTCACAATGCACAATTGGAGTTTCATTCTCATGATGAAGGTAGTTGAGTGCATGAGCCACATCAATCGCTATTTCCACCCTCTGATGAAGGGTCAGGTTTCCTGCTTCGTGTAGCCATCTCTCGAGATTTCCTTTGGGCATGAACTCGTAAACCAGAGCTTTGAAATTGTCCCCCTTAAAATCAATACTTGAGCAGACTGTGAATATCTTCACTAGATTTCGGTGACGAGTATTCCTCAGGACCTTGCATTCTGCCATGAAACTCTTTGAAGCACCTCGTTGCTTTAAGTTGAGTACTTTAACCGCAACAATATTACCATCTAATACCCCTTTGAACACAGTCCCGAAAGTACCCGCTCCAAGTATATTTGATGAAGAGAATTCTTCTGTTGCTCTGAGTAGCATGTTGTAAGACACTTGTAAAAATCCTTCTCCCATAGCTAAGTTTGAAGAGATGGAATCCCGTTTCTCTCTTCTCCTTGTTACAAACAACCACATGGCCATCGTCAGCAATAAACCAAGTGCACAAACTATTGGTATTGTGAGTTTGAGGGCAAGCGTCATTCTTCTTCTGGTCTTCCTCTTCCCTTGCTCCTTGCATTTTCGCAAGTGTAGCTGTGGGATGCCTCCGCAAAGCCTACTGTTTCCGACTAGTGACACTCCACTTATATTTGTGTAAATTCCCTTCTCTGGAACGCTTCCCTCAAAATTGTTATAAGATAAGTTCAGATAGAACAAGGGAAATTCAGAGAAGTAACTTGGAATTGGACCAGATAATTTGTTGCGAGAAAGGTCAAGTGTCTGTAGACTAGACAAAGCACTGAATGATGAAGGAATAGATCCATTGATGGAATTACCGCTTACACTGAAGTACTGAAGGGCTGAGCATTTACCAAGGCTATTTGGGAGTTCACCTGAAAAATTGTTTTCTGATGCATCAATTCCCACTATATTGATTTGGTTGCTGATATCTTGGGGTAAAGATCCTGTTAGATGATTCTTAGACACATCCATTCGAACAAGATGAGGCAATCCTCCAAAGAGGGCGTTGGGTAAAGTTCCACTGAGGTTATTATTTGATAAATTAAGGTATAACATGTTTTGGCAGCTACAAAGGTTTGAAGGTATGCTACCATACAAGTTATTGTCTTGTAAATAAAGTATCGTCAACCGAGATAAATTTCCAAGGGAGTTTGGAATTCTGCCAGTTAATTTGTTTGAGCTAAAATCAGTTAGCCCTAGTTTATGGAGATTTCCGATCTCGTTAGGGATAGTCCCTGTCAATTCATTGTCAGACATAAGTAGGTTAGCGAGGCTGCTGAGATCAGCAATACCTGAAGAAATCTCTCCAGTGAGTTGATTATAACTTATATCGAACAATTCTAATGCTTTTGAGAGATTTGCTACAGATTTAGGGAAAGTTCCAGTGAAGTTATTTGCCTGCAACTCTAAGGTTTGCATTGTGCTGGAGTTGGCAAGTGTGGTAATGAAATTAATGTCACCTTTGAGGTTCATGAACGAGAGGTCTAACCAGTATAAGTTCTGAAAATGTCGAAAATCTAGCGGCTCACTGCCTGTGAATTTGTTACCACTTAATACTAGCTCTTGGAGACTTGTGAGGTTTAAAAAGGTGATTGGAAATGGCCCAGTTAAGAAGTTGAAGGCAAGGCTTAAAAATTGCATTCGAGGAAGTTTGAGGTGCATATGTGGTGGGATATTTCCTTCAAATCGGTTGAAGTCTAACTGTAAACCGTGAAGAGATGAGAGATTCAATATAAATGAAGGAAATTTGCCCGACAGATTATTTTCTTCACAATCAACATCTGTTAGATTTTTCATTGCAGCAAAACTGTCAGGTATAGTTCCTGTGAATGCATTGGAATCAGCATATATTGTCTCTAAGGAGGTAAGGTTCTGAATGACAGAAAAAAGAGGTCCACTCATATTAGTATAACTAAGGTCTATGTATTTGAGCTTGGACAAGGCTCCTAATTCCTTTGGAACATACCCTCCTAGGTGGTTCCTAAATAGAGTCAGATGTTCGAGGCTAATGCAACCAAATAAGTTGGACGGAATTCCGCCAACAAGTGTGTTGTTCGGCAAATGCAATCCTTTTAGCCTGGACAGACGGCCAATTTCTGATGGAATCGTGCCGTGAAGACTGTTATTAGAAAGATCTATGTCTCGGATGAAACTAAGGTTTCCAATGAAAGGCGAAATTGTTCCTGACAATTCTCGTGAGTATAGCTCTAAACCTGTTACCCTTCTATGTCTATGCCCACAGATAACTCCCTCCCAATTGCAGTGGTGAAGTGAGTGATTCCATGAGCTTAAAACGCCGTCATGGTCCACTAGACGACTCTTTATGGCCAATAAAGCAGAATGATCTGTTTCATTCCCTGGATAATCAATACTGCCCGCTGCAATTGTTGATTTTATATGCTGCAATATTGTCGCAAGGACAACAAGGTAGAGTATTCTAGCTCTCATACTTTTCGTTTTTTTTGGCTTATATTTTTGTGTCTTGAGTTTGTTTGTCATTTCGTAGGTTTGAATCTTCATATAGATTGGTTTTCATCTGATATTTTAGTCCAGTAAACGAGTGTCAATGTCTTGCATTTAATTTGTTGTTGGATTGCCTATTTTGAGGATGTGATGAGCAAAGGTCATACCAATGTAGAGCAAAACATGGTTCACAATGCAGACAACTTGCCGATGATGACATAAAGAGATATATTGTGGACACAATTCGACAATGGACTTATTCCATGCAACCAGCTTCACCCGCGGTCCACTTGGCCTGGGATGGCTGATATGACTATAATATTGAAAATTAAGATTAAAATATTATGAGTATATTCATAAATAGATTATTTTAATTTTATAAATTACAAGAATGAATAAACATCAACTTCAACTTTAGTATTACATATGTACAAATAAAATATGCAGATGATGTAAAATAACAATAAAATAATCATTTTTAATTAGAAAAATAATAAACAAAAAGGCGCGTAAAACGTATTTTTGACCCGACCCGAACTTGACCCGTCCCATACTTTGACCCGTCCCGTATGACCCGAACCCGAATTCGAACCCGACCCGTCCGACCCGTTTACAGGTCTAAGCATGAGACATACCTATTGTAAATCATCTGTGATAGAGTCCATAGAGAGGTTTTAACCATTCCAGAATCATGGTAGTTTTACAACCATTCGTTTTGAACGAAGCCAAACATGTTAGATAAAACAATCTAGAATTGTAGACATTGATTGATATTGGCGCCATTGAGTGATATCGAATTTCAGCACTACCTTCTTCACTTGTTGGGGGAGGTATTGCCACTAATTGCTGCCATTTCATTTTGCAGTTAAAATCGTGTTCACTATGCTGCCATCGTAGGAGTAAGAGACAGTTGGTGCAATTCTCAACAACTATTATATGTGTTCTCAACGCATGGGTAATTTAAGGTACATCGATCGGATTCCCTTGTCTCACTATAAATGGAGCCTTTGAGACGCTATAAAGTACACTATGCTGCCATCGTAGGCGCAATTTATTTTTGACCGATGACGTTAAATATCTTAAAGACGTTGTGACTCAATTTGATTATGGACTTATTCAAAGCTTAATTTGGCTTGGCTTTGGACGGCTGAGGAAGAGCCCTTTGTACTCTTCTTACTATGTTTAATGATGATGTGACCCATGACGACTTAGGATGACACTTCTTGTACTCTTAGGCTGACATTATCCTGATCTTAGCAAAAGTTTGAGCAAAAGTCTTAACTTAAGACATTTGATTTTGGGTGGGTCTTAGTGGATAAAGAGAAGGGTATGAAGAAAATTTGAGCCAAAATCTCAACATGAGTCTTTGATTTTCAAGACTCATGTTGAGACCCACTTTTTGCTAGCTATTTCATACGGAGTATTATTTTAATTTATATAAATTGTAGATGGTAGACTTTTTTAATGAAATAAATTATATTGTAGATAATATAAAAATCTATCTAACCAATTAAAATGTAGTAAAATTTAATTTATCAAAATTTAATTTATTAAAAAAATGAATAATAAAAAGTAAAAAAAAAAAAAAAAAAAAATTATTTGTTTGATTTTATTTAATGTATTTATGTAAGTCTTTTCGTAGCTTGGAATGTTGGAATCAAGTTTGTAATATAGTTCCTTACATTTATATATATGTTGGTAATTATAATGAATGTAAAAAAGTAAAATAAATTGAGTGGAAAGTTGAAGTGAAAAAATCTTAAATGAAGTTGAGAATAAAGTGTATCTATTGAGTGAGTCTGAGAGAATCTGAGTCTGAGTCTGAAAATTAAAAAGTTAGTGGAAAGTTGAGGTGACAGAGTCTGAAGTCTGAAAATGAGTCTGTGAATCAAGATAGTCTTATACTTGACTATAAGTAGACTCTCTGATATTGATGTGTGTAAGATGTTTTAGTTACGGGGAATGACTCCACAGAGCACGGTAATTGACTCAAATTCATAGTCTACTGACAACTGATGGTTGTGGTGTTAGAAACGTAATTGGGTAATAGAACGAGTTTATCTTATATGAGATTAAAAATTGTCGTGGCGTGAACGAAATCACTGTCCTAAAGTTAAATTTGCCCCTGCAACGGTACATACGGCCTCAAATGCCAATCAACCTCCAGGAATTTACGACGTCTGCGCCACTATAGACTTATAGAATGATAATCAGACGTACACTACTTTTATGAGAGAATAAGAGTGTTTATTTCTTAGAAAAGTAGAGGAGTTAAGATTTCTTTTTTTTTTTTTTCTTTTTTTTTTTTTTTTTTTTTCGGATGATCAAAAGAATAAAGAATAGGATATTTATAGTTGAATTCGAATGCATTAAAATTAAAATTGGTAATAAAATTAATAAGATTGAAATTAAAATAAAATAAAGGTAAAGATTGTAGCAAATTGCTTGAAATCCGCATGATAGAGGTAATCAACTAGGCCGCAATTTTTTTTGTCCACCCGGGAGTACACACAAGTGTACACCCTTCCACCCTTCTACCCATTATGCACGTGACTTTAGTTTTCTTCACTTGTTTGCTTTTATTTTTTGTAATTTTTTTGTTTTTTTTTTTGTTTTTTAATTCTTATCAATTATTCTTATATTATCAATAATATAATTAATTATTTTGATGCAAATTTTATATTTTGTAAATTTTCATTCATAAAATACTAGTGTCATATCATACAATTAGACCACATATTTATAAAATATAAATGAGACGTATTTATAAAAGTTATTTAATTTATACACCAAGTTTAAGTCACATATTATTAAGTCAAATTTGACATACACAAAATTTAATTAATATGTTTAGGGAGTATAATTTACATATTCACAAATTGAAATCACAATATTCAATTAATTTAAGAAGATAGCGAAATCAAAGCAAATTTTTTTCTTAATTTAAATATTTAATTATGTATGTTCAATTTTAAAAATAATACAACTCTAAATTATGAATACATTAGTTGATTTTTGTGAATATATCAATCTAATTTTTTAAATTTATAAAATAAATTTTATAATGTGAATATGTGACTTTTTTTTTCGAATATGTCAATTTTATTTTATTATATATTTTAATTATAATTTTTTAAATTTGACAATCCAAAATTTATGAATATTTAAGTTCAATTTTATGAAACTTACCACTCTAAATTGTGAATACATTATTTTATATTATCTTTTTAGTGAGGGTGTTAATTTAATTTTTTATATGTATGTATAATGAATTAAATTTAGTGAATATTTATTTGCATAATTAAAATCTAAAATTATACTCCATAATATTAACAAAAAGTAAATAACATTTTCACTAAGCTGAAGTAAATAACATGTTCCAAACCCAATATCTTTTACAGCTTCCTTTTGTTCTATCGTTAAGTTTTTCTACGAAATCGGTAAAATTACTTAGCGCTACACGAAGTCTCAATGTCCGTGGGATTTCTACCGTACGTGCACCCCGGCTACTTTCTCGTTGTTGATTGCTTACATTCCTTTTACTAAGTGATTTGTTGGCTTGCAACGTTGGGTTAGGATCATCAGTTGTATTATTTTCGCCACTCCCGTTACCATTCCTACAAAATTAAGTCAAATGATTAGTTTACAAAATTTAATAAAAATGATACATGTTCACATATTAGTCATTTACATTCATTTCAAGGAACCACTATATTAACATATAATAAAAATTTTAAAAAAACCAAGAAAAAAAAACACGAATATATTCACTAAAATAACCTTTATATTCACATAGAATAACCATTATATTCACTACTAGTAATATATCTATTGTACTACATGCACATTAAAAATATTCACATTTTCAGACCTATATATTCATAAATAATAGTTTACATATTCATCAAAAAAATACGAATATATTCATTTTCAGACCTAGCTATATATTCATGTAATCAAAAACTTTAGTTATTAGGGTTTTTTTTTTTTTTTTTTTTTTTTCACATAGAATAACCATTATATTCACTACTAGTAATATGTCTGTTGTACTACATGCACATTAAAAATATTCACATTTTCAAACCTATAAATTCATAAATAATAGTTTACATATTCATCAAAAAAATACGAATATATTCATTTTTAGACTTTAGTTCTTCGTATATTCATCAAAAATTACGAACATTAAGCAAAAAAATTCACGAATGCACTTTCATACTAATGAATGAATATAACTTTAGTTCTTCGTATTCCAAAAAAAAAAAAAAACTACAGTTATTCAATTTCATGTTTGT
Organism: Dianthus caryophyllus; assembly: GCA_023091065.1. Classification (NCBI taxonomy): domain Eukaryota; kingdom Viridiplantae; phylum Streptophyta; class Magnoliopsida; order Caryophyllales; family Caryophyllaceae; genus Dianthus; species Dianthus caryophyllus. The sequence goes on from CM041517.1 coordinate 9,264,429, forward strand.
TACATCGTTTTCAAAAACAAAAAAAACGATATTTCATAACATTTAGATTTTCATAAACTATACATCTCAAAAATCAAAAATATTAGAACATAATCAGTTAAATTATAGAGCCATACCGTCGTCTTCGTGCGTACGTCTTCGTTATCGGTGGCGTCATTATAATAAAATTCGATAAATAAAAACAATCAAGAAGTTGAATATGAATAATCAGTACTCAAAAATAATAGTTATTAGGGTTTTTATGAATATGGGAGAAAAGAAATTGATGAAATAGTATAGGAATAAAATAATATTCTAATTCTAATAAAAGAAAAAATAAATAAAAAAATAAGGAGATTTACACGTGAATATAGGGGAGAGTTGATGAAAAGTTGACTACTACCCAACTTATCCTAAAGTTAGAATAAAAAAATAAAAAATATTAATTAAAAGGTGAAGGGAGTATGCAGTTATAAACACCCGGGACTTCTAAATACTAATTGCAACTAGGCGGGAGTATCATTTTAAACGGTAAAAACAAGGCGTTTCGAGCATAAAATTATGGGCCAAAAAAATAACTGTAGATTGCGCTGAAGTTTATAATAAGCACAACATCTCTTAGGTAGATCGAAAGCCATACTCATGATCGTAAACACATCCTACAACCCAACACTTTTAGATGATCTAACAAACTTGGACTATATAAACATCAACAAGGCATTTGTCTCACCGATGTCGGTTAATGAGTAACACAAGCAAAATGGAGTGAGACATACTATCGACAGCCTCTTTTTTTCACCTCACAATGAATAAAATATTAGATATATTGGGACAGTGAGACCATACAGAAAAATATACTCCCTCTATTTCTTTTTGTTCTTCCCATTTCAATATGGAACAAATATTAAGGTGGAGAGGTTGTGTGGGTGAGATTAAAGTAGAAAAATAATAAAGTAAATTGTGTGGATGAGATTGGTTAAAAGTTGACAAAAATAGAAATGGGAAGAAGATAGTGGAATGGAGGGAGTATTATTTAAATCGATTTTCAGAAGAGAAGGTAGATAACAATCCTCAAATAGAGAACTTAGGTTTGATGCCAATGGGATGGGTTAAACGAAGTTGGCTACACATAGACAAGCCATCTTTGTGTTATGTAGCTAATTTACTAATTTATAAACCATTTAGATGTGTGTGGCATGGACAATGTGGGAGTCTTTGTTTTAAAGGATTATTTCCCGTAGAATGAATGACGTTGGACAAGTTTTTTCAAAGTTAATTTTAATTCCTTTGAGGCATTTTACCTAACATTCCCCTACATGTTTCGAAAGAAGAGTGAAGCGAATAAGTGATACGTAGTGAAGAGAGAGCATTTAGTGACAATGTCTTGTAGACTTGAAATGTCACCTAATGCTTACAAATATTAATCACTATCAATTAAGGAGGAGCTTACCTTGAACCTTAAATGAAGTTAGTGAGTCATACCTGCGCATTGTGTTAAATCTCAAATAAGGTGATTCTCGAGAAATGTCATAAAACTAGCTCGTTTTGAACTGGATAATTCATGAACGCTTTAGAGGTCCAAGCTTGAAAAGACCTCATAACAGTTAAGAGCATTGTTCATCCTTATACACATGACAATTACACAATAAGAATACTACGAAAACAACTTTATTAAGGCTGACTTGGAAGTTTCTGGACAATTCGTGATAAGGGAATTATGTTAATATCTTCTTTTTCTTTTTTTTTTTTTTTTTTAACTTTTCTTAATCTATATTCAATTAATTGTTCAATTATTCAATTATTAATATTGATAATCAATTCAATAAACTGTATTCGGATTCAATTTCAATTTATCGGTTTTTATTAATTTTTAATATATTTCATTATAAATTTACTCCGTATATTAGGTTTGTTGTGGAATTCATTAGGTACTATCGCTGCTCTTTTACGTGTGATGATTTTTTGTTGCTGTTTGATTTTTCTAATTGATCTTTCGTTATTGGTTTGAAGTTCAAGAATTTCTTCACTTCAAGCGCTGATGTTATTCTAGGCTTCTAGCATTTGCGAATATTGTGTTTAAGTTGTGTTGAGATGTTGGTGTTCGCTTTGAAAGATTGATTTCAAAAGTTGTTTTGCCACCATCACGCCAACCACCCCCCCATGACCCATCGTTTGCCGGCCTACGTGACTCTTGCCCCCTCTCGTCATCGCCGACCGACCCACGTTGTACCCCTATTCAAATTTTAATATTGATTTTAAATTAAATCTATCAAAATTTATTAAAATTCGATAATTGAATAACAAAAATTGAAATTGAATACGATTATTGTCACAATGAATTGGTTATTAGAATTCATGATTGAATAATTGATTGAATTTTAATTAAGAATAGTTTGAAAAAATTTAGAACATTTTATAAGACGAGTCTGAAATAAAATGTCTTAGAAATGCATTCGACTAGACTGTCAAAATCGGACCTAACTTAGATAAACCGCCTAAACTCTGTAAATGATCCGAATAAACCCGAATCCAAAATCTACCCGAACCCGAAATGACCCGAAAATAATGGGTCAAAACACGACATCTTATAAACATCTGACATCTTATAAATCACTCATAATTGAAATTTTTTACTCAAAACATAATGTTTATTATTTAATAGTTGTATAATCAATCATTTAGATTGTGTTTCATTGGACGTTTTTCTTGTGACATATTGAAACTAAATACATGGAGAATAAATGAGCAAAATGTGATTATCATTCAAAATGTTATTTAAGTTAAAATATAGCTATTATGCAAAAAAACATAAAAACTAAAATTTCAATAAAAGGGCGTTAATCAACCCATATTTTCATCTTAACCCGACGTGGAACCCGTATAAACTCGACCCGTATATTAGCCGAACCCAAAATACACCAGACCTGTTTATTACTTGAACCCGTATTTACCCGACCTGTAAACTGCCCGCCTGACCCGTTTGAAAGGTCTACTTCTAGCCCTTGCTAATCAAATCAAATTGGGTTTTTTCCCATCTATACCCTCGTACTTTTCACTTTTTTTTCTTACTGTACTCCTGTGTTTGGCGTATTTTCAATTGTACCCTTAAACTTATAGAGTTAGTTCCAACCGTAACTAAACTTGTGTAAACCGTTGAATTTAACCGTTAGTTTTGTTTTATATAGTTTTTCACCCTTTCTTTATTCAGTTTTTCACCATTTCTTTATTCAGTTTATATGAAACATAATTAACGGTTAAATTTAACGGTTTATTCTAATTAAATTACGGTTGAGACTAAACTTATAAATTTAAGAGTATAATTGGTAATACGCTAAACGTAGGGGTAGAATTGAAAAAAGAAAAAAGTACTGACGAAAAACCAATCAAACTTTTGATAAAAATTGCCATTTTACCTCGCTTTAGTTAAAAAAAGAAGAAGAAATAAAAAAGAAAAAATAAACAGAAAGAGCAGTCGTGAAACCCAAAACTTGATCAAATATTTAGGTACAGCTCCCCATTTTTGTTAATCTGATTTTGGTTTATTATAACGTTTTGAGTTGATTTTTGGCGATTTTAATCAAATATTTAGGTACAATTTGATTCATTTTCATTCTTATGCACAATGTTAGTTTAAAATTGGTATTATTGAATGATGCTGGAATTTGTTGTTCTATAATCAAAGGAATTTTTGATTATGTTTGATTATAATATTGATATTGATATTGATATTGATATTGAAGTTCCTTAGTGTAAAATCTGTGAAAATTAAGTTAAAATGTTACTGAAATAACGGTTATTAGAGTCTTCCCCCATATAAACAAATTCCGTTAAAAAAGTTTTTAACTATCAATGAACGAATAATCAAGCCTTGGCATTGCCGTGCTTTTTTAAGAAATTTGCGTTGGTTAAAATTGAGATTTGTTCCCACGTGTGTGTGGTTAATGTAATGCAATACGACGTTTGTGAACTGATTTTAGGGCGGAGCACACGGGTTATGAAATGTATGATAAGATAATAGAAATTGCATGGGTGGCAAATTTATAAAAAACAGATTTAGGGACGATAATTGCGGAGTTTAAGTCTAGGATCAGCAAAGCTACGCACTACGCACTGAGGCAAGGTAATCTTGAAAAATGTTTGGCATTCTAACAAGCGACTGGTATTATTTTAAAAAGGCGAGTATAGTATCCCCAACCAGTTCCTCACTCAGCCATTGATGATTGGTTACGTTGTAAATTCGATGATTTGTTTCATATAGCAACGAAATACGTACCCGGACTGAAATGGATGGTGGGAAGAGGTCAGACACATATATTACTGCTAAAAATTTATTACCACGAAGCTCTCTTTTATGGTATAGGGCTAAAAATTGCAAAATTTATCCTAGGAATTTCTATAGTTTTTTACTCATACTATACAGATTTAGAGTAATTGGACAGACATTGTGGACTATTATTGACGTATTGTACATTATATAGTCTGATTTTTGATGATTACCGTATAAAACCTGTGATGGCCGACCTCATCTGATGTTATGGCTTGTTATTCATTTGTCAGTCACGGAATCGACTCCTCCGTTCAGCACTGAGAAGATTGTCTCTGGCAGCTCGAAGCGTGCTTATAGCATCGGTTATCTTCATTCGTTCATGAGGCAAATGGTTGGAGCATGCCACACCCACACTGACCATGGATACCATGCACTCGACTCTTTGTTCAACTATGCCCTGGCCTGCCCTTCGATTATTGACTTCTTCAGTGATATCATAGTTTTGAAGCGTTGGGTCTACAATCTGCAAGACTTGATCAGGTAATGCCGCTTCTGCATACATATGAAGGTTGATATTTTCCTCGAACGTTTGATCCGTTGGCCCCTTTCCTGTCACTAGTTCAAGTAGCACTGTTCCGTAGCTGTAGATATCACCATCCGTGGATGCTAAGTTTCCTAGTCCATACTCTTTAAGACAAGAATTTAAACAACCGAAGTTAGTACCTACATATGAAGACACCCTACGGTCAGTGTCTTGATCGTCCTTATTCAAATTTTCGTCTATCTGTATATCCTCTAGTTCATAAATAAAAAAAACGCGCATGTAAATTACTTTAGTCATCTTTGTTCTTTCCGTTACACTAAGAAGCCAAGGAATAGGAAATCCTTGCCTCCATTTGATGGAAAATTATGTTTATCTTCTTCATATTGTCAGAAAAACTAGTCCTTGCGCATTACATTCATTCATGTACTGTATTATTTTAATGTTGGACTTGCTAGACTTACCTGGAGCAGCGTAGCCAACAGTTCCTTTAACACCAACTGAGCTGCTTTGATTCAAGCTTCCGGGAGGAGCGAACATTTTGGCAAGCCCAAAATCTCCAACATGGGCGACCATGTCATCATCAAGGAGTATATTGCTTGGTTTTAAGTCACAATGCAAAATTGGAGTTTCATTCTCATGGTGAAGGTAGTTGAGTGCATGAGCCACATCAATCGCTATTTCCACCCTTTGAAGAAGGGTCAGGTTTCCTGCTTTGTGTAGCCATCTCTCGAGATTTCCTTTGGGCATGAACTCGTAAACCAGAGCTTTGAAATTGTCTCCCTTAAAATCAATACTTGAGCAGACTGTGAAAATCTTCACTAGATTTCGGTGACGAGTATTCCTCAGGACCTTGCATTCTGCCATGAAACTCTTTGTAGCACCTCGTTGCTGTAAGTTGAGTACTTTAACCGCACCCATCTTACCCTCTAATACCCCTTTGAACACAGTCCCGAAAGTACCCGCTCCAAGTATATTTGATGAAGAGAATTCTTCTGTTGCTCTGAGTAGCATGTTGTAAGACACTTGTAAAAATCCTTCTCCCATAGCTAAGTTTGAAGAGATGGAATCCCGTTTCTCTCTTCTCCTTGTTACAAACAACCACATGGCCGTCGTCAGCAACAAACTATTGGTATTGTGAGTTTGAGGGCTAGCGACATTCTTCTTCTGCTCTTCCTCTTCCCTTGCTCCATGCATCTTGGCAAGTGTAGCTGTGGGATGCCTCCGCAAAGCCTACTGTTTCCGACTAGTGACAGTGCACTTGTATTTGTGTAAATTCCCTTCTCTGGAACGCTTCCCTCAAAATTGTTGAAAGATAAGTTCAGGTAGATCAAGGGAAATTAGGAGAAGTAAATAGGAAGTGGACCAGATAAATTATTACGAGAAAGATCAAGTGTCTGCAGGCTAGACAAAGCATGGAATGATGAAGGAATAGATCCATGGATGGAATTGCCTTCTATATTGAAGAACTGAAGGGCTGAGCATTTACTAAGGCTATTTGGGAGTTCACCTGAAAACTTGTTTTCGGACACATCAATAGCTTCTATATTGATATGATTGCTGATATCCGGAGGTAAAGGTCCAGTTAGATGATTCCGAGATAGATCCATTTGAACAAGATGAGGAGATCCTCGAAAGAGGGCGTTGGGTAAATTTCCACTGAGGTTATTATTTGATAAGTACAAGTATAACAAGTTTTGGCAGTTACCAAGGTTTGAAGGTATGCTACCATACAAGTTTTTTTCTAAACTAAGTACTGCCAACTGTGATAAATTTCCGAGGGAGTTTGGAATTCTGCTAATTAATTTGTTTGAGTGAAAATCCATCCGCACTAGTTTATGGAGATTTCCGATCTTGTTATGGATAATCCCTGTCAATTCATTGTCATACCGATAGAGGATAGAGAGGTTGCTGAGATCGCCGATACCTGAAGAAATCTCTCCAGTAACTTGATTTCGACTTATATCAAACCACTCTAATGTTTTTGAGAGATTTGCTACTGACTTAGGGAAAGTTCCAGTAAAGTTATTTCCCTGCAACTGTAATACTTGCATTGTGCTGGAGTTTGCAAGTGTACTAATGAAATCAATGTCACCTTTGAGGTTTATATAAGACAGGTCTAACCTAACTAAGTTCTGGAAATGCCGAAGATCTGGTGGCTCGCTACTTGTGAATTTGTTTGCTCCTAATGATAGATATCTGAGATTTGTGTGGTTTAAAAAGAGGATAGGAAATGGCCCTGTTAAGAAATTTTCGTCGAAGTTTAAATTTTGTATTTGAGGAAGATTGAGGTTCATATCAGGTGGAAAACTTCCTTCAAATTGGTTCAACATCAACTCTAGAGCTTGAAGAGATGATAGATTGAATATTGATGGAGGAATTTTACCTTTAAATAAATTATCTCCAAGTCCTATAATAGTTAGATTTCTCATGTCAGCAATACTGTCAGGAATAATTCCTGTAAATGCATTGTATTCAGTATATATCCTCTCTAACGAGGTAAGGTTCTGAATGATGGTAAAAAGAGGTCCGGTCATGTTATTTTTCATAAAGTTTATGTATTTGAGCTTGGACAAGACTCCTAATTCCTTTGGAATATTCCCTCCTATGTTGTTCCCGCCTAATGCTAGCCGTTGGAGGTTAATGCAGCCAGATAAGTTGGACGGAATTCCGCCAACAAATGTGTTGTTCGTTAGCTCCAATTCTTCTAGCCTGAAAAGACGGCCAATTTCAGATGGAATTGTGCCATGAAGTTTATTATTGAAAAGCTCTATATTTTGGAGGAAGCTCAGGTTTCCAATGAAAGGCGATATTGTTCCTGACAAGCCTCTTGAGAGCAGCTCTATCTGTGTCACCCTTTTATTCCTATGCCCACAAGTAACTCCCTCCCAGTTACAGTGGTGAATTGAGTGATTCCATGAGCTCAAAATCCCGTCATGGTGATCCACCAATTGACTCTTTATGGCCAACAACGCAAAATGGTCTGTTTTATTGCCTGGATAGTCCGCACTATCCATTGCAATTGTTGCCATAATATGTTGCGATATTGTTACAAGGAAAAGGTAGAGTATTTTAGTTCTGAATGCTTCCATTTTCTCTCTCTCTTTTTTTCTTTTTTTCTTTTTTTGTGTGTTTGAAATTGTTTCTCATTTCATGTTTCGATCACTTTAAATAGATGAGACATGTTCCTACCTATGATAGAGATTTATAGGTTTGTATAGACATATATTCTGTTATGTGGAATTACTCTGATAAAACATTGACATATTGTATATTTGGTCCTAGGCCCAAGCCGAAAACGGCTGAGGACGACACCCCGTATACTCTTCAATTAGGTTTGACTAGATTCTCTTGTGATGATGCGGGTCAGATGTCTCATTCTTGGAATTCAGTCCACATAAGATGGTGGATGACTCATGTTGCTAGTCTACTGAATAGTGAATTTAGTGACTATTGGAAAATACGTTGGTTTTGGTCTGCTTAGCTTTCCGTGTATGTTGAATGGCTGTTTAAACCTTTAGCACGAAGGCGAAGGCTCTAGGCAGTTTCACAATCTCTTTCCAAGAAATCTTTCATCCTCGAAATTTAGGTAAGATCCAAGACTCTTAACTCAAAAAGTTCTGCAAATTTGAGCGTTAGAAATATTGTAAATCCCTATGTAAATCCCTTTTTTCACAATACACTAACAAACAATCCTTTTCTGCAGTCAGCTTGCTAATGATGACATAGAAAGATATATTGTGGACACAGTTCGACAATGGACTTATTCCAAGCAACCGAGCTTGACCCGCAGTCCACTTCGCCTGGGATGGCTGAAGAAAAGCCCGTCGTATCGATTTGTCTGGACTCTTAGATGATGACGTGACCTCGGTCATCTTACGACAACCCCTCTTGTACTCTTCTACTTGACTAAGAGTAGACTCTCTAATGTTGATGTGTTTGAAAATTCCTTCAGTTGTTGGCAATGACTCCATAGAAAACGGTAATTGACTCAAGTTATTGGTCTTACTGACATTGCTGAATAATGACTGTGGAAGGTGCATTTTCTGCACTACTGATGCAATGGTTTGTGACTTGTGACATGCTTAGCTTTCCATGAATGGTAAATTGTTTTGTTTAAACATTGAGCAGGTGGTGAAGGCATCCAATCAGTTTTGGGGGAATCGTCTTCATATCCGGTCATGAAAGGACATTTCAACTGCTTTGTAAATGTTATGATGGTCGGCGCTTCATTTGGGAGCTGTGTTGACCGGTTTTCTCAGCAAAAGCCGCGACTGGACCGTGACAACCAGTGCTGTGGACTTTACAGACCACTACTCCTTATTTCATTAGAATTCATGTCGTTGTATGGTGTGATGTTCATCTTTTGATTTCACCTCCTCGGAAATGAAAACAAAAGATAAAACAGTCTACTTTCATTTGGTATTTTGGTCGAAATTCTTTGACTTGTCGAGATTAACAAAATCTTCTTTTTTACGATAGGATGTATCTCTAGTGATCTTAATTAAATAAGTTTTACATGAAGATTTTGCTTGACATGTTCTATTCGTTTCTTTAGAAATCGATAAATAATGTTGTTTTATACAAAGTATTTTTCTTTCTTACGGCGATGAACAAAAAAATAAGTACTCGACTAATGTTGTCAATTATCTCAACATTTTTCTAATTTCAACATTTCATCATAGGTTTTTTTTTTTGACAAAATATTTAGACTCAATGATATTTTTATTCAATTTTAAGTTGGATTAAATTAAATAATTACTCTCTCCATTTTAATCTAATTGCAAAGTTTTTCACACAATACATTTTGTAACGATAATATCTATAGTTGTAAAGTGTATAAAAATATAAAATTTAATATTAATGTTTTAGTTTTCATGACAAATAAAATACGAATATGATTTTCCGTCTATGGATTTTACTTCCGCTATATACTTTTTTCATTTTATTTCCCTTCCATACTCTTTTTTTACTCACTCTCTATACACAATTATCTCCTTTATTTTTCCTTAACTTTTGTTAACCTAAATTCATTCAATTATTAATTTCGATAATCAATTCAACAAAGTAGTAGTTCGATTCAATTTCAATTTTTTCATAAAATTATGTTAATTTTTTTGATCTTGATAATTTTTGGGTTAAAAATCAAATTAGGGTTCATTGGAAAATTGAAATTTGGGTGGTTCCAGGGAGGCGGTGGGAGGCGGCGGAAGGTGCGGCCGTGGCGTAGGGTCTGTCTGTGGCCGGAGATAGTGTAGGTGTAGGCCGACGTGGCCGGAGCAGTGCTGGTGGCCGGACCAATCTAGGTTGCCGTGATTTTGTTTCTATTTTTTTTTTTAATAAGTATGGAGTAGTTGAAATAAAGAATATACTCCAATTAATGCTAAGTTTAGTAACAACAAATTAATTCTGGCATATTGGTAGCCAGCTTGCTTAGCCTACAATTTTATTTTTTTTTAAAAAAAAAATTCGACATATAACTAAACATTTTTTTTGTACCGCTGGTCCCCTACACCACCCACTTAGGCTCTGTTTGGGAAAAGCTAATGAAAAGATGGTGAAAATTTGAAAAATTATTGGCCCTGAAAATGATTAGGTAGCTGAAAAAGTAGCTGGAAATAACAGACTGAAAAGGTAGCTGAAATCAATTATATTGTTTGGTAAAACCAGCTGAAATAATAACTGAAATAAATTAATTGACATAAAAGGACATGATTTTTATTTTATAGATAAAGTTATAAGGGTATAATAGTAAACAAACTTATAACCAGCTAGCTTATTTTTTAATAAGCTACCTGAAGTAGCTTTTTATTTCAGCTAGCTGAAATATTTTCCAGTCACCCTTCACCAAACACTTCCAGTTAAAAGAGGTAGCTGAAATTTTGGTCAAACCAGCTAGCTGGTCAAATAAGCTAGCTGAAAGTTGCAACCAAACAGGGCCTTAACTCACACCACCACAAACCACCACGACCACTGCCAGCCCAGACTACCCACCGCCCAGGCCTCCGCCCCACTGTGTGCCACCCCACCGTCGTCGACCACCACCACCCCCACCACCATAAACCACTTTTAATCTAACTTATAAACCTTAATTTTAAATTTAAATTTAATCCACCATAAATTTATAAAATTTAATAATTTAATGAACAAAATTAAAATTAAAAACAAAATTACCTCATTGAATTCATTATCGTAGTTCATCATTAAAAACCCGTATATGAAAAATCTATACCCATAAAATAATATCTACTCCGTATATCTTTATTTATACAATATGAGTTATTTCAAAGATTCTCCGAAGTACTTTAGGTCAATGTTAGTTTAAAAGATGATGTTTAAACTTTTTAACGTACGGAGTATCAAATTTTGTATCAAACGTATTGAGATACTCTAAATCCAGATATAACGCTCGAGCTCGAGCTTAAAAAATATTTTTATAAGCTGTACTTGAACTACTATTTCAAAAATTCGTCGAACTTGAGCTCGAGTGAACTCGGTATCAGCGACTGATTGCCAGGGGAGTAATAATTATTTTTCCCGGATAAAAAGGTAAATTAGACCAACATATTTACATAGTCAAATACAGTAATTATTTTTCTCAATTGCTCATTTAAAAGTAAAACGGTCGGTAAATAAATGGTATGGACTACATCATCATATACTCACTACATCCCAATTTTAATGTCCCTTATATTTCGGTACAATCCGCCATTATTTATTCCTGTTAATCTTATTTTGATTTATTGTTATTATTTTATTATCATCATTTTCCATTGATTTTAGGCAATTTTATATTTAACTTTTATTCATTTTTCGTGCACAATTTTGTGAAATTAGTATTTGTAATCACCTTTAATTTTTAGGTTATTGTATGGTAAAAATGATGCAAGAATTTGTCTTTCTATTATCAAAAGTAATTTGTGATTATGTTTGACTATTGTATTGAATTACTTCAGTGCAAATTTTGTGAAAATTGCTCCATTATTATGTTAAAATGTTACTGAAAATACGTGGGTATTACGGTTTTCCCCCCTTAGAAACAAATTTCATACCCATAGTTTAAACTATAAACAAACGAGGGATCATGCCCTGTAGTGGTTTTTTTTAAAAGAAATTCGCGGTAGTTTAAATTATGCGACTTTGTTAAGGTCTGTTACCATGTGTGTGGGTAATTGGGTATTGTCGATTTGTTGTACACTGGTAGAATTACATCAATGCAATACGTTTGTGAGTTATCGTGGTTTTAGTGCAGAACATGCGTTATGAAACGTGTGATAACCGATAATAGAAATGTTTGGGACGATAATAGCGGAGTTTAGGTTTGGGGTTAGTAAAGCTGCGCACTGATACAGAGTAATCTTGAAAAAGGTTTGGGATTCTAACAAGGGTCTGGTTTTATTTTAAAAGGGCGGGTAGACCCCACTAGCCCCTTATTACGCCATTGATTGGTTACATTGTAAAGTAGACGATTCGTCTCATATAGCAATGAGATACGTTTACAGAAGTGAAATGGATGATGGGAAGGGGTCAGGCAGACATAGATTGAATAACAATTTAGCATTCAGTATTACTGCAAAGTTGTTTAGTTTCCGAGTTCATAGAATTGCTATGGTGGGAAGGCCTTCAGGCAGACATAGATTTTATAATTAGAATTCAACCCCGAAGCTCTTTTTTATGGGATGGGGTAGAAATTAAGAAAATACTCCGTATATCTTAAGAAAGTCTATAGCTTATTACTTATAGTGTACACCTTAACGTAATTGGACAGACATTGTGGCTATTATTGTACAATATACAGTCTATTATTGGATGATTGTATATGAAACCTATGTTGGGAGACAACAATTGATGTTATGGCTTGTTATTCAGTTGTCAGCCATGGAATCGACTCCTGCGTTCAGCCCTGAGAAGGTTGTCTCTAGCAGCTTGAAGCCTGCTTATGACATCAGTTATCTTCATTCGTTCATGAGGCAAATGGTTGGAGCATGCCACACCCACACTGACCATGGAGACGATGCACTCGACTCTTCGTTCAACTGTGCCCTGGACTGACCTTCGATTGTCGACTTCTTCAGTAGTGTCGTTATTTTGAAGCATTGGGTCTACAATCTGCAAGACTTGATCAGGTAATGCCGCTTCTGCATACATATGAAGGTTGAAATTTTCCTCGAACATTTGATCAATTGGCCTCTTTCCTGTCACTAGTTCAAGTAGCACTATTCCGTAGCTGTAGATATCACCCTCCGTGGATGCTAAGTTTCCTAGTCCATACTCTTTAGGCAAGAATTAAATAACATAAGTTAGTAGCTACATATGAAGCTTCAAACTTTCATTTATCTGTGTATCAGTTAGCTCATAAAATATAAAAAGCGCATGTAGATTACTTTAGTCATTGTCGTTCATTCCATTGCACCAAGAAGCCAAAGAATAGGAAAATTATGTTTGTCTTCTTCATATTGTCAGCAAAACTATATAATTTTAAAGTTGGACTTGCTAGAGTTACCTGGAGCAGCGTAGCCTACAGTTCCTTTAACACCAATTGAGCTGCTTTGATTCACACTTCCGGGAGGAGCGAACATTTTGGCAAGCCCAAAATCTCCAACATGGGCGACCATGTCATCATCAAGAAGTATATTGCTTGGTTTTAAGTCACAATGCACAATTGGAGTTTCATTCTCATGGTGAAGGTAGTTGAGTGCATGAGCCACATCAATCGCTATTTCCACCCTTTGAAGAAGGGTCAGGTTTCCAGCTTCGTGTAGCCATCTCTCGAGATTTCCTTTGGGCATGAACTCATAAACCAGAGCTTTGAAATTGTCCCCCTTAAAATCAATACTTGAGCAGACTGTGAATATCTTCACTAGATTTCGGTGACGAGTATTCCTCAGGACCTTGCATTCTGCCATGAAACTCTTTGTAGCACCTCGTTGCTGTAAGTTGAGTACTTTAACCGCAACCATCGTACCATCTAATACCCCTTTGAACACAGTCCCGAAAGTACCCGCTCCAAGTATATTTGATGAAGAGAATTCTTCTGTTGCTTTGAGTAGCATGTTGTAAGACACTTGTAAAAATCCTTCTCCCATAGCTAAGTTTGAAGAGATGGAATCCCGTTTCACTCTTCTCCTTGTTACAAACAACCACATGGCCGTCATCAGCAATAAACCAAGTGCACAAACTAATGGTATTGTGAGTTTGAGAGCAAGTGACATTCTTCTTCTGTTCTTCCTCTTCCCTTGCTCCATGCATCTTGGCAAGTGTAGCTGTGGGATGCCTCCGCAAAGCCTATTGTTTCCGACTAGTGACACTCCACTTGTATTTGTGTAAATTCCCTTCTCGGGAACGCTTCCCTCAAAATTGTTGCAAGATAAGTTCAGGTAGAGCAAGGGAAATTCAGAGAAGTAACTTGGAAGTGGACCAGAAAGATTGTTACGAGAAAGGTCTAGTGACTGCAGGCTAGACAAAGCACTGAATGTTGAAGGAATAGATCCAATGATGGAATTACCTTTTACATGGAAGTACTGAAGGGCTGAGCATTTACCAAGGCTATTTGGGAGTTCACCTGAAAACTTGTTTTCGGATGCATCAAGGCGCACTATATTGATTTGGTTGCCGATATCTTGGGGTAAAGATCCCGTTAGATGATTCTGAGACACATCCATTTGAACAAGATGAGGAAATCCTCCAAAGAGGGCGTTGGGTAAAGTTCCACTGAGGTTATTATTTGATAAATCAAGGTATAACATGTTTTGGCAGCTACCAAGGTCTGAAGGTATGCTCCCATACAAGTTATTGTCGTTAAAATAAAGTAACGTCAACCAAGACAAATTTCCAAGGGAGTTTGGAATTCTGCCAGTTAATTTGTTTGAGCTAAAAGAAGTTTGCTCTAGTTTATGGAGATTTCCGATCTCGTTAGGGATAGTCCCTGTCAATTCATTGTCATTCATAAATAGGAAAGCGAGGCTGCTGAGATCACCAATACCTGAAGAAATCTCTCCAGTGACTTGATTTTGACTTATATCGAACCAGTATAATGTTTTTGAGAGATTTGCTACAGATTTGGGGAAAGTTCCAGTGAAGTTATTTGACTCCAACTGTAAGTATTGCATTGTGCTGGAGTTGGCAAGTGTGGTAATGAAATTAATGTCACCTTTGAGGTTCATGAACGAGAGGTCTAACCAGACTAAGTTCTGAAAATGTCGAAAATCTAGCGGCTCAC
Organism: Dianthus caryophyllus; assembly: GCA_023091065.1. Classification (NCBI taxonomy): domain Eukaryota; kingdom Viridiplantae; phylum Streptophyta; class Magnoliopsida; order Caryophyllales; family Caryophyllaceae; genus Dianthus; species Dianthus caryophyllus. The sequence goes on from CM041517.1 coordinate 9,279,435, forward strand.
TGCCTGTGAATTTGTTACCACTTAATCCTAGTTGTGTGAGACTTGTGAGGTTTAAAAAGGTGATTGGAAATGGCCCTGTTAAGAAGTTATAGCCAAGGTCTAAAAATTGCATTTGAGGAAGTTTGAGGTGCATATGTGGTGGTATATTTCCTTCAAGTCGGTTGAGGGACAACTCTAAACCCTGAAAAGATGAGAGATTCAATATAAATGAAGGAAATTTGCCCGACAGATTATTTTCTGCACATCCAACAAATGTTAGATTTTTCATTGCAGCAACACTCTCAGGTATAGTTCCTGTGAATGCATTGTAATCAGAAAAAAGGAGGTCCACTCATATTAGTTTCACTAAGGTTTATGATTTTGAGCTTGGACAAGGCTCCTAATTCCTTTGGAACATACCCTCCTAGGTGGTTCCCATATAGAATCAGTTCTTCGAGGTTAAGGCAACCAGATAAGTTGGACGGAATTCCGCCAACAAGTGTGTTGTTCTTCAAATGCAATCCTTTTAGCCTGAACAGACGGCCAATTTCTGATGGAATCGTGCCATGAAGACTGTTATTATTAAGTCTTATGTCTTGGAGGAAACTAAGGTTTCCAATGAAAGGCGAGATTGTTCCTGACAATCCTCGTGAGTATAGCTCTAATCCTGTTACCCTTCTATGTCTATGCCCACAGATAACACCCTCCCAATTGCAGTGGTGAAGTGAGTGATTCCAAGAGCTCAAAACGCCGTCACGGTCCACTAGCCGGCTCTTTATAGCCAACAGAGCGTAATGATCTGTTTCGTTCCCTGGATAGTCGACAATATTCAAGGTAAATGTTGCTCTAACATGTTGCAATATGGTTGCAAGGAAAAGACAGGGCAATGTATTTTTGATTGCTTTCATTTTTTTTGTTTGTGTTCCTTTTTTGTGTTTGAGATTATTTCCCACTTTAGTTTTTTTTATCCTATAAATAGATGAGGCATGCTTTTAGAGTACTGTCCAGGTAGAATTCATGACACTGTACATTTTAGTCAATGGCTGTGAAGTCCGCCTCTTAAAAATATTATGTCAGTGGATTGCGTTTTACCGAGTATGTACTAATATACTTCTGTATAGAACAAAATACCACTGATGTAAATCTTTCCTAGGGCCATACGACAGAAACTTAGATAATCATCAATACTCCGCATATCTTTTACTGTAACAAGCTATTCAATACTTTCATATTTTCTCATATGATGTTTTTGTTTTCCGGTATTACTTTGAGAAATACTATTTCATAGCATGAAATTATATAATCAGTTCATATATATAGATTCAAATGAGACCATAACATACATTATACAACTGATACATTTATTTTTGATGTTAAATTCCCTATTTCATAATCAAGTTTGTGATTTTGTTGTACATATACAGCAGTGTATACCAAGACTAGTAAATATGAGGACATCCATAAAAAAAAATGTAAAAAAATAGAGTCGCATTTTTATTTTCATAGCATGTACGATGAAGGATATCTGAACCATACAGCCAACGCTGTTTTATTTGTAGTTTTCATATCGTTGTTGCATGCTTAAATCGTCAGTATACAACTTCTGCATATTGTTGCTAATGTCTAGATGGAGCTGAGGAACAATCTGAAGAAATTAGCATGCATAACACCTGCCGATATGGAATTATGCTTCGTGTATTGTTATAAATATAAGAATGCGAGATTCGGAATCTTCTGTACATGTGGAATAATGTTGAGTTAACCAACTCTGGTGTTTGACTTTTGGACACCTAAGACTATGATTGGAATATAGGTGTTTGAGCACGCTACAGTCTAGGGGAATTTCGAGTTAGTAGAGTGTTAATGCCACAGAGAGTACCATTATCATGAGCTATAGTCGTATTCAGTGTTGTCTTAATGTACAGGGATCATTTGTCTTTTCTATTTTATTTCTTCAGAAAATTCTTCTTTGGTTTTATACTTTCTGTTTTGGAATGCAGCCAGATAAGTTTGCCGGAATCTCTCAAGTGTGTTGTTAAGCAGCCCTTATTTTGTTACCCTGAACAGCCGCCCAATTTCTCAAGTGTGTAGGTTTTATACTCTCTCAAGTAAGTAATAGACTGTTATTGTATATTGCTATCTGTTTATGAAAATTCAGGTTTCCTATGAAAGGCAACATTGTGGATGATCAGATAAGTCCCTCTCAATCACAGCCGTGAAGTGATTGATTACATGAGCTCAAGACCCTCTATGCTGGATGATCCACTAGTTGGCCCGTTATGGCCAGCGTGTTGAGGTCTGTATGTACTCCAGTAAGATCGACACTAACAGTAAATTTAGTGGCTGTAAGAAGTTACATTATGATTACTGGTTTTGTTTTGTATGTTTCTGCTTTGTTTAGAAATCGGAGCACTTACACCAATCAAACCGATCAATTTTGTTGGTGAAAATTGGGAGACAACCTAGTTTGACGGACGGTATGATTATGTGAGTGTTTTCAATACTTTTGAGTTTGTGGAAAACTGAGGCTAACACTGCCATGATTAAGCATGGGTAAACCACTAACACATTCCTTTTGAAATATGGATATTTTATGGAGTAAATCATTACTCCATAATATTTTCCTTGGGATTTTGTTTCTTATTTTTGCCTTTCGGTTCCTTATTTTCAATCTGCCTACTTTGAAAGGAAAAGAATTTAAGGAAAATGAATAATTTGCTATCATTGGTGTTGATTTTCTTACAATTTGCATCATGTTTAGTCTTCTAAGTTGCATTATTTTTAGGGTAAATTACAAAATACCACCTTTTAAAATTAAAAATTTTCAAATTACCACCTTTTAAAACATTCTTTGTAAATTACCACCTTTTATAACGCTTTTCCACTCAAATTGCCACCTTACTCCAATTCCGGTGTAAAAATAATTTACTCTGTCTCAGTCATTTGTTTACAGTTTGACTTTTTTCCCCTCACAAAAAAGTCAAACTGTAAATAATTCACTGAAAAGTGGGGGCAAAACGGATTATTTTTTCACCGGAATTGGAAGAAGGTGGCAATTTGAGTGGAAAAGCGTTATAAAAGGTGGTAATTTACAAAGAATGTTTTAAAAGGTGGTAATTTGAAAATTTTCAATTTTAAAAGGTGGTATTTTGTAATTTACTCTTATTTTTATTAAATTTTTGCCTTTTAGGCGCTCCTAAATGAAAGCAAAGATGGCTGGCTGAAAGATGACACAAATATGAAGTTACTAATAATATGTAAGCTGTGCATCCATGTCTCTACTGTTCTACGGAGTATTATTTACGAGTATAATTTTGCGCAATATACAAAGTCTTTATCTCACTTCAAACATACTTCAATACCTGACGTTTTTACTTTTTCGCAAACAACTCGTCATCTGTTTGTGAAGCAAGTTTGTGAAGCAAGTACTTGTACTAGTATGTAAGAATGAATACTAGGCTTGTTAACGAGTATTAGGTTTTCCACATCTCCAGGAGTCAGAAACGTTTACCTCTTAGCCCGTTGTATTTCACTAGCCTTCGCCCTTCCTTCAAATCTTCAAACTGTCGAAGTAAATTCTGATGTAATTATTATTGGCCCCTTCTTGTTGATCTGTCTTCACGAGTATTCTTGATGTTTAGTTGTTGATTTATTCACTTTATTAAATTTAATTCACGTCTATCTAAAGTCGTAAATTTAATGTTGACACTCAGACCATGTACAAGGACAAAGTTGTGCAGAGTTTTGATTTGACGATAGTCCTTACCTTACAGTCGTATGTATATGCATAGTGCTCCAGAATGGCTAATGAAACAAGAGACTATGTACCAGGCAAAGTAACACTATTATTATCCAAAAGATTATACGTATATATTTTTCAACGAATGACATGAATAAGACTAAGTTCATCTGATCTCCTTGTCTCGTCAGTGACAAACCCCCTTTGCATAGTGCTCCTTGTTTCTGTCGCAGGTGCAATTTTTTCTTTTCTTTTTTTCTCATTTGCTGATGGCATTGTGGACACAGTCAATTTGGCCCGGGATAAACATGGTGAATGAGTCCAGTTGATAATCTTCTGAACATGATGATAGTATTGAAGATCCGCGAGGAATTCCAACAAAGAAACTGCTTTGATGCTTTCCTTTGTTAACTCTGAAAATTGCAATCATCAAAGCTAAAACTTAAGCCATTATTTAGGTACAACCACTTTCTTTCGATTTATTATATCGGCAATTGGGTATGACCGTACGAGCGAATACAAAAATTATGTTTACTATATAATAAAGGGTCGCCGAATGTTACTATAAGCTTTATCAAAATTATGTAAATGGTCACAATAAAAACAGTGTTATACAAGTATTTATGTAACTATGCTCTAAAGTGAAATATTGGGAATGTTATTGTAGTTTGGATTGTTATAACCTCTAAAACCATAACCTGTAAAAAGTGGAAATGACGGAGACAATGTCTTCTATCCAGGCATGACGTCTGATCAATAATAGTATTGGCTCGTGCGCTCAGCATTAAAAAGGTTTTCCCTTGCTGCTCGGAGTCTGCTGATTGCATCAGTTATCTTCATCCGGTCTTGTGGGAAATGATTGGAGCATATTACACCGGCACCTAACATGGCGACCATGCATTTGACTCTTTGTTCAGTCGTGTCTTGGATTGTTCTTCGACTGTCAACTTCTTTCGACAATTTGCAAGGCTTTATCAGGTAATGCTGCTTCTGCATACATATGAAGGTTGAGATCTTCCTGAAACATATGGTCTGTTGGTCTCTCTCCGGTCACTAGTTCAAGTAGCACTATTCCGTAGCTGTAGATATCACCATCTGGAGATGCTAAATTTCCTAGTCCATACTCTTAAGACAAGAATTCAAATAACAGAAGTTAGCTGCATAAGGACTTGCAGATCAGCTGTTGTCATCTTCTTTATCGTCAAATTTTAAACTTTTGTCTATTTGAGTACGCTACTCTACGTTATAAAATGCTCACATAGATTAGCGAGTCATTTTTGTTCATTCAATTACATCAAATAGCCGAAGAATACGAAATTCATGGCTCCATTTTTGTTCCTTTGCAGAAGAGTAAGGCTTTCAGCTTCATGTAACCATCGGTCAAGATTTCCTTTGGGCATGAACTCATATACCAGAGCTTTGAAATTGTTCCTATGAAAATCAGTGCTTGAGCAGACTGTGATTATCTTCACCAGATTTCGGTGATGAGTATTTCTCAGAACCTTGCATTCTGCCATGAAACTCTTTGTAGCACCTTGTTGCTGTAAGTTGAGTACTTTAACCGCTACCATCTTACCATTTAATACCCCTTTGAACACAGTAGATTTGACGAAGAGAATTCTTCAGTTGCTTTGAGTAGCATGCTGTAAGACACTTGTAAAAATCCTTCTCCCATCGCTAAGTTTGAAGGGATTGAATCCCGTTTCTTTCTTCTCCTTGTTACAAACAACCATATAGCGGTGGTCATTGATAAAACCAGTGCACAAAATATTGGTATTGTGATTTTGAGGGCAAAAGACATTCTTCTTTTGGTTATCTTTTTTCTCTGCTCCGTGCATCTTGGCAAGTCTAGCTCTAGCATGCCTCCACAGAGCCTTCTGTTTCCGACAAGAAATACTGCACTTGTATTTGTGTAAATTCCCTTCTCTGGAACACTTCCCTCGAAATTGTTGTAAGATACATTCAGGTAGATGAAGGGAAATTTGGAGATGTAGCTTGGAAGTGGACCAGATAGATTGTTGTGAGAAAGGTCAAGTGTCTGCAGGTTAGATAAAGCACTGAATGATGGAGGAATAGATCCATGGATGGAATTGCCTTCTAGAGATAAGTGCTGAAGTTCAGAGCATTTACCAAAGTCGTGTGGAATTTCGCCTGAAAAGTTATTTTTGGACAAATCTAATTTCACTAAATTGGTTTGTTTGGCAATGGTCGGAGGTAACGGCCCTTTTAGATGATTCTGAGATAGATCCAACTGAAGAAGCCGAGCAGATCCTCTGAAGAGCAAGCTGGGCAAGGATCCATTGAGGCTATTTCATTGTCTCCTAAGTAAAGCTGACTCAAGCGTGACAAGTTTCCGAGGGAATTTGAAATTCTATTATGGTGCGTTTGGGAACATGAATTTGATTTGAAATGTCGGATTTGGCTCAAATTAGGTGTTTGGAAAGTTGGAGAATTTGGATTTGTATTTGAGTCAAATCAAACCCAAATCCATCCCTTAAGAAAACTAGCTAACCTCAAATGACACCCTAAATGGTGTCATTTCCAAATCCTAACTCACACAACTAGTAATTTGATTTTTAAACCCTCAATTTCAAATGTTTAATTCTAAATCCTAAATTTGAAATCAAATTCGAGTTTCCAAACGCTACCTTAGTTAGTTTGTTAGATCTTAAATTAAGTTGCTCTAGGTTTGGGAGATTTCCAAGTTCATAAGGAATAGTTCCCGTCAACTCATTGTCAGACATAATTAATACACCAAGACTGATGAGATCACTGATGCCTGCAGGAATTTCTCCAGCTATATGATTTTGCCCAATGTCAAACCAGTTTAAATTTGTCGAGAGGTTGGCTACAGTGTCTGGCAAAGTCCCCGCAAATTTGTTTCCTTGTATATTTTGCATGTTGGTACAATTAGTAAATGTGCTGATAAAATTGATATCACCTCTGAGGTTCAAACTAGATAGGTCTAAACCATTTAGGTTCTGAAATTGTCGAAAATCAAGGGATACTTTACCCGTGAATTGTTCCTGTAAATGCATTGTATGCAGCATATATTTGCTCTAAAGATGTAAGGTTCTGAATGACGTTAAAAAGTGGACCAGTCAAGTTAGTTTCAGTGAGCTCTATAACTTTGAGTTTGGTTAAATTAAGGCTCTTAATTCTATCGGAACATTCCCTCCTAGCTCATTCCCGCCTAGTGCTAGCGTTTGGAGGTTAATGCAGCGTGATAAGTTGGCCGGAATTCCACCGACAAGTGTGTTATTGTGTAGCCCTAATACTTTTAGCCTAAACAGACGCCCTATTTCACGGGGAACTAGGCCAGAAAGACTGTTATTGTAGAGATTTATCTTTTGAAGGAAGCTCAGATTTCCGATGAAAGGTGATATCGTTCCAGACAAGCGACTTGAGTATAGCTCTAGCCCTATGACTCTTCTGTGCTTATGTCCACAGATAACTCCCTCCCACTTACAATGATGGATTGAGTGATTCCATGAGCATTCCCTCGGAACGATCCACTAGCTGACTCTTTATAGCCAACAGAGCAGAATGATCTGTTTCGTTCCCTGGATGGTCGACAATATTCAAGGTAAATGTTGCTCTAACATGTTGCAATAAGGTTGCAAGGAAAAGACATAGCAATATATTTTTGATTGTTTTCATTTTATTTTTTTTCCCTTTTGTTTGTTTGTTTGTTTGTTTGTTTGTTTTTCTTTTATGTCTTTGAGATTATTTTCCACTAATTGTTTTTCATTCTATAAATAGAATAGATAAGACCACTATGCATTTGAGTCAACGGCTGTGGAGTGAGGAGTTGCCTCCTAGAAATATGATGTTAGTGGATTGCCTTTTATAAAGGTAATAATTTTCTTCTAGATAGGGCAGAAATTTAAATAATTAATTGATCCTTAATTCACAGTACTTTCGTCATATGTTGTCATAAACGAGTATCGTTTTTTTGTTTTCCACTTTACTTCAAAAATTATATCATCAGATTAATAACAAGTAATGCTTTCGTAAGAGTAATTCAATTCACATAAAAAGACATAAACGAGACCATAGGGTACAACGTATACCTTTTATGTTATACTCTTCATTTCATAATTGAGTTTATGATTTGGTTGTTATGTGTACAACGGTTTTACACAAGACTAGTAATAGTTGTCTCAGACAAATAGAAAGATATTGAAAGACATGGGTTTTTGCTTTTCTAAATATGAGAATGTACATAAAACAATTGAAAAATGATTAAATTAGGAAGTAGCGTTTTAGTTTCTTAGCGTATATGATGAAGCTATCTGAACCGTGAGAGTCGAGACTAACGTGGGATTTATAGTTTTTATATCTTTGTTGCGTGCTTAATTAGTCAGCGTATATATTGTTACTAATGTCTCAATGGTCTTCGACTTTTTTGAGAACCAATCTGGACAAATGTGGAATTGCGCTTAGTTTATTCTGATAAATCTAAGAATGCAAGACTTGAAATTGAACTGTACCTGTGGAATTTATGAGTTAATTTACTTTAGTGTTTGATTTATGGTCACCTTGGATTATGAGTGGAGATTGTGTTAGGGCCACAGACCACAGAGACTACCATTTTCATGAGCTATAGACTATAGTCATAGTCAATTTTGTCATAATTTGCAGGAAACGTTTATGTCTTAACTGCTCTTTCGAGGATTTATCTTTTGCAATATAGACGCTTGTATTGACACTCGCTACTGTCAGTACGAAAGGTACATTTTCTTTTTTAAAACACTGTCTAGTACTAGCAAAGCAACTTATGGAGTATGCCATATTAGGGCAGATCCTGTCCCCTAGGTACGCAGTGACTCGCCTATAATATAAGGCTGTTGACTCACATCACATTAGACATTAGGGAGAGGTAGCTGAAAGAAGTCTTTAGGGGAGAGGAGTAGAGGACCCCTGTGGTACTCGACTGAAAGGTATGCAGCCTAAGAGTCTTTTCTTGTTACGGAAGCCCGTACACTGAGGAGCCCATTAAGCAAGCCTATAATCTCAATCTAAGGTCAAGGTAGGTAAGTTACGGAAGAGCGGGCGAAAGATCATCCTAGTCTGCAAGGCAATCCCATACACCTCATAGAGCTGAAGCCCATACACCCTCATAGTCATAGGTGAGCTAAGCCCATTCAGAGACTGCAGACAGAACAACAGCGGACAACTTAGAAGGTATAGTTAGCGGTGAAAGTCACTCTACCATAGAATATGGGAGAGGGCCCAAAGGAGCTTCAGTTGGTATTGTCTTTAGTGCGTGCCGGGGCAACTTCTTCTTTCTTTTCTAGTTTTTAGGGAATCTAAGCTTCAGCTTAACAGAGGGGAAGAGAGTGTAATAGAGGTAGCAGCTGGAAAGAACTCAGACAAAGGACTTATACTCGAGAAAGGTAGCTTGGCAGTTTCCTTAGGAAGAAGAAAGAAGGGGGAGATTTCGACATGACAGAAAGCCACAGAGTACAGCGCAGGACCTTTGTGGTAACGACTGTTAAAAAAGGTCGGCTTCAGTATGAAGGTGAGAGTAGAGAGACTCGACTAACAGGAGAAAGAAATGAGGAAAGAGCATAGCGAGAGGTCCAAGTGGGCTCGACTGAAAGGTGAGGCTGTCAAGGTAAGGAGATGAGAGAGAGGTGAAGAGCGTAGCGATGAGGAGATAGGCGAACAAGACGCCCTTTATGAATGCAGCACAGACCCGAAAGCAAACTGCCCCTGATGGCAGATGAGACAGTCTAATCCCATGAATTCTGTTTTACTCCCCCTTGTATCAAAGGAACGAAGTCGCGTGTTCTGGCAATGAATGACCAGAAGTGACGAGAGCCACCCCCTACTGTGAGCCGGTTAATTGCGAAGCCTTGGATTAAAGGTGTATGTTAAGAAAAGTGTTAAACATCTAGGCGTCTCTTTCTCTTTTCGTTAGAATCCTCATTATTATATACATATATGATAAGTCGTTTACACTCGACTGACATTGAGTATATAAAAGCTGCCTTAAGCCTGAGATTTTGTCTTAAACGCGAAGGCTAGATCTTTTATGCTGGAAGACCTATTACTAGTAGTACAAGTGACTCCCCCCTTTTATTGGTATTGGTGAGAAAGATTCCGGTGAAGCTACAGCTGAACCAGATGGCCGGGCTTTAGCCGTCGAAGAATGAGAAGAAGACTTTCCTCCGGAGTTAGCAAGCGACTAAAGGCTCACAAGAAGGGGATAGGTAGTTGGTAGGACTTTCGGAGATGACAAAGTGACAGCAGATCTTGAAGCCCAATAATGAGGATTCCTTAATTCTATCTTTTTGTTAGAATCTAATTACGTTTGAAGGCGATATGGACATATATGCTGATCCATAATAGATAATAGAATAGGTTGCTTCTCATAATTTTTTTAATTCGTGGCATCCGCCCTAGGATCTCTAACCACGGGACCTAGCGAGATGTGATCTTATGGGCGTTTGGGTCATATATTCATTAATTCATCTCTAACCTCAGTGAATCTCTTGGCCTCTTCTTAATTAGGGGCGAGAGTGGGCCTTGCTTCGAAAGAGGGCATCCGGCTAGCCATATCGGCATAAAGGGGAGCTAAGCTTTTAGGATAGCCGTGTCAGTCAAAGAGGGCGCCTTTCTTAAGCTTAAGTCCTGCCTTTTCCCTTTGTATTCAGCCGAAATCTCGGTTGTGGGAGTGAAGTACTCTTATATATATAAGAGAGAAAGGGAAGAGCGTTTGTTCTGTAATCAAAGGCAAAAGAGGGGCAGCAGGCTTTGTAGTTTCGGAGCAGGAGACGTGCAATAAGGGCTTTTCTTACTCGCTGACTGGGGCGCAATTGCAAGGCTTTGGTATCGATAACTGACTAAGCCAAAAAGCGCTATTCTTGATATCGCCGATTGAGCCCTGTTGTAATATAAGATTCTGTTTTCATTTAATCCAGCGAAGGTGGGAGGGTTCATAGGAAAATCATGAACGTGTCTCAATAAGGGAGCTCGGACTCTTGACGTTTGTACTTAAAAAGCAGAATGAATATAAGATATAGTGTGGGGCCTCCTGGGTCGAAAAGCACAGCGTCCCAAAAGACATACATGCCATAAACAACAAAATCTCCTGGAACACTACAAGCTTGCTTTGCACAAGTAGCGCCACCCGCTTCATTCTCTTGGTTGACGCTTCATTCTCTTGGTTGAATAGACGCTGACTCCCCCCTATACTATAACACTATAACGGCTGCTCCATCTTCGTTCTATTGCTCGCTACGTAACCTTGAGGCCCCTGAACTTCCTTTCACACAAAATGCTTTTCCTTATGGCTTTAGGCGATCTTAGATTAAGAAAATTCATCCTTCCCCAAGATATACAGGAATCTCTTTCTCCCTTCCTTGTCCAAGACCGAAAGACAGGCAGATAGCTTCTCCTTGCTTGAGTCGCACAGCATCCTTGATTGGTGAGGTTAGACAGTCAGTCGGACTTCCTTGATTGGTTCGTGGAATGAAAGGAAAGGAATGAAAGGAAAGGCTATTAGGGTAGGTGAGAATATCAAAGGGTTCTGTTCTCTTTCTCGGAGGCCCATTGGAGAAATCTCTGCAAGAACCTATCCCACGTGAGGGATTTCTCGACCAATTAATTAGGTGGTCCGGGTGTAGGAAGGCTTGGCGGCCAAAGCCGATCGGCGAATTCTTCTTACTTGACTTGCACCTCAAAACCCACGCCTTCGATCGACCTGAGTTTTTTCAGGGAGTATGAAAATTCTTCTTTGGCCTCTCGTCGCCCATAATAGAATATGTCGATATTCGGTGTACATTAATAGATTTTGTCAATATTCAGTGTATTTATTTAGGATTGTATTTATGTCTTTGATTGTTGAGTCTCCTAGGTTTCTAGACTTTGAATCCTGCACTTTAGATTATTTGTATATATACTCTTGTATCTCAATTGATTAGGATCAAGGGATTGATTTCTATTATGGTATCAGAGCACATGGATATGGCTCAACCCACGTCGAGTACCCCGCCTCTGCCGTCACAGGAGTACTCTCCTTCGGACCTTGCTGCTGCTATGCAATCGGTGTCTCCGCAACCGCCTGATGATATGTGGTACATGGATACGGGGGCATCCGCCCATATGACATCGGACTCCGGTAAACTCACATCTTATTTGAATTTGAGCACACCTCGTTATATTATCGTTGGTAATGGTCATCGCATTCCTATTTTGGGTTACGGAACCACTTCCCTTAACCGTCCCCTTCCCCCTCTTAAACTCACTAATATCCTTCATGCTCCTGCCCTTGTTAAAAACCTTGTATCTGTCCGTCAATTTACTACTGATAACTCTGTTTCTGTGGAATTTGACCCTTTTGGTTTTACTGTGAAGGACTTGCGGACGGGGACCCAACTTATGAGATGCAATAGCAGCGGTGATCTTTACCCTCTCACCTCTCACCACACAGTTCGCTTTTCCCCTACTCATGCCCTCTCAGCTGTCACTCCGTCCCTTTGGCACTCTCGTCTCGGCCATCCAGGGCCATCCATTTTGTCTACCCTTCGTTCTAATAAACTTATTTCTTGTACTCGTACGCCTAGTTCGAAATTTTGTCATGCTTGTGAACTCGGCAAACATACTAAACTTCCTTTTTTCCGTCCTCTTCTACTACTTGTTTACCCTTTGATATTGTTCACAGTGATTTATGGACATCCCCTGTTTTGAGTAATTTGGGACATCGTTATTATTTACTTTTCCTCGATGATTTCACGAATTTCCTTTGGACGTTCCCTATTAAGCATAAATCTCAAGTCTTCTCCCTCTTTAAACAATTTCACACTCTCATTCTCACCCAATTTAATTACAAAATTAAAAATTTTCAATGCGATAACGGTCGCGAATTCGATAATAACTCCTATCACGCTTTTTTTCGCGACCATGGCATCCAATTTCGTCTCTCTTGCCCTCACACCTCTAGCCAAAACGGTAAAGCCGAGCGTAAAATCTGAACTATTAACAATACCGTGCGCACTCTCCTTGCTCACTCCCATGTCCCCCCCTCTCTCTGGCCCTATGCTTTAGCTATGGCCACTCACTTACATAATATTACCCCTAGTAAAGCTAACCATTTTGTGTCTCCTACTCAGAGTCTTTACCACAAAATTCCTTCATATACCCACCTTCGCGTCTTCGGATGCCTTTGCTATCCTCACATTCCCTCTACTTCCATCCACAAACTCGACCCTCGCTCAACTCCCTGTGTCTTTCTTGGTTTTCCCTCCGCTCACCGCGGCTATTTGTGTCTCGAGTTATCGTCCCGTAAAATTATTATATCTCGTCATGTCACATTCCACGAAACCGTCTTCCCTTTTCATAACCATCCGTCTCCTTCCCCTACCGCTTACACCTTTCTCGATCCTACTCCTTCCCCCTACCTCCAACACCACCTCACCCAAATCCATTCCCCTAACCCCACACCCTCCCCTTCCCTTAACCCCACCCCGTCCCCTTCCCCCAACCCCCTGCCTCCCTCCTCACCCATTCGCGTCTACACCCGTCGTCCTCGGCCTACCCCTACCACTGCCGAGCCTTCCCCTCCTGTCCAGCCCCCGTCTGCCCCTGACCAGCCTCCCCCTATCCCCTCTCCGGCTGCTGCACCGTCCTCCTCTTCCATCCCGTCATCCCAGCCCGCTGCTTCCTCCCCTCCCCTCTCTCCGCCCATGCGCACCCGCAGTAGCCACGGCATTTTTAAACCCCGTCACATCCCCTCCATGTGCATCACCACCGACCTCTCCCCTATCCCCACCAACCCTCTCGATGCCCTCCGTGACCCAAATTGGAAACGTGCCATGTCTGACGAATATGCTGCTCTAATTCAAAATAAGACGTGGGTGCTTGTTCCTCGGCCCTCTGATGCGAATGTTACTCGTTGTATGTGGCTGTTTAAACACAAATTCAAATCTAATAGTGAACTCGAGCGCTACAAAGCTCGCCTTGTTGTTAATGGCAGGTCGCAGCAGGTTGGCGTCGACTGTGACGAAACTTTCAGCCCGGTCGTCAAGCCTGCCACCATCCGGACCGTTCTGAGCATTGCTGTATCTAATCATTGGTCCATGCATCAGCTTGACGTCAAAAATGCTTTCCTTCACGGTCACTTGGCTGAGACCGTCTATATGCATCAACCTCCAGGTTTTCGCGACCGCACTCATCCCGATTATGTCTGTCTGCTACGAAAATCCTTATACGGTCTTAAACAGGCCCCTCGGGCTTGGTATCAGCGGTTTGCTACTTTTGTTGAAACGATTGGCTTCATACACAGCAAAATGGATCATTCCTTGTTCGTCTTCCATACTTCGCGTGCCACTGCTTATATACTTTTGTATGTTGATGATATTATTTTGGTTACTTCGTCCGATACTCTCAGAGATTCCATCATTGCTCGTCTTAAGACCGAATTCTCTATGACTGATCTTGGCCCCCTTAATTATTTTTTGGGCATCTTTGCTGCCCGTACTACTGATGGTCTTTTCTTGTCTCAGACAAAATATGCAGAAGAAATCCTGGCTCGTGCCCACTTGACCACCTGTAAGCCGTCCCATACACCCGTCGACACTAATGCCAAGCTCAGCGCCTCCTCTGGACCGCCTGTTGCCGATCCCACTCTTTATCGTAGTCTCGCCGGCGCCCTTCAGTATCTTACCTTTACTCGGCCGGACATCACATACGCGGTCCAACAAGTTTGCTTGTACATGCATGATCCTCGTGAGCCTCACTTCGCGGCCTTGAAACGTATACTTCGCTATGTACGTGGCACGTCCACCCACGGCATCCACCTTCGTCCGTCCACGTCTCGATCCCTCATTGCTTACTCTGACGCTGATTGGGGCGGCTGTCCTGACACACGACGTTCGACATCGGGTTATTGCGTCTATTTCGGTGACAACATTGTCTCCTGGTCTTCAAAGCGCCAACCCACCTTATCCCGCTCTAGCGCTGAAGCTGAGTATCGTGGCGTTGCGAATGCTGTCGCCGAGTCGTGCTGGCTGCGCAACTTATTGCTCGAGCTACATTGTCCGCTCTCCAAAGCCACCATGGTCTACTGTGACAATGTTAGTGCGATCTACTTATCCAGCAACCCTGTGAATCATCAGCGAACGAAGCACATAGAAATGGATATTCATTTTGTTCGCGAGAAGGTTGCCCTTGGTCACGTCCGTGTTCTCCATGTTCCCTCTCGATATCAGTATGCTGACATCTTTACCAAAGGGCTTCCCCGTGCGTTATTTGATGACTTCCGCTCCAGTCTCAATGTCCGTTCACCTCCCGTTTCGACTGCGGGGGTGTAATAGAATATGTCGATATTCGGTGTACATTAATAGATTTTGTCAATATTCAGTGTATATATTTAGGATTGTATTTATGTCTTTGATTGTTGAGTCTCCTAGGTTTCTAGACTTTGAATCCTGCACTTTAGATTATTATTTGTATATATACTCTTGTATCTCAATTGATTAGGATCAAGGGATTGATTTCTATTAGCCCACACCGAAACTTGGTTTCAGTATTTCTCTCATGCGTTGGCGCAGCACAAAAAGAATAGATATCTAGGGGTCTTCCAACGACAAGATTACTATCCAACAGTATCCCGCAGCGAACCTAGCTCTCTTCTTTTTCACATTATAAGAATAAGAAGAGCATTCTAAGCTTCTTTTCATTATATAATTAATTATATAAATATATATCTTATATCACCTCCAACAGTGTCTACTGGCCCCGAGTCTTCGAAAACCACCCACCGCTAGGCGTAGGGGTTGGCGTGAGCTAGACTAATGAATTTTCTTAATTTATTACTCCGCTTTGCTTCTTTATTTAGAGTTTCGCGGAGCTATTTGTGAAAAGACCTTGCGTCCAGTCGTCCAGACCTCACATGCACGTGTAATGGAGTTTGCTCACGAACAGCAGGAATGATCGAGAGACCTGCCAATGCCTTGTTGAAGATCTAATTTAAGAGAACTCAATCGAGTTCAAACAAATCCAAAGTTCAATTCTTCCGAAAAAAGATGCTTGAACGCTAGTGAAAGGGACGGCAGGCACGTGCCAGCCTTTGACTTTGCCTTTCTTTACTCTTTACTTTAATAAGAGATCTTGCTATATTCAAATTTTGAGTATATTGACCGTATCCGAGTGACGGACGAATACGTTGAACCTTGGCGAAATAACGTGTCTCTTGGCGAAATGTCATTTCAATATAACTACCCCGTTGTTATGTTGTCTATAAATAGTCGGTCGATGTAATTTCATACTATGCAATTCATTAATACAATTACACTTATGTGATTTACATTTGTGTAATTTAACATGGTATCAGAGCCATTGTGCTCTTGAGACCTATAAAAATTTCGCTGCGTACAAACATTGCATTAAAACTGACGGTAATTCTGTCCAACATGGCTACATATACATGAAAAGCAAGTTATGCATGCTTAATAAAATCTTCAAGGCACTACGGTACTTTGCAAACAAGTACAATAAGGAGAATACGGGTTTGTGTTAATGTCATTGTTTTTACAAGAATTGCATCAAGATTTTACAATTGCCGCCTAATTGTCATGGAAATTGAGAAAGCCATGACCATATATAATGGCAGTCGCAATCTACAAAGATGGCCAAATAAATTGGTCTATCTCAGTTTATCAAATTAGTGTTATAACCACATTTATAATCTTCAGGATTTAATGTGGTCGAGAACACGTTTCTCGTAAGTGAAGAAAAAGAAAATCAGTGGGTTTGAGAAGAAATGTGCTCCCCACTTGACAAAAATCTAAGGTCCGAAAAGGACGTTTTTAGGGTTCGAAAATAACGACGTTCCCCTGAAGAAAATATGTCGAGATTCGAAAAGAATGGCGTTCCTCGGTCCAAAATAATGATTTTTTTTTATTTTTTATTTTTTATTTTTATATATATTACTTTGCAAACTCATGGAAATTTTTCCAAATTGCCATGAGTTTGAGGGGGGTATTGGAATAAATTAACGGTATCGAAGTGTACGGAGTAGTACTTGGAACCTCGGCGAAACAATGTATCTCTTGGTGAAGCATCACTTCGATATAACCACCCCGCCATTAAGTTGTCTATAAATAGAAGTTCGATGTAAAACTATAGTTATGCAATTCATTAATAATTATTACACTTGTATAATTTACGTTTGTGTAATTTTGATTACCGACTTCCTTGAGACCGTGACTTTACACTCAAAAATTCAAGAATGAGCGATCCTGATACTGATGCTACATTTTGTTATTTCAGATCAATTATAAAATTGGTTGACACATTCAGCATTACGCAAGTTTTCTCTTGCTGTTCGAAGACTGCTTATGACCTCGGTTATCTTCATACGGCATTGTGGCAAATGGTTAGAGCATGCGACACCAACACTAATCATGGAGACCATGCATTTGACTCTTTGTTCCGCCATGTCTTGAATTGCCCTTCTATTGTCGACTTCTTCAACAATATCAACGTCTTCAAGGGTTGGGTCTACAATTTGCAAGACTTGATCAGGTAATGCTGCTTCTGCATACATATGAAGATTAAAATCTTCCCGGAACATATTATCTGTTGGTCTCTTTCCTGTCATGAGTTCAAGTATCACTGTTCCGTAGCTGTAGATGTCACCATCTACTGACGCTTCACTTCCAAGCCCATACTCTTAAGAAATAAAAAATTACGAAGTTTAGTAGCAGATCTGAGAAGAAACAAAGCCAATGCTGACTATTGTTAGATTCTCGATTGTAGTTCTTAATTTTGACTATTTGCACGCTAAGCATGCTGTCAAGAAACCAAGTGACTTTTAACGCTAGGACGTAAATTTAAAATTGGATTGATCATATGCTATTTAAGAAGGGCACATAGTTGAGTTAGTCTTAGTGCTTCATTCCATTATATTCAATTCCCTCTTTTTCGCCAAGATTAGACATGCTAGAGGATGATGCTATAAATAAGATTTGTTACCTGGAGGAGCGTAGCCGATAGTTCCTTTGACGCCAACTGAGCTACTTTGATTTAGGCTTCCAGGAGCGTAGCCCGAAATCTCCAACATGAGCAACCATGTCATCATCAAGGAGTATATTGCTTGGTTTTAGGTCACAAAGCACAATTGGAGTCTCGTTCTCATGGTGAAGGTAATTGAGTGCGTAAGCCACATCAATTGCTATGTCCATCCTTTTAAGAAGGGTTAACTTTCCAGCTTCATGTAAACATTTGTCAAGACTACCTTTGGGCATGAACTCATAAACTAGGGCTTTGAAATCATTCCTCTGAAAATCTGTACTCGAGCAGACTGTGATTATCTTCAGTAAGTTACGGTGGCGAGTATTCCTTATGGCGTTGCATTCTGTCATGAAACTCTTTGTAGCACCTCGTTGTTGTAGATTGAGTACTTTAACGGCAACCATCTTTCCATCCAAGACCCCTTTGAATACCCTCCCAAAAGCACCTGCTCCAAGTAGATTTGACGAAGAGAATTCATCCGTCGCTTTGAGTAGCATGCTATATGACACTTTTAAAAATTCTTCCCCCATTGTCGTGATAGAAGGCACAGAATCCCTTTTCTTTCTTCTCATTGCTAAATATGTTGTAGGGGAAAATGGGTTAGTTGTAATGAGGTGAAGTTAGTTACATTTGGGTCAAAGTTTGTTATGAGAAGGTCAAAGATAGTTTAAATACTTGATAAGCATTGTACTTAGAATTCATGAAGAATAATAATACACAACTTCTTCTCTATCTTTATTCTACTATCTCTCTTTTACTCCTCTCAAACTCCACCATTGTTGTTGAGTAGAAAGCTCGAACTTCTCGTAATTGAGCAGGTTCCTGGGTTCTACAACATTGGTATCAACTATCCCTTCGATTCCTGGCGATTTTCGGGTGATTCCTCTGTGTATTTCTCCGCCGCGTATTTCTCTGCCTTTGATCAAGATTCAATTTCTCTGCATCACTTTCACTCACAACCCTAAAATTTTCCCCAATTTTTACAATTCCCAGAAAATCCCTAAATTTTCCCAATTCTTGCAATTTCCAGAAAGCACCCTAAATTCTTCAATTTCGTACTCCACCTTCAACAAAGACCACCATGGAGGATCGAATCAATAACTTGGAGCAACGAATGGAAGAACAACATCGTCGATTACGGGCGCAATTACTTGATCGAAACAGGGCTATGGAGGAACATTTGGATTAGTTGCTGCAGTTCTGACGAAATTGGGGGAAATTCGAATTATCCTCGTTCTTCCACCAAAACTTTGAAGCAGTTTGGGTATGTTCCTACAATCGATTTTCCTGCTTTCAATGGTGAAAATTCCAGATTTTGGATTCAAAGGTGTGAGAACTATTTCAATCTTTTCAAAATTCCCGATGACCAAAAGGTTGATTTAGCCTCAAATCACATGATTGGTATAGCAAAGTCGTGGTTTAATGCGTATATTGCAGCTAGGGTTTATGTGTCTTGGTTAACATTTGTACTTGATGTTTGTGCCCATTTTAAAAACGAATTGGGGGTGAATGTGGTGGAACGATTCGATATGTTGACACAAACTGAACTTGTTGGTGAGGAAGATGACGAGATGGTCTTTGTACAAGTCTCGAAAGAGGGATTAGAGTACACAGAAGTGAACCTCATGGCGAGGCACTGAATTTTGACGCACAAAACCTGTTTCAAGAAATGTCTGCATCTGATTCTCACAGTCTGCAGAAAAGTGAAGCTGAGTATGGTACAAATAAGCTGTTTGAGGAATTGCCATGTTCAATTTCAAGCCCAAATGATGGCGACACTTTGGGCGAACAATGTGGTTCGACTTTTCAGTTAACATTTAATGGGGTCACTGCTCATAGGGTGAGTCTTGCGGAAAATGAGTTCGTTTGGCGTGATCGAAAGTCTGCTCAAAACACTTTCAATGATAGCAGGGATAAAGTTTTCAGTTTTGGAAACCGACAATCTTCACCGACGGTAGCATGTTCCCCGATTGTTGCTCTCTTTGATGAGGCTCTTGTATGCTTACACGATGTTGTTTTGCTTGGTGTTGGGGATATAACTAGCGGAAGAGCGGCAGTGCTTTTTGTTTTTGATCCGGGTGGTCTATGGATTACGTGCATTTTTTTCCGTTTCTTTGCTGAGACTTGAGGACAAGTCTTGTTTAAGGGGGAAGGAATGTTGTAGGGGAAAATGGGTTAGTTGTAATGAGGTGAAGTTAGTTACATTTGGGTCAAAGTTTATTATGAGAAGGTCAAAGATAGTATAAATACTTAATAAGCATTGTACTTAGAATTCATGAAGAATAATAAAAAAACACATTCATTTCTCTATCTTGTTTACTCTTTCTCTCTGAGGATCCCAGTCCAGTCCTAGGCACATCATTCGTAGTCGCAGTTTCCACCCGTTTTTATAGCCAGGCTGGTAGAAGCCACCTGGGCCAAGACCAAGTTCCCGACATTTCCTGATTATTGAAACCTTAAAAAACGTCCAAAGAAAGAAAGTGTAATGAGGTTATTGTTGTAGGGGAAAATGGGTTAGTTGTAATGAGGTGAAGTTTAGAGAGAGAAAGAGTAAACAAGATAGAGAAATGAATGTGTTTTTTTTTATTATTCTTCATAAAATGTATGTAAGCTGTACATTGTGTATTTATACTACTTTGACCTTTTCATAACAAACTTTGACCCAAATGTAACTAACTTCACCTCATTACAACTAACCCATTTTCCCCTACAACAAGCTTCGATTGATTAATTCATTCGATTCGATTGGGTTCAATTTCAGCGTACAAGATGTTATAAATTTGAACTTCATTCGATTCGATTCGATTGATTCAATTCAATTGATTGATTCACTCATTTCAATTCGATTCACTGATTCGATTGATTCGATTCGATTCAATTTCTAAAAGTCAGAAAGAAACGAGGCCCACTGTAGTCTGTACATTGCAATCATCCAAGCCCAAACATAAACCACTTTTTAGGTATAAGTGTATGACCACTTTCTTTTGATTTACTATATTCCTCCATTCCACTCAATTGTATACCTTATGTTTTGCGTTTCGCACACGAGTACAAGAGGTGACAAGAATTTAAGTTAATGAAATTACTTATAATACACTTGAGGCCATATCTGAAAAGGTTGAAGGTATTTGGTTTGTACAATAACAAATAGTATACGTACACCGTTGAGAAAATTTCAACATTTAAGTGGAACAAATGAATAGTCTTTTTTTTTTAATTTATATTTACTCTATCCTCTTTGCAATTGATTCATTTTCATCTTCGGACACAACGTTGTGAAACTATTAATTTTTTTTTTTTTTTTTTTTTTTGGATCGTAGAAATGATGCTGATCCAGGAAGCTCTAGTTTTCCAATTGATGGAGTTCGAGATCTGACCATAGGTGAATTGTGATGTACTATTTAACCTCTTTGATGCAAAATTGTATTTACTTCATTAGTTTGATTGACTATTCTATGTTGGCCATGCGTTTAGAGTTATGAGCTATGAATTCGTTGCTAAATTTTTACATGGTCGGGCAAAATTTTCCAACTCAAATAGAGGCCGGATACAAATGACAGATTTTAGCGGTCCAACCACATTGAAATCATTCCTAATGAAAAAATGCATGCAATGGCAAAATTTGAAAAGCACCAACTTTTATAATTTTCGGTAATATGTAGTTTTAGATATTAACTTTGCAATATGTGCCTTGGTAAGTATGTAGTGCCATCATGTCCCATTTGGACTTGAATAGAGGATGTACTGTTTAACTTTGGCAATAGCAAAGCTACGTAGACGCAATGATACAGAAAATTGGATACGAATAGAAAATTGCTGATCAGTAATTGAGCTTTATCATTATATAAATAGTCGCAATAGAAACATTTGTATACAAGAATTAATGTATCTATGATCTAAAGTGAAAGATTTGGGATTTTATAGTGGTTTATATAATCTGTGAGTAGAAACAACTGATATGATGATTGATCAATAATAGTATTGGCTTGTGCGTTCAGCATTGTAATGGTTTTCTCTTGCTGCTCGGAGGCTGCTTATTGCGTCAGTTATCTTCATTCGTTCTCGCGGGAAATGGTTGGAGCATGCCACACCAACACCAACCATGGAGTCCATGCATTTGACTCTTTGTTCAGTCGTGTCTTGGATTGTTCTTCTACTGTCAACTTCTTCAGTAATACTTACCAGTGCTGGGTCAACAATTCCAAGGCTTTATCAGGCAATGCTGCTTCTGCATACATATGAAGGTCGAAACCTTCCTGAAACACATGGTCAGTTGGTCTCTTTCCCGTCACTAGTTAAAGTAGCACTATTCCTAGTCCATACTCTAAAGAAAAGAATTTAAAACACAGAGTTTAGTAGCCGAACATGAGAAGAAATGAATTAGCTGTGATCAGGTTCTTGATTTTCGTAAAATTAGCTTTTGACCGTGTGCATATGCTACACAAGAATATAAGAATTAGAACTGTAGACATTGATATGGTGCCATTGAGTGATATCGAATTTCAGCACTACCTACCTTCTCACATGTTTAATGTGGTCCTAAAAATTGGAGAGTGTATATCAAAAACTTGTTAGGGGAGGTATTGCCTCTAATTGCCGCCATTTCATTTTTATGCGAAATATGTTGAGTTGGCTGTTTAAACCTCTAGCATGAAGGCGAAGGCAGTAGGCAGTTTTCACAATTTTTTTTTTTGTCAAGAAATGTTCCATCCTCAAAATTAGGTCAATGTATGACTCTTAAGTCGAAAAGTTCTGCAAGTTTGAGTGATTGCAACCATTTTGTAAATGTTTTGAGGGCTGCGGCATCGTAGGTATGCAGTGACGGCCATATTCATGCCATAGAAGTCGAGATTTAACCATGAATAGGGATACCATGATGACGACTAAGACCGCTGTTGTGTACCCTGGTTGGGGTGGTTATCTTTGGGTTGTGCGTTGTACAGTCTTGGAAGATTTCACCTGATATTTTAGTCCAGTCAACGGGCTTCAAAGTCTGGCATTTAACTTGTTGTTGGATTGCCTATTTTGAGGATGTAATGAGCAAAGGTCCTACCTATGTAGAGCAAAACATGGGAAGAAAAGTCCAAATATGAGGCATATGTTATGTGGTTACCATTTAGTGCCCTCTATGTAAATTCCTTTTTTTCTTAACAACCTAACAAACAATCCTTTTCTGCAGTCAACTTTCCGATGATGACATGAAAAGATATATTGTGGACACAATTCGATAATGGACTTATTCCACGCAACCAGCTTGACCCGGAGTCTACTTGGCCTGGGACGGCTGAAGAAAAGTCCGTCGTATCGATTTGTCTGAACTCTTAGATGATGACGCGACCTCGGTCCACTTACGACGACCCTTCTTGTATTCTTCTACTTGACTAAGAGACCTCTGATGTTAATGTGTTTAAAAATGCCTTCATTTGGCAATGACTCCTTAGAAAATGATAATTGACTCAATTTATTAGTCTTACTGACATTTGTGAATAATGACTGTGGAAGTGCATTTTCTGCACTACTGATGTAATGATTTCTGACTTGTGACATTCTTAGCTTTCCATGAACGATAAATTGGTTTGTTTAAACATTGAGCAGGTGGTGAAGGCATCCTCTGTCGACTTAGAAGTTTCTCGACAATCAGTTTTGCGGGAATCGTCTTGATATTGTGTCATGAAAGCACATTCCAACTGCTTTGTAAATATTATGATGTTGGCGCTTCATTTGGGAGCTCTGTTGACTGGTTTTCTCTGCAAAAGTCTCGACTGGACCATGACAATTAGTGCCGTGGGCTTCAGACCAATACTCTTTATTTCATTAGAATTCATGTCGTTGTATGGTGTGTTGTTCGTCTTTTGAATTCACCTCTTCGGAAATGAAAACAAAAGATAGAACAATTTTCTTTCATTTGGTATTTTGGTCGAAATTCTTTGACTTCTCGAGATTAATAAAATCCTTCATGATCAAGCAAACAAAACTGCACCGACGATAGTGGTGTGAGAGCTTTTTGCAACTCTGAATTGCACTCATCAACCCCAAAACTTCAGCAACTATTTAGGTACAATCCGCCGTTTCTTGTAAATTATTGTTATCATTATCATTATATCATTTTCAATTGATTTGAGGTGATTCTATACTCCTACAATTTGATTGATTTTCATTCTTGTGCACAATGTGGTGAAATTAGTTTTATCACCTTTTATTTTTCGGTTATCGTATGGTAAAAATGATGCAAAAATTTGTCGTTCTATAATCAAAGTAATTTGTGATTATGTCTGACTATATATATTGAATTACTTTCTAGCAACATCTGTGAAAAATTGCTCCATTATTGTTACTTCATCACCAAATTAAAATGTTCTAGAAAATACGGGTATTACGGGTTTCCCCCCAAGAAACGAATTTCGTCACCAAAGTTTAAACTATATACGAACGAATGATCATGCCTTGGAGTGTATTTTTATTTAAAAATTCGTGGTAGTTAAAATTATGCGAATTGTTCCATGTGTGTGGGTATTGTCGATTTGTGCCACATGGGTAGAATTACACCGATGCAATATTAAGTTTGAAGGTTAGAGGGCTACTCCTCTTATCACCATTTGGTTTTATGTCAGGAGTCGGAACACATGTTATGAAACGTATGATAACCGATAATAGTGGAGTTTGGGGTCAGTAAAGCTACACACTGATAAATGGTAATCTTTAAAAATGTTTGAGATTCTAACAAAGGCGAGTAGCTCCAACTATCCCTCACTCCGCCATTGATTGGTTACAATGTAAAGTAGTTTAGTTTCCGAGTTCGTGGAGTTGCTATGGGGATAATTGTGAAGTATTATTGTACAATACATACTCTGTGTATCTTAAGAAAGTCTATAGCTTATTATTCATAGTATACAAACATTGTGAAGTATTATTGTACAATATATAGTCTGATTTTGGACAATTACATATGAAATCTGTGAAAGGTGACCACAGCTGATGTTATGGCATGTTATCCAGTTGTCAGACATAGAATCGACTCCTGCGTTCAGCCCTGAGAAGGTTGTCTCTAGCAGCTTGAAGCCTGCTTATGACATCAGTTATCTTCATTCGTTCATGAGGCAAATGGTTGGAGCATGCCACACCTACACTGACCATGGAGAGGATGCACTCGACTCTTCTTTCAACTGTGCCCTGGACTGACCTTCGATTGTCGACCTCTTTAGTAATATCATTGTTTTGAAGCGTTGGGTCTACAATCTGCAAGACTTGATCAGGTAATGCCGCTTCTGCATACATATGAAGGTTGATATTTTCCTCGAACATTTGATCAGTTGGCCTCTTGCCTGTCACTAGCTCAAGTAGCACTGTTCCGTAGCTGTAGACGTCACCATCCGCGGAAGCTAAATTTCCTAGTCCATACTCTTTAGGCAAGAATTTAAATAAGTTAGGAGCTACATATGACGATATCCTGCAGTCAGTTTCTTGATCGTCGTAATTCAAACTTTCGTCTTCTGTGATGCTAGTTCATAAAATATAAAAAGCGCACATACATTACTTCACTTTCGTCCATTCCATTACATCAAGAAGCCAAAGAATAGAAAATTCTTGGCTCTATTTGACGCCATTACTAACATTCATGTACTATATAATTTTAAAGTTAAAAAAGCTAGACTTACCAGGAGCAGCGTAGCCAACAGTTCCTTTGACGCCAACAGAGCTGCTCTGATTCACGCTTCCTGGATGAGCAAAAAATTTTGCAAGCCCAAAATCTCCAACATGGGCGACCATGTCATCATCAAGGAGTATATTGCTTGGTTTTAAGTCACAATGCACAATTGGAGTTTCATTCTCATGGTGAAGGTAGTTGAGTGCATGAGCCACATCAATCGCTATTTCCACCCTTTGAAGAAGGGTCAGGTTTCCAGCTTCGTGTAGCCATCTCTCGAGATTTCCTTTGGGCATGAACTCATAAACTAGAGCTTTGAAATAGTCCCCCTTAAAATCAATACTTGAGCAGACTGTGAATATCTTCACTAGATTTCGGTGACGAGTATTCCTCAGGACCTTGCATTCTGCCATGAAACTCTTTGTAGCACCTCGTTGCTGTAAGTTGAGTACTTTAACCGCAACCATCTTACCATCTAATACCCCTTTGAACACAGTCCCGAAAGTACCCGCTCCAAGTATATTTGATGAAGAGAATTCTTCTGTTGCTCTGAGTAGCATGTTGTAAGACACTTGTAAAAATCCTTCTCCCATAGCTAAGTTTGAAGAGATGGAATCCCGTTTCTCTCTTCTCCTTGTTACAAACAACCACATGGCCGTCGTCAGCAATAAACCAAGTGCACAAACTATTGCTATTGTGAGTTTGAGGGCAAGCGACATTCTTCTTCTGGTCTTCCTCTTCCCTTGCTCCATGCATCTTTGCAAGTGTAGCTGTTGGATGCCTCCGCAAAGCCTACTGTTTCCGACAAGTGACACTCCACTTATATTTGTGTAAATTCCCTTCTCGGGAACGCTTCCCTCAAAATTGTTATAAGATAAGTTCAGGTTGAACAAGGGAAATTCAGAGAAGTAACTTGGAATTGGACCAGATAGTTTGTTACGAGAAAGGTCAAGTGTCTGTAGACTAGACAAAGCACTGAATGATGAAGGAATAGATCCAATGATGGAATTACCTCTTACATTCAAGTACTGAAGGGCTGAGCATTTACCAAGGCTATTTGGGAGTTCACCTGAAAACTTGTTTTCTGATGCATCAATTCCCACTATATTGATTTGGTTGCTGATATCTTGGGGTAAAGATCCTGTTAGATGATTCTGAGACAAATCCATTCGAACAAGATGAGGCAATCCTCCAAAGAGGGCGTTGGGTAAACTTCCACTGAGGTTATTATTTGATAATAACAAGTATAATAAGTTTTGGCAGTTACCAAGGTTTGAAGGTATGCTACCATACAAGTTATTGTCGTCTAAATAAAGTATCGTCAACTGAGATAAATTTCCAAGGGAGTTTGGAATTCTGCCAGTTAATTTGTTTGAGCTAAAAGCAGTTATCCCTAGTTTATGGAGATTTCCGATCTCGTTAGGGATAGTCCCTGTCAATTCATTGTCAGACAGATATAGGAAAGCGAGGCTGCTGAGATCACCAATACCTGAAGAAATCTCTCCAGTGACTTGATTTTGACTTATATCGAACCAGTCTAATGTTTTTGAGAGATTTGCTACAGATTTAGGGAAAGTTCCAGTGAAGTTATTTGCCTGCAACTGTAAGTATTGCATTGTGCTGGAGTTGGCAAGTGTGGTAATGAAATTAATGTCACCTTTGAGGTTCATGGACGAGAGGTCTAAGTCAAGTAAGTTCTGAAAATGTCGAAAATCTAGCGGCTCACTGCCTGTGAATTTGTTACCACTTAATTCTAGATGTTGGAGACTTGTGAGGTTTAAAAAGGTGATTGGAAATGGCCCTGTTAAGAAGTTGAGGGAAAGGCTTAAAAATTGCATTTGAGGAAGTTTGAGGTGCATATGTGGTGGGATATTTCCTTCAAGTCGGTTGAGGGACAAATCTAAAGCCTGAAGAGATGAGAGATTCAATATAAATATAGGAAATTTGCCCGATAGATTATTTACAAAACAATCAACAATTGTTAGATTTTTCATTGCAGCAACACTGTCAGGTATAGTTCCTGTGAATGCATTGTAATCAGCATATATTTCCTCTAAGGAGGTAAGGTTCTGAATGACAGAAAAAAGAGGTCCACTCATATCAGTTTTACTAAGGTTTATGATTTTGAGCTTGGACAAGGCTCCTAATTCCTTTGGAACATACCCTCCTAGTTGGTTCCTAAATAGAGACAGATATTCGAGGCTAAGGCAACCAGATAAGTTGGACGGAATTCCGCCAACAAGTGTGTTGTTCTTCAAATACAAACTTTTTAGCCTGAACAGACGGCCAATTTCTGATGGAATCGTGCCATGAAGACTGTTATTATAAAGTGCTATTTCTTGGAGGAAACTAAGGTTTCCAATGAAAGGCGAGATTGTTCCTGACAATCCTCGTGAGAATAGCTCTAATTCTGTTACCCTTCTATGTCTATGCCCACAGGTAACTCCCTCCCAATTGCAGTGGTGAAGTGAGTGATTCCATGAGCTCAAAACGCCGTCATGGTCCACTAGCCGACTCTTTATGGCCAATAAAGCAGAATGATCTGTTTCATTCCCTGGATAATCAATATTGCCCGCTGCAATTGTTGATTTTACATGCTGAAATATTGTCGCAAGGACAACAAGGTAGAGTATTCTAGCTCTCATACTTTTGGTTTTTTTGGGCTTATTTTTTTGTGTGTTGAGTTTGTTTGTCATTTCGTAGGTTTGTTCCATTATATAGATGAGATGTGCTTAGTGTAGATTAAAGATCGGTTTTGACTATTCAAGTTTGTTTTACAATAAGCATGACTATAGACCTGTCAAAACTCGACCTGTCCCGCAAACCCAACCCGACCCGGCCTTTTTTTTTAGGGTCAAGACCCGTAAATTTTGACGCGTGACCCGAAATGACCTGTCAATTTAGGGTCAAGACCAGACCCGAACCGTTTGACCCGATGGATCAAGTGTAATTTTGTGTAAAAAGACTTTTTGAACCTATAAATTAATATTTTTTGAAAATAAATAATTTAATATTAATAATTATTACAACCTAAATATTATAAGTTGAAATATCAAAATGATATTGAAAATTATGGTTGAAATATTATAATTATATTCATAAATAGACTATTTTAATTTTTTAAATTACAAGAATGAATAAATATCAACTTTGGTATTACATATGTACAAATAAAATATGTCGATGATGTAAAATAACAATAAAATAATTATTTTTAATTGAAAAAATAATTAAAAAAGGGTGCGAAAAACGTATTTCTGACCCAAAACCAACCCGACTTGTAGTTGAGCGGACCCGTATTGACCTGACCCGTACTTTGACCCGACCCGTATAACCCGACCCCGACCCCGACCCGTTTGACAGGTCTAAGTATGAGACATGCCTATTATAAATCATCTGTGCTAGAGCCCATAGAGGTAGGTTTTAACCATTCTAGAATCAAGGTAGTTTTACAACCATCCATTTTGAACGAAGCCAAACATGTCAGATAAAACAGTCTAGAATTGTAGACATTGATATGGCGCCATTGAGTGATATCGAATTTCAGCACTACCTTCTCAACACATGGGTGAGGTACATCGATCGGATTCCCTTGTCTTACTATAAATGGAGCCTTTGAGACGCTAAAAAGTACACTATGCTGCTATCGTAGGTGCAAGAATCTTGACTGACGACGTTAAACACCATAAAGACGTTGTGGACTCAGTTTGATAGTGGACTTATTCAAAGGTTAATTTAGCTTGACTAGTAGTCAACTTGGCTTTGGATGGCTGAGGAAGACCCCTTCGTACTCTTCTACTATGTTTAATGATGATGCGACCCATGACGACTTAGGACGACACCTCTTGTACTCTTTTACTTGACTATGAGTAGATGCCGGAATGACTCAAGTTCATAGTCTACTGACACTAATGACTGTGGATAGTCCCTGTCAATTCATGTTATGATGGTCGGCGCTTCATTTGGGAGCTGTGTTGACTGGTTTTCTCAGCGAAAGCCACGACTGGGCCGTGACAACCAGTGCCGTGGACTTTGCAGACCAATACTCCTTATTGCATTAGAATTCATGTTGTTTTATGGTGTGATGTTCATCTTTTTATTTCACCTCCTCGGAAATGAAAACAAAAGATAAAATAATATACTTTCATTTCGTATTTTGGTCGAAATTCTTTGACTTGTTGAGATTATTAAATTCTTCTTTTTAAAGATAGGATGTATCTATACTGTTAATTAAATAAATTTTACATGAAGAAGATTTTGCTCAACATGTTCTATTCGTTTCTTTAGATACCGATAAACAATGTTTTATACGATTTATGTTTCTTTCTTCTTCTGGTGATGAAAAAAAAAATAAGAACTCGACTAATGTTCTCAATTATCTCAACATTTTTCATAAAATTTTAACATTTCATCACAGGTTTTTTTTGACAAAATAGTTTGTTTTAGACTCAATGATATTTTTTTTGCCAAAATTTTAACATTCTGCCAGTTAATATGTTTTAACTTTTTAATGTATCAAATTTCGTATCAAACGTATTGAGATATCCTAAATGGGGATATAAAGCTCGAGCTCGAGATTCAAAAATATTTTTATACGCTGAACTTGAACTACTATTTCAAAAACTCGTCGAACTTGAGTGAACTCAGTATCGGCGACTCGTTGCCACCCCAGCCCTTTCTAAGGGGGAGTAATAATTATTTCTTACGGATAAAACGATAAATTAGACCAACATATTTACATAGTCAAATACAGTAATTATTTTTCTCAATTGCTCATTTAAAAGTAAAACGGTCGGTAAATAAATCTTATGGACTAACATCATATACTCGCCATTATTTTGGTACAATCCGCCATTATTTCTCTTCTGTTAATCTTATTTTGATTTATTGTTATTATTTTTTGGAATTCAGTGACTACCGCGAAAATATATATGTTGGTTCCGTTAGCTTAGCTTTCCGTGTATATTGAATGGCCAATTGGCCAGTTAAAACCTCTAGCAAGAAGGGGAATGCTCTAAGCAGTTTACACAATTTTTTTTATTAAGAAAGGTTCCATCCTCGAAATTTAGGTCAGATTTGACACGTTTCATAAGTTGCGGTAGAAATCATATCGCAACCAGTTTGTAAATGTTTTGATGACTGTGTCATCATACGTATGCAGTGACTGCCATATTCATGCCATAAAAGTTGAGATTGAAATATTGAACCATGATTTGTGATACCATGGTTCGGGGTGGTTAGCTTTGGGTTGTGCATTGTACAGTCTTGGAAGACTTCATCTGATATTTTAGTCGAGTCAACGGGCTTCAAAGTCTAGCATTTAACTTGTTGCTGGATTGCCTATTTTGAGGATGTAATGAGCAAAGGTCCTACCAATGTAGAGCAAAACATTGGAAGAAAAGTCGAAATATGAGGCATATGATATGTGGTTCAGAGTGCAGTTTTCTTTAACTGTGAAATCTTCAGCCGTTACCAATCAGTGCTCTCTACGTAAATCCTTTTTTTTTTCGCAATAACCTGACAAACAATTCTTTTCTGCAGTCAACTCGGCGATGATGACATATGGAAAGATACATTGTGGACACAATTCGACAATAGACTTATTCCGTACAACCGAGCTTGACCCGCAGTCCACTTCGAAGAAAAGTCCGTTGTATCGATTTGTCTGGACTCTTAGATGTTGACGTGACCTCGGTCCACTTACGACGACCCCTCTTGTACTCTTCTACTTGACTAAGAGAAGACTCTCCAATGTTGATGTGTTTTAAAATGCCTTCAGTTTTTGACAATGACTCCGTAGAAAAGGGTATTTGACTCAAGTTATTAGCTTTACTGACATTGCTGAATGGTGATTCTGGAACTGCATTTTGTGCTTTACTGGTGTAATGATTTATTGATTCTGGCTTGTGGCATGCTTAGCTTTCCATGAATGGTAAATTTGTTTGTTTAATCATTGAGCAGGTGGTGAAGGCATTGTCCGTCGACTTAGAAATTTCTCGACTTTCAGTTTTGGGGAAATAATCGTCTTCATATCGGGTCATGAAAGCACACTTCAACTGCTTTGTAAATGTTATGATGACCGGCGCTTCATTTGGGAGCTGTGTTAACCAGTTTTCTCAGCAAAAGCCGCTACTGGACCGTGACAACCAGTGCCGTAGGCTTTACTGACCAATACTCCTTATTTCATTAGAATTCATGTCATTGTACGGTGTGATGTTCATCTTTTGATTTCACCTCCTCGGAAATGAAAACAAAAGATAAAACAATCTACTTTCATTTGGTATTTTGGTCGAAATTCTTTGACTTGTCGAGATTAATAAAATCTTCTTTTTTACAATAGGATGTATCTCTACTTATCTTAATTAAATAAGTTTTACATAAAGAAGATTTTGCTCGACATGTTTCTATTCGTTTATTTAGAAACTGATAAATACTGTTGTTTATACAAATTATTTTTCTTTCTTCCGGTGATTGAACACAAAAAAAAAAGTACTCGACTAATGTTATCAATTATCTTAACATTTTTCAAAAAATTTTACATTTCATCATAGGTTTTTTACGATAAATATAGGCGGAACTACTATATGGGCCATATGGGCTATAGCCCAGACAACTTTTCAGATTAAAAATATTTGTGTCCATAATAAACCCGATCAATTGTTGGTGGTTGAGTTGGTATGACTTTGCTTTGAGGTGTGAGAAGTCACAACTCACAAGTTCTACTCTTTAGAAGGTCATTTTTGGTTTGTTGACCTTTCTTTATTTGATCCATTTATTTTGTTCATTTTGAATTAAAGTTTCAAACCATAATATATCATAGAATGTGAACAATTTTTATTAGAACTATGGTTTTAAAATTTCTTAATAAAAAAATGTAATTCAAATTCAAATTATGTTTCAAACAATAATATTCATGTGCTTCGTATAAATTAATGTAATTACCGTAAAAAAAAAAAAAAAAAAAAAAAAAAAAAAAAAAAAAGTCACCTCTAAAAGTAGTGAAAAGCAAATGGTAGAACTAGAATTGAACATAACAGGAAAAATGTTATCGACAAATATAATATGTGTATCATTGTGAAGAATTTTTATTGATACACATGTTATGTCTCATATCGGTTTCGGAAGAGAGAGTACATTAGTGCTACTGAATTAATTGGCAATTGATGTATGCAATCGAATTGAATAATTGTACAATTTTTCACAAGGAGGTCAATCCATTATCCATCTTATTTTATAATATTTTCATTTATCACAAGTGCAAGAGTTACTAATTCTCAAAAAAAAAAAAAAAAAAAAAAAAAAAAAGCTTCTAAAAAATAATAAATATTGTATCAATATAATCTACTAAAATCATTTTCAAAATAACATCTTATAATTTAAAATTAGACAATTAAAGGATATGGACGAGTTAATGAATAAGTATGACACAGTCATTTAATAAACTGATAATTTTTAGTATGTGTGACGAGCATGTACATCAGTACATGTGGTAAATAATTCAACCCTAGCGAATTTTAAATCCTAGTTGTGCCCCTGACGACAAATAAGTTTGTTTTAGACTCAATGATATTTTTATTCAATTTTACGTTAGATTAAATTAAAGAATTACTTTTAGGTCAATGTTAGTTTTAAAAAAAAGATGTTTTAACTTTTTAACGTAACAAATTTCGTATAAAACGTATTGAGATACCCTAAATGGGGATATAAAACTCGAGCTGACCTCTCGTCAAGCTTGAGTGAGCTCGGTATCAGCGATTCGTTGCTACCGCTAGCTAAGGGGGAGTAATAATTATTTCTTCGGGATAAAAAGGTAAAACTCGACGAACATATTGAAAGATGTTAAATTTCACGGGCCTGGGCCACACCCGAGATTATGAGAGAGTCCGCTTATAAGGTGTAGGAGGTTACATGCTAAAACCAATTGGCAATATGAGTAGCCCCTAGGCCTTATAAACAAGACCAACTCTCATCTCATACCGTTGTGGTATCGCAATGTAGGAATTTATATTAGGCTGGATCCATCTCTAACAAAAGACTGTTGATTTTTCTTATAAGATTTTACTCAAGTTATCTATTTTTTTTTATTAGAGTTTTTTGTCAGATGGTACCTTTTATTTAGGGTCATTTGTGAGATAGTACCTTTAATTTTTTTTGTTTTTTGTTTTCTAGTACCTTTTATTTTCAATTTTTGTTATAAAGTACCAAATATCGGATTCCGGCGTTCTAAGTCAAATTTCCGGTGAGAAAGCTTATTTGGAACTTCAGTTTTTGTTAAAAGCTACCTTATTTAATTTTTCGTTTGTTAAAAACTACCAAACTCACCATTAGCTTTTGTTATTTTTTTTACTTCATCGTTCATTCTTCAATTTCTTGCCCACAAATCCAAATC
The DNA here is from genome assembly GCA_023091065.1 of Dianthus caryophyllus. NCBI lineage: Eukaryota > Viridiplantae > Streptophyta > Magnoliopsida > Caryophyllales > Caryophyllaceae > Dianthus > Dianthus caryophyllus. Next base: position 9,313,209 of record CM041517.1, read on the forward strand.
ATGTCTTCGTTCTCAAACAACGTACGTTGTTTTAGAGGTAGAGCTCTTTAAAATTCATGTTCTAATAGATTAGGAGCGATTTTCCCACAAATTTTGCAATAACCCCAAAATCTCCAAATTACTAACCCTAGACACGAAATCGATTAAACTCCCCTCAAACTTCTTAAAAGCGAAGTTTAGATTTCGCAACTTCGACATATTCAAGAACACATCGATAAACAAAACCCTGGAGAAATTATTGCTAGAAACGCACAACGTTTTCACGAAAGATCGAATTTTTTTCTTGGCGAAAACAAAAATGATACATGAGGCTCGACAAAGACAAACAGAAGATTTAAAACTCAAGTAAATTCCGAATATCACTGTTTTTACTGTGGGAAGAGGTGAACATGATGAGGAAGAAAGTGGTGATAATGAGGGTCATTTTTTGTGATTTTTTGCTTCATTTGAAGAAGGTTGAGTTTGTGAAGTGAGTTTTAGGATATAGAGTTTCAAAAACTGTCATTTTTTTTATAAAATTGTGAACTTTTTAGGGTGAATGAATGAATGATGAACGTAAAAAAGAAGAAAGAGAAGGTCTAATGATGATGGAAGGAAGAATATATTTGAGTATCTATGGAGTATTGAAGAAAATAGATATGAAGACAAAAGGCTCACACTCCCTCACACATGCCAAATACAAAGTCAAACCGAAAATTTGACTTTTCTTCACCGGAATCGTTATTTGGTAGGTTTTAACAAAATGAAAAATAAAAGATACCAGAAAACAAAAAAATAATAATTAAAGTACTATCTCACAAATGACCTTAAATAAACGTAGTTGCCCTTTCACCCGCAAGTTTTACTCAAACGCCCACATTTTTTCATAAAATTTCCATCACATGCCCTTTTTTCCTGTAGTTTACTCTATCATTTTTCTTGAGGAACTAACCCAATTAATGTCAAAAACAACAAAAATAATCGATTATCTTTTCTCAAAATTATCGAATCATTCTCGGAGTAATTACTTTTAAAGTTAAAAGTTTTGACATTAATTATTTTGTAAATAATCAAGATTAGTATATTAAGCAAGTTAACTATCAATTACTTTTCAATTCATTTCAAGTTTTTTTTTTTTTTTTTTTTTGACCGTATAACTTAACTTTAATTGATTGTTATAAATTGGAACTTTTAGAAGCCATTAACTTCTGCACATCAAGGGTAAAATGAAAGATTCAAATACGGGGTAATAATATCAATTATTGATAATTAATCTTCATCATCTAAGTAACAATCTATATTAATTATATATAACAAAAACCATCCTACACACATTTTCCCTCCAACTTTTTTTTACCCTTTTATTTTTTTTTTTTTTTTTTTTTATCTCTTCTATTTTATTTCTTTTTTGAAATTATGTTCAGTCAAGATCTTCTATGTACAACAGAATATTTTTTTTATTTTTATCTCTTAAACTGTCCATTTTTATTTAATGTGTTTTCAATATAACATTTTAAGCACGTTTTACCATATTATTATAATAAATGATGAATTTTAAGACAGTGTATTGCAATACTTTGATCGGTTTTTGCCACATTATGATCTATTTCAAAATAAATTTATAACTATATTTGTATAAAAAAAATTAGATGTTCCATTATTCTAATTGTTTTGTTACAATTTTCAACGATTCTATCATCTAAATTTTGATAGTTAATTAAGAAAAATCAAAATTGACACTTTTAAACAAATTAAACGGGTTAATTAGAAGACAATTACGGGTCGAATAAGCGGGTTACATGTTAAATAAATACGCGGTCGACTAAAATACAGTTTGTTATATTTTGGGTCTAAGAATACATGTTTATTTAGGTTGCGTTTATATTATTACTACGAAGTCTTTTTATATTAATTTAATATTTAACTCAATTACCAATTCAATTAACTATTAACTTATTTTTGTACATCCCGTGCATTTATGCACGGGTATTATGCTAGTTATATAGATATGACAAAGTTTTATTATTTATTCATATGATGTCATTCTATACTAAGTTATTTTCAACCTTTGCGTTAAAACTACGGCGACACCACCACCACTGGTGTACAAATTCTTACCTGCAACGGTGGCAAACAACCCATTTAAGCAATCTTGTGAAACGGATTCAAATATAACCCATTTTTAACCCAATTAAATTAATTAATCTAATTACAACCTCTATTCTCTCCAATAAAAGTTGTTAACCACTAAATAACATTTTTGTTACTAGGATTATACTTTTTCTTACCACTGTAATTTCATATATACTAATAAAAATGTTTATATTTTGTAGTATTTATTTTGTTATCACATCTCATTTTTTTATATCTAAATACTATTTTATCATTACGTCAAACTGTAACAACCCGGTTTTTCGTGACTTAATTAAACTAAGGCGGAAAATTAATTAAGTCTATATATTACAAAACCAGCTGTTATCGTATTACAAACTCTATATACATAATATGAGTTTAAGATAAACAGAGTTATTCGATTACATTCTCTCAAAAAGGAGTACAAAATAAAGGTAAACCATCCCCAGCATTCGAAATAATAATAGTCCTCGGGGTACCTGCATTAAACTCTCATCATTTTCTCGCACACTCTTCCGACACATGCAATTCTAAAACATATGCATTATATAAAAGAAATAAATAATTAAAAACAAATAGCAAGTAGGCATGTAACACATAAGGAAAGCATGATGATTCAATCATGAGTACAAATCCAATCACGTAACATAACAACGGTCATAGATAATCATTCTCAATAAATCGTACTTCAATACTCAGGAAATCAAGTCATTCAGACAATAATCAATCAAGACAAGGAAATACATTCAAACATATGTTAACTAGTGAATGTTCATTAGCGAGGCGGAAGTATGCAGACGTAATTTCGCGATAGTAGAGGGCCAAGCAGATTGGGCGTGTCGACACACACTAGACAACAGTGGACAGGGCCAAACAGATTGGACGTGGCTGACATACTAGACGTCCGCGCAATAGCGGTCAGGGCCGAACAAAGCGGACGTGTCTGAACAGGCTAAGGATACCTAAAGCGATAAGGACAGCCAAATCCCGAGTCTAATGTATGCATACACCACTATAGATAGGTTCAGATCATACTCGCCCTCGAGTAAGTAGTCACCTAATAATACGACTATCACCTTAGACGGGTACCCCCGGGTGGGGCTGGAGTTTCCAATTACCGTAGTATGGGCTCACGGAGATATCAATCATGCCCCATCCCTGAGGTTGTATATCCCGCACCGAAATAATACTTTATATAAAAATATTAGATCGCCTTTAGCAACTCTGGGAGGGAGCTAAAGTCCCCATAGACGGCTACCTCATTAACTTCGAATTCAAGAGTCGCGACATGGCGAACAATCCAAGTATTTTATTCAAGTAGTTCATTTCTCAAAATCTTATTTCCTTGTTCAATCGTAGCTAATGATAATTCTGTAACTTAATTATATCGTCGAACTTTGTATAATGAAATTTTAGTTCTAGCAGTTCTTCAGGTAAACAAAACACATAAAAAGACTTAATGATTTATTTTGAGTCCGTTCGTAAAATTTAAATATTTTCACTATTCATTATTTTACTATTCATCGTATTTACTATTCATTGTATTTACTATTCATCGTATTTACTATTCATTGTATTTACTATTCACCGTATTTTTATACGTATTCGTATTTTAGTATTTCGTATTTGTACGTATCTTAATACGTATGCGTATTTTTATACTTCGTATTTTATACGTACATGTATTCTTATACTTAGTATATTTCCTTATACTTAGTATTTATCATTATATTTTTATACTTAGTATTCTTATACTTTAAGATATTTTATTTAGGTACAAAACAAGTTTATTTCCTAAGTATAGAATTCTAATTTCAAAGTCGTTAGGTTCGTTTTGTATTTAGTGATTTGAGAATTTATTTTAAACGTAAAACTCGATTTAAACTTAAGTACAAAATCCTAGTTTCAAAGTTGTTAAGTTCATTTTGTACTTGGTCATTTTAAATAACATTTCAAAAGTAAAACTCGGTTAACTTTAGTCGTATACTTAACTAAGATTTTAGCGGTTTCCATTTTTAGTGAGGTTGTCGTGGTTCATTTTAAATAGTCCGTATGTCCACATCCAAATTTAAGCATAGGTAGTAACACTCGAGATGGTTCATTTTAATACGTATAACGTTTATTTTAATCGGTTTCGTTGATTCTTTTTATTAACGATTCATTTCACAATTTAATATAATCCTACTTATAAATCAATTTTAGTGATTAAGTGATAAATTCATTTTGACCAAAATTGACCCAAAAATAACATAGATGCCGTGTGCCTTTATTTATATTTGCTATTTATTTCTTTTGTTGTTTTTATTAATAAATCATTACTTTAACTATTTTAATTTCTTAAGTGATAAAATTAAAAAGTGACAAATTCATTTTAGGTCTAAAATAACCCTCAAAACCGTGGCCTTCTATACTTACACAATTTATTTTCGTTTTCTAATTTTATCGGTTTTTGACTTAAAGTTTTTATATAATAATTAATCAAATTAATCTAAGGTGATTTAAACTAGTAAAAAGAAACAACAAATAACTAAAACTTATAAAAATTATAAATCAAACTAATTATATAAATGAAGAACACTTGAACAAATGAAGAACTCTAATATTTTTCATATGATTATTAATTAGTCAAATTTTCATATGTTTATATAATTTTCTCAAATTTTTCATACAAGTCCATTTTAACTAAACTAATCATAATATGTTATTTAGAAAAATTAAAACTAAAAATTGGTCCATTTAATTCATGTTGGCCGTGTATATATATATATACTTCAAAATTTTATTTTTTTGATTTTTATACTTCTAATTCAACAACTAATTTACTTAATATCATTTACGTGTTTAACATATATGAAATCATAAACAAACATTAACACACATAAATAAAAATCATTCAAACACAAGAATAACACCAACAATTTCAAGAACACATAATCACTTTAAAACATTTGAATTTCATAACAAATTCATTTTTAGTCTAAAACATAAACTAGTTATATTTTCATGTTCATTTTATTACAAGTATTTTAAGCATGTAATTTACAAAAATTAAAACGAAATATTTAGTGAAAAACAAAAAGGAATGCCGTGTGATATACTAATGTTATTTTTCGATTTTGTCTTCTAATTTAACATATGATAATTATGTGACATACAACATCATAAATATAATTATAACATCACTTAGGAAAATAACATAAAATCGATTCTGGCGCTTATCACATAAGTGTGCGAAGCACCTTAAATTTGGCTCACGAGCAGAGGGCCTCCAAATAAAACCTCTACATGAAGTACTCCCAACCCAAATGAACTGATTTCCAACCATCACAATAGCGTGAGACTCGATTGACTCAAAGATTTGACAGGAACAAATCGAAAGTGAAGGGTGAGGAAGAAAAGTGAATTAGAAGTGAGCGCGATCAAGTCGACATAATAAATAACAGAAAACGTTTAACAGAAATCGAAAGGAGCTCACCAAAATAAATGGAGGGGGCATGGATGAAAAGCAAGGACCGAAAGAGAGCGAGAAACCGAGAAAGAAGGGAGCACGAGGTGAAGAGCACAGCGTCAAGCGCGAGGCGGTTTCGTCCTCGGCAAATGAACAGAACACAAAGGGGAGAGAGGAACAACGAGTTAAAGTCGGCGAAATCAAATGTCGATAAAATTTATCGACAGAAAACGATAAGTGTGAATTAAGTCGACAATTACTTAATCAACGAAATGAAATCGAAGCGAAAACGAAATGAAATAGAAAAATTTGAAATGAAAAGGGGCTCACCGTGAGAAACTCCGTTGGTCGGTTGAAGTCGAAACCGAGCCAAAACAGAGAGGAAAGCAGGGAGGCCGAGAAAGAGAGGAGAAACGAGGGGCCAGGAAGGAGGAGGTGGTGCGAGCAGGGGACCACGGTGGCGGGCGGAACTCCGGTGGCGGCTCCGGTGGTTCACGGTGGGCCGGTCGAACTCCGGCGAGAGCAGAAAGAGGGAGCAAAGAAGAAGAAGAAGCAGGGGACCACGAAAAAGGGAGAGGAAAGGAGGACGGTGGTGGCTCAAGGCGGCTGGTGACGGTGGTGTCAGAGGCGACGGTGGCCGTGGTTGTTGTCGTGGGCTGCTGCTGTTGTTTAAGTTGTTGCCATTGTTGTCGTGTTTGTTGTTGTTGAAGTTGGTCGTTGTTGTTGTTTGTGTTGTTGATGTCGTGGATGCTGTTGTTGTTAGTTGTTTTATTTTTCTTTTTTTTGTTTCAATAATGGAGGATTTAAATGAGGGAGAAAGGGAGATGAAGAAGATGATAAGGAGGCTTATCAGTAAAATGAAAACAAAGAGGGGGATATAAGGAGAGGAGATTAAAATTAGGTTAAAAACAAATATCTAAAGGTGTGTGTACCGACTTGTGAGGGAGTATATGTGGGTCTGTTTGATTTTGTTTACTCCGTTTTATTTACCCTTATTTATAAACTTTTATATTTTATTAAATTTACTATACTTTAAATTATTTGTTTAAAATTTTAATTCTATTATTCATATTATAAAATTTATAGTTCGAAAATATAAATGTATAAAAGTTGTCGATTCTAAATCAGTATTACGGTCTCACAAATTTTCAAACGGTCTGCTTATTTGAAAGAATATTTTTATACAGACTAAATTTTATGAAGGTGGGGATTTTTAAAATGTAGCGCAAATTTATAAAGTTTAATAAAAGCAAATGAATCAAAGTTTTTGTTTGACAAGTATTTTAGAAATAAAAATATAACACAAATTAATATAAAATTTAGAAAGTTTAATTAGAAATAAATTGACAAGGCTTGTTTTTATCGAAATTTTTGGGCCGCGTTTTCTAAACAAGGAATAAAAGTTGAATTATATAAATTTTAAATTAATAATTTAGTTAAAATAATTTATTTGGGTTAAATTAACACGGGGTGTTACAATCCTACCCCCTTAAGAAAAGTTTCGTCCCCGAAACTTGAATAGGATGGATAACTGTCGAGATAGAACTAGACAGTTAGTGAAAACATCGAGATTTTTGGAATTAGGATATTAACATTGCTCTTGATTGGGTATGAATTTCCTACAAAGAAAAGGTTGACGAATTTAATAGTTTAAAAATTCAAATAATTCTTTTTCGAATTAATATCTAAATGTCGCTTTATTGACATTTTCAAAATCTGCGAGAAAGAGGTTTTCAAAAAGGTAGGGCCTAGAAGTTTTGTACGGAATTAAATTAAAATAAAAATAATAGGCATTTTAAGAGTTAAATCAATTTATTTAAATTTGAAAATAGGTATTAACCATAAAATAAATTGAAATAAGGAATTTTAAAATATAATTAGGATGTTGATAATATCAAATTATTGTCCTACCCCCTTAAGAAGTTTTAAACGTATATACATAATATTATTTTTGTTACTTTTAATGATCACGTGTATATGAAATATAGCCTTAGGAAAACGGCATTTAGGGAAATTATGTAAAAGTCGTCGTGATCATAATTAAAACATGAGCTTTAATGAAATTAAGGAAATTCAGGTTATCGTTGAATGATAAATAAAATTTTAGAAAATTATGGATAACCTTGTTGATATAGCAATTTTCATAAAATTTATTATTATAATGTTATTAGGTGAAACAGAAATGTTATAAATCATATTTAGGATATGATTCGAAATTTATAATAAGGGGTTATATAAAGAGAAAATATGATATATGTATGTATATTTTGACGAGAGTTAAATGTAATATAGATAGGACAAATTCAAAAGCTATTTAAAATATAAAGAAAAGAATTTCAGAAATGAAGGCAATAGACGAAACTTCATCGTATAAGGTTAATAAGTACTTCGTAGAAATTATAATTTAAGAGTTCAAACATTTTATAACAAGGAAGTACGTTTAAGAGGTTGAATAAAAAGTTAACGAAATTACAAAGGAGATATAAAGTCATTTTTATTTGAGATTGAAGAGAACAAATGAAAATTAACTTTATGAATTCAATTAGTAAGTATTATAGATAGATTTCAAGATTAGAAATTTTAGAAACTAAAATTAATTGTAAGGGGTCAGAAGAACAAAGTAATCAAGTTCAAAGGTAGAGTATAAAGATTAAGGAGTTTATGAAATTCGAAAACAAAAATGGTATAATTTTTTTACGAGATTAAAGGAAGAGATGAAAATTTATTGAAAAGACAATTATTAAGAATTATTGATTTAGGAAGTTAGAAGTTTTAAAAGGAGTCAATAAGTTTAGAAGGTTGAAAAAAAATAATCGAGTGAGATTAAATATTAGGAATTTGATTAGGAAATCTGAAAATTTATAAACGTTGAAATGATGGTGATCATTAGAGATCGATTTTGATATAGCTTTAGAAATCTTCAATGCTAAAGAAATCTTCGACGTCTTGAAAATTGTCTTGGATAGCGTGATTCTTGATACGTCTCTTCGCATGCGCTTCTGGTCTTGTCTTTAAGTCTTATATTTGCGAGAAAATGAAAAGAGGTAAAAATCCATTTTATGAAGTCATTATAGAAGTATAAATTAGGAAAGTTATATTTTAGAAGAAGGAGATAAGTTAAATAGATTTAAAAATTTGGAGGAGATGAATAATAATTTAGTTAATAAGGATGTTTGAGAAAGTTATAGAGGTCTTCAAGGCAATAGCATTCTTCGAGGTCTAGAACGTCTTTCCAGATCGTTCGACTCTTGAAGCGTCCATTTGTATGTGCTTGAGTTCTTGACGTCTCGTCTTCGATTTATACGTCTCGATTTTTTTGTAACGTTAGTAAAGAAGACTTGTTAGTCAAAAAGATTAGTCATAGAGCATTTAGCAGGTAAGAAAAGAAAAATAAAAATCTATCGAGGTTGAATGACGGTCGAAAATTCTAAAACCTAGGTCAGTCGGTCAATCCTTAATATTTCTATCCAATCTCACATTTAAGGCGTTCTAAGATTATTATTTTAGCGATCTAAGATTTCTAATTCATTATTTGATCCTATAAGTCTATGCCTGACATACGATATGAATGTCTGGCCCAGGTGTCGTCTCGCTATGTGAGATAACTTTAAGTCATTCACTGCGCAAAGACACTCGATAATTAATCAGAACAACCCGGTTTTTCGTGACTTAATTAAACTAAGGCGGAAAATTAATTAAGTCTATATATTACAAAACCAGCTGTTATCGTATTACAAACTCTATATACATAATATGAGTTTAAGATAAACAGAGTTATTCGATTACATTCTCTCAAAAAGGAGTACAAAATAAAGGTAAACCATCCCCAGCATTCGAAATAATAATAGTCCTCGGGGTACCTGCATTAAACTCTCATCATTTTCTCGCACACTCTTCCGACACATGCAATTCTAAAACATATGCATTATATAAAAGAAATAAATAATTAAAAACAAATAGCAAGTAGGCATGTAACACATAAGGAAAGCATGATGATTCAATCATGAGTACAAATCCAATCACGTAACATAACAACGGTCATAGATAATCATTCTCAATAAATCGTACTTCAATACTCAGGAAATCAAGTCATTCAGACAATAATCAATCAAGACAAGGAAATACATTCAAACATATGTTAACTAGTGAATGTTCATTAGCGAGGCGGAAGCATGCAGACGTAATTTCGCAATAGTAGACAGGGCCAAACAGATTGGACGTGTCTGACACACTAGACAAAAGTGGACAGGGCCAAACAGATTGGACGTGGCTGACATACTAGACGTCCGCGCAATAGCGGTCGTAACAAAGCGGGCGTGTCTGAGCAGGCTATGGATACCTAATGCGATAAGGACAGCCAAATCCCGAGTCTAATGTATGCATACACCACTATAGATAGGTTCAGATCATACTCGCCCTCGAGTAAGTAGTCACCTAATAATACGACTATCACCTTAGACGGGTACCCCCGGGTGGGGCTGGAGTTTCCAATTACCGTAGTATGGGCTCACGGAGATATCAATCATGCCCCATCCCTGAGGTTGTATATCCCGCACCGAAATAATACTTTATATAAAAATATTAGATCGCTTTAGCAACTCGGGAGGAGCTAAAGTCCCCATAGACATTTACCTCATTAACTTCGAATTCAAGAGTCGCGACATGGCGAACAATCCAAGTATTTTATTCAAGTAGTTCATTTCTCAAAATCTTATTTCCTTGTTCAATCGTAGCTAATGATAATTCTGTAACTTAATTATATCGTCGAACTTTGTATAATGAAATTTTAGTTCTAACAGTTCTTCAGGTAAACAAAACACATAAAAAGACTTAATGATTTATTTTGAGTCCCTTCGGATAATTTAAATATTTTCACTATTCATTATTTTACTATTCATCGTATTTACTATTCATTGTATTTACTATTCATCGTATTTACTATTCATCGTATTTACTATTCACCGTATTTTTATACGTATTCGTATTTTAGTATTTCGTATTTGTACGTATCTTAATACGTATGCGTATTTTTATACTTCGTATTTTATTCGTATTTTATACGTACATGTATTCTTATACTTAGTATATTTCCTTATACTTAGTATTTATCATTATATTTTTATACTTAGTATTCTTATACTTTAAGATATTTTATTTAGGTACAAAACAAGTTTATTTCCTAAGTATAGAATTCTAATTTCAAAGTCGTTAGGTTCGTTTTGTATTTAGTGATTTGAGAATTTATTTTAAACGTAAAACTCGATTTAAACTTAAGTACAAAATCCTAGTTTCAAAGTTGTTAAGTTCATTTTGTACTTGGTCATTTTAAATAACATTTCAAAAGTAAAACTCGGGTATCTTTAGTCGTTTACTTAACTAAGATTTTAGCGGTTTCCATTTTTAGTGAGGTTGTCGTGGTTCATTTTAAATAGTCCGTATGTCCACATCCAAATTTAAGCATAGGTAGTAACACTCGAGATGGTTCATTTTAATACGTATAACGTTTATTTTAATCGGTTTCGTTGATTCTTTTTATTAACGATTCATTTCACAATTTAATATAATCCTACTTATAAATCAATTTTAGTGATTAAGTGATAAATTCATTTTGACCAAAATTGACCCAAAAATAACATAGATGCCGTGTGCCTTTATTTATATTTGCTATTTATTTCTTTTGTTGTTTTTATTAATAAATCATTACTTTAACTATTTTAATTTCTTAAGTGATAAAATTAAAAAGTGACAAATTCATTTTAGGTCTAAAATAACCCTCAAAACCGTGGCCTTCTATACTTACACAATTTATTTTCGTTTTCTAATTTTATCGGTTTTTGACTTAAAGTTTTTATATAATAATTAATCAAATTAATCTAAGGTGATTTAAACTAGTAAAAAGAAACAACAAATAACTAAAACTTATAAAAATTATAAATCAAACTAATTATATAAATGAAGAACACTTGAACAAATGAAGAACTCTAATATTTTTCATATGATTATTAATTAGTCAAATTTTCATATGTTTATATAATTTTCTCAAATTTTTCATACAAGTCCATTTTAACTAAACTAATCATAATATGTTATTTAGAAAAATTAAAACTAAAAATTGGTCCATTTAATTCATGTTGGCCGTGTATATATATATATACTTCAAAATTTTATTTTTTTGATTTTTATACTTCTAATTCAACAACTAATTTACTTAATATCATTTACGTGTTTAACATATATGAAATCATAAACAAACATTAACACACATAAATAAAAATCATTCAAACACAAGAATAACACCAACAATTTCAAGAACACATAATCACTTTAAAACATTTGAATTTCATAACAAATTCATTTTTAGTCTAAAACATAAACTAGTTATATTTTCATGTTCATTTTATTACAAGTATTTTAAGCATGTAATTTACAAAAATTAAAACGAAATATTTAGTGAAAAACAAAAAGGAATGCCGTGTGATATACTAATGTTATTTTTCGATTTTTGTCTTCTAATTTAACATATGATAATTATGTGACATACAACATCATAAATATAATTATAACATCACTTAGGAAAATAACATAAAATCAGTTACGAGGCGCTTATCACATAAGTGTGCGAGAAGCACCTTAAATTTGGCTCACGAACAGAGGGCCTCCAAATAAAACCCGAACATGTAGTACTCCCAACCCAAATGAACTGATTTCCAACCATCACAATAGCGTGAGACTCCGACGCAGCAGCTCAAAGATTTGACAGGAACAAATCGAAAGTGAAGGGTGAGGAAGAAAAGTGAATTAGAAGTGAGCGCGATCAAGTCGACATAATAAATAACAGAAAACGTTTAACAGAAATCGAAAGGAGCTCACCAAAATAAATGGAGGTGGCATGGATGAAAAGCAAGGACCGAAAGAGAGCAGGGAAAACCGAGAAAGAAGGGAGCTCGAGGTGAAGAGCACAGCGTCAAGCTCGAGTCGGTTTCGTCCTCGGCAAATGAACAGAACACAAAGGGGAGAGAGGAACAACGAGTTAAAGTCGGCGAAATCAAATGTCGATAAAATTTATCGACAGAAAACGATAAGTGTGAATTAAGTCGACAATTACTTAATCAACGAAATGAAATCGAAACGGAAAACGAAATGAAATAGAAAAATTTGAAATGAAAAGGGGGCTCACCGTGAGAAACTCCGGTGGTCGAAGTTGAAGTCGAAACCGAGCCGAAAACAGAGGAAAGCAGGGGAGGCCGAGAAAGAGAGGGGGAGAACAGGGACCGAGGAAGGAGGAGGTGGTCTGAACAGGGGACCACGGTGGCGGAGCAGACTCCGGTGACAGCTCCGGTGGTTCACGGTGGACAGGGGTCGGGCTCCGGCGAGAGCAGAAAGAGGGAGCAAAGAAGAAGAAGAAGCAGGGGACCACGAAAAAGGGAGAGGAAAGGAGGACGGTGGTGGCTCAAGGCGGCTGGTGACGGTGGTGTCAGAGGCGACGGTGGCCGTGGTTGTTGTCGTGGGCTGCTGCTGTTGTTTAAGTTGTTGCCATTGTTGTCGTGTTTGTTGTTGTTGAAGTTGGTCGTTGTTGTTGTTTGTGTTGTTGATGTCGTGGATGCTGTTGTTGTTAGTTGTTTTTTTTTTTTTTTTTGTTTCAATAATGGAGGATTTAAATGAGGGAGAAAGGGAGATGAAGAAGATGATAAGGAGGCTTATCAGTAAAATGAAAACAAAGAGGGGGATATAAGGAGAGGAGATTAAAATTAGGTTAAAAACAAATATCTAAAGGTGTGTGTACCGACTTGTGAGGGAGTATATGTGGGTCTGTTTGATTTTGTTTACTCCGTTTTATTTACCCTTATTTATAAACTTTTATATTTTATTAAATTTACTATACTTTAAATTATTTGTTTAAAATTTTAATTCTATTATTCATATTATAAAATTTATAGTTCGAAAATATAAATGTATAAAAGTTGTCAGTTACAAACTGTATTACGGTCTCACAAATTTTCAAACGGTCTGCTTATTTGAAAGAATATTTTTATACAGACTAAATTTTATGAAGGTGGGGATTTTTAAAATGTAGCGCAAATTTATAAAGTTTAATAAAAGCAAATGAATCAAAGTTTTTGTTTGACAAGTATTTTAGAAATAAAAATATAACACAAATTAATATAAAATTTAGAAAGTTTAATTAGAAATAAATTGACAAGGCTTGTTTTTATCGAAATTTTTGGGCCGCGTTTTCTAAACAAGGAATAAAAGTTGAATTATATAAATTTTAAATTAATAATTTAGTTAAAATAATTTATTTGGGTTAAATTAACACGGGGTGTTACACAAACATTACATGTTATGATTTTGTTAACTGTGTATCACTCCATCAGATAGATTTGTCATATTGTTAGTACTATAAGGTCATTTTGTTACCATCAGATGTCATTTTTTAACCATTGTCACAACAATTTTTATTGTAACGATTTTGTTACCAAATAAAGCTATTTTCCTACCATGTATTTGACTTTTTTAACCACGTTAAAGTCATTTAGATAGTGTAAATTTTGTATCATCTAATATATCAAAATCTTTAATAATGAGAATTTTTCTGTTTATTTAACATATATAACTTGATCATCTAGTTCCTCCATGCTTGTCCTTCGCTTGTCCTTCGCTTGTTCTTTTCTTTCTTCGACCCCTCTTTGGGAGGGCAAGTTTCATCTCAATTCTCCCTAATACGGATAACAAATACATCACACAACCAAATCAATTTAATCGTAACACTTTTGTATTTTGTTACCACAATCATACATTTTGTTATCACGATAAGTATTTTTGTCACCACTTTAAGTTGGTGACCAAAAATTATGAAATTATAGTTTACATATTCCAAAACCAACTTATAGTCACATTGAATATAAACTTTTTTTATCACATATATTTATTTTGTTACCACAACTTCATTTTGTAACCTTTGAAAAATAAAATCAATTTATTACCAATAAAACCTTTTTGTTACCACATGTCACATGTATTCATTTTGTTACCACGGTTGTTAATTATGTTGCCTGTTTAAGTAAATTCCTCTTGATACGGAAAACAAATACATCACACAACCAAATCAATTTGATCGTATCACTTTTGTATTTTGTTACCACAATCATATATTTTGTTATCACGATAAGTATTTTTGTCACCACTTTAAGTCGGTGACCAAAATTTATGAAATTATAGTTTACATATTCCAAAACCAAATTACAATCACATTGAATATAAACTTTTTTTTATCACATATATTCATTTTGTTTCCACAACTATTCATTTTGTAACCTTTGAAAAATAAAATCAATTTATTATCAATAAAACCTTTTTGTTACCACATATATTCATTTTGTTACCACGGTAATTAATTATGTTGCCTGTTTAAGTTAATCTACAAAAATTACAAAGTCACAATTAGAACTAATAATATTAAACTATCAAATTACAAACACCAAATTGTCCTAGATCAGATGTTACTCTCAATAATGAGTTTGCTGTGAAATAAAATGTTAAATATACATTAAAATGGCTATTCAAACCTGAATCGGCGTCGTCACTCTCGCAGATGACTCTTTGGTTTCGCCGGCGTTGTTTAGAAACATATCTTTTGTTTAGGAACACCATTCTTTTACTTACCTTTCACCATCTTCTACAAAAATTAATAACAAATACAAATTGATGACAACTTTTTAGAGATAGTGAACAAATTAGCCAAAAATTAAAATTTTAGGTTGAAGGAATTAGCTTTACTACATAAAAATTAGGGTTTTAGTTTTTCAAAATTGGGAACAATGTTTACTACATAGAAAAAAAAAAAAAAAAAAAAAAAGTTAGAGAGAGGGTTTGAAAAGGTAAAAAGAAATATTTATAAGGTATCAATTTATTATAATATGGTAGATTTACTATCCGTTTTAATAATGAAACGGATATAACCCGTTTTAAGGGAGACTAACTACCACTGGTGAAGCAACAAGCTCACGGCAACTGTAGTGAGGAGCTGTGCGACGATGGTACGATGATGGTTGGAGAAGCGGTAAGGTTTTGGGTAGTTTAAAATTGGGAAACTATAGAGGTTTTTGAATTATTGAGATCGTGAGTGTTAAATGAAAAGGGTACAATTGTCATTTTTGTGGGCGTTTGAGTAAATTTCGCGGGTGAATGAGCAATACCTTAAATAAAAGGTATTATCTGACAAAAAATCCTTTTTTATTATTTCAATCCTACATTTTTTGAGTAAAAAAGAATAAGGTTAAAAATAATAATAAGAAGAAAAGAAATATATGAGTAAATTTGTATATGAAAAATCACTTTTGTACTCCGTATTAAATAGGTAAATAATTATTTGGATTTTTTTGTCAGACACTACCTTATATTTAGCTCAACTTGTGAGATACTACCTTACATTTTTTTTTTTTGTTAAGAACTACCTTACTTTTCTCAAAATTTGTTGAACACTACCCAGGCCCAATTTCTGTCCATATTTAACGGTTGACCATGTTTGACCTAACGGTGCTTTGTCTAACCTAACCAACCTTAACTTCTACCTATTTATTTCTGTCATTCACTTCTACCATTTCATTTCTACCCCGTAATTTCTACCCCCATTTTTTTTTTTTTCAAATCTTCTTCAAAATAATCTAAACTTGCAATTACTAAAATCTCATTTTCTCTAATCGTTTATCAACAATCCATCTTCTATCCAGTATTTAAGGTTTATTAACTTTGAGATTGAAGTTATTCTGCCTTTTTTTTATCATCAATTTTAGAGTTTATAACTAAGGTTTGTAATTAATCAAATTTAGGGTTAAATTTTTGTTTTTTCTTACTGGTAATGTGATTGTATTTGCTTATGTTCATGTCTATCTCATTATTTGTTAATAATTAGTACTCCCTCTATTCACTTTCATTTGCATCATTTGCTTTTTCACGTTTGCCAACGCGAATGTTGGACACAAATATGTAGAGTTTTACGTTTTTAAAAATTATAAAATTTAGATATTCTTGTTGTACTCATTAAAACCTATCAAACAAGATCCCACATGACTATATTTTATTTGATACGTTGTGAGAAATTTTAAAAATTACCCACTTGAATGAATAGTGGTTTTTTCCTCTTTGATGCAAATGGAAGTGAATGGAGGGAGTATAAATATAGTGCCTTTACATAGTATGATGATTGAATTAAATATTGTCCTAATTTTTTCCTTTGATTGTGATTATGTTGGTTGTTACCGTA
Source organism: Dianthus caryophyllus (assembly GCA_023091065.1). NCBI lineage: Eukaryota > Viridiplantae > Streptophyta > Magnoliopsida > Caryophyllales > Caryophyllaceae > Dianthus > Dianthus caryophyllus. The sequence goes on from CM041517.1 coordinate 9,330,032, forward strand.
GGTATGGCGAGTTCAAAGCAATATTTTGATTGTGTGTGACTGTTACTGTAGGTGTGACACAATAAGAAAAGATGAAAAATTCCAAGTGTTACCCAACCTCCAAGACAAGTGAGACAACAAACAAGACAAAGCAATGTTCAAGTATTATCATAAGTTATTGCCTTTGTCATTTTTATGTTAGTTTACCAAATGTTCTCTTGTAACTTCATATTTTGTATGCATAGGATGAACTGTCATTGATACAAGGACATCCTAAAGGAAGTCAAAGTGTCACCTCTCCAACCGCAATAGGAGTAGTGACATCAACAACCACAACAAAGCCAAGGGCAGAGGCAGAAGCATCTTCGATGGGGTCAGCTGGGTTAGTGGCAAAGTAGGTGGCAGGGGGTTAATCATCCTCAACAACAGGGACATGGGTAGCGCCTGAAGCTCAGCATCATTACCATTACATTAATGTCTCCTACTCTATGTTTGGTAGGGAAAAACAATAAGGTTGTTAGGTGTTTGTAACAACCTAAGAATTGCCTTAACTTTGGATTATGGTTTTTAAATGTTTGATTAAATGTAGGTACTTGAATATTAAGTATGGTTTATGTCATCTTTGTATTATGATGTTGTTGGTTGATGCTTTTAAAATGTTTAGATGACTTTGAATGAAGTTAACAAATAACTTTGTAATATGACGTTGTTGGTTAATAACTTTAAGTGCAAAATTAAGTTTGATTGAATGATGAATGCTTCCAACATGGTCAGCCGTTAAATATGGACGGAAATTGGGTCTGGGTAGTGTTCAACAAATTTTGAGAAAAAGTAAGGTAGTTCTTTAAAAAAAAGAAAAGAGTAGTGTCTTACAAGTTGGGCTAAATATAAGTTATGTCAGGAACCAACTCAACCAAAAGTTTAAGCTGATGGTTGGAGGCCCAAGATCGGTTTTATACACTTTAACACGCCCCCTCACACGAATGCCCTTTGACGACGAACTACGCCTTACATACCCGCAGTGCGAGATAATCCACTGAAAGGGAGGGGTGGTGAGATTCGAACCCGCGACTCTTGTCATTACAAGGCCAGATACTACGTCGTGAACTAACTCAACCAAAAGCTTTTTTAATGGTTGGCCGGCGAGATCGGTTTTATACACTTTAACAATCCGACAAAATAAACACAATTATTTTTGTAAATTGCTCATTTGAAAGTAAAACGGTCTGTGAATAAATCTTATGGACGACATCCCAATTTTTCATGTGAGAGCTTCAGCAACTATCTCGGTACAATCCGCCATTAATTTTTTTGTTTCTGTTAATCTTATTTTGATTTATTGTTATTATTTTATTATCATCATTTTCAATATTTTCAATTGATTTTAGGCAATTTTATACTTCTAAAATTTGATTTTTATTCATTTTTTTGCACAATGTTGTGAAATTAGTATTTGTAATCACCTTTTATTTTTAGGTTATTGTATTAATGTATGTTAAAAATGATGCAAGAATTTGTCTTTCTATTATCAAAAGTAATTTGTGATTATGTTTGACTATTGTATTGAATTACTTCAGTGCAAATTTTGTGAAAATTGATCCATTATTATGTTTAAATGTTACTGAAAATACACGGCTATTACGGTTTCCCCCCCTGGGAAACAAATTCCGTCCCCAAAGTTTAAACTATAAATGAACGAGGGATCATGCCCTGTAGGGTTTTTTATTTAAAGAAATTCGCGGTATTTTAAATTATGCGACTTTGTTAAGGTCTGTTACCATGTGTGTGGGTAATTGGGTATTGTCGATTTGTCGTACACTGGTAGAATTACATCAATGCAATACGTTTGTGAGTTAGTCGTGGTTTTAGTGCAGTACATGCGTTATGAAACGTGTGATAACCGATAATAGAAATGTTTGGGACGATAATAGCAGAGTTTAGGTTTGGGGTTAGTAAAGTTGCGCACTGATGCAAAGTAATCTTGAAAAATGTTTGGGATTTTAACAAGGGTCTGGTTTTATTTTAAAAAGGCGAGTAGACCCAACTAGCCCTTCATTACGCCATTGATTGGTTACGGCGTTAAGTAGACGATTCATCTCAAATAGCAACGAGATACGTTTTCCAAAGTGAAATGGATGGTGGGAAGGGGTCAGACATACATAGATTGAATAACAATTTCGCATTCTGTATTACTGCAAAGTTTTTTAGTTTCCGAGTTCATAGAATTGCTATGGTGGGAAGGCATCAGGCAGACATAGATTTTATAATAAGAATTCAACCCCAAAACTCTTTTTCTATGGGATGGGGGTAGAAATTAAGAAAATACTCTGTATATCTTAAGAAAGTCTATAGCTTATTACTTATAGTATACACCTTTAACGTAATTGGACAGACATTGTGGCTATTATTGTACAATATATAGTCTAATATTGGATGACTGTATATGAAACCTATGTTGGGTGACAACAATTGATGTTATGGCTTGTTATTCAGTTGTCAGCCATGGAATCGACTCCTGCGTTCAGCCCTGAGAAGGTTGTCTCTAGCAGCTTGAAGCCTGCTTATGGCATCAGTTATCTTCATTCGTTCATGAGGCAAATGGTTGGAGCATGCCACACCAACTGACCATGGAGACCATGCACTCGACTCTTCGTTCAACTGTGCCCTGGACTGACTTTCGATTGTCGACTTCTTCAGTAGTGTCGTTGTTTTGAAGCATTGGGTCTACAATCTGCAAGACAGATCAGGTAATGCCGCCTCTGCATACATATGAAGGTTGATATTTTCCTTGAACATTTGATCAGTTGGCCTCTTTCCTGTCACTAGTTCAAGTAGCACTGTTTCGTAGCTGTAGATATCACTATCCGTGGATGCTAAATTTCCTAGTCCATACTCTTTGTTTCTATTTTTACTTTTAGGTTACTGTATGGTAAAGATGATGCAGGAAGTTGTCGTTCTATAATCAAGGGAATTTGTGACTATGTTTGATTATAATATTGAATTACTTTAGTGCAAAATTTGTGAAAGCTACTCCATCATTATGGTTCTATCACCAAAATAAAATGTTACCAAAATTATGGGTATTACGGTCTTCCCCCTTAGAAACGTATCTCGTCCCCAAAGTTTAAATTATAAAAGAACGAATGATCTTGCCTTGAATTGTTATTCAGAAATTTGCGACTTGTTGAGGTCTGTTTCCGTGTGTATGGTTAATGACTTAACGTAATGTCCCACACAAGTACAATTACACTGATGCAATAAGTTTGTGCGTTAGAGGGTTACTCCTCCGATCACCGATTGGTTTTAGGGCGGAGCACAACTTGACTTTGGGTACGCCTGCATCACATGTTATGAAATGTATGATAACCGATAATAGAAATTGCATGCGATGGCAAATCATGAAAACAAGATTTAGGGTCAATAATAACGGCGTTTAAGTTTGGGGTCAGTAAAGCGACGCACTGATGCAAGGTAATATTGAAAAATGTTGGGTTTCTAACAAGAAGCTTGTTAATTTTGCAAAGCCGAGTAGCCCCAAGCCCCTCAATGTGCCATTGACTTTCGATGTAAAGTAGACGATTTGTTTAATTTCCTTGTGAAATGGATGGTGGGAAGGGATCAGACAGCCATAGATTAAAATTGAATAACAATTTAGCGTTCAATATTACATCAATGGTGTTTAGTTTCCGAGTTCATGGAATTGCTGCGAAGGTGGGAACCACATAATCTAACATTATTGTGCAGGCTAGATGTTATAGTAAGAAGTTAACATGTTATAATACCAAATTTAGTAAGAGTTTAACATGTTATAATACCACGAATCTCTCTTTTATAGGATGGGTGTAGAAATTCGAAAATATATCCTAGGAAAACATATATCTTATTGCTTATAGTATTCAGCTTTGAAGTAATTGGACAGATATTGTGAACCGTTATTGTGCAACATACAGTCTGATTTTGGATTATTACTTTTGAAACCTTTGATGGGTGACCACAGCTGATGTTATGCCTGGTTATGCAGATGTTAGTCATGGAATCGACTCCTCCGTTCAGCACCAATAAGGTTGTCTCTAGCAGCTCGAAGCCTGCTTATGGCATCGGTTATCTTCATCCGTACATGAGGCAAATGGTTGGAGCATGCAACACCGACACTGACCATTGAGACTATGCAATCAACTTGTCTTTCAGCCGCACCTTGGACTGCTCTTCTTTTGTCGACTTCTTCAGTAATGTCAGTGTTTTGAAGCATTGGGTCTACAATATGCAAGACTTGATCAGGTAATGCTGCTTCTGCATACATATAAAGGTTTAAATTTTCCTTGAACATTTGATCAGTTGGTCTTTTTCCGGTTATGAGTTCCAGTAGCACCGTTCCGTAGCTGTAGATATCACCATCTGTTGATGCTTCACTTCCGAGGCCATACTCTTAAGACAAGAATTCAAATTGCAAAGCTTAGTAGCTAAATTGAGATGATACATTTTAGCAGTTCTTAGTTTTTTTCATTGTTGTGATTCCAACTTCTGACTGTTTGTGAATCATGTTAATAAAACTAATCTAGAGTTAATTTGTTTCACATCGATCATTCAGTTCTTCTACCTGGTATTTGTTACAGTTCAAAGGGGGGAAGAAGAGTAAATACAGAGTACATGGGAAAGTTTTTTATGTACATTTTACGCTCTAAATATTAATATAATGAAACTCCCTAAATAGGAATTACTGGATACTTAACTTCCCTAACAAAGCTATGCACTAACTACATGACCTTAACTAAATTTTACACTATAAAAAAAGACACTGTGACTCTGATGTCACTAGTTTTGGAGCATTAACTCTAAAAGCGTAAGTATGACGCGTTAAGTAATCATAGTTTAACAGTCCGGAGAACTAAGTTGTTGAAGTGATTCATATCCTTCATTAATCGTCATAACTCTTATGCGTCAAATTGTCAAAGCTCTCATATTTCACGATATTAGAGGGCTTGGGGGTCAGACTTTAGAGACATGCATTCTTACCGTTGTAAGTTTTTATGAGTTTATTTTTGAATGATCCTTAATGAATACTTTAAGTTTTTATTTGTTGATCTTTTTGTTTGCCAATGAAAAAAGACCTAACACATTATGATCTCAAAAATTAACTATTCATGATAAAGATGGGTGCGACAATAGATGTTACCTGGAGCAGCATAGCCAATAGTTCCCTTGACTCCTACTGAACTGCTTTGGTTTGGTAAACCAGGTTGTGCAAAGAATTTTGCAAGCCCAAAATCTCCAACATGGGCGACCATGTCATCGTCAAGGAGTATATTGCTTGGTTTTAAGTCACAATGCATGATTGGAGTTTCATTCTCATGGTGAAGGTAGTTGATTGCATGAGCGACATCGATTGCTATGTTCAGCCGGTAGTTGATTGCATGAGCGACATCGATTGCTATGTTCAGCCTTTGCAGAAGGGTTAGGTTTCCAACTTCATGTAACAATCTGTCGAGATTTCCTTTGGGCATAAACTCGTAAACCAGAGCTTTGAAATTGTTCCTAAGAAAATCTGTACTTGAGCAGACTGTGATTATCTTCACTAGATTTCGGTGACGAGTATTCCTCAGGACCTTGCATTCTGCCATGAAACTCTTTGTAGCACCTCGCTGCTTTAAGTTGAGTACTTTGACCGCAACCAGGTTACCATCTAATACACCTTTGAACACAGTCCCAAAAGTACCCGCTCCAAGTAGATTTGATGAAGAGAATTCTTCTGTTGCTTTGAGTAGCATGTTGGTGAAAATTGTGAGTATTTTCAATGGAGACTTTAGAGTTAGTGGAATATTTTAAGCATGGGCAAATCACTAACACATTCCTTTCAAAGTATGAATATTTTATGAACTAAATCATTACCTCATAATATTTTCCTAGGATTTTGTTTCTTAGTTTTGCCTTTCGGTTCCTTATTTTCAAGCTTCCAATTAAAACAACCTATTTTGATTCTAGCTTGCTATCATTGGTGTTGGTTTTCTTACAATTTGCATCATGTGTAATTTTTTGGTTCCACTATTTTTATTAAAGATTATTGACTTTTAGGCTCCTAAACAAAAGAAAAGATGGCTGGTTGAAAGATGACACAAATATGAAGTAACTTAATATGTAAGTTGCATCCATGTCTCTACTGTTTTATATTTACGAGTATAATTTTACGCAATATACAACTAGTTATCTGTTAATGAAGAATGAATACTAGGCTTGTTAACGAGTACTAGGTGATCCACATCTCTAGCAGTCAGAAACATTTACAGACCGTAATGAGGATGTACAACGGTTTTACACAAGACTAGTAATAGTTGTCTCAGACAAGAAGAGAGATCTTGAAAGACGTGGGTTTCTGCTTTTCTAAATATGAGGATGTACATAAAACAATTGAAAAAGTAATTTAGGAGGTACTCGTAGGCGTTTTAGTTTCTTAGCGTATATGATGAAGCTAACTGAACCGCGAGACTAGCGTGGGATTTATAGTTTTCATATCTTTGTTGTGTGCTTAATTTTTCAGCATCCAACTTCTGTATATTGTTACTAATGTCGCAATGGTCTTATGGATTTTTGAGGACCAATCTGGACATATGTGGAATTATGCTTTGAAATTCCGCCTTACCTGTGGAATTATAAGTTGATTTACTTTAGGGTTTGATTTGTGGTCACCTTGGATTATGAGCGGAGAACAAAGGCGGTTGATTGTGTTAGTGTGTTTCCTGCACTATCAGTCTGGGAAAGTTTCGAGTTTGTAGAGTGTTAGGGCCACAGAGACTACCATTTTCACGAGCTATAGTCATAGTCAATTTTGTCATAATTTGCAGGAAACATTTACGTCTTATCTGTTTTATTCCTTTCGAGGATTATCTTTTGCACTATAGAAAGCGTGTAGTGGCACTCGCTACTGCCAGACTATCTCAAGTAAGTTAAGTTGATGAGAGTTGTAAGTACTGTTTTGGAATGCTAGAGGGGAAAAGTTCAAAAGTTTTTTAGAATGTATTGTACATCTGTAGTTTGATTATCGACTTCCGTGACTTTACACTCAAAAAATTCAAATCACTGGTTTTGCTTAGGGAGGATTTACAGCAATGATTCTTTATCCTGCTGTTTGACTACTTAAATGTTTTGGAGTGAATAACATCTGTTATAGCTCCATGGAATCTTACAGACCGTAATGAGCGATCCTGATACTGAAGCTACATTTTGTTATTTCAGATCAATTATAAAATTGGTTGACCCATTCAGCATTAAGCAAGTTTTCTCTTGCTGTTCGAAGACTGCTTATGACCTCGGTTATCTTCATACGGCATTGTGGCAAATGGTTAGAGCATGCGACACCAACACTAATCATGGAGACCATGCATTTGACTCTTTGTTCAGCCATGTCTTGGATTGCCCTTCTATTGTTGACTTCTTCAACACTATCAACGTGTTCAAGGGTTGGGTCTACAATTTGCAAGACTTGATCAGGTAATGCTGCTTCTGCATACATATGAAGATTAAAATCTTCCTGGAACATATTATCTGTTGGTCTCTTTCCTGTCATGAGTTCAAGTATCACTGTTCCGTAGCTGTAGATGTCACCATCTACTGACGCTTCACTTCCAAGCCCATACTCTTAAGAAATAAAAAATTACGAAGTTTAGTAGCAGATCTGAGAAGAAACAAAGCCAATGCTGACTATTGTTAGATTCTCGATTGTCGTTCTTAATTTTGACTATTTGCGTGCTAAGCATGCTGTCAAGAAACCAAGTGACTTTTAACGCTAGGACGTAAATTTAAAATTGGATTGATCATTTTCTATTTAAGAAGGGCACATAGTTGAGTGAGTCTTAGTGCTTCATTCCATTCTATTCAATTCCCTCTTTTTCGCCAAGATTAGACATGCTAGAGGATGATGCTATAAATAAGATTTGTTACCTGGAGGAGCGTAGCCGATAGTTCCTTTGACGCCAACTGAGCTACTTTGATTTAGGCTTCCAGGATTTAGAAAAATTTTTGCTAGCCCGAAATCTCCAACATGAGCAACCATGTCATCATCAAGGAGTATATTGCTTGGTTTTAGGTCACAATGCACAATTGGAGTCTCGTTCTCATGGTGAAGGTAGTTGAGTGCGTGAGCCACATCAATTGCTATGTCCATTCTTTGAAGAAGGGTTAACTTTCCAGCTTCATGTAAACATTTGTCAAGACTACCTTTGGGCATGAACTCATAAACCAGTGCTTTGAAATCATTCCTCTGAAAATCTGTACTCGAGCAGACTGTGATTATCTTCAGTAAGTTACGGTGGCGAGTATTCCTTATGGCGTTGCATTCTGCCATGAAACTCTTTGTAGCACCTCGTTGCTGTAGATTGAGTACTTTAACGGCAACCATCTTTCCATCCAAGACCCCTTTGAATACCCTCCCAAAAGCACCTGCTCCAAGTAGATTTGACGAAGAGAATTCATCCGTGACTTTGAGTAGCATGCTATATGACACTTTTAAGAATTCTTCCCCCATTGTCGTGATAGAAGGCACAGAATCCCTTTTCTTTCTTCTCATTGCTAAATACAACCATATTGTCATGGCTAGTAATCCAATTAGTGCACAACTTATGGGTATCGCTAACGCAAGAGCTAGAGACACTCGTCTTTTATTTTTCCTCTTTCTAGTTGCATCCTTGCATCTTGGCAAGTGCAGCTGTTGAATGCCTCCACAGAGTCTTTTGTTTCCGACTAGTGATACTCCGCTTATATTTGCGTAAACTCCCTTCTCTGGAACGCTTCCCTCAAAATTGTTATAAGATAAGTTCAGATAGAACAATGGAAATTTAGAGAAGTAACTCGGGACCAGCCCAGATAAATTGTTACGAGAAAGGTCTACTGTTTGTAGGCTAGACAAAGCACTGAATGTTGAAGGAATAGATCCGTTGATGGAATTGCCTTCTAAGTGGAAGTACTGAAGGGCGGTACATTTATCAAGGCCATTTGGAATTCCGCCTGAAAATTTGTTTTCAGACACATCAATCTTCACTATGTTGATCTGGTTGCTGATATCCTGAGGTAAGGATCCAGTAAGATGATTCTTAGATAGATCCAGTTCAATAAATCGAGCAGATCCTCCGAAGAGCGTGTTAGGCAAGGTTCCGTTGAGGTTATTATTTGATAAATTCAGGTATAACATGTTTTGGCAGCTACCCAGGTTTGAAGGTATGCTACCTTGCAATTTGTTTTTTCCTAAATCAAGCCGAGACAGTCGTGACAAGTTTCCTAGGGAATTTGGAATTTTGCCAGTTAATTCGTTAGAGCTTAAATCAACTTGCTCTAGTTTTGTGAGATTCCCAAGCGCATTCGGAATAGACCCTGTGAACTCGTTTTCAAACATGAATAGGAAACCAAGGTTGATGAAATTGCCAATACCTGCTGGAATTTGTCCACCTATTTGATTTTGGCCTACGTTTAACCAGTTCAGTGTGCTGGAGAGATGTGCTATAGATTCCGGTAAAGTTCCTGTGAAATTGTTTCCTTCCAACTCTATCATCTCTAAGTTGCTACAGTTAGCAAGTGTACTGATGAAATTGATATCGCCTCTGAGGCCCATATCAGAAAGGTCTAAATAAGACAAGCTGTGAAATTTTCGAAAATCTAGCAGCACGCTACCAGTGAATTTGTTCGTGTCTAATGCCAAAGTATCAAGGTTAGTGAGGTTTAAAAAGGATATTGGAAATGGCCCTGTTAAGTAGTTTGAGTTGAGGTTTAGGACTTGTATTTGAGGAAGTTGGAGGTGCACATCTGGTACCAAAATACTTCCTTTGAATTGGTTACCTGCTAACTCAAGCCCCTGAAGAGACGAGATATTGAATATAGATGGAGGAATTTTGCCTGTTAGTAAGTTATCTCCAAGTCCCAGAATTCCGAGATTTTTCATGTCACCTATACTGTCGGGAATAGTTCCGGTAAATGCATTGTATGCAGCCGATATTAGTCCTAAGGAGGTGAGGTTTTGAACAACGTTAAAAAGAGGTCCAGTCAGTTTATTTCCAGGCACGCCAAGAGATACGAGGTTGGACAAGGCTCTCAATTCTATAGGAAGATTGCCTTCTAGCTTGTTCCAGGCTAGAGCCAGAATTTCGAGGTTAATGCAGCCAGATAAGTTTGCCGGAATTTCTCCAACAAGTGTGTTGTTGAATAGCCCCAATCTTTTTAGCCTGAACAGACGCCCGATTTCTGCTGGAATCGGGCCGTAAAGACTGTTATTATATATTGCCAACTCTTGAAGGAAACTCAGGTTTCCTACAAAAGGCGATATTTTCCCGGACAAACCTCTTGAGTATAGCTCCAGCTCTATTACCCTGTTATGCTTTTTCCCACAGATAACACCCTCCCAATCACAGTGGTGAAGTGATTGATTCCATGAGCTTAAGACTCTATCCGCTGGATGCTCCACTAATTGACTTTTTATAGACAACAACGCATTGAGGTCCGTCTTTACGCCTGAATTATCAGCACTAACAGTAACTTTAGCTGCTGTAAGCAGTTGCATTATGATAAGTGATATCAAGTAGGTTACTGATTTCATTTCGTACGATTTCGTTTTGGTATATTTCAAACAGTTTCTTCAGCTTCAACTTACTTTCAGCTGTATGGATAAATATAAGTTTATACTTTCATCTTTTGGAAATTTCCTAACTGCTAGTAAGATTTGGAATTTCTAAAGTAGTGTGCTGTGATCTGTATGGGTTTTGCATGTTGTTATTGACCTATGTGCAACTTGACAGGAAAATGGTATCTTTAGTTGGTGAGTTTTGTCAGCGTTTACACCCTTTATAGATTAGATTATTAATTCTCTGTAGATTATATTAACGAGGTTGACCGGTGAACCTGACTTGAGTCCTTACTTCCCTAGCGACATTTCGGTACGCTATCTAGTTAGAAACACATAGCTCTCGTGCTTTGGTGTGCGCCTTTGCGATATAAAAATGTATATGCTGATCATTTTAAAGCGCTGCGTCACCTGCATGCATTTTATCAGATATTGTTTGCTATTATGAATGCGAGCTTCATCGAATAAAATCCCTTATTGCTTAAAGATCCTGAATATTATAGCATGAAACAATGACTGATTTCAGTGCATTTCTGCAGATCAACAAATTTGCATGAAAGTGTCATCTTGACTACAAAATTGTTGCCTCTTGAAGATCAGTGGCCTATACTTTTGTCGTCCTAAGTCTAATGATTCAAGTTATGTTCTTCCTAACTTTTGCCCGTTTGGCAAAATATTTCGAGCAGTGACGTTGATCAGTTTGTTTGTTTCAACGGTGAGTCGGTGATCACATATGTGCAGGTTCTGTGAATTTACGCTGACATTCAATGGGAAGATTATTCATCCGCAACAAATCAGGTCTGCTCTGTGACCTTCGACTCAGAATTTTCTTTACAAGACTGTTTCCCTATCTGTGCCAATTGAACCGTTTTTGAAAACCATGATTTGGAGTGCTGATATTCAGTTGCATTCCGGGAGAGTTTGTGTCATTGTATGCATATGTGAGTCAGTATTAATTACTCTTAAGATAAAATAATACGGAGTACCGGGTTACATTATAATAGAAACAGAACTTCAAAGTCTATAACACTCATTCGGATTTTTCGAGATAATTGTATAATTCGACTCCGCTCGAGTTTGAATTTTTTTTTTTTTATTTGCTAGAATTTAGAATAGAAAAGCAGGACACAATCAGTGAAGGAGACTTTTGACTTAGTTGAGGGAGACTTGAGGGCCCATATATATATATATATCAACTGATTGATCATGAAGATACTATTCACACATTGCTTAGAAAGTGTGAATGTGTTTGTTTATCCTTTAATTTTTCCTTAGCTTTTAGTGTTTTTTTTTATGAGGAAATAAAATTAGATTGATCCCAATATATACGTGTTTCTAGATTGACCAATGTCGATGTCGGTTTCCAAACTGCAACATGCAATGCCAGAGTCTTCTTGTGGTTCTATTATTTTCGTTAGGGATTGTTTCTGTCAGGAAAAGATGGCTAAAAGATCAAATACGATTAACTATATTACTCGTAATCAAACTCATAATTGAATATAAACCATCATAGACCTGCATTTTCGTTGTTTGAAAGGTTGTCGACATAAGTGCATGCACTGATGACTCATTTGACGAATTTCTGCAGATCTGCAAAATTCTATATTTTTACCTCTAGAAGTTTAGTACGCGTAACTAATTTTGTAAGCTTTGTTGGTCTAATGGTGGTTCTAAGTTAACTTTTGTCTTGATTTTTCAAGTATATGGCATAATATTCCGAGTAATTTCTTGATCAGTTTATTTGTTTAAACAGTGAACACGCAGGTGAAGGTACCAGGCAATTAATTACATCGATGGGAAGATGCTTCCTCCTCAACAGTTTAGGTCTGCTCTATGACCCTTCACTCAGTATTTACTTTATGAGATTGCTTGGGTCATGGTATTAATTAAGTGTTATACTCGGGATAGAAAATCGGCAAATATAAATGTTTAGAAGCTTACACCACCAGACCTTAGTTCGAGATTTATATTGGGTTTACATTACGTTGCAACAACTGTTTCCACGGTCACAACTGAACCAAGAGTATTGATTACATTTTGGATGAGAATGAACTTTCCATGCATGTCAAACTCCTTTTTTTTTTCCTGTTAATCAAGAGTATGATACCCTACATATTTTATGAGCAAAAAACATATTGGGTACTAAAAACACGTTTATCGGTAGACTCCGGTGAACTTTGATTCCTTTTTAATCCACAAAAATAAGGAATCGAGCCCGTAAACTCTTGTTAAGAATTGGCTCAAATGAGAGCATTTACCAATCTCACCAGTCAATATCGTTTGTGAAAACTGTGAGTCAACCTATTTTGACTCATGGGCATCATAAATTAGTATATAAAAAAAAAAAAAAAATTGTATAATTAGGAGACTTTTGAGTCAATGGAAGACTCATGGGAACATATCACTAACACCATTACCTCAAACCTCAGACATAGAAAGTGTCCTGAAACTTAGTTCTTGTTTTCTTTTCCCCCTTTTTTTTGTTTTTGTTTTTGTTTTGGGTACTGTCTTATCCCATAGAAAAACCATATTACGTTAGACCCGTGTCATATGACAAACTAATCATTTCAACATTCGTGTTGGTTTATTTCTATTAGAACGAAATAAACTCAAGTCATCGGCCTCGTTAGTGAATAGAGACAAGATTATATACATACTGGAGTGTAGGGTTCGGTTTACCCCTAGACCCAACACACGTAACAATACTACGGAATACTAATCACAATAAATCAACGAGCCAATGGGCCGACTACTCTGTTATTATTCTGTTTAGTTTTTTCTTTTGCGGTTCTGTAACTTTATTTAAAGTTTATTGCCTTTTTTTAATTTGTGAAAGTATTTACGGGAAAAACTGTAATGGTTCCAAGGTAGAGTAAGGAGCACCTGAAGATTACCGCTAAAACATTGCATAAAATGAATTATACTAGGTCGAAGCTGTCATAAGTCCGAGTAATACATGAAATATCTGTGTCTCTTCTTTATTCTGTATGACTGTATGAGTATTATTCTTGTGCAATATACAAAGTATGTGTTGGCACTTCAAAACATACTAAAATACATAATTAGCAAAGAAACTAATTATCCCTTTGTGGAGAAAGCTCTTCTCCTGTTAAGAAAGAGTGAATTAGAGCTAGGGCTTCACTAGGCTTGTTAAGCGGTACTAGGTGTCCCGCGCCTCTCACAGTCACTAACGTTAGCCCGTCGTACTCCACTAGCCTTCCCCCGACCTACGAACATTTCCAAGCCAATAAGTTGTGCATCGGCTTAAGGTTTTGATAGAGTGTTTTGAAATCAACACATGGAAAGAAACTGATATCACTTTGTTTGAATAGTATGACTGAAGAGGAGGAGAATAACCCGAGAAAGGAAATAGTTGCAAGGAAAATACACTTTGCTCAATTCGCGTATTTCCATGTCACGTACATAATGTTATACGAACAATACCTTTCTGTCGAACAATTGTTACGGAATAGGGTGAGGGAGGGTATACCTGACGGTTATGAAACCAGGTTCGCCAAGGCGTCTTAACTGGTAATCCAAGTGATTCAACACAATACCTTGACCCAATGACTGGCACTCTACCGTCTGTGTCTCCGCTATTATAAGAACAATAAGTCAATAACATATAACAAGTGTCATACCTATTGTGCAGAAAACAGAATACCTGTAAATCCAAATTTTGAGGCCTCCTTGTATCAGCTTCTTGTAGATAGGTAGAACCGATGGAACCGTCATATTATATGTGTTCAGAATGGAATCTCTGAAAGAAAATAGTGAATGATATGTGAGATGCACAAGAGAAACTACAGAGGTAGAGAGCTGCTTAGAAGAAGGTATCTAAGCTTACTTGCAAACTTCCCATTTGATACTAGTATTTGCATCCTTTCTGTTGTTGTTTGCATGAAGTGAAGTTTGGACATCTACCCTGTTGAAATACTCTTCTGCATAGGATGAGTAACAAGGGTCGTATCCTTCGGAAAACATCCTAGGTCTCTTTAATCTGTAGGTCTCAAGCCCCTGGAATCATTTGCAGTGCTGTTAGTAAGGATAGAGTGAAATAGTATTCTTCTTACGTGGCGTGGCTTAGCTTATACTCGTATCTAGCATCCAGGATAGATGGTGTTTTTGCCTTAACGATATCCTTACTCCAACTAAGCCGTAGAAAGATAGCATTTAGGTTTCTTTCTTCATATTTGATCGATGCGGGTGAATTTTGATCCTCTTACCCCATTGACATGATAAGCTGACGTAGATGATGTTCTGTTCAAAAGGCAGATTGGAGCGTATATGTTGTAAACATCAATCTCTCGGTATTTTCCAAAAACCACACTCATTGCTGCTGTGCATTCACTAGACCAGTATAACTCCTTGAAATCACATACGTCTTTCGTCTTGTTATACTGCTCGTCAGATATAACAGAATGGCTCCAGGCGTACTCTAGCAGTCCTTTGGAGTCGAAGTAATCATCTGTTAATGGGTTCCCTACCTGTAATGTAATGCAGATAAATGTCTATTTAGTTACGGCACAGCTAGAATATCAGACCTGTAGAGAAGACGAGCAAATTTCATTAAGTTCCACTAATTTTCTCAGGAAAATTAGCAAATTTTGAATCTTTTGTTGGTGTCAGGGAGTTTTTCATCCCTTCTCCTCCTCTATATGTTGGTTCTCTTAATTTTTGTGTGCATTTCTCATACGAGAATATTTCACGGCTAGATGGATCTAATAACACACTTATATGCAAAGTTATAGGATACATAGTATTACGGAGAAGTAATTATTGAGGTGCGTCCTGTAATGAGACAATCTCATATAATTCTTATTTTATCGATAAAACTTATGATTTGCGAGAACAAATGATTACATACTATGAAACCTTTGAGATTGATTTTTGTACTGTTGGTCTGATCCTTGTTCCTGTCATAGATGAGTTCTGCCAGCTGAGGGATATAATGACCTGTAAGGAAAAATCGTCGTTAGGTCAGAGAAGGGTGTACCTTACACAAACTGTAGATTTGATGTTTTATTGTGGAAAAATGATTCTGTGTACCTGCATAACTTTCTCCAACTAAGTACAAATCTTGGTTTTTGTATTGTGTGTATCTTGCCAGCCAATTGATGACGAAACTGTACGCATCCTCAGCTTCATAAACATCTAAGAGTTAGATTTGATAATGACAGGTGAATTACAGCAAGAGGGTGATAATCACACGATTGACGTTACCTACAAAACTATCATCCAAACTGCTGAGATCTGAAGATGTGTTGGTGTACGAGAACCCGACTCCAACAGGCGACTCCACAAATAGCACATTTGCTTCTGCACCAGGTAACAGAGAAAAAAGTGATTAGTAGCTGAGGATAACAGTTTTTTCGAAGCATTATAGTAAATTAGTAAGCATAACTCTTCTTTGGCTGTGTTATATGATAGGCCTGCACTTTCTAAGTTTCTACTCCGTATATTACATAAAAAGTGTCGTTCAATTTAATTTCCGACATAGTATCTTTTTAGGTCAAGTGGAATTGTTTTGTGCGTTTCCTGGTTACGGATGGTGGCAACTTTCAGAATGAGTGCTTGACTGCTTGCTGCGCGCAAGAATAGACTATATAAAGTAGTTAGAAACCTTTGAGGCATATGGTAAATCCATCATTGTGACCAAATGAGTGAACGATGTATATGTGGATCATTAAATGGAGCAAAGAAAAATTATGACAATGATAAGGGATTATAATGACCTTGAACCCAAGTGAAGTTATTGAAGAGCAAACCGTCCCCATTTTCGTTGACTGTAAGAGGGCCTATTTCGACAGCAGCGCCATATCCTACTGATGAACAACCAGGACCTGCAAAAAAAAAAAAAAGTATATCTTCAGGAAACTTGAATAGGGTTTAGGGTTTACGAGCACAATTACTTAGGTTGAATCGTATTCACTACATCGGCTGGGAAGCAGTACTTAGGCGACCCCCTTACGAGTTACTAGCAGAACTACATATATACAATATCGTAAGGGGACGTTTTAGTAGTTTACCGCCATTGAACCAAAGGAGCAGAGGTTTATCAGAAGGTCGAGATAGGGCTTCAAAGAACCAGTAGAAAAGTGCCCTGCCGTTTTTCTCGTTGACAGTAATGTAACCGGAATACTGTGATATTTTAGGATTTGACGGTTGACCAGGCAGACTCAAAACCCTGTCAATTTCTACAGAAGAAGTGTTTGTTTCTGTGGCTTTTGAACTGACAATGTTAAATGCAAGCATGACTAGAATAATAAGAGGTGACATAACTTCATTTTTTCTTCTCATCTTGTGAACAAGGCTATCTAACCTCTTATGCTTTCGTATACATGTGATGTTTAGGTGCAGTGGAATTATTCCGACTTAGTAGCGATTTACGAGCATATATACTACGTGATTGATGTGGACTTCTGCTTCTTTTAAACCATAAAGTTTCGACACGGTGTAGGCCGTGAGTTACATATTCGCAAGTGATCAAGACTGTGTAACAAGTTATTGCTCCACTACAACATCAAGTGCAACGATAACGTTACTTTAGTGTTTTAAAAGTTTTTAATATGTGGTACGTATTAGATATCTTCCTGTCAATTCGGATTTTCATTCGATAATGTTCGTTATATAAGTCGATATTTAGGCAATAAAGATTATGGAGTACAAATGTATAGCTACAATCAATATTTTAGAGTAAAAATATGGTAGACAAATGTTAAGGCATCATTTTCATGAAGCACTACAGTGTTGTAGTGGCATGACTTGTGAACACACTTAATGTCACGAGATCATGGTAGACTCACATGCTTATAAAAAATTTAAAAATATTTAGTAAAAGGAATGATGTTTTTGTACCCTGAAAATGATACGTTGATCTTCCTTTTTTGTAGGGGATGCACTCAGTTTGTGATTGGTGCTTGTTTATTAGCCAAGCATGCCAGTAACCCCTTGGTCGGAGCCGAGCTGAGCTGAGTTGGGCTGGAAGAAATATGTCGGCCTAAAATCGGTCTATTATGAAGCGGTTTTGGGTCTGATTGATGGGATGGCTTGGCTTGGACCTTAGATCACCCCATAGGTGAGCCGTGTGGAGCCCGATAGGGCTCTTTTTGGATTTAAATTCCATGAAGTTGAAATTTCATGAAGTTCGTGAATTTACCTAATGTGAAAATGAAATTTTATTTACTTCCTTTTTTATGTGATTTGCTATCCTACAAATCCATTAATCTATCTAATAATGGTAAACTTCACCAACTTCACATGTTTCAACTTCATGGAATCCAAACCCGTTGTTCTATATTGTTTCAAAATGTTTTTAGAAAAATAAATAAAAAACTCAAGCAACCTATAGTTCGAAGTGACTTTTAGAAAAAATACTACACTTGATATGAGTATAATTTTCCAAGGTTACTATAACAATAATGTCCACATATCTTGAGATAATTTAAACTTTTGTACTCCGTAGTTTTATATTTGCCTGATTTATCTTAAGTGTGATAAAATTTGTTAGTTTTTTAATTATGTGATATGTTTTTGTTTCTAAGTGTAAAGCAAATTATATCACTCTGGGACTCGAATGTGTATGCCAAGCAAACCCTATTCACTATGCTTTCTTCATGCAACACTTTACAAACGTACGGTTATATGAGAACAATAAGTGACTCAAGTGGTAAGAAAACTTTATACATACTAAAATGTACCCAATTGATTGAAATGAAGGAAGATATTCAGGATTTAATGTGGTCACTTTAAACATTAAAATGAGAACATTAAGAGCTAAAGTGGCAGCTAGATCGTCGTACGCATGAAACCGTCTTATATTAAACTTTGTCTAATTTGCTGGATATGTTACAAATATTCACTCGTAATTATGTATTTTTTACATATAACCACCATCCACCATGTATTTATGTATTTCCAAATAATCCATCAATTTCACTGTCACTATATATATTTAAAAAACACTACCAAATTCTAATATGTCTATTAAACTCTTCTTTTTAGCCTCAAAAAGCCTCAACTTAAAGTGAAATACCTCAACTATTCCTCCTCAAACCAATTTCTTATCACAAACCCTCCAAACTCCTCGAATCAAACTCAAAAACCCTAAAATCTCCAAATTAGACTTACCTAGGTTTGAAAAAAGTCTTGAAAAAGTACATATTTCCTGATGTATAAAAAAATGAACACATTTAGGTTAATTATACTATTGAATATATTGTGATCACAATTAACATGTTACATGTACAAAATTAATCACGTTTAAGTCAATAAAGATCAAAATTGACTAAATACGATCATAATTAATACTCCCTCCATTCCACAATGTTCTTCCCATTTCAATTTGGATCAAAAATTAAGGAGGGTGAATTGTGTGGATGAGATTAAAGTAGATAAATAATAAAGTAGATTGTGTGGATGTGATTAGTTAGAAATTGACAAAAATAGAAATTGGAAGAAAATTGTGGAATTTCTTTTTTGGGAAAGTGGAAAGAACATTGTGGAATGAAAGGAGTATAAAAAAGACTGTCTTTCATAATACTTATTCCGAATCTTGTATATTCTTTGAGTAAAAAGGATAGGGTGAGAAAAATAATGACAAAAAGTATATAATTTGAGTAAAATTCGTATATGAAAAATATATTACGTTTTATAATCTAAAGAAAACTCATACGGAGTACCAATCAAAACAAAACAAAACAAAGGCCCTGTTCTTTCTTACTATGTGAAATTTGAACTTATGTGAAATTAACTTATAGAGCTGAAATTTGAACTTATGTGTTCTGAAATTAACTTATATGAGTGAAATTTGAACTTATAAGAATTGAAATAACTTATAGGAGCTGAAATTTGAACTTATAAGAAATTTGAAATTTAACTTATAGAAATTCTAATTTATAGGAGAACTTATAGGGTTCTAACTTATAGGAGCTGAATCTTATTGGAGTTAAATTTATTAGAATTTAAAACTTATTGAATAATAATAATAACAACAACAATAATAATAATTTTAATATTAATATTAATATTAATATAATATGAAAAAATTTATTAAATTAATAACAATAATAACAATGATATTTATAGTAATGATGATGACGATTACAATAATTAAAATCTTTTAATTTATTCAAAATGATTAATTTTACTAATAATAAATAATAGTGTTCAAAATCGATTTTATGTCTAGTATAGTTAAATATCTCAATATATAGTTGATTATAAATAAGTTGGCTCGGTTAAATATTTTAATATACTATATTTATTTTCTCGAGAATTTTAGTATTGCATTTTGTAGAAATGTTTTATAGGTGTCAATTTAAAGATAACTCAAAACGAGTCGGGAAAAAGGGTAAAAAAAAGAGATTCGAGATGAAAGAAAAATAAAACGAATAAACCAAAATAACCTACAAAAAATTATACTCTATATAATGTGGAAAAATAAAAAATAAAAAATAAAAAACAAACAAAGTAATGAACAAGTTGAATTCCAACATATTCATCGTCCGTCAAAATATTTAACCCCGAATTCTAAATTTAATGAAATCATAAATCAAAATGAACAAGTTGAATTCCAACAATTTATTTCATTTTCGACTTTAATTTTTATTCCACAAAAAAATATGAGAAACATATTATTATTATTATTATTATTATTATTATTATTATTATTATTATTATTATTATTATTATGCAATAATAATAGTTATATAAAAATAAAACATAATAGAATTTATAAATTTGAACTTATAAGAATTTGAACTTATATGAAATTTAACTTATATGAAATTGAAATTAACTTATATGAAATTGAAATTAACTTATGTGTTCGAAATTAACTTATATGAAATTTAAAAAGTTCTGAAATTGAAATTATATGAAATTGAAATTAACTTATATGAAATTGAAATTGAACTTATATGAAATTGAAATTAACTTATAAGAGCTGAAATTAAGCTGAAAAGAACAGGGCCAAAAAACTCAAAGAGTTAAGTGACAAACAAGTAGACCAATACATTTCCTACTTCATACCTACTTAACTTAATTTTTGTCACCTACTCTTTACTTAACTCTCCCTATCTCCTCCTCTTCTTCGTCTTCTTCCTCGTAAACTTCTCCCATGTAAACGCCTTCACATCAAATTCAAACCTCTAATAAAAATCCAACCTTTTTATTTTCATTTCATTTCATTTCAATCAAACTCACATATAAACAATAAAACAACACCCGAAATTAAAAGATTTTTAACATGTTTTTGAGGAGATCTATAGTAAAAACTCCAATTTCAGGCATTTATTGTTGTTGGTATTCATCATGTACACCCTCTGCAGCAGCTGTTCTTGCTGAAAAAACCATTCAAAATGGTCCTAGACATGATTGGACTCGTCCTGAAATCAAATCTATTTATGATTCACCTGTTCTTGACCTCCTTTTTCATGGGGTTTGTTCAAGTTTTCTTCTTTTTCTGTTTTTATTTCTTTGGTTTTTGCTATTTTTTTTACTTGCATTGTGGTTTTTGTATTGTTTTTAGTGAACAAATTAGATGGGAAAAGTTGGTTTGTTTTTTTTTTTTTGGCTAAAGTGTCTAGGTAAATGTGGTTGTGATTGTATTTTTGTTTAAGACGGTTGTGTGCATACAACAATGCGGTTTATGGCGTATAAATACGCGTTTCTAAGCCTTCTGTAGTTTGAGGATGACCGTCTTTCACAAGACATACTACGTTTTTTGAAATTAAGTTGAATGTGGGGTTGATTATTTGGTTATTATTATTATTAGATTAATGTAGATTGTAAAATTTTAGTCTTTGTCTCCTATCACATTTTGGTATAAGACGGTTGTATTCGTATGACGAGGCCGTTTATAGCAGATGACTGGGGCTTGTCTGTACTTGCATTGCATTGGTTGATTGGTTTTCTTTTTGATGTAATAATCAGGGAAAAGTTGGTATTTTGGTTGAATGTTCTGTCAAATATTGTTGTGGTTATGTTATGTTATTACTCCTTTACTTATCTTATTTAGAGATATGAATTAGTAAGACACATCTCTTTATGTATTCCTGATGCGTCTTCGTAGTTCCAAACATACATATGTTGAAGACTTCCGAGAGAACACAAGTAATTGGTTGTAATGTTACATTATGTCGAGTGTTTGTGATGAAACCCCTTCTGATTTCGTATGTCAACATGGGAATAGTTGAGTTCTAAGTTGAATGCTTCGATAAATTTGGGTTGTGAATTATTAATCATTACTTGCTTGTAAAATTTCGGCTGTGGGTCTTTTACAAAGTTTAGAATTTGTTGATGTAGTATAATGGAGTACATAGTACGGAATATTATATATAGTGATGTGGGTCGTTTCTCTTTATATACTTGTTGGTTAATGTTTCTATTTTGAGTAGTTTCTACTGTTAGATAACAATTCATGCATTGAGGAATGTTGAGCTCGTATGGGGTTTTTAACCTTTTATAGTCAAAAGCCGTTCAAATAGGCGGATTCCTATAGAAGGAAGACAAGTTAGGATCTATTATGAAACGCGTAATGTGAAAAAAAAAACGAGAGTAGTCTCTTTGTCCCTTAACCTCACTTTTATACGAGTGACACATACTTCGGAAATCCTTAGCAAGCTTTGTGAACATTTCACGTTTGCATTCATTGGCTTGATAAAAGTATTGGCAAAGAACAATTCACCTTGTTTTCAATAGTTGGCGGCAACATTCACTCCGATATTGCATAATTTTGGGACTAAGGCTTTATTGTGGACTCTATAAGTGGGGATAATATTATAAACCTGGACTTTCTCTTGGTAACTACGGAGTAACATTTAGTCGCTTCGCTCATTATGTGTTAACCAAGGCTATTGACATCTTTAACCTGGTTTAGTTAGAGTACATGTTTCTGATACCTTCTCTAAGCATAAAGTCTTATTTCTCCTTTATTTTCTTCGTTTTTGTCCGTTGCATTTTGGTGTGCATACTTGATTGTAACTGTTTCTCAAGTTTTCCTCTGGTTGATCCTTAACTAAATCGAGACAGATTTACTAAATTTAGTAATGCAATACGTATCATATTATAGGCCCAAGTTCATAGACATGCGCACAACTTCCGAGAAGTGCAGCAATGCACTCTTCTTTCTATAAAGACTGGAGGCTGCTCCGAGGATTGTTCATATTGTCCTCAGTCATCTCGATATGGTACTGGCGTGAAGGCCCAACGATTGATGAATAAAGATGCGGTCATAGAGTCAGCAAAGAAGGTGAGTTGTGTTTCTGTTTCTTTTACCGTACTTTTGACCTATAATATTTATTTTTTTGCTAATGTAACTAATGCTCTTGCTCACCCAGTTTAGTATGCTTATAAATGTATTCGAGCCAAGAAAATTTTTTACCTGTTCTCCTATCTCTCCGAGTTTGTCACTAACATATTGAAATCAGTTGAGTTTTCTAGGAATCTAACGATCAAGAGTTGTGAAATATTATATAGTGACGGAACTTTAAGCATATGGAATATTATGGTAGCATCAAAATGCTGTGCTGTTTGAAATTAAATGGCCAAAATCCTCATGCAAAAGCTTTTCCTTTTGAGTTTCTTTTACCACTGTAGAAGAAAGATATTGTGACAGAACTACTGAACAATATGCTAGAATAATGTGGAAAAGGAGATCATTTTTTCGTCATGTCATCTTCGTCCAACTACATGGCACGTTTAATGCATATTTTGCCTTTTAACATTCACTGAGACTTTATTTTACCAATGCTTTTGAACTTACCCCTTTGTTGTATACTCGTTTCTATTCGGTGAATTGACGTTTTTGCTGAATATGGCAGGCAAAAGAGGCTGGCAGTACTCGATTTTGCATGGGTGCTGCGTGGAGGGATACCGTAGGGAGGAAGACTAACTTCAAACAAATTCTTGATTATGTGAAAGAAATAAGGTGTTTCCGCGTGGTGTCTCTATTGTTTTTATCGTTACGTTTATGTCTTAATTTTGATGCCATAATCAACACCTGCGTGCTGCGTCAATCCCTTGCTGCTCAAAAATATCAATTATTAACCTTAGAAGTTGACAAAGATAATAATTGTGCAAATTGATTGGAATGAAATATGTATTGCTGATTTATGAGTCTCGGAATTTTGTTGCTGATATCTTTTCGTGCCAGGGAAATGGGCATGGAGGTCTGCTGCACGCTGGGAATGCTGGAGAAGCAGCAAGCAGAAGATTTGAAGAAGGCGGGTCTTACAGCATATAACCATAATCTCGATACTTCAAGAGAATACTACCCGAATATCATCACAACTCGTTCGTATGATGAGCGACTGCAAACCCTTGAGTTTGTACGTGAAGCGGGAATCAATGTCTGTTGTGGTAAGTTATTACATACTCCGTAGTACATACTAAATTGGCCAGCAGTTCGCCATCGCCAAAACATCATTTGCATGTTTCAGCTCTTTAAGTACTTTTAGGAACTTTATAGAGTGTATCGTGTTATCGACATTTGTATCCACAAACCTCTATACCATAGAAAAGTCTTAGTGAAGTTTGCGCATAGGTTTAATGTCGTATTTTTGTAAATACAGGTGGAATAATTGGGCTCGGAGAGTCAGCTGAGGATAGAGTAGGTTTGCTGCATACATTGGCTACTCTACCTTCACACCCAGAGAGTGTTCCGATCAATGCACTTATTGCTGTTAAAGGCACTCCTCTTCAAGATCAAAAGGTAGCTTTGCATCTACTATAGCTCCTCGATATTCATTTTCGACTTATTCTCTCCACCGAACATTACGTCTTAGTTAATATTTTGTTTGCCTAACTGTAATTTTATTTTTAAGTGAATCGCTTTTCGAAGAATCTCCTTTATCTTCCCTTTCGCCTTTATGTTAATAGAAGCCTTCATAAAGGTATTCGGAAACTAATTTTTACAGTCACGGGTTCCTTACTTTGCTAGACTGGGAGTCTGGGACTCAACAAAAAATAGGTTTTGGAGTAGTTAGGCTGGAGCAAGCATCTTTAAGGTTAATAAATAAATTATAGTAAAAAGTTTGTGATTCAAACACTTCGGTTCAAAGTTCATCGTATTCCTTTTTCATATTCACGCATCTCAGATTCTTCGGTAAAGACATTCTCACAAGTCACAATAAAAGTATTCAGAAGGCAGCTATTCGTTGCATTTTTTTAGAAAAAATTTGTTTTATTATATTGTTGGGTTAATCGTTTGTGTTGTACTCGTTCTGTAACAGCCTGTTGAAATATGGGAGATGATCCGAATGATAGCAACAGCACGGATCGTGATGCCAAAGGCAATGGTAAGACTATCGGCAGGAAGGATACGGTTTTCAGTGCCAGAGCAAGCTTTGTGCTTTCTAGCCGGGGCAAACTCCATCTTCACAGGCGAGAAACTGTTGACGACAGCCAATAACGACTTTGATGCCGACCAAAACATGTTCAAGGTGCTCGGTCTGCTTCCTAAACCCCCCACGCTAGATGACGCTGAAGTAGAAGAAGACAGCGAAGCTGTCGCGTCCAGTTCAGGTTAAGATTTTCCGTAGGACTCCGGGAAATATGCCTTTATTTTTAGGGTGAATGCCTGGCTGTTGAGGGAATGAGTTGTTTACTTCTTTGTATTTTACAATCAATCAGCTTTAGTAAAAGAATCCTTGTGATTTCTTTGTTTTCTTTCTATTTTTAATTGTTTTCGGATATTTGAAATCATGGAATTTATTTTTACAGCACAGATTCTTTAATCTATTATTTAAATATATATTAGTCTATACGGAGTATTTCTTTAACTAAATTTGGTACCCAAAATTTCATTTTCATCCAAATTTTTTGGAATAATTTTCTGATTCTCTTATTCCATAAATAATAAAAACTCGAATTAATCTACGAATAATTCCAACTATTGAAAAATCATTCTAATGTACTTTGGCCAATTTTAATGACTCTAAGACGTAAAAAAAAATATGGTTAAATCGACTCTAACTTTACCTCACTCTTATTTTAAGTAAAATTCAAACTGATTTCACCTCTTTTTATATCGATTAAAGCGTATAAAAATTGACCAAAGTACATTATTGGAATGATTTTTCAATGATTAGAATTATTTGTGGATTAATTCAAGTTCGGATTATTTATGCAATAAGAGAATCAGTTTAAATTATTTCTACAATAAAAAGAATCCAGTCTGGATAAAGTAGGAGAGTGTAACTATATAGAAGTTCAGAGCAAAAAATTCTTGACTATATGTATTGACAAAAAAACATACTACACAAATATCAGCACTTGCATAAATAGAAAAATTCCTAATACATGCAAAACTAAGTAGCAGAGTATGTACATCAGTATATCACATCTAATTTTTTTTTTTTTTTTTTTTTTTGAAAGCAAAACACGGGGTGGCTTCATATCAAATCAAACTCCGCCAAGTCAATAATGGCTCGCGGAAAAAACGAGTCAAAAATACATTCTTCTCCGACTAACGAACAAAATCTCGCCATCAAATGAGCTACCGTATTACCCCATGTTTCCCATCTAAAATATTTTTTGGTTGACATAGTAGTAAAAAAATTACAAGAAAAAAAAAAATTGAGAAGTTATTGGCAAAGTGTGCTACAATGTAGACATGTAGTAAGTGCTTGTTTTCCTAGCTTTTTATTTTACTTATTTTATTATAACATTTCAAAAACTTCTGGAATTTTAAAGTTAAGATAACCTGAAATATTCCGAAAAAAAAAACTTGTGAAAACTTCGAGAAAAACTTCAGACGAAGAAAACAAGCCTTAATCCGGTAATACCCAAATGACCATCAAGCATAGCTATCAGAAATTTCTAAGGTGAGCAAGAAAATCATGTTTCTCCATTGACTGAACTTTCCCATGATATAAAGTTGAGGTAATGTTAACTTACAAAATTTCTATTCTTCAAAAATTGATGGATGAAAAAATGCAAAGAAAGCATCACAACCCTATGAAAAATTTGTACCATGTATTTCGTAATTGTATCAACGCATTTCAAATAAACAAATCAGTCTCGCCATTACGTGATCATCATAAATAAGAGTGTTACATTAGGCAACAGTCGGCAAAAGTGTGTACTTATCCAGATTTCGTGCTCGAGTAATATTCTCCGACACTCAAGAACAAATGTTGCCCCAACATTACGTCGACTGGCGGTTGGTCTTTGATACAATCAACCGTAATCTGTGACCATGTAGAATAGTTTCACAGTGAAAATGGTTTCTCCGACAGTCCGGCACATTTAGAAAGAAAAAATCAACGAAAATGAAAGAAGCATACCTTGCCATTTCCGGCTAGAAATTCCGACTTCAGATTGTTGGAATCTCGAGATCTAAGGTAAACCTGCAAGCCTCGAGCGAAAGTTGAGTTACCTGCAATTTGTAGTTAATCTTATTAGTTGCAAAATCGAAAACGAAAATGCCGAGTAAATCAGTTAAGAGATGAGAAACCCCGAACCTTCATATAAGCTCAGTAAAGCTTTGTCGTTGAACACTAATGTTGGCCTCGAAAGGCTGATGGTGAATGACATATCATATACGCCATGGAAAGCTTCTTCACAGAGGATAAACTGCACATGCAAAGAAGAATCCATAATTCTCAAGACATCGAAATGCAAAACCATGAAAGATCCCTTTACGTTATTATTAATAAACTTCCACTTTAAACACATTCATGAAGTGCTTTGGGAAGACGAATTATCTAACCTACTCAAAACATTGTTGACAACTAAATTGCAACACAAACTTACCGCATGAGACGGCCTAAATTCAGGGAGAAGCAAAGGCGAGCCAATAGCGTCCCTAACATATTGCTCCTGGAGATACAAGAACACGAAACAGCTTAGCGTGTTAGATGGCAAATGGAAATAATCATACTTCTACCGTATGACTCACAGATTACACTAGCATATGCTATCCATTAGTCTGTTTATTGTCTTAAATCATTCAATAAGTCGAAAAAAAAAAAAAAAAAAAAAAAAAAAGGGGTCTTTCACTAAGAAAGTGAAAGACCACTCTCATGATGCTTAAAAAGTGACCAAATGATGACCACTATCGAGTATGTAGTGACCATTATTTTAGAGGTATAAAAGTGATCACAATTTAGTAAAAAATGGTCACAAACAGTCTAATTGTGGTCACTTTTTATGCATCTGAAGAGTGGTCTTTCACTTTATCAGTGAAAGACTGTCTTTCCTAAGACATGCTCATCATCATTTTTCTTGATGCCATTTGTTTAAATTTTGACTATACTAGTCAAAAAAGTTATAAAGATTATATAGCACAAGAAATCGTAAATATTCCTATGGGCAAGTGAAAGACGTATTAAAAGACATACAAATTTAAGATAGACAATGGTTTAAATAATCCGTATCTTGTATCACTTTTTCTCTCTGATAAAAACTTAAGGCTGAAATACGGGTTCAAAACATCGATCTTTCACTATGATAAAAAGGTCACACGACTTTTTTCACAAGCAAGAATCACTTTTTGTTTAAAGAGTGAGTCAAAGAACAAAGGCTAATTCACTGAAATATAGGGAGTATTTCTTTCCTCCAAAGTACATGAGAATCATTGTAAACAGTAAATAGCACAAAAATCACCACACCAAGGACCAAACCAAGTTCCATAAAACACCAAATGTGTGTATTTAATCACTACGCACATATCCAAGATAGAGACTGCTACACTACGTAAAGAGTTTTAGAACAGTAAGATTTTCAACATCTAAAACCATTTCCTGTTGTTACCTGTGAACTCAAAACTCGTTTTAAGGTCGATGCATCTTTCTCCAAGGGACTGCAGTACACCTCCACCACATCTGTTGGTTCAAGACCTGCCTTCTTTCTTAACTTTTGGATACGGTTGACAATCTGAAAACAGAATCAATAATAAGCAAGTCTTTCAGAATCAATTGACTTGGAATGGATTGAATTAGAATGACCAAAAGTTTTAAAACTGAAATTCAAGTCTTACCTCACGAGCAACACCAGATTCAAACAATGAATCATCGGGTCTCAGGTCAAGAATAACCAAGACATCGCCTGCACAAAAGCAGTCAAAGAGGTTTAGACTCACAGCATCATTATATCACACATGTAGCCATATACTCAATCTTTACCATCTCCTGAAGCGTCAATTTCTTCTTCTGTTGTATTACCAGGACGCTTGAAATCCCTCAAAACCTAAATTACAAGAGAGGAAAAAAATCAATAAAAAGCTAACATAATTCTGGAACAAATGATTCCATCAGTTCAAGATTGAAAATATTAGTTGGTTAAAAAAAAAACGAAAAAACCAATTTACACTGTTAAACTAGGCAAGAACTTGATTTTCAGACTTATGTTTCCCTTGATTAGGTATGAAACGTAAATAATTTCTGAAACCCATATTAACAGACTTTGGTATGCTTCTCCGAATTTCATGATGATATTTGAAACATTAAGATGGCTAATACCCCCTTTGAAATGTTCACTTGCAAGTTGCAGGATGATCAAATCTTCACACGTATGCTCAAATGACAAAACAAGAGCTACTCCTAAATTCTTACAAAAATGGGGACCTTGACATTGCTAAATGACAAACCCCTAAATTAACTCAGAAGAAGATAATCACATGACTACAATACCTACATAATCTCATTTTCTTTCACATAGCCATTGCAGTTGTGATTATGTAAACAAAAGTCAAACAAAGTACAATTTACCAGAAAATACGAAGAACTAAGTGTACTTGGAAGTGGCTAATACCCATATACAAAAGTGTAATTGTGTGGGCATGTTTAGCTTTTAGATATATTGAACTTGACATTTCAAGGGGGGCTAACTAAGCTAACAAAACCTGCAGGAATGGCTTGCAAGAAACCGATGTATGCTTAACCTTTAAAGGGTTCCAAGATACCATAAACTATAATTTCTCGGATAAAAGATAAATATACAGATCAAGCTACCTCATCATATTAGTCTAACAAACTTTTTATGAGTGTCATAAATGGGATCACTAGAAAACCAACATTAGCAACTCTCCAAATAAAAGTGTAATTTACTGCAAAACAAACCTTAATATCACTCAGCTTCAAACAATGGCCAGCAATGGTAACTTCCCCTGCTTGCTCAAATGCTAGGATATCCTTCTGACTCATTCCCTTGACTTCCTTTGCAACAACTCCCATGGACTTCCCAAGTCTCTTACCTAGCACACTAAAAGACACCATAATTGATTGGTTATCATAATACAGTAAATTAATTAAGTATATGTAACGCACAGCTACTCAACCAAAGAAAACTCAAAGCATACCTGAAATCAGGCTCTGCTCGGAGAGACGCGTATTTCAGAGGGTCGTTGCAGGGAACCAGCGACCTTATATTAAGCTCTTCCAGGACATACTGCAATACATAATACACTTAAATGGTGCATAGTGACAACATAAAAATTCATATGAGAAGAACAAGAATTCGTGCATGACAAAGATGTGGCTGGAAACACTATTTCAACTAACATAGTAAAGGTGCGAAGACTCCTCCCCATGACAAGGTACGAGGAGAGATCAAGTATATAATATTATTGGTAAAAAAAATGGATGACTCCAAATCCATACAAACTATTTGCTTCATTTCTCACGTTTAGGCGCCACGTAGCATCTACATAGACATTCAAAACCAGGCTGTCAAATTTCAGCACTTTTCATTTTGCAGACTAAACCCCCAAGTCGATTATATCAAGCAATTTTGACCATGTTTAACACATTGAAGTCATGTACCTTACATCACAATACAAAAGATGTTTCAAGACTATCACATAAGATGCATCATATTGCTATTAGTACCTCTCTCAATTTCCCAGCAATATCATTTAGAAAATCATTGTCAGGGTGTACGACCACCATCTCCCTGTTTTACAGATAGAAAACAAAAAAACAGATCAGGCAAAGACAAGCATTGATAAAAAAGAAGTACAAAATTAATTACGAAAGTGATAAAAAGCCATCAACACCACCTGAGAGGCGTTTTCAGAGGCTTGTTGTGGCGCTCACGGATATTTCGTGCAAGATCAATGATTCTTGTCATCCTTGAAACACTTTGCACAATACGTTCTTCTCCCTAAATGAAAACAGCCGACTTATAACAACTTCATATACGTTCGCACTTACCATATGAAATGATTTATGGAAAAGCAGTAAATGCAAAGACATTACTTTCTCAAAAAAAAAATTATTTCTACAGTACCTTCCCCTCTTCTTCAGGGAAAGCACAAAAATGAATGCTTTCTTCTGCTCCCTCAGAAACTCTTCTTAGATTTTGGTATAAAGCTTCAGTGAAAAATGGTGTCAAAGGAGCCATCGCCTTGCACGACGTTAAAAGTACCTAAGACCAATGGCACACACAATGAGTGGAATTATTTGAAAGATGGCACCACGATGAAAGTTCACATATGCTACTGCCCCACTCCTATTTTTTTTCACATTTAATATAGAAGGGTCAAAGTTAGATACTCTAGCAGTTCAACACACAGATCTAAAATGATGCTAACGCAGAAAACAAAAGAATAACCCAGATAGAAATTCGTATCTACATAAATGAATTGTGGGAACGAGTTAAGAGAACAATAAACAAAGGAAATATTTGCTCAATATAGACCTATATGCCGAACAATGGTTGTCTAAGGTTTTTTACCTAGTAAACATAATACTGAATAGTTTCCATAAAATACCCGAACTCGTAACGTTTTAGGAAAGCAATTTCACTATAGCTACTAATAATTAGGACTTGTTCTTTCCAGCTTATTTTCAGCTCATTTCAGTTCAGCTCAGCTCCGCTCCATTCAGTTCAGTTCATCTATAGTATTAAGTTCACACAGTTCAACTTCATTCAATTCAATACAGTTCAGCTCATTTCAGTTCAGCTCGATTCAGTTCAGTTTAGCTCTAAAAAGTCCGAAAGAACAGTTCCTTACTCTAGGATAAGACTATTCTTTTGGAGGACAAGTCTCGATGCAGCTTACTTCCTTGCCTTTACACCATAATAAGCTCATGTCGCACTTATAGTCTCATAGATTTATAAGATAGCCATAATAAAAATAAAATAAAAATTGAATTTGAAACAAAAGCATGTGATTGCGAATGAACAAATGAGATGATAGTACAACAAGCAACAGGACTTGCACGAATCAATTGGCCAGTATACACATAAACAAATACTCCCTCCATACAAGCCCCCCATTCACAACAATAAAAACTGGCACTATTCATTCAAGTGGAGAATTCTCAAAATTCCTTACCTTGTACGGGAAAAAATATAGTCATGCGGTATCTTTCAGAAGATCTCACCATTTTATTCATTTAGCCCCATTTCTCCACTTTTCTCCTTACAAAAAGTGGACCCATGGGGCTTTTCCATTGAAATTTTTATAAGATTAAGAACATCAAACTGTATATAGTGATGTTCCAACATTTGCCTTGGCACATGTGAAAAAACAAATATGGTGAATAGAGTAGAATCGAGGGAGGACAACATACATGGTAAAGTGTAGACAATGCAATCTTGCAGTCTTCCTCTCCAGAGCGACCTTTCAATCTTTTACGGTTGAATCTCACATAGATATTTGTCAGATCATCAAGAAACTTTAAAAGTTGCGGTACGACCTGCAAAAGTGCCAAAGAGACAAACATAACTAATCAACCAAAAAAAACAGCTGTTTCACAATGTCCACTCGACCTTCGATGGAGATCAGATGAGCATCTCTAGAACTCTCTTAGAGTTAAGCAACATTCATTTCTTGGCTAATCTATAGCTTTTTGAAGGAAAAAAAAAAAAAAAAAAAAGAGATGTGCTTTATAAAACGATGGAACTCCACGAACCGTGTACAATCTATATGCATTCATTTCTTGACGCACAAAATGAACCAGTTGTTGAGTGGCGGAGTTGATCCATTGGTCAAGGACATTAGAAGAACTCTTCAATGCACTTTTATCCAAAGGAATAAATGCTCCAAAGCCTTCGATTTCTAGTCTTTTGGCATTCTGAACAAGAAATCTGTATGCATTGTACCATGGGAGGAATACATCTCGGATCTGAACTTGCAACAAGTAAACAATAAAAAATGATAAATAATATATCCTTGTCCGCCAGAAATTACTATACAGATAGAAGCCTATGAAAAATTTAGCATAAATATATACCATGCCAAAAACTCCCTCTTTCTTAAAACGTAAAGGCTCTGCACGAACGACTGGTGAATTTACTATGTACAGCCGCAACGCATCCTGTGGCAAACACAAACTATGTCAACACATTCAAACAATATATACCAACACACACATATTTGACGCTGTGATGAATCATTATAGCTACTGGAAAGGAAAGGTCGCTCCAGTTAGCACAGTATATAAAACTTACCGCCCCATACTCCTCTAGAATCTTGGTGGGTGCAGGATAATTCTTCAGTCGCTTGCTCATCTTTTTACCATCCTCAGCAAGGACAAGTCCATTGCAGATGAGATTTCTAAATGCAGGCTGACCAAATAATGCAGTAGAGAGAACCATCAAGGTGTAGAACCTACACACACAAGTGCAATTAATATATCATAACCCGATCTAAGTTGCCACGCCAAGATAAGAACATCAAGAGTAAGCAACCAACACGAGTCCACGTGGACCCACTTTGTGTTTCTAAAACCTTAACCGAGTAATTAAATACACAATGGTTACATAGTTTTCTACAACGTAAAAGTAATACGTGGCATGTATGGAGCGCAACTAATTAGTGCAAGAAGTAGCATGTAAGCAGCATAACTAGTTCTACATATGCTGAAATCGAATAATAACTATTGTTAGGAAAAGGAATTGCAAATTACACGCCTACATAAATTGCTCATCCCCGATTCCTTTTTAAAGCTTTGCAAAATAATAGATAATATGCGATAACCAACGTAATGAAAGACAGCCCTGAGGTGCAAAAAACTAGAATCATGAACAAACATTATAATGTGACAAATTAGCACGACAGATGTGTAGTTCTTCCAAAAGCCAAGTAGATAGGGAAAAAACTAACCATCCACGTGTTTGATCCAGACCTTCTGCCACGAAATGCCCTGGGAAATTAGTTTCAAAAAGCTCTTTGTTTTCAAACGGATAATGAATGTATGCATAAGGCATTGCACCACTCTCAAACCAGCAATCAAACACCTACATGAGCACCAACATTAAAGGACATTAGGATATTATGGGAAAAAAAAAAAACAGAAATAACACACATGACAAGAGGTATGATGTATGTTAAATCAAATACTCCGCAACTTTTAACTGCCAATTTTAAAATATTAATCATCAACTTAGAGATTGAAGATATGCATCCTTAGTATGTAAGCCAAGATCACTATTATCTTGAGTAAAGTGTCACACTCTCACGCTAAAGGTGTGTGGTTGGAGGGGTGGGAATGGAATGGAATGGATTGAACCTATTCATGTAGTCGGAGGGGGGTGGGTATGGAATGGATTGAACCTATCCAATATAAATTTCACTTTTTTTTTGGTTACAGAACATATTTATCTTACACATAAAAATTCACTAGATTATTACACTATTTTATTATTTTTTTTTTTCCATTTCTTAAATAATAAGTTGCAACAAATGTACTCAATTTTAATAAATTGTGACATAAAATCTTGAGAAAACTATTACGAGTATTAGGCATGCGGTAATAGACATTTTTGTTAAAGATAATATTTATTTACTTTTGTCAATCAATTACGTTAATGTGATGCAATACATAAGTTTTCTAGCAATTAATTACGCTTTTATACAACTTGTAATTTTCAATAATTTAAAAATTACATTTTTTTCAATAATTTCAAAATAATTAATTTTGGTTGTGAAATATTTTGGATGTTCTTGTATCAGTTACAAAATAATTTCGATTTTTTAAACAAACTCCTTATAACAATAAAGATTGTAGAAAAGGAAAATGTTGATCCATTTTGATTGTGAACCAAACAGTTTTAAACATGTATGGGGTTGAGAATCCATTTGACCACGGTATGACATTCCAATCCATTCCATTCCATCTCAGCGAACCAACAGCCCCTAACTTACCGATAGTACTTCATTCATTTAGAATATCAGCAATTTTCTAACTGAAACTTTTAAATCGATGCACAACATTTCCATTCGGACTAAAAGGACAATATGACACTTAACGTATGAGGGGTGACGGGTTTCAATGTCTATCCACTTGCACTGTCCACTCACCTGACACACACCCTCTCCACCTACCCATTCTCAAAACTTGTGCAAAATGAAATTGTGATAAAGATAAATGGAGTATAGAAAAATCTAAGAAAAACTAAAAAAATACATCAAAAGCTTTAATCATAAGGGCTTACATCATCCACGCGTCTGAGAACGCCATTCCCCTGCTTGGATGGAATAGTTAAATGATCGATGAAGTGGCGATGCAAATCTGTGACCTGCAGCAAAATACCCATCAGTATAGCCAACTTTTTGCCATATGCAAATGTATGCTGTATCAGAATAAATAGAGCAAACAAAGACTAGTTGAATTCTATACTGAGCGTCTAAACACCAATAATAAACACTGAATTCTCTCAACTCCAAGAAGATATGCAGTTCAATTGCTCCATTCCTCTACCTATTTCCTTCCCATTACATTCACTACATAGCCACTATGAAGCATGTGTTGTGTATCAATCTACGTAATGCCTTTCACAAATGTATCCCACAAACAGCCATCAGCCCAACACAACATACTGGAACAATGATTAACGAGGTATGTACAGATTTGAACAAAGTCTAGCAGCTTCAAATCAAGCGAAACTCTCTACATTTCACGAAATTTCAGTTCAATTAAGAACTCCACTGTAGAAGAATACTGCAGTAGATATATGCAAGCTAAGAAAACTAACCTTTTCCCCAGTCTCCTTTTCTAGCTCTTCAATGGATGAAATGACTCTCATTTCCTTTCCATCATCACTCATCCATACGGGAAGAGGGGTACCCCAAAACCTACTTCGACTAACAGCCCAATCCCTAGCATTTTCAAGCCAGTTATGGAAACGTTTCTCCTGCAAAATAGGTAGACAACATTATCACGGTATTTCTACGGTAACAAATTGACAAATTCAAGAAAATTTGAAATAAGCAAGAACGAAAAAACAATAAACGAAACAAATGCCAACCTTGACAAAATCAGGGACCCAATAGGTCTTCTTGTTGTTTTCCAACAACTGATCCTTTATCTGTTCCACTCTAATAAACCTACAGGTTTTAGTTTGGAATTAGCGAGGCCACAAATGACAAGTACAATGAATATAAGATAATAACCAACAGCTGAATTGTTGTCGCGTACATGTAATGACCAATCAATGAAAAACACTGGATAAATAGTGAAAACTTTGGAAACAATAAAACAGAAAAGTTAGAACATATGTTATCACTCCTAGAGTCCATAACTGGGAAGCATAAGCCATGATTGAATACTTTGGAAGCACAGAACAGAGAAAAGGTAGAACATTTGCTATCACTCCTAGTTCTCTATAACCGAAAAAGCCACAAGTAACTCATTATCTGACAATCATTTAGCGGCCAGTGTCATCTGCGTGGATCAAAAAATTAGCACTCCATGTTTTTCCGATTTGGAAAGAAAGTGCAGATATGTCACTGAAAAACGCACAAGCTGAGGACTTAAGGAGCATTGGACGTAAACATCAAATTATTATTTTTCACGTACCAGCTTGGAACAGCTCTGTAAATAAGAGGGGTTTCAGATCTCCAGCAAAAAGGATAAGAGTGGGTGAAATTCCCTTGCTTGACAAGCCTGCCTTTTTGCTGTGACAAAAGAAATAGATTCCCCAAGTTTAAGAATAAGGCAAATAAGAAGCACCAGAATAACACCATGCAAAAACCAGCATAAATGAAAATAATTCAACTCATATTTGTCATTATATATCTTTCAGAAAGAAAAGGCCATCCAAAGAGCAATACCGCCACAAATTAGTGTAATAGACAGCCATAATCAAACAGCTGGCTTCATTATAGGCATCATTTCATGAGTACAGAATATTCAATGAAATGTCGAAAATGCTAGTCTAGTCTCAAGAGATCATCAGTGAAGGTTTTTGCAGCGATGTTAAAATTAAACTTTAACCGTCTCACAACCAGGAAATTAAAACATATCAATAATCAATTCACCAGAAACACCAGAGACATGGTTTTAAATCAATGCCACGACACTGAACTGCAACTAGAATAAAGGTTCAGAAGTCACTGCTACCATATTTTACCGTATAACAAAACAATATCATCCAAATTTAGCTTGATCAAGCCATGACAGTTGATACCACAACAGTGACCGTGACGGAGAGTAAATCTATGACCAAAGACATACTCTAGAAAACTTTCATACAAACTCAGCCAGTAAAATCATACGGACTATATACTTGCCTTTACTGCGCTGATGATATCTTTATCAGCTTCCTTGACATATCGGCCTTTGAAGTCATATACTCTTTCGATGAAGCACCCATCATCATCAACAGCTACTATTAAGTCAGATCCCTAGACATGCCAAGCAACAATATATTTAAAAAATCAACAGTAAAAAGAATGCGTGTAAAGATTTTTAGATACACGGTTCATAATGTACCTTCTCAATTATGTGATTTTCCAAGCAGACACGATAATCATCTTCTCCGAAAGCTGGAGCACAGTGAACGATTCCTGTTCCACTGTCATCTGTCACATAGTTGTCTGCAACAACTTTAAAAGCCACATCGGAAAACTCTTGGAAGTAGTCAAACAAAGGTGTGTACCTACAGTTGATACATTGTTTCCTTTGTTAGTAA
This sequence comes from Dianthus caryophyllus, assembly GCA_023091065.1. NCBI lineage: Eukaryota > Viridiplantae > Streptophyta > Magnoliopsida > Caryophyllales > Caryophyllaceae > Dianthus > Dianthus caryophyllus. The sequence continues at coordinate 9,367,473 of CM041517.1, forward strand.
TATGTTTGAAGAAACTAAGACGCATATAAAAATTTACATAACTCAAAATGGTGGGAAGATCTCATGAAAATATGAACTTGACATAACACGGAAGAAAATGAACATCAGAAGGCCCTTGAAGCAAACAAAAGACATGGAAGATAAGTAGATAACAAACTAAATATGGACCGCCATCTATGCACCAGTACCATAGAACATCTAAGCAGGAGCTCAAAAGAAAAAGGTTCCAATGTAGTTTACTACCAGGATCACATTCGACCAAAAAACATCATATAATGGGGTTACAAACATAAAAGATTCATGATACCGATATAAATTTTGATATTTTAAACTTTCCAAGATCAATGCACATCTTAAAGAATTTTAGAGGCTAATGGCTATAATTTTGGCTTTAGGCTTTAGGCTAATGGCTAATGGCTATAATTTTGATTCAGAGTTTATGTAACCACAACAAACCCAATGCTACAAAACTTGGAAGGGAATATCACCAACAAAATCAGTATGGGATATTGGGATTACATGAATGCATATGCATGACTGATTAATAGCTATAAAAGCATTTCGAAGAATTGAAATTGGAGTTATATAAATATATAAAAAAAGAGCTACTCACTTCCGTCCAACCAACGATGCCCCCTGTAGCTTTTCCAGAACCTCATATGAACTATCGTCTGTGGAAGTTTTGTTTGATGTGGATCCCTTACTTTTAGGCTTTGAATCCTTTGAATCACTTACAGCTCCATTCGGTTTACTCTCAGTTTTCACTTTTTCTTTAGGAAGCTGCGACAAACGAGACTCTGCAACTACGTAGACTGAACCAGTAACTTTGCTTCTCACCTGCAAACCATCCTCTTATCAGTAATACTCTCACAAAAGAATACCATTTTCACGTCACCTACCCATAGTCATCCTTTGAAAAAAGCATATTGTAACCCCACAGATAACTGTTTGGTGATTGAGAGCTTCTTAATCAACATTTATCAAGAAAGATAGGATAAGATACATATGTAATCTGAAGTATTATAAGTGCAGATGACGCCAAAGGCAATTCTATTGCATAACTGATACAATGACCCGATAGAAACACAACTTTGGTATTGGAAATTAAAAAGAGAAAAATACCACTGTTTAAGCTAAATATCTTGGAGGATGACCCAATTCAATTAACCATTTCTCAGGCACACAATCTACTCATATTTATAAGAGAACAGACAAAGATCATGAGGATAAAGCAACCACACCTGCTTCGGTAGAGTAGCACAACAAATTCAAGGAACCACTGGTAACGCAAACAAAATAAAATGAAGTAGATACTACCTCCACTGAATAGATACCTCCTCCCCAACCCAATCCCATATGCCGTGTCTCTGTTTCCTTTAAGATCCATCCCATATAACTATGTTCTATCAGTTATTGGTGAAATAAAAAAGGTGAATTCCCAATTCTATTCCTTGTCATTTCTTAAAAGTCATGTGGTAACGGGCAACGGTTGAAACAAGGTTATTATAAAATGGCCGTTAAATTACGTAACAGCAGATATATATATAAAGGAAACAAAAGCCACCGTGACAAGATATCGAGCTTTATCACAGTCAAAAAGAAAATCCCAAAAAAACGGTTGTAATGAACAGATACGATCCGATAGGGACCGCTATGGGCCAAGATACGGACCGTTATGGAAGTTATGACCTTGATGACCGCAATCTAGGCCGCGACAAGTGTGTCAAGTATGATACTATTATACCGCAACCGAAACCGCGACCACAACAAAGACCGGGATCTAAAACCTTGAAACTATTGCTATCCTATTTCTTCGAAGTTGTTCTGTTTTGCCCTTCTCCTAAAATTTCTGTTACAAATACTTGGTATCCCTCATTAAAACAATAAATGGACTATGACCCCATCGCCTCGCTGCATCTAGCGCTTTCTTAAACTTAGATACGTATTTGATATGAATTAAAAGGAGGATTAATCATCATAAGGATCCATTAAACCTATGACTCACCTTAACATACACAAATTTAGCATTGACACACAAAGCTAAGTTACTAGGAAGGGTCCACGGTGTTGTAGTCCATGCGACAAATGATGCATTATCTGGGTCGTCAACTATGGGAAAAGTGACCATGATTTCAGGGTCAGGTACTTCCTGCACCATTCAGCAAAAGGTCAACATTAGAATGTTTACGGTAGAAAAACAACCTGTTCCATAAATAGCAATGTCACAAAGCCAAACCTTATAGTTCAAATTGGATTCAAAGTTTGACAGAGGAGTCTTCAAACCCGTACTATATGGCATCACCTGTCAGTATAAAATAGTGCGTGAGGATCAAAATAATTTACACACATCATTCAGCCGTGCAAAAAAAAAAAAAGAAACCGAAAAAAAGAACCATATTAACTGACTTTTATGACTCACTGAGTGTACTACCAGATTACTGAATTATATAGAACTTAACCAAAAACAACCCATAAAGAATTAATGAAACCAAACCAAAACGAGCTGAGCTGAGTTTGAATGTTTACAAGCTTAAAAGCAGCCACAAAGAAACCAAATTGACCTCAACTGGACAAGACACGCCAACCCTATTTAAAAAATCAAAACTTTAGCAGCAAGAGCTGATTTGTAAACAAAACACAGGTAACGCCCGTGTCCAAAACAGATAAAACATGGTCCCTTCGCAACAAAATTACATTCCACTAAACCGACTTAGGCAAATGCAAGCACAAACACAACAGAAAATGTTGAATTGAGCTAAAACATATCAATCAAACATGCAGAAGAATATGTCCATATTTACGTCTTAAGAAACAAACTCGTAATAAATCATTACAATCAGTTATGATGCCAAAATCACATAGTCAAACACAAAACACACACCTCAAAAAATCCCAAATCAGAAAAAGAAAAGGTCAAATTCGCAAACCTTAAAGACACTATAATTCTATAAACAAGCTCCTTTCAATTCAACGTCAAAAACACCTACCATGTAATTTCAATACAATTGAAGCCCGTAGTCTATATCCATTTTGAAACCAAATACATACACTCTCTAATACTGTCATTTGTTTGCTTTTTATTTTCTAAATAAATAGAATAGACATAGACACTTGTTTTCATCGAACAAACAGATAATTTGATCAAGTTATCAACTATGACCATTAGACCAACCCGTCATCATCTTCCCTCATTGATTTTTATAGACCAAATTATAATTTTTTAGCGACGACCGATTTAAATCCATCACTACAATTAACAGAATGCCAGGCTCATATGATTGAATCCCTCATCTAAAACCACCCATAAACAATAATAAACCTCCAAACTAACACAATCTAAACAAATTCACAAACCTTGCAATTCAATCCCATAGGCATATATCCATTGTCAAAAACAATCAACTAAACAAGAAAAAAAAATCCAACTTCATACACCGTCTGTCTAGTCATCTATTTACCTTTTTATGTTAGAGTTGCGCGCACAAACCGCATGTTTTCATCACACACAACGATAACATGATTAAGTTATCAGCTAGAGATCACTAGACCAAACCATCATCATTTCGCCTCATTAATTTCCAAGTATCAGATTACATTTATATCCGAAAAAATGTTCAATTTGAGTCCATAGTCATAACAATGTAAACAAAAAAAAACATAAATGATCAGCAATCATCTGATACCGTCCATAAATAACAATCAAACCACCAAAACGAAACGAATCCACGAACCTTAAACCCGCGATAAACAAGCCCCTTTTGATGCAACATACCAAAAACCCACCAAAGACTCTCCATATAACTCAAATCCATAGTCTTATACCCGTTATCGAAATCAATCCAACGACCCGTTCTCTTCACAACTTCCTCCCATTCCTTAACATACCTAGTAACAATACTCCTACACTCCTCATTGTAAACCCCAATCCCCATTTCAAGCACATCGTTTCGGGTTTTGATCCCGAGCTTCATATCGATTTCGTGTTCGACAGGGACACCGTGACAGTCCCACCCAAAGCGGCGCGTGACGTGGTGGCCAGTCATGGACTGGTGGCGCGTGACGATGTCCTTGATTGTTCCGGCGAGTATGTGACCGTAGTGCGGCAACCCCGTCGCAAACGGCGGACCATCGTAGAAGATGTACTCCGGAAAATGGGCGGTTTTTTCTAATTGAGTTTTGAATGCGTCGATTTTGTCCCAGAATTCAAGGATTTTCACCTCTTGTGCTGGAAAGGAGAAGTCTTTTCCTTCGCATACGTCTTCCATGGTGATTGAATTTTGAGGAGGAATTTGGGGATTTAGGGTTTTTCGAGGTTTTAGGGTTTCTGATTGATTTTGATTTTGATTTTGATTTGAAAGAGTGTGAAGAAGATTATAGGGGGATTTTAGGGGTTTTGTTTTTTGGGTGGGAGAAAAAAATGGTGAGATTCTAGAGCTTGGTGGGTCGGGTTATCTTCATAGTCAACGGGTTTTGCTACTTTGCTTGATCCTCAAGCTCAATTGTATATTTGAAAAGGATTAATTGTTAAACACGATTGACTTTTTAGCCTGAGTTTGACTTAAATCAACTAAATTTCGACAGGTTGATTATCGAAGCGCGTTCTTTGAAGTTGGAATGATAATTTTTAGATTTTACTAGTGGTGAAATTCTTGTTTCGAGGAATTGTATTTTGGGTTTTTAGAGAGTGAACATTGAAAGTAAAAAAAATGAAAAAAAAGCATGAGACCCAGTAAGTTAACGTCGGAAATTGGTCAACTCAAGCCAAAAGTTCGTAGCCGACAAATTTTCTTTGTAAAGGTGGTAATTGGCATTTTCATTTTTTTTTAAAGGTGATGTTTGATAAAACTCATTTTTAAAAGGTTATGTTTAACAATTAATCTTATTGAAAATAAATAATCCTAATTAATAAATAATCTTAAATTGTAATAGTAATTGCATTAATTAATTAATTAGATTAATTAATACAGAGTATTTTCATTTGACTATTAAAATTAATTACTCTTTACGTTTGGTTTTCTCTTGTTACTTTTCAATTGATTAATTAATACAGATTGATTTTGATTTTGATTTTGATTTTGATTTTAATTTTGATTTAAAAGGGTGTGTGAAGAAGATGATAGGGGGATTTTTAGGGGTTTTGTTTATTTGGGTGGGAGAAAAAAATGGTACTCCGTAAGTCCGTAAGATTCTAGGGCTTGGTGGGTCGGGTTATCTTCCTAGTCAACGGGTTTTGCTACTTTGCTTGATCCTCAAGCTCAATTGAATATTGAAAATGATTAATTGTTAAACACAATTGACTTTTTCGCCTAAGTTTAACTTAAATTAACTAAATTTCAATATGTTGATTACCGGAGCGTGTTATTTTAAGTTGGAAGGATGAATTTTTAGGTTTTACTAGTGGTGAAACTTTTGGTTTGAAAGATTGTATTTTGGGTTTTTAAAGAGTGAACATTGAAGGTAAAAAGAAGAAAAAGCATGAGACTCAGTAAGTCAACATCGGAAATGGGTCAACTCAGGCCAAAGTTCGTAGTCGACAAATTTTTTTTTTTGGGTGCTCACAAATTTTTCTTTTTAAAGGTGATAATTGAGAACATTTTTTTTTAAGGTAATGTTTGACAAAACTCGTTTTTTAAAGGTTGTGTTTGACAATTAATACTATTGAAATAAATAATCTTAATTAGTAATAAATACTCTTAATTAGGGGTAGTTCTCCTGAAAGACCGGACTCACACTAAATTAGTGTGAGTCACAAGCAAATCAATCAAGAAAAAAAAAAATAACTACCTCTTTGTGAGGGGACTCACAATAAACTTATTGTGAGTCCCGTCTCACGTAAGAATTTGCCCTTAATTAGTAATAGTAATTACATTAATGAATTAGATTAATTAATACAAAGTATTTTCAATTGACTTTTAAAAATTAATTACTCTTTACGTTCTGTTTTCTCTGGTTACTTTTGAAGTGCTCCGTATAATTAATGTAATGTGAGTGGAGAATGGAGATTGGGTTGAGATAGGTCGAGTGATTTTAGATAGGTCGAGTGATTTTAGATCGTGTGTTGGTTGTGGATCCATTGTTATTAGCTATGGGTTCAGGACAGTATGAGATAGCATATGTCATTTTCAGACCGGATTATTTTCAAGTTAAATCGTGCAAAATCTTAATACGGAGTAGTAGGGATGATTTTTGGTCACCATTCTCACTTCCTTGAGTATTTTATTATTTTACACATCCTTTTGATGGGTATTAACATATCGAGTCGATATCGAATCGGGTCAAGTTCAAGTCGTATTATTGGATAATCGTAAAACTTTGTCAAATGAAGTAGTACTAATAAATCCTATAGAATAATCAGCCCAAACAAATACTCCGTTAAAAACCGCTTGCAAACCAATTAGTCCAGCAGATTCATATAGTCGTTCTCAAGGGCCAAGGCCCATGCCTAGTAGCTCAAATAATTATGTAAATTGTGAGATGTCAAATACGAGTATTTAAATGTAACTTAGTATAACATCGTATTTAATGGTATACCTTAAAAAATGTTATGATAATTGTGTTTACTCCCTATTATATTAGTTTTGATTTTTAGAGTTGGTTACAAATTAATCTCGATCAACCTTTTGTAGAGGATAATAAACAATATTGCCTTAAATATAACTGGGGTGATCAATCTGCAAATTTTTATAAACTTCACCTGTTATAACTCGTGTCTGCTTCATTTTCACTCAAAAGCCATAATATGGTAAATTCGAATTCACTAGAGGTGAAATGTTGCCAAAAAAATTGATGGAGTAAATCTAAACAAATTTTGGTCGGTTGATGGATGATCTCTTAATGCGCTATTCCAAGAAAGTCATGAATACTATATCCCATAATATTTTTGTTACGATCAAAACTATCATATGACCTGGACCTGGTCATGGGCCGGGACCGGGCCGGGTTGACTCCGGGCCAGGGTCGAAAAATGGACCCGGGACCGGTCCGGAGGGGGGTCCGGTTTGCTCCGGGCCGGGCCGGTTCAGGGCCGGTTTGTCCGGGTTGGGTGCGGGTCGAGGGCGGGTTAGGGCCGGTTTTGGAACGGGTTAGGCCAGATTCGCAGCTCAAAACGCAGTTTAAAAAGCAGTTGAATCTGGTTCAAAATCGGTTTAAACTACTGCTCAAATTAGGTTCGTGACAATTTTGAGATAAATTTAAATTGAATATAAACATTAAAAATATAAAATTTAAATACTAAATTCAAAATATGATACTCAATAAACTTCAAATTTCCAAATTATTTATTGGTTACAATAAACGGGCTCCATCGATCTATATTAATTATATATAACAAAAATCATCCTACACAAATTTTCCCTCCAAATTTTCCTCTCACTTTTACATATTCTTATCCCTTTTATTTTATTTTATTTTTATCCCTTTTGTTTTATTTTATTTTATTTCTTTTTTGAAATTATGTCATATAAATAAGTAAAGATCTTCTATGTAATACATATCCATTTTTATTTAATGTGTTTTCAATATAACATTTTATCTCTTAAAGTAATATTTAATGTGTTTTCAGTATAACATTTTAACCGCGTTTTACCATATTATTATAAATGATGATTTTTAAGACAATGTATTGCGATACTTGATCGATTTTCACCAAATTATAATATGTTTTTTTAAAAAAATTATAACTCTATTTGTATAAAAAATAAAGTTCTACTATTCTAATTTTTTTGTTATAATTTTCAACGTTTCCATCATCTAAATTTTGATAGTTAATTAAGAAAAATCAAAATTGGAACTTTCAAACCTATTAAACGGGTTAATTAAAAGACAAATACGTGTTGAATGATTTAAATATTTTCATAATACTTAACTACGTTAAACAGGTCATATACGGGGGTTACATGTTAAATAAATACGTGGACGGGTAAAATACAGTTTGTTGTATTTTGGGTCTGAAAATACATGTTTATTTAGGTTATGTTTATATTATTATTATTCTTATTTTAATTTAATATTTAATTTAATTACCAAATTTTTCAATTAACTATTAACTTATTTTTCATCCCGTGCATTTATGCACGGGTATTATCCTAGTAATAATATAATTCTAAAATAATATCAATTTAAGTCATGATCCATCATGCATCTGTATCGGTCTGAGTTAGGTTTTCACGCTCTATTATAAGAAAAAGAGACGTTGAGTTCAAAAAAAAAAAAAAAAAAAAAAAAAAGATACGTTGACTTCAAAGAAAAAGAGACGTTGGGGATTATGGGGGTAATGGTCGACCCGGTGGGCCGGGTCCGGGTCAGGGTCTAAGGGTCGACCCGCAGGGTTGGGTCCGGGTTCAGGCCGGGTTGCCGGCCGGGTTGAAGGCGGGCCGGGTCTCAAAAATTGAAACCGAAACCGGCCCGTGAACCGGATGAAACCGGACAATTTTTGAACCGCCGGTTTCGGTCCGGGCCGGGTCCGGGTTTTACCGGGCCGGGTCCGTGCCGGGCCGGTTCAAACCCGGCCCCTTGACCAGGTCTATATGACCATATGTTGAAGTTTACAAGATTTTAATAAAACTTCTCTATGAACATCAGAAATAGCCATCTTAGAGCAATCGTACTCACATTGCATATTTGTAATGCTATAATCGTTTGTAGGTTGTAAACAAAATTAACATATATATTTATCAAATTATCGCAAAAATTCATAACCATGAAAAACCTAAAAAATTAAAAAAAAGATTAAAAAAAAAAAAAAAAAAAAACTTAAATTTGGGTTGTTCTATCCTATGTCAGCTGGACATAGGATAAAAATGTAAAAACTACAGAAAACTTTTAGTTTCTCTTATTGAAAATTCAAAAAACTATTTTGTTATTTATATCTCCATGAGATTATGGAGGAACACTCCCTCTTTATTCTCTTTGTCCCGGACATCTCAGTCTTAGCAGCAGACACATCGAAAGCAGACCTAATATATATGTTTCTTTCTCAAATGTAATATAATAAGAGAAGAAAGGTACACAGAAGGTTGGAAAGACAGGAAAGTAGTACACCCGGTTCACGAGATTCTACCACTGCAGGGCTCATCATAGTTAAAAGAAGAGTTTGATCCTGGCTCAGAAGGAACGCTAGCTATATGCTTAACACACAAAACCCAACTTTTAATAATACAATTGAACAATATCAATACAGAAGTAGAAAATAGTAACCTAAATATTCATAAATTTTCATTGTTTGAACGGCGACCGTCCATGCCGACAACAGTACTTTCCGGCCCTAATTCTAGGCCAAGAAATTATATTTAACATAATTGAGTCAAAGTAATGTTACTAGATCATGGGAAAAAGTAGAGTAGTTGAACCAAAATTAAACCTACTTTTTCTATACGTCGTATAATAAAAATGCAATAATTAGTTTCAATAATTGGGCAACTAGACTAGTGTACACTCACAATTCCAATCTGGCTGAATATTCAAGTCACCCTTTTTGTCAAACACAAGTCTGGCAACTTTGACAAAAACAAATGTCATGTTCTGACCCGTCAAACGTATTTTAGGCGTCGTTTGATTACCTATTTAAAATAAAAGTTCGATTAAAAAATGTCGTTTAATTGTACATTTTATTTGGAAATATGATTGAATATCTACACAAGTGAGAAAATAATTTACCTTACCTTCTTGTTTAATTATACTTTTCAAATGTAAACAAAATCGAATCGATAGGCAAGAATTAAGTTAATGTGAATTGAACCAAACAAACCCTTTAATATATGAAATATACACGCGTTAAAGTAATTATTATTCTAAATAATAATTATTATTATTATAAATTTTTAAAAATTATTAATTTATTATACTTCGTATACACTACTCCCTCCATTCAAATCCAAACTACCACTTTCTTTTTTCACATTTGCCGAGACGACTTTTGCGAGTTACATATCTTTTGCTACGTTTATTCAAAAAATGTAAAAAATAGTATTTTAATTTTCTACTCATAAAGACGAATCAAACAAAATCACACATGAATATATCTATATTTACGTATCAAGAGATAATTGAAATTGAACGTCTAAGAGTGAATAGTGTACAAATGAGAAACTTGTAATTTGGATATGAATGGAGGGAGTAAATATTAACTGAAGCAAGACTTGTGGAAGGGACATTAATGTAGGCAGTCAAGTCAACTAAGAAATATCTAAATTACATATACAGCTCATCAAATAATTGATTAATTAATTAATAATTGATTAAAATGTACAGCAAGAAAAAACTGTAATAATGTGTAGGCAAATCTGCATGTCAATGCTACCATGTGCAATGATGCCCCCATATCTAATGCTTTTGCTTAAGCCTGCTAAATATCTCTGTACATTTACTAATCTTGTCTATTTTTCCTTAATTACCAAGTAATTAGTGCAAATATCCTGTCTTAATTACTCATCGGCAGGCATTAATTATGAAAACTTGCAAAGTTGCGTACATCTGATCCACCCACGCTCAAAGGCGTCATTGCAAAAGGTTTTAGACAGCAGTGTCGTTAAACAAAAGATGGAAAGAATTGAGCGCTATGACAGATAGGGAAAATCTTAAGAAATACCGTCGTTCACTAAGAAAGTGAAAGATAAGTTATTGGGAAATTCTCATCTGTCTCAGAAAAATTACTTTTCTCATATCCTCGTTTTTACACTTTCTTGGTTGTCTGCGAAGATTTATTATTAGTCTCAAAATGGCGCAAGTCGTAATTAACGCCAATTAGTTTAGTTAAGTCTAACGTGACAACGATTAGGCGTGTGATTTGAACTATGCCGTTGATTTTCCCATTAAAGAATCCATCTTTCGTCAATTGGAGGAAAAAAATGACAAAGTCGCGTAAATTCTGAATTACGTGTTTGGGCTTCAAATAAAACAAGGGTATAATTAAGCGTAAAAGCGAGTGCAGTGAAAACCGAATTCTTCGGCGGATGAGAATTTCCCTAAGTTATTCAATACATAAAATGTGACTACGTTTAGACCACTATTGAGAGATATAAAATTGATCATGTTTTAGTCCATAATATTCACGATCAGCCTGAATGTACTCACATTTTACGTATCAGAAACTCGTCTTTTACTAATTGTCAGTGAAGGACGGTGTTTCACAAGACTCACGCGGATAAGGAAGCATGTAAGACTTAAAGAGTCATGAATTCATTACCAAACGCAGTCATGTCAGTACATCCAACCTTATTGAAAGAACTACTTGACTACTTCCTAAACAATTTGCAAGTAATTTTGCATACTCCATTATTCATATGCCACAACACATAGCAAAGGGGGACCCTTGTGTTTAATATCAGTGATCCATAAACCACATCATATGTGGCCACAAATAGGCCAATTAACATCAAGGATTGTTGGAATACGACGCACCGTGGTTCGTGATGGTGAAACCGATCATGACCCCTTTGCTATAGTGCCAAAACTTGGGATCAAGTGGAGGCACGTCGAGACAATATCGTCTACTAGGATGATGTGAAATCTCGATCTTTACGTCTGAATCTTGGAATTAGTAGTCACGGGGTTAAATTTTGATTAGTTGCAGCGTCCAATGAGAATGGAGATTTCGTACCATGTTCCGAGCTTTGATCTTTGGAGCCAGAATGAGTTAGTGATCATGAGTTAGATGAGTCTTATACTCTTAGAAGCTTGCACGCACATCAACACGAGTCTTGTGCAAACCTTCATCATCTTTTGAGGGAAGAACAAGTTAGTGACTAGGTCTTAGTAAGGATAAACTTATCGGAAAACAATCGTTAAAACCAGATAAGCATGTCAACACATTAATATTGCATGCAGAAAGATGAAAATGATCGAAAACTTTCATGTCAAGAGCAAAAAAACCCTTATTAGACGGATATAAAGCTAGCAGAGGAGCAGATCAACAGAAGTCATTTGCAGGCGTTCGATTCCAGTGTCAACAAGCAAGAACATGTTAGTAAATCGTTACCATACATGTACATGAAGTATGAAAATCATTCAACCACTTAGCAAAAAGTTAATCAGAAGTTAGTAGGTTATCTAGGATGTATCCTCCATCGAGCTATGATAATCAATAAGGATTTGAAATAATCCGAGAGTGATTATCAATAACAGGAGTTACCTCAACGACGTAGAGGTCTCCGACAAGCTGAGATGCGGTAGCGATGGAAGTCATTAAACACTGCAGACAATCCACACTCTTGTAAGAACACAGAAATATGGTATGACGCAAACACAGCTGTACTAAAAAGATTTAACGGCGAAAATTTTCTTCTTTTATTTCATCTAAAATATTGGATACAAATAATCACAAGCTAGTTCTAAGCCATGAAGCTAGACGTCAGACCATCATTGGTGGTCGAGTAATCTCAGACCTGACATCTTCCTTCTGCACATGAAATGACGATTTTTGATCCACGTCCTTCAAATTAAACCGAGTATGTCGCATGGCTCACTTTTCAACTCAGTCCAAAGCAAACGTCATTCATGGTCGTGATCATCGTTCTTCTTCGTCAACTGATCAAATCAGTCAGCGGCCAACGCATATCAGCTGCTGCTGCTGCACAGTTTGACAGTACACGCCACCGCCTGCGCCCAGAATTTCAGCCGCGCTTTGACATCTTCCGGATGATCGCCTGCATACGCGTAATCATAAATGAATTAAGATCTAAAAACAAACCGAAAAACAATAGTTCCAAAAACGATATTTGACATAGATGTTTAACAAAACCAATAAGCAAAGACAAAATTGAACTGTAAAGTGAAAAAATATATACAAATTTGGCAACTCTTTCCTAACACAACAACCATAAGAAGAACATTTCAACATGCAAACTAACTAAAGAGCATAAAAACCAATTAGTTTAGAATAACGTGTTAGGCACTAAGACTTACAAATCAGGCAAAACTCAGGAATTTTAAGCATCATTTTGGTAAGCTAACAAAATTCCTTTGAGCATGAATAAATTTTAGCTCGATTCAGTTCCGTTCAACTGAATTTTGTTACTCACTTTAGTTTAATTCAGTTCAGATTAATTTCGCCCGAAATTTCTCAGGGATTTTCTACTTCAATATAGGGATTAATCACTAGATTTATGATCTAAAATTGGATTTTGAAATCAATGAACTACACAAATCATATCATATGATTCAATTAAAAGAGAGTAACTTTTCTAAAGAAAAAAAGAAAGTTGTATTCAAATGATCATCAAAAGTAATAAAAACAAAAATTCAACCAAAATTAAGATGATATAATACTTCAAATTATTGAACTTTAATATAGATTCAAACATTAAAAAGTCCACAATCAAAATCATAAGAAAGTAAATACAAAACCCAGATCATATAACACCCAAATCATCAAATCAACTCCAACTAAAACAAAAATTAAATCTTTGATCAAAACCCAGATCAAATAACACCTAAATTATTAAATCAAATCAAAAACATTTCTCCAAAACCCCAAAAGATCAAAACTTTAATCCTACAAAACCCTAAATAACAACAAAAAAGATGGAAACTTTAGGATCATACCAGGGCTAGAGATCTTCCAAGTAGGCATAGGAGTACAATTTTCAGACCCGGAAACCGACACGGAATCAGCATTTCCACAATGCTGCTGCTGGTGTTGTTGAATTTGATTATGATCTTCTAAAAATTTCTGAGACATTGAATAACAGAGCTCAAGTGCAGGCAAAGTGCTGCAAAGTTCGGGTATTTCGTCGTAACTAAACCCGAAACCCAAATCGACACAACCCTTTAACTCGTCTAAATCGTCGTCTGTGAGGGATTTTGTTCTGGGCAAAACGTCGTCGTTTGAGGAGTCTAAGTACCCTTCTAAGCATACCTTTTGTGGGGCCCTTTTGTTGTGGTGGTGGTGTTGTTTTTTGTGGTGTTGTTTTTTGGGTTTCCATTGAATTATTTCTTCATCTTCTTCAATGAGAATTTGGTGGTGAGTTTTTGTGTTTGAAATGTCAACTGCCATGTTTGTTTGTTGGTTGGTTTGTTTTTGTGTGAGTGTTTTTGTGAGAAATGATGAATTAATTTTTGAGGAGTTTGAAGGTCTTTTATAGGGAAGGGTTTTTGCAATTTAGTCCCTCATGTGATGTTTTGTTGTTATGTATACGTTCTGGTTTTTGAGTAGGTCTACTGAAAAATCGTCTCACGTTAAAATTTAAAAAAGAAAATGATAATTAAAGAGAAAATGGAAATATAATTCTCCTGTGATATTGAACTCACACTAAGTTAATGTGAGACCAAGATATAAATTGTAGTTAAAGCAGTGTAACATTTAAACAAATCTACAAAAGCTTCTTACTTGAAGTCTTAAATAATTTAGTAACAATTAATCATAATTATCACTTAAATAGTACAAAAGTTATATAATCGGGTACAAATGAGGCGGACTTACAATAATTTATTGTAAGGTCTGACCTTATACAAGAATTAAGGAATATGAGGAGGGGTTCAAAATAATAATTAGGGCCTAATAATTATAAGATCGTATGACATATGCATTTTAGTGTTCTTATAGTTTGCTATTTTGTGTGAAAAATTTTGATCGTATACATCAAAATACTCATCTTACGGAGTATTTAAAGATACTTGCATATGTTACTAAATAATTTATGAGATTATAAAATCAACAAAGTATTTATGGTATTTTTACATAGATGTCAAAAAGTGTGGCCATCATATCGTTTTAAAATTAAAAGGTGAAAATTTCTATGTGACATACTCTGTATATATTTATTTATTACTAAATATATTTATCGATGGATATAAAAATGTATATTTGATAACATACTTTGTATATACTTATCAAATATATTTATTGAGTAAAAATGTATATATATTATGCCTGAGATTGTCTCATAAAATATTTTAAAGAACTTATACTCCGTAATGGTTATAAACTCATAATGTTATTTTGTGATGGTATATCTTACAATATCCCTCTCACCCCTACCCCCCCTCCCCCCCCCCCCCCCTCCCCTCCCCCCCCTTTTCCTTTTTTTTAATCAATTTAATTACTCCGTATGTTTTTAAATGCATGCAACTTTAAATCTCATTAAACAAAACTCAAAGGTAAAGATTTATCGGTAATTTTTCTGTGAAACAAAATTCACATTAAGTTAATGTGAGATCAATGTACAAATTGTAGTTAAAAAGGTACAAAAACATATATGAAACAAATCTACTAAAGTCACTTACAAGGCTAATAAAAAAAATTTAGTAACAATTAATCATTAATCATAATCAATTAAATGACATACGGAGTAAAAACTATATAATGGAGCATAAATAAGTCGAACTTACAATAATTTATTATAAAATATGACACACACAAGAATTTGTGAAGATTTAAACTAAATGAAAAGAATTGAATATACTTTCTTTGATTTAAAACCCCTAGGATCTCCATATACCAAAATGGCCTATAGACCATGCCTTTCATATCAATTGGGAATAGGCCATATTGTGAGGTTAATGGGGTAATATGTTTTTTTTTTTTTTTTTTTTTTTTTTTATTCCCTACAATTATTAATCTATTATTATGATATTTATAAGATGACTTAGCAATAATTTAATTGATAATATTATTGCTATTGTCATATATGATAGTATGATACTCATTTTCAAAATTTTCAGTGGAACAAAGTAAAATTCAAATATTTCTAAATTTTTAAGAATTTGAATGAAACAGCAAAAAATGCAGCAATCTACAATTTCCATTAGCATAAATGTTCGATCTCAATTCATTAATGACTTTTTAACTATTATACTCTTATAAACAATGTGTGATTGCTGGTATTTCAAGCACGTAGGTTAAAATAAAACTCCGTGAGACACAAAATTTATTGTAAATCGAATTTTCGGCGCAAAATTCAATAAAACAATAATAATGCATACCCTAATTAAGCTAAGCTCATATATATTCAAATGGTAAATTAAAAAATTAGTATTGATGGATAACACAATAAGAATAATAAAACACAAATTCTCATATGAAACGGGTAACCCGTTTCTTGTGAGAAACGGGTCAAATATTAAGCAAAAAGACAAAGGACAAGTGGGGAAGAACATCTTTCTTCCCACTTGTCCTCTTTTCGCTAATATTCACCGTTCACAAAGAACAAGCAATTCTGCTTCACACAAGACTTACACATAATAAAATAGTCATTAAACGAGAAAAGTTTGTAAATTAAACATAATTTCTCAAGTAAAATGATGACACAGCACTATTACTCTATTTTACTTTGTATCATAAACCTCTTTAATTTATAATTAAATAAATATTTATTCTTTAAAATTATAATTTTTTTTTCCTTTTAATTTTGGATTTAAGTGAAAAATTAGTAATATATTTTTATATGGGAAAATTTTACTTATGATATTCTTCTTGCACTACTCTTTTAAACAATATAAAAACAAAATCATATAGTAGAGGATCTCAAGATAAAAGCATCATGAAATCTCACATATAATTAAGTGGTAATTACTAATTATAATCGTTAACAAGTCATACGAATTGATACATTTTTACAAAAGACCTACTACGATATAAAATGCGACATGCTCCGTGTGCAAAACAAAGTCTATATAAGTACTTGCAATGCAAATTAAGAAACTTAATTAACAAAACGACGCGTATTACTCATTACGTTGCCGCCAATGTGGTGCATGATGATGATGTTGCTACAAAAGTGAGCATAAAAAAAGGGCATAAAAAACCCAAATAAAAAAAAAAGTCGTTTTTTAAAAAAAAAAAAATAAGTCATTTCATTTGTTTATGTTTGCATGTTCACATAGTACACACACGACAGCTGTACAAAACAGTAAAAAAATTGATTGACCAAAAGTTTAAGGACACGTGGCGTAAAGTTAATGGGTCAAGTGGTGTGAAGCAAGTAGTAAAAAAAAAAATTAATTAGATGATGTGGCCGATAAACTTAATGTTAATATGTTATTCATATCATATGGTTGAAATGTTTTGTTCCATTTTTATGGTTTTGTATTGTTTCTCTAGAGTGTAAAGAGAACAAAATTCCATTTGAGTGGAATTAATGTGGAAAATTATATCATCTTCACTAGCTTAGTCTCATTTAATAAATTTAAAATACTCGGATTCAATTGAGCACATATTCTATGACAATAAGAATTTGAATTGTGTAAAGTTATTTGGTTGATAATTACTGAATGAATGTTATAGGATAATGTCAGTTATTAAAAATAATGCAGTGTTAATATGAAAAGTTATTTATTATTATCGGTAAATTGGTTGATGTAGTCAACAAGACAATAACCAATTAGTTCTATATCATTACAAGTACTCCGTATCATTATTTACATAGGTGACGTTTCTCATTTCAATTTTAGGATTCTGTAATTTTTTTGAAGCGTAAAGATGAAATTTCATTTTGATAGAAAATGTGAAAAATCAAACCAACTTCACTAATTAGTTTAAATAAAAAGTAAGTAAAGTATATGCACTTAAATACTCATTGTATTTCCCGTTCAATTGGTTGCTATATATGACGAATGGATGGCTCAGCCGTTAGCCGTATATATAATTTTCGAGCAAATTAAAATAATGTGTTAACAATGAATGAGTATATAGGAGTATGAAGTAACAATAAATTACTAATTGAACTTAGGAATGCGATATTGTTTTAAATAAAACGAAAATTTTCAGCAAAGACAGAAGTTGAACGACAAAGTGTGAGATGAGTCTCTCAGAAGAACTACATATTCTATTTGCCTATTTGATAATAAGTTACGTGAAATTTTTTTTATACTTCCTATTTTTTAAAATCAATTATATTTCTAGTATTTATTACCATTTTTTTTAATAGGAAAAACGTATAAAACAGTCATATTATATGACCTATATTATCCAAGTTGGAGTACGTTAACTAAACCACATATATCAATATATGCATATCTTGTACACCGTATATTACGTATTGATATGATATCAGACATCTACGATGTAAATTAAGTAATCTTTGTAGTTTCTTAAACCCTAATTATTCTCCCACATGAGATCTAAGAATCTTTCATGCGTCAGACCAAGCAAGTTATATGATGCTTGCTTGATCATTATATTATTACTTCATCGAATTAATAACGATATTAATTTTATAATAATAATAATAATAATAATAATAATAATAATAATAATAATAATAATAACATTCATAATAATTATAATGATATGATTATATAATATCATTCCTAGTTCCTACGTGAGTGCTTACATAAATTTGGTGCAAATTTAAGAGCATCTCATATTTCAAATCAATCCTTCAATGTTAGTTGGACGATTATGATGATACATGAGAGTATGAGACTAATGTTGTAATGAGAGTAACTCTACCTACGATACGGTATTAAATTGCCTCATACAATAAAATATTTATTACGGATGTACGTATTAATTTTCTCGTAATATAGTTATGGTTGTAATGAAGAGTACTTTTCTCGTAATATAGTTGTGGTATTACTTCGTACAACTTAAAATAATTATTATCATTATGTATTACCTCGTACAAGTTACAACCATCATTTCAATCCTACAATGTAACATTCGTTAGCAAAAATAAAAACTTTTACCGTCACTCGCTCCACCACTAGACTTGTCGAAAACCAACAATCTCATCCCACGAGCTTTTCCTTCGTTTACTTGATCTGATATTCAAAACTTATGATCATCGCCTCATCGGTAGCGAAAGCATTATTATTTTTTTGTCAAATATGAGGCACTAAGTTATTACAACGGGGAAGGTGGCGAAAGCATTATGATTGATGGAGTTTGACAGTGAATATGAGTACGTCACTGGTAACAACGTTGTATATGTGTAAATTGAGAAGTATGCTTACGTACGTTGATTAAGAATTTGTTTTGATATTATACATACTGATATGTTTACGAAGTAACTAATAAAATGTCATTATTTTCCATGTACAAGAAGGTTACATTTGGAATAAGATACAGTTATGTACCTTTACTTAAAGGAAAATAGTAATTAGGTTGTTTTTTATTTTATTTTTTTCTAGAAGAGGAGACGTTAGATCATCAGTACAATTAGGTTGCTTTTGATGAAATATAATCTTTACATTCTTCAAAAAGAAAAAAATAATAATTAATTAGATTACTTTTAAAGGATATTACAATTACTTTTAAAGTGTCATGTACGATGAGACGACATCATCGAAGAATAATTTGCATATGTAGATATGTATGCAAGCATATAGATATTCATAATGTAAATAATTTCGTTTGAGATGGTTTATATCATAAAATGATGACAATATAAAATAGTTAATTCAAAAAATAAGATTAATTAACAAAGTAATTATTTACAAAAAACAAAATAATTGTAACAATTTATGGGAAAGACTTTATTCATCGCAAAACTCTCTCCTTTTCGTCGACACATACGTAATTTTTGCGACGGTTTTCTACCCTCGCAAACTAAACAGAATAGTTCTCCTATGAGGCTGCCTCATAGTATGAGAGTATGAGACACACTATATTTCAATTAATTTAATAAATTCTTTTTTTTTTCTTTTCTAATATTGTAATTTTCTTAGACCATAATGCTAATGACATAATTTATCAAATACATTATCAATATCATGTTTTTTGATCATATTTTTGTTAAACACTTGTATTTTATATATGTCGCTGCAATCTACAACTACTATGTTCAAACGTAATAGCATTACATATAAAAAATAACGTTATTATTTTTCTTCAAAAATAACTATGCCTTCATTGTCTCATACTATGTGACGGTCTCACCATTTTTCTATAATGCAAAGACGTACATACAAAATAATTTATATTAATTGGAATTTATAAATTAAAATAAGCAACGTGAAATAATTATATTATGCATGGATCATCACCGTCCATCCTCATAGAAAATTTAGATTCTTTATAAAAACAGAAATAATTTTTACATTTGTACGTGAAGAAGTTCCCTTCTAATGCTAATCAAAGTAATAAAGTGAGCAAAATTATTAAATTTATATTTCAAATAAACCACTTGTAAGAAGCTTAAGAAAACAACGGTGTAAATGAGCACCTAATAAATGTTACGAGTATTTTAATTGTTGCACTTTTTTTGCACTTTGCTGCGCCTAACTTAAAGCATATTTTTTGCACCATTTTTCTACCGCATGAGTGCATAAATCGACCACATCAAAAGTGTAAATCTCTCGAAATATGAGAAAGTATATATTGAATAACGGAGGGAGTACATTTTTTCGTCTTAAATAGTTTACAATGTAAATTTTAAACAGTACACTAATGAACGGTTTCATACCTCACTTGTATTCAGTTATATAGTTTCTTTTATTATTTTTAGTTATAATTTGGTACCATGATTTCGTAACCTTATTATTAGTATTTGTTTCCCTTTTATGATTACTAATTTTTTAATAACATTGTTAATGACTTTAGTAGATATATTTCATGTTTTTTTTTTTTTTAATCTCTTTAACTACAATTTGTATTGTATTCTCACATTAATTTAATGTGAGACTGTCTCACAGGAGACTTACCGTTTTAAACTAATTATTTTTTTTTTTAAAATGATTTAAAATTCTCTTAAATTTTTTGAAATTTATTGTTTACGTATTACGAGTATCTTTGTTGAAAATTTTCAAAAATTCTCTAAGATATCTAAAATTTGTATAAAAATTATCTTAAATTATGTTATCGTTTTATAGTATTTCATTGTATAGGCTGATTTATAGGTATATGCATAATTAAAGTTGTTTAAATAAGTGTAAAAGTTATTATAAAAAGTGTTCCAAGAAATTAGGTAACATCTTACGGTAAAGAACAAAAGTTTAAAAAAGTTTGGAATAATAATGGAGATAATAATTATTCCTCAAACCACTTGAGAAAAGACTTAACGCAAGAATAATATTCCACATTTTTGTGGCCAAAATCGCAAATTATTTATTAAATTGTTACTTGTCGATTTCTCTAAAACTACGCAATTGTTAGTAATCAACAATTGGCCAAGTGGTATACTTTGATATATACGGA
Source organism: Dianthus caryophyllus (assembly GCA_023091065.1). Taxonomy (NCBI): domain Eukaryota; kingdom Viridiplantae; phylum Streptophyta; class Magnoliopsida; order Caryophyllales; family Caryophyllaceae; genus Dianthus; species Dianthus caryophyllus. The sequence goes on from CM041517.1 coordinate 9,388,543, forward strand.
CTACTATGCATTTGTTATTACACGTTATAACTTTATCATGAAATCTTATATAAGTAAGATATTTAAATCTTATACTTCCTCCGATTCAACAGGTTCTTAACGTTTGACCAAAAATCCCCTCACAAAAATGGCTAAACGTTAAGAACCTATTGAATCGGAGGGAGTAGTAATTTTTTTTTGCGGTCGATTATTTCTCACAACATCATGAAAACGAGGACGTATTTAATTATTTGTATATGCATGAAATATGTATATATGTTTTTCTGTTAGTTAACATAATTTCAAATGTTAGTATTATTGTAGTGATGAACAATTTTATAATTTCAAATGTTTGTATATGCATGAAATATGTATATATGTATATATGTAATTCACAATTTATATAATTGAATCATTAAGAACACATTTAATTTAACCATGACCCAACGTACAACTAGTAAAGTACAGTCGTCGTATCCAAACAACATAATTATGCACATCCAAATAAAAGAATCTCCATAATTATTGTACCTTGACGTGCTATTATTTAGTTCCAACAAATATTATTATTATTATTATTATTATTATTATTATTATTATTATTATTATTATTATTATTTGTTAATATAGATGCACAATATATGTCGAAAATACTATGTGAATATTTCATTCGAATAGACTGTAGTGTACTCCGAAGTAATTTTCTAATTTGTTTGATTAGTTCATTTCTTATTATATATATTCTTTTAGTTAATATTTTGTTTACAAAATTTAGTCAAGAAATGAGATACATTACTTTTTAAACAATTGTGTCAAAATTAAGGAATAAAAAATTGACCAAATTGAATCAAATTGAATATCAATTAAAATATTTTCTTTTCATCTCAAGTTATCTAGAGTATAAAACTCAAATTTTCTTAAAAAAATTCAAAAATTTTATATTTCGTATATTTTAAGTTATTAATTATATTTCTTTTAAATTATCTAAGATATTTAATAAGATAAGTAAATATAGAACGTTACTAGAAAAACATATTAATCTATCACTTCTTATTTTGTTAGCTAGTTAAAATTGAACAATTGAACAACTTTGGCACCTTATTATGTAAATTGTAACATGTAGGAGTAACATATACGTTGGGGCCAAATCAAAATGACAAGAGTTTGAACTCAACTTGGATTTATACATAACATAATATTTGCATGGGTGCATGTAACGTAGGCCAAGTTGAGATAACCTATCATTATTATTTTCTACTTTTGCTTTCATGGAGTACTAAATAATAATAATAATAATAATAATAATAATAATACCCGTATATAATTAATGTAAAATACCACCTCAACCTAGCTACGTGCATATATGGATTATGTGTGGCTAATATTACTTCATTTCTTAATTCACGTACTTCTTCCGTTTCAGTAAATTGTTTACAATTTGACTTTTTTGTGAAGGGAAAAAAAAGTCAAACTTTAAACAAATGGCTGGGAAAAAGGGAGTATTATACGGAGTACTCCCTCCCATTTATTTTGATCTTCCCACTTGTTTATTAAAAGAGTGTATTATTTTAATCAAGTGGGAAGATCAAAGAAAATGGGAGGGAGTATATTTTATCAAAAAGTAATTATATTTTATTATAAACTGGTTACGTTTTATACTCCGTATGTCTTAACTTAAAATGAAAATTGTTCTTCTAATAGGACACTTACTAATACTTTTAATTACTGAGTATATTTTTTTGGGTAATTTTACTATAAGGCTTCCGTAGTATGAGACAAATTATATTTGTATAATACCATTAAATTTTATTTTCTTTTTATTTCTTTTCTTTTGATCTTGTAATTTTTCTTATCTCTTATGTTCTTTGACCATAATGTTAGTGGCATGATTTATCCAACACATATAAATATCATGTTTGACCATATTTTCGTTGAATACTCATACATTATATATATCGTTGTCATTTTACAATTACTTTGTTCAAACGTAATCGCATTACATATGAAAAATAACGCTACTATTATTCAAAACTAATTATTATCCCCTTCAGCGTCTCATACGATGAGATGGTATCACCGTAAAATTTGTTTATATTTTTTTAGCGTAACATCGGAGGGTCTAATGAAAATAGAAAGAAAAAGACGAAAGAAGAGGGGAAACAAAGCACGTGGGTAGTCAAAATCAGTTCAAGATCAATTATTGGGAATTCGCGCGAAACACGAATCGGGATTTTGATCACACTACTGTTCAATAGCGACAACTACTCTTTCTCTTCTACCCTTTCCTACCACTCAATTTTGGCTTTTTATTTTTTATTTTTAAGGAAAGAAATCAGATTGATCCTCTAGAATAAAATCAACCTATTTTATTTTTTTGGATAAGCGAGGAGAGCGAAAGCCATAAGCTTTTGGTCCAGGCCACCTCGAGGGAGGACATGAATCTCCTAAATTAGCTATAAATTCAGCGACTTTATTGACGTTACAAAAAACAGTGACCTATGATTATTATTTACTCACCAACTCATGAAATTCATAGCTGTTAGATTCATGCACGGAGTATCAAACATCTTAACCGTTTATATGAAACGGAGGGGATGGGAAAATGAAGATGATCCAAATTGCTCAATTCTTGAGTAATACTTATCCTTCATTCATTCATTTAACCATGTATACTCTTTTTTGAATTTTCATTCATTTAACCTCATTTTCATTCATGTCAACTTTTAATATTCCATCTATTTCATTGATTAAGCCCACGGACTTTTTCACCAAATTTAAGAAAGTGGAAAAGTTATGGGTAGTGTTTGTATTTTGGTCAAATGGGACCCATTTAGATGATAAAATGAATATATTAGTAGGGGTGAAAATGTTAATTTTATTGTAAAAAGTTGTTCTAAATAGTAGTGAGGCAAAATAAGTGAAATTGTCGGGGAAAAAAAAAAGTAGGGCAAAATGAGTACAGTGAAATAAAGGGAATAGTTAAAATAACAAATTTACCTCTATTAATATACTTATTTAACCAAAATATCATAGTACTGTACATCTGTACATGCATTTTATCATCACAAATGACCCTCATGTAACCAAACTACCGACACTACCCTTAAGACCTTAACTTTTACACTTTTCTTAAAATTTGCATGCAAAACACTATGGATCGAGTTATCTCATTAAAATGAAGGGAGTATGTTTTTCCTTTCCACTTTATTTTTCTCCAATATTCTCTTCATTCCACTGAAAATGTCATACCCTAATTATTATTTATACTGTAGTTGGACCGATACACATCTCTTTAGTAGCAGTCCTAGCAGATAATACAAGTTAATCGATGACAATTTCTGAAGCCAATGTTCTTTTTCTCTCATTATTTGATTCAAGTTAAAGATATCATCCAAAATTATATGTAATTGAGCCGTATAATTTCATGATATCAAGAACTATGATTATTTGATTCAAATTATAGATATCATCCAAAATTATACGGAGTACTTCGTATGTAATTGACTATTGAGCCGAATGTCATGTCATGAATTAAGATCTTTTATTCTGCAAGCGGAATTTTTTACTGACTTTTATCTACATTTAGTGATTTAGTTTCGATTATGTAAGTATTATTTAGCGTGCTAGCTATTAATAATTAGTTATATGTACTCTAAATGATTATTATATACTCAGCTCAGCTTCCTCTATTCATATTCATTTGGATCCTTACACTATTTTCTACTATTCAGGTACTCGGAGAATTTTTGATATTTTGGTTGATATATAATTGATAATATATAGTCATGTCTGATTTTGTTTGATTCGTCTTCATAAGCACAATATTAAAATTGAATTTGTATAATTTTTTTATAATACGTAACTATAGATATTACCGTTGCAAAATACGCCTCGGCATATGGACCATAACATCATGTGTCAATCGATATGAATGGACGGAGTAAGTTTTTAACTTTGTATGACGTACCATATATCTTTTAGTTTTCTTTCGTTCACCTACTCTCTTTTCATGTGGTTACTAGAATGACGGATGTTCATCATAAAATAATAATGATGAAATTTTCGAGTATAAGTTATACTTCCTCCATTCCGTTTGATTCTATACGTTTGACCAAAACACGGTAATTAAGGTAGAAGAAAATCAAGTGGGGTAGATAATGGAATTACTTAAATACCCCTACTTTATTGTTTGTAAGTGAGTTGAGTGGGTATTAGTGAAGGGTATATTGGTCTTTTAGTTTAATAAAGTAGAGACTAAAATAGAAATGTATAGAATTGATTGGAATTTCCGAAAAAGGAATATGTATAGAATCAAATGGAATGGAGGAAGTATATAGGTATCACCAAACTCATCGACTTATGAGGTTTATTTTGGTTTAGCATTAATTTTGATTTGAACGTCTACGTATATGCATGAATATGCATGGTAGTATATATGGTTTTACGTGGCTAATTAACGTGATCATTAATTTAGAGGATTTTGGACCATTGAGTAGATAGTCATGTAAGTCAACGTCTCATGAGTGAAGTAGTTGGATGTAATGAAATTAATGAGGGAAGTTAATTAATTAGGTTAATTGACTAATTTATATTGGGGTTTTTCCCAACTGTACCCCTGTACTATTGGGTTTTTCCAACTATACCCCTACGTATATCGTTTTCCCAACTGTACCCCTAAGTTTCTTAATTACTCCCAACCATAACTAATTATGCTTAAGTCGTCAATTATCACCGTTAAATGCCAATTAGGATGCGTAATTTGCCTACGTGGAGCGCCTAATTTGCTACGTGGAAGGATTAGGTGTAAATTAGAAGTTGAATCAATTTATTAACCGTCATTTCTTTCTTTTGATTCAATTTTTTTTAAAACCCTTTGAAACCCTTTCACCTTCCTTCCTCTGTTCTCTTCATCTCCTTCATTTTGCTATTGAACTTTTGCAGTTTATCGTCGTTGCAACATCTTCATCGTTGAACTTTTGCAGTCCTTCCTTCCTCTGTTCAATTTCAGGTATGATTTTAGGTATGATTTTGGGTAAATTAAAGAAAGCTGAGAATGCAGTTAGAGTAATTAAGAAACTGAGAAGCGCGATTGGGAAAGCGATATACGTGAGAATGCAGTTAGGAAAACCCAATAAGATGCAGAATGCAGTTGGGAAAAACCCTTTATATTGCTTTGTCACACAAAAATAAAAAATAAAAAAAATTACGGAGTAGAAATAAATTTCATATTGTGATAATATCCTTAAATGAATTACATGTGGCTCACACTGCGTAAATGTTTCTACTCGTAATTAGTTTTATAGAGTTTTTCTAGCATGTGTCAAGTATGAATATCCAATAATTCTTAGAAATTCATGGTATAATATTTGTATGAATACCGCAATATTCTATAAAACCCTAATTTTTGACAAATTGAAAATATAATATCAACTTGATAATTAAGCACGCATGTTACTTATATGTTGAATAAGTTCGTTCGAGATATTTCCCTTTTCCTCTAGTTTCCAATAACAAAAAGTCATATTTAAAGCAATTTCCACTTATATATAAATATAAAGACTATTGCAATACTATTCCATAAGTCCATAGTTATTACTATTGCTTTTTATTTTTTGTCCATTATAATATATGTAAACTGTCAATATTCTGTCACGTATTAAATTATATTTTCATTTTTTTTTAATTCGAACCATTTTACTAATTCATTTTAGAACCGAAATCGGGAACGATATATTGTCCATTGCTTCCCCATCAAGCAAGCAACAACCGTGGCCCCAAATTGCTTGTATGAAACGTTACTCTTTTTTTTTTAGTAATATGTGTGTTTATTAGTACTAAAAATAAAAGACAATTAATTATGTAGGGGAAAAAATAGAGAGGAAGTTTGTTAGAAACATTTAAAATGTTGGACAAAAGTTAATTAGTGATGACAAGTAATAACAATGTCAGGTGAGATTGAATGAGAATGCTCCTTAATTTTCGTCGACTATTTTCTTATTCGATCAATTATATCTACTCTTTGGACCCTAACTATATATCAATGCATTTAATAATTTAAACAATTTTTTTATTTTATTTTTATTTTATTTTATTATTTTTTATTATTTTTATCGTGACAAGTCTAAGCTTACGTTAATGATTAATGATTTTGTCATAAATATATCATGAAAAATTCTCACATAAAAGTTTGAAATATTTCGTAAAATTTGTGATTTTTAAATTTCTATTATTAACGGCCTTTAACATGGATATGCAATTGTCCACTAATTAACCACTAAACACATTTTAGAATAATGAGTTGGTCTCAGACATACATCGGCAACTTTGGTGTGATTATTTACACACTTTATTTTTGTACCAAAATAAAATTACACACTTTATTTAATGATAGAACTGTATAATTAATAATGATTAAAAAAAAAACATTACAATGTACAAGGATCATAACTATTTTAAAATCCATTCAATCAAGTATTTAATTAAGTTGTAGAACCATCAGATTCTAGATTTCTAGTATTACAAGATTGTAAATTTGTAATCCATGTACGAAACTATGTACGGAGTATTTAAGAATATTCTCAATCTAAATATAGGAAAAAAGTGTGAAAAAAATACGATATGCTAACTAAATCATGTGTATAAACAATAATATATAGATAAGGAAAGGTGGTTTCAAAACCCGGCCTCGTATTTACACGTTACTCCTTCCGATTAATCCAGTTCTTATCATTTGACCATTCTTTTTCAGAGTAATTTTGATAATTTTGACAGGAGTATGAATGTATGATGATTCGGAGGAAATAACAATTTACTTTCAAGGCAAGCATGGTAATGGATGAAAAATTCACGGTCAATGACAAAATTATTAACCAAGATCATGAATTATTTAATTAGACTCGTGAATGAAAGTCATGAATGTAGTCATGAATTATTTGATTATTGCTATCTATGTCATTATGTTTTGTTAATTGGTTTTGAGTTTTGACTAATGTTATTGTTGATTTTTTTTTTCAATGTCAATTTGTGAGACAATTTTATAAGATATTCCTTATTTCTTATGACTTAAAGTAGATTTTTATTTTTTAATAAGATGTTCATGGTCATTATTAAATGGCAGTTCCTCATTTAATTAGTATAGGATGAACTAATGAAGTCAATTCAACTATAATAACTTACAGATCCAATAAATTCAGCTTCTATAACCTAAAAAATATACGGCCTAAAAAGCTTAACTGAATTGAAACGACATGACTGTTTCTTTCCAAACTTATTTTCAAAGACATTTCGATTCGATTCAATTCGATTGATTCGATTCAAAGACAACTATGTTATTTAATTGAACTTCATTCTGCGATTCAAATTTCATTTGATTCGATTAAATTCGATTCATTCAAATTTAAAATGTCCGAAAGAACAGGTCCTAAGTTGGAAAAAATAATGCCTAGTCTTTAGTAACCTTTTTATGGATTGCATGCATGTGAAAATGTGATTGTATCATTTGTATGATGACGGATAGTCAAGTGAGCAATGTTGCGCCTCAATGTATTTTGTCATGTTTCGTCTCGAGCAACGCAAACAAACATATATACCTACAAGTCTATAACCTACTCCGTTTACTACTTTTGGGCATGCATGCCCTATCGTCTTTCACATGATCACATCACATGCCACATGCAAATTTTTAACGGAAAAAACAACATAGGGTTAATATTTTCAAGAATAGTCTTCTATAAAACTGTTTTACACATGTGATAGAATTGTTATGAGTAAAATGTGATTATTACAATGTTTAAAGTGATCACTTTAACACTAAATGTGACCACTTTAAAGCTGCATAAAAATATAAAATGATCGCTTTAAACGTTAAAATAGTCACTTTAAACCTTAAAGTAGACACATTGTAGTTTCATATACCCTGTTGCACGCGTGAGACGGTCTTTTTTTTTTTTTTTGGTCAAAACACCACTAACATTTACGGCCTTTTGTGAATATACATTTTTTTTTTTTTGCCCAAACACACTTCAAATTTTGCTTTTCTTTGTTAAAAGGCACCAAACTCAAATTCCGTCTCACATTTTTGTTAAATCCAACGGAGTGATATACTTTGTACTCCCTCCATTCAACTCCATAGCGTAATTTGTCTTTCCACATTCTTAGTAAATGTCGCAAGACGCGTGAATATCTATGGTTTCGCATTATTAAAAAATGTAAAAATTTGTTTTTCTTGGTGCGCTCATCAAGACGAATCATTTAAGATCCCGCATGATTATGTTTGATTCTACATATTGCAAGAAATTTCGCAAATTCTATAGTTCGATGAATAGTGGCAATTTTCTCTTAGATGCTAATGGAGTTGAATGGAGGGAGTAGCTTTTATGAAGGAATGTTGTACTTTCTATCGTAAAAGAGTATTTACATGAGTTATCAAGTACATCTTTATTGCCGAATGCCCCATGGTTGAGCAGAATAATCACAATATTTTTACCCTTTTTTCATTCAATATCTAATCATTAAAAATTAAAATTTTAACTGCAATTCATAAATTTGGTGTTAAAATTTTTGCCACTTAATTAATTAATTAAATTTTTATTCAAAAAATTAAGAAATAAAATAAGGAGCTTGATACATACTCCCTCCGTTCCACAATGTTAGTCCCGCTTTACTTTTAGAAAGTCAAAATTTTAAAACTTTGACCGTAAATAACTTAAAATATATTAATAATCGTTATATGATAATAAGATATTTACATGTGTTGTCAAAATATCTTTAACAAAATTTAATTTTCAACCAAAAAATGTCGTATATAAGCAATAAAAAACATGGTCGAATAGGAGCGTCGGAGACCGTGTAAAGTCAAAGCGGGACTAACAATGTGGAACGGAGGGAGTAGTAAGTAGACAATGATCGATATGAAATGTGACATATGAACCATAAGGCTAACAACTTCCAACCTCTAGGATATGAGTGAGGTACTCCTGGCCTTAAATGGATTTTTGCATTGTACCCGTTTACAATGTGGTTATGTGGATGAATAAAATGAAACCACATGCATGCAGTCCAATAATATATATACGGAGTAATTAACAACACTTGCGACACCTTACCCACTATATCTTGGTATGGTAAAGGATCCGCCTATTGATACTCCGTATGATTTTATGATAATTGCCTTGTTCCATGTCATACTATAATGAGGACAAACTTCGAGAGACGGTCTTATTGACGATGTCGGGAGTGAACAAAGGGCCCACAGCAACACCGAGGCTCAGTTTGATTTTATGGGAAATCTAGGATTTTAACCATGGGCTTTGATATCATGATAAATTTTGAGAGGGCCTGGTCATTCCTGAATGGAAGAGAATATCCGACCTTGAAGCCCACGGGTATCCATCCATACTAAAACCAATTGGCGATAGTAGAAGCCTAGAAGGGCCCATATGCCTATATAAGGTGGAGAATTTTATTGACTCTACCGATGTGGGACGGGTTTACATGTGGAGGCTTTATAATTTTTGACATATAAGTTTCTACGCGTGAAATCGTCTTGCATTGGTGATATATTCGAGAATTATGCAATTTATAAAGGTATATGACTATATGAGTCCACCTACAATTGTCAATTAGTAAGGTTGGGTTACAATGAGCTTCTATGTCAGACTCCCATCTCGGGCATGGTCAAACTTTCTTAAAATCAACATGGTCTCGAAACTATGGTTAAATCTTGAGTTTTATCTTTTTTATAAAGGCACATGAATCCACCTAGTACTGCCAATTAACTTTAATAGTCGATGTAACTATGTAGTAAATGAATCATTTTTTCTTAAATTAAACTAAAACTTAAATCTAATGTTATGATGTAAAATCATCTACGGAGTAGTTAACACTTAACACGATATCATTCCAATTGAATTACGGAGTAATATTTTAAAGAGATAAAGAGGAAATATATAGAAGATAGGTTTTAAGTTTCCGATGGTCAAAAACTTAAATAAGAATATAATCTAAAAATGGAAAAAATGTATTCCGTACACAAATGCTCATGCTCATGTGAGACCGTTTCATGCGTGCAATGACATATTTGCAACTAAAATGTGCCTAATTTAAAGCTTACATTGTCTATTTTAACGCTTAAAGCGACCAATTTTTTATGTTTTAAAATAGTCACATTAAACGTTAAATGGTCAATTTAAACATTAAAGTAGTCATATTTAAATTATAAGAAAATCATCGTACGCATGAAACGGTCTTACGCAAGACTTACTCGACATTTTTATAAAAGTTTCAAATCCCAGCTAACTAACGGAGTCCCCACCAACAAATAATATTGCTCGGGGTTGGATAATTCATAGGCGGAATAAAAGAGGGGGTGTTCGTTTTCTTTAATGCAATAAATATTGATATTGATTGAACATAAATCTATAAAACTATCGATAAAGAAGAAATAAAAATAAAACTACTCCGTAGTATAACGCTACAAAAGTTTAGCAAGTACGAAGATTATGTTTATTGTTCTGGTAAATTGTTGCCAAGCGTTATAAAATGTACATTTTCACGATTTACGCCGTCATAGTTTGTCATATTATTTTCGGTACAAAAAAGACCGATGTACTGAGCGACATGGGCCAAATTTTATTTATTTTACGATTGAGGGGGAAAAATAGCCACCGTATCAAGAAATTGATCGATACGAATAATAGAGATGAATAAATTTAACAAAGATTACTTGTTCTCGGTTTCGAGTAACCTTTGTGAGGCATTCGAACGGCCATAAGCCCTCTCCTTCCAAATCAGCTCGACTTCCTCGAACGTCAGAGCCTTGGTCTCCGGAAGGCAAAGGTACACAAAAATGATAGCGAGCAATGCAAGGCCAGCTAGGATCATGAATGTGGGACCCGAACCAACAGCAGCTGCTATAGACAAAAACGACTCTGAAACGATCACGTTGGAAACCCAGTTCACGGTCGCGGCCATGCCCCCGCAAATGCCACGGTACGCCTGGGGGTAAATCTCGGAGTTGACGGTCCACGGCACAGTTCCCATCCCGGGGGAGAAGAAGGCAATGTAGAGAGCGAGGCCGACAACGGCGAGTGAGCCAGTGGATTGGAGGAAGAAGGACACGGCTAAGATGAGGAGCGAGGCAAACACGCCTAACAAGCTTACGAGGGTTAGCGGGCGGCGGCCCACGTGGTCGATGAGGTATATGCCGAGGATTGTTCCGGCTGCGTTTAGGCCGGCTACAATTAGGGAGAGCAGGAGGGCTAGTTGGTTGGAGCGGAAACCAGCCATTTGGACGATTGTTGGACTGTAGTACATTACCGTGTTGATGCCCGTAAATTGTTGAAATGCCTGCGTAGAGCATAAGATCGATTACTTCAAGTACGGTTCTAAAATCTTTAACGACAAAAAGAGAAGGAAGAAGCCAAGCGGAAACGAATGGTCGTACCTGGAGACCGCCTCCAACTAGAAACGCAAGTCTGATTTCTTTATTACTGAAAACTTCCCACACGCTAGCTTTCTTTTTAAGGCGGTCTTCCTCAGCAGCTGCGGCAAGTAGTTCCACCTCATCCTCTAGCCTAATCGGATCGTATATCTTTGAAAGCACGGCAACTGCTTTCGACTTTTCTTCCTACACGACATTTTTGACTTCGTTAGACTCGCAGCACGTTCAGGCGAAGTTGAGAGATACTCCCCCTATGGGACTATCGGACTCACTAAGAATCATTAGACGGGTTTTTTTAGGAATTTCGAAAAGTGTGAAATAGTAGAACCTTGAGGTAAAGCCAACGTGGGGATTCTGGTAAAAAGAGCATACTGAAGAATTGTATGATTGCGGGTACACTTGATACTCCGAGCATCCATCGCCATGTCCCGGGAACCTAAACACAAATTGACATCCGAGATATTTCAAAAATACACTCATGAGAGTTCGGAAGAATTTCACAACAAAACTATGCAGTGGTTTGATAACATATTGATGCAAGAAGACAATCAATAACTGCGTCGACCACAAATGAATAGGCAACGTTCTAGGCAGTCGAGCTCTCGTAATAACTACTAAAATATCGATGGTGAATGACTAATTTAGACCGCAATTAGTCTATTACGCTAAGCCACACATGATGACATGACACACCGTTCCCTTTCTGAGATAACAAATGAGAGCGTATTGTTAACCGTTAATCAAACCTGCAATGCTGAAAGCATTATGACTGCTGTTTATGCCATGCATGAAGTTAACGATGATGCATTCCATATCCAATAAACAAAAAAAATTATCCACGAGGGGTCGAGGGGCAACCGAAGGTCTACGAAGCGCATAAAGACTTGCATATAACCATTTTCAACAATTTAGTCTAAAAGCACTTTACTAAAAAATTGTTACGTCCCATCATAAATCACTAGCGACTCTTTTCATACACTGACTGTCTCAGTAGTAGTGACCGTTTTACCATCAACGTAGATCCTTACTAGTCAGTAACCAAGTGTAACCAAGTTTAGTGCTCCACAGGTGACTGTTTTAGCTTAGTTGTCACGTTATTCGACAAAATTGTTGTAACTTGTAAGTGACCTTTTAAAAATTTACCTGTATTTCATCATAAATGATCAAATTTACGACTTACAAATCCAATAAGGCATCACTACCTTTGGTACAAAACAAATTCAAGGGGGAAGAATGATCTGACCTCTGTAAAAGCAAGATTCACGAGGTACGAAAGAAACTGCCCTCCCGTGATCATGAGGACATTTGTGCTAACTAGTCCTCCTCGTACTTCTGATGGAGCTGCCTCCGCGATATAGACAGGGGCGGTAACTGATGCGACTCCAACACCCAAACCAACTAACAGACGTCCAAGTATAAGAATGTACGGATCTGGAGCAGCCGCCATAACAAATGAGCCGACTGTGAAGATGACGTCGGCTAACAGTGTCGCTTTCTTCCGTCCAAAGGTGTCGTTAATCCAACCACCTGTAGCAGCCCCGAGTATGGCGCCTACTTGAGCCATGCTAACAATTGTTTCCTGCCATGTCACAGGACTTACGACTTTTAAGCAGGACGTAGTTATGAATGATTTCCTCAGAGTTTGAAGTCTGAGAACTTCATCTGCCCTAAAAAATGGCTTATTTCAACGAAATTATATTCATGACGCAAATACCTGCAAGAAGTTACTGTTTTTCACTTCCTCAAAGTCATCCTTGATGTACAAGAGCGCCCCTGATATTACACCTGCAATTCCAGCTTTCGTTAAACCAAGCAACTTACGATAACACAGACTACAGTGTGTTTTATCAGAAAGATTCAGAAATTTGAGTCGAACACCTTTATGTGACACCAGCACGACACTTGGATATATGTGCCTGAATCAGATACTTCAAACCGTGTTTGAGTAACATGGTTTTAAGACAAATGTGCGAGTTTATCAAAAGCTAACTTGAAATGCCATTTATCTTAAACACTCACAATAGTTTCATTTTTCAATGAAAGGCGGTCTTGAAGATGAGACTCAAAACGGTTGAAGTCAGCATCGAAATAACTATCATAACTTAAAAAGTATTTTGGTGGAACAGAGATAGAAACCCAAACAAGTTAACATGAGTAGTATGTACTTGATGTATAACTAGGTTGTAACGAAATCTTTGGCTGCTCGGCCAATTGAAGCTAGAATGATGATTATAGGCATGGTTTTAAAATCTCGGTTTGAGATTTAGGACTGGCCATCGCAGCCCCTCCATGCATAACTGCCTAGTTACTTTTACATTGGATTTTTCTTACACCCAAAAGCTAGAAAATAAACTGAGTGCATCCAAGTTTCCTTTGAAATCCAAATGTCGTTAACAATAAACTCATGAGCCGCGCATCTTAGACTATTCATGTAATGTAAGTGTAACAAACGATTTGCACATCGGTACCCACTCAGGCATACTTCACCATCTCTAAGGTTTCGACAAGTATACTCACACTGGAACGGTGGAACCCGTCTCACATACAAGACAATCAATCCTTCAGTCAATTAAAGATCATGAGAAACAAGTGTAATTCTTGTGAAACAACCACGGGTTTCTTGATACATTAAAAAATATGACCATGTTTAGGCTGATTGTGATTACTGCATTTTACTCCGTAGTTAATAATGGTCACAATCAAACTAAATGTAGTCATATTTTATGTATCAAGAACCCCCATAGGTCATATTTTTGAAAGGTTTCAAAAATGGTCACCTATACGCAATAGTGGTCTCGACGAGCCATCTGTGGTTACATTTTATGCATACGGAAACCGTGTCATATCCAAAAAGCAGACCACCAATTCTAGCAATACACGACTCAAGTCACTCATCACAAACGATTTGCACATTAGTTCACCATCTTTCAGATAACAACATGTGTGCTCATGCTCGAACCCTTCTAACATACAAGACATTCAATGGTCAGCGTAAACAAAAGGAAAACAATGGCATGAATGTATCATACCAGTGTCATAGCCAAAGAGCAGACCACCAATACCAGCAACAACAGTCAATCCAAGCACATAACCATTACTGAAATATGTAATCCTTCTTTCGGGAAACGAATCCAAGTAACCCGAACTCCCCGGTATCGAATCCATAGTCATCCTTCACTATTTCTACACACACCAAACATACAACAACAACAACAACAACAACAACCAAAATACTACACAAAACAAATTGAAAATATTAAACTTTAATTATGTGACTGATAATTACAGAAAGTTTTAATCTTTTGTAGGATTACTGATCAGTGATCACCCACATGTTTTCATGTGTTGATTTGATTAAAAAATACATCAAACCCACATCAAGGATGAACCCTAATTGATGTTTATCACACAAATTAGTGATTGATCATAAGAAAGTTTCAAACTTTGGTCTCATAACAGATCACCCAGAAAAAAAAAATGGAATAAATAAAGACAGAAATCCCAAAACTTATGTGTTTTTTCTTTATCAATTTGAGCCCAATTTTCAAAATAAAATGGTTCACTTGGAGAATTTGTGTCTGAAAGTAAGGAAAATATGAAATGATTTTTCCAGAAAATTATTTAAAAGAGTTTTTGATACTGTGGAGTGGATAAAATTGAAGAAGATGAAGAATGAGTCAGAGATGATCTGTTGTACTGTTTGTTGCTGAGCTGTTTTTTTTTGTACCTGTCAATGCAACAGTCAGAAGTTAGAAATTATTTTTTTTTTACGATTTTTATTTATAGGGGTATTCTGATCATTTTGGGTGCGAGAAATAGTAAAGAAGGGTGCGGGAAATAGTAAAAGTGTTTTTCTATTATGCGTTTGGCACGTACTTTCTTATAAAATCGATTTTTACTACATAAAGTTTGTTGTAAGATTTGGTGCAAGAGCATACTTGAAGCTCTACAATCATGTCGTTCTAGGTACACAGTATTAACGATGTTTTCAATACTCTTACGATAATCTATTTTGGCTTGTAAAGTTTAAGATAATGGAATTAGAGCTATAAGAGGTGTCAAACCTCGTGCAACGACAAACATAGTCTCGTACCTTGTGCAGGACTAACGAGGATTTGAAGCTCATCCTTGAGTCACGGAAATCCAAGTCGCAGAATCGCAGTAGTCGTGTGTACACAAATGCACATATGAGTAGCCATTATGGCTAGGATATGCATTGTTTTATCGTATAATTTCTCAATGCAATTGAATATTTTCAAAATCCAAGATACATAAATCACAAATATACAGTTTTTCGCCACAAGTAAAAATAAATCAAACCATAATCTACGAAGTTTCGCAATGGGGATAATGTTCCTTTCACAGTATCGCCTCTTGCTGCACGCCGCCTTTTTACCCCTAGGAAGGCCAAAACCAGCGACACGCAACAAATCAGCGACAGTGAATTCAGAAAATGTGTTTTTCGAGTCGTGTATGAAGACATCTTAATCGTTCTAGTCAAAACGAGGTGGTGGTTCAAGAAGGACTTGAGAATTCTCTCTGCTGCTGCCGTAAGCCCGCTCCTTAAACATCATATCCATCTCCTCGATAGTCAAGGCGTTAGTTTCCGGTACAAACGCGCAGACAAACAGAAACGCAGTGACCACAATGCCTGCGATTATCAGGAAAGCACCGCTTGATCCAATAACATCAGCGATTGACAGGAACGACTCTGACACGACAAAGTTCGTGATCCAACAGATTGTGGCCCCCATGCCGCCACATAAGCCACGATAAGCCTGGGGATAAATCTCGGCGTTTATGGCCCACGGTACGGGTCCCATTCCTGGAGCAAAACACGCGATGTAAAGAGCCAGGCCCACGATAGCAAGCCATGAGTAGAATGAGCTCGAGTCGGCAGACGTGCCCATAAATAGTGCCAGCGACAGTATCAAAAGTGCGACGAACACGCCTGCCAGGCTGGAGAGGGCTAAAATACGCCTTCCCATGCGGTCGATCAAGTATATGCCTAGGACTGTTCCGACTGCGTTCATTGCTGCGATGATGAGAGAGATGAGAAGGGCTAGTTGATTGGAACTAAATCCAGCCATCTGTACTATCGTCGGGCTGTAGTACATGACTGTGTTTATTCCTGCCAACTGCTGAAATGCCTGCAGAAGGGTTATAATGTTAATAAGTTCTAATGATAATTTCGGGAAGACGAGAAATCCACGCTCCAGTTGTCTGTTTGCCTGACATAGCAAACAATTTATGTCGTGTCGAGTTTGTGATCTGGTCACATATGAATAGGTCTCGAACCCTTCAAACCAAATAATTCTCGTGTAGTGTTCGTGCTGACCCAGTTACATATATAGGTCATCAAACCTCAATCCAAACCCATTAATTTCAAGTCGGGTTTGTGTCGTGTTTTCGTGGCATGTCAATATTTGGAATGTCCTTTAATTTATGTGACAGAAGACAAGTATAGTTTAGGATTAATTTAGTAAACAGGTTTGTCGTGTCCGGTTTAGAATTAGAGGGTTCAACTTCAACCCTAATCTGACCCAATTAAATATCGTGCTGTGTTTGTGTCAACTGTCAAGCCACATATTAGAAGCCTAATGCAAAATAAGGCGCAAAGGTCGACTGATGCAAAAAAGCCTAGAACGCTTGAAAATGAACTTACCAGAAGACCACCCCCGGCAAGGAAAGCTAGCCTAAGTTCTTTAACTTTGAATACGTCCATAAAATTAACAGGCTTCTGCTTACGTTCCTCCTCAAGCGCAACAGCAAGCAAATCGAGCTCGTCTTCCAGTCTAAAAGGGTCATATATCCTCGACAGAACATCAGCAGCTTCTGACTTGTCTCTCTGCAATTAGAGAGTCTATGTTACGCTTAAACAAGAATACAACAGAGAAAATACATTTGACAAAAATCTAGAGAGTCAAACCTTCATGTAAAGCCAGCGTGGAGATTCTGGTAAAAGCAACATCAGAAAAAATTGCAAAATCGCTGGTACAGCTGAGACACCAAGCATCCAACGCCACGTTCCTGGCACCTGCTCCAACAACCGCAGGTCAAAAATGTTTCCGAAAGATTCATGTGAATGCTATTGACGAAAGCTAAATTTGTCAGTCATAATTGTCGTGGAATATACTACGTCTTAGATTTGAGTTTCTATTAACTTCACGCAGCCTAAAAAATGACACTTTGACCACTGCGTTTTGGATTAATGTATTGTAAGACCATTTTATACGGGAATTACAGATTCCCTCTTCTAAATCAAACCCTCCCATCTCATAAGCACCATTGCACCAATGATAACACTATACAGACAATCTTTGAAATGAAATGCTCAACAAAAACAAATCAAGCATATAACACCGAGGAACTTGGCCTGTTCTCTTTGTCTCAAGTTATGTGAAATCTGAAGTAGTGTAAAGTTGTCTGAAATTTTCGTTAGTTTAGTTGCTTTAGTTGTCTGATATCATCTGAAATTGTTTAAGTTTGCTGAAGTGTTTGATGAGTTACTTCAACGAATATAATCAATGACCAAAAAAAAGATTATCTAACCTGGGTGAAGGCAAGATTAACACAGTACGAGATAAACTGTCCGAAAGTAATCATAAGGACGTTTGTGCTGACAAGCCCTCCTCTGACTTCCGTAGGAGCAGCTTCAGATATATAAACAGGAGCGCACACCGATGCCAACCCGATACCCAAACCAACCAGGAACCTTCCAACTATTAGAACAGCTGGATCAGGCGCAAGACCCATGACAAGGGCGCCGACAATAAAGACACCGTCAGCTAGAAGCGTGGACCTTTTACGCCCATATTTGTCGTTTAGCCATCCGCCACCACCAGCACCGATCATTGCACCTACCAATGCCATGCTCACAATGGTTTCCTGCCAGAATAAAATAATGCCAAAACGATTTCATTGTGGTTGAAAGTTGAACATTGTGGTTAAGAGTCGAACATGATTATTATCATTACCCTAATGCCTCTTAAGACCCTCAAAGTGCCCTCAACTAAAGTAGGCGCAGACTCACTGGAGGAAAAACACTCACAGAAGTTTTTAGGAGCTGTTTTGATTCTTGCATTACATCCCAAAGTCCCAAAAAAAAAAAAAAAAAAAAAAATTGATATAGTCGAGATGTGTCGTTCATACATTCGGAGTTCCAAATTGATGTGCCTTAAGTCTGCAGATTTTATGTTTGCTGTCATAGGCTAAGACAAACATAAATGTAATCGGAAAATTGAACAAACAAACATAAGTGCTAGAGGTGTAGGTGGCTAGGTGCAAAGGAAATACGTATTTAGTTAATCACCCTTTCACTTCACAAGGTACATATCATCTTATTATCTTAGTTGTACCTGCAGAAAGCTGCTGTTCTTGACCGACGGAAAATCATCTTTTATGTACAGAAGGGCGCCTGATATCACCCCTGAAAGTAAACGTATGCAATAAAAATTACTCACTAACTCTAACTGGACTACCTACAAAGGAAAACGTAGACTATTTGATGCGATGTAAAGAATACTGTGTTAAGAAGAATTAGCACATTATCAACAACCTCTAACGATCAGATACAGAGTAATATTTGCAATATTTACGACGTTTTTGGGTCATCTTTCGGGTCATATTTAACAAAATGACAAGGGACGAGGCGGACAACCACAGCCAATGACAACATGCATTCCATGACATATAAAGCCATAAAGGTGAGACCCTTTTTAGGTGATGAATTTATACCTTCTTCATTTGTGCTTGTTACTTTTGGTGAATCTCAAAAGTCCCAACTACCTGGTACTTCCACTAAAGTTGGACATAACTACATAAGTGTACTTAACCATGTGCAATGTCAATTTTGCACCTAAAAGGTTACTAACAAACTTGTGTCTTTCGTCGTGTGATCTTTCGATAGAAAATCACATTATATTGCCAAACGCGAAATCAATACTCCCTTCACTCAACTAGGTTATTACACCGTAAAACGGAGTATGTTTTATAACTTCTATTACAAACAATTAGGAGAATAATTTAAGTAATTTCATGCAAAATTAACTTCTACTTTTACCCCTTTACATTTAATCTACCTAAAACTTTGATCCAACTTCCAAACAGTTTAGCAAAATCAATAATAACTTAAAACAATTCATCATTTACTCTACCTTAAATTTTCTAGCAAAATACTATAAGACATTTACTTTTAAATCGACCTTTCTTACATAAACACGTATCAAAAAGTCGACATGTCAAATGAGCTGCCACCATAAACGCTTATTTATGAAGACATTCAAGTGGGTTAAGGTACCTCACTACATAAAAGTATAAAACCATGCCATAAACTATACTTCTAATATAATGTACTCTCTCTGTAAACAAATCACTCTAACGGAGGGAGTAAAGAAGAAGGATAACAATTCATCAAACATTAGGTGCACTTTAAAAACAAAATAAAAGAAGTGTCATAAAAACGATTTCTTTAATATATAATGTACTTTCATTGTTACGCCATAATAGTAGTGTAAGACGGTTTTTCATAAGACAAAATATAAAAATATACCTGTATCATAGCCAAAGAGTAATCCAGCAATACCAGCAGTAACAGTCAACGCCAAAACAAATTTATTCCCAAAATATGAAATTCTTCTCTCTGGAAATGCATCTAAATATCCTGAACTTCCTGGGATTGCATCAAGTGACATTTTTTTCACCCAAATTTCCCCCCCAAATTAATGAACTACAAAAAAAAATTCCCCCAAATTAAACTGCGTAAATTAATGTTTCAATTGTAGAATTAACATTCATCAGAAATACAACCCAAAGATCAAATTTTGACAGCAACCCACCAAAATTACTCACCCACAGCAAAAATCCCAGAAATATCTAAACAAAATACGGAGTATGCAGTAAAAACAGTAAAAAATCTGAACTTTTTTGTTTATTAACAACTCATAAACTAGTCTACAAATGTAAGAGATATAACAAAGAATAATAGTACTAAAATAATGATGTTTGAGGTTGTAATATAGCTGTGATTCTGTGAATGTGAGAGAAAATAAAAAATGGTGAAAGAGATAGAAAGTGAGTGTGTGGAAGAAATTCAACATTACTCAATGAAGGCCCCTCCTTATTTTATAGGTTACCACCATAGACCATCATAGTACGTTGTTTGTCGTTGGTTGCTTATTATTATTATTATTATTATTATTATTATTGTATTATTGGAGTTTGTTTTTGGTGAGTTATTTATTATTGAGCTTCGATATTTTGATTTCTATGTCGGCCAATTTCAATTATTTCTTCAATATTTTTTTCTTATTTTAACGTCGCAAATTGAATGTGTGATATGCTGTAATAAAATAACTCTATTTTAACCATTAAATCAGAACGTATTTGACATTTTAAGATGAGACTGCTAGTATGGAATGTTTCTATCCTAACCAGTAAGTCGGATTCTTCATTTAAGAATGGAGTGGTGGAATTAGGGATGTTAGTTTCGTCAAATTCCTCTATAGTTCGATTCACCTGATACAACCGTATGGATGAAAATTCGACTTAAATGAACGGTTGATGAAATGGTTGACGGAAGATTGCTTCATCAAATCCATCATCCATTAGTCGAATATAAACTTTCTAGGTAAAATATATATATTTTTTAACCATTAAGTCAGAATATATTTGGCATTTAATATATATTTTTTTGTTTTTTTCGGAATTATATGAGACTGCTGGTATGGAATGTTTCTATCTTAACCATTAACTTGGATTCTTCATTTAAGAATGGAGTGGTGAAATTAGGGATGTTAATTTCGTCAAATTCCTCTAAAGTCCGATTCACCTAATACAACCGTATGGATGAAATTCGTCTTAAATGGAGGGTTGATGAAATGGTCGATGGAAGATGGCTTCATCAAACCCATCATCCATTAGTCGAATATAAACTTTCTAGGTAGAAAAATATATATATTTTATACGGAAAATAAAATATATAAGACCTATTAATATGGTTTTTACTTGGAGGGAGATGGACGAATTTGAGCGCGGGAGGTTCATGGTGAGGTGTTGCGCTATGTAGGAGGCGAGAAATAATTGGGTGTTTGAGGGTCGAGAGATGAATACAAAGCTAGTTACAATGAGGGTCGAGGATATCATTAAAGAAAGCGACAAGTTCCATTGTAGGCTAGTTACACTACTAGTAAGTGTGTTATATACCGATCGACTATGAATCAGATATATTTACACTACGTGTTCAAGTATTTTGTCTAACAATTGTCAATGTAGGTAACTAGTGTCAGGTGAAGACATTTTCGCTTGTTGTTTTGAGTCACTTCTCATTGTCATCAAATCAATATTCACCGTCATTAATATTATTTTTTATAATTTTGATAAACCTAGCCATGATTTCAAATTATTCATTTAAAGTAAATTACAAATTAGGTTGTTTTCAAGGCAATTGTTTTGGTAAAAACTTCACAAGATAGAAAGAAGGAAAAGAGTGGATCAACTAGTACTATTTGCGGAACAGAACAGAATTGATCAGAACTGAGCTAAATGGGACAGAACTAAGGACACAGGGATTTGATGGCGAAGCCGAGAAGAAGATGGGGAAAGCTGCGGGCTACCAAGCCGAGGGTAATATTATTAATATCGAGTTGGGGTTACAGTACAAGCTGTGAGAGTTATCACTGTAGCAATTAAATGCAGGCGGTAAAATACCGTAGTATGTTGTAGTATAGTTTCTAGTGCTTAAGTATGCTATGAACGAGTGAAAAGATGATCCAAAATGTACAAATGAGCCTCTATTTATAGACTAAGCAAGCTGAAGATTTAGCTCCTATTTTCTAGGGCACGTTCTCCATCACTCCCATTATCCTTGGCGGTTGAATAACTTCCTTTGACTCACCTTTGCCATGACTCCATTATCCCATGATCTTTGTAACCGTCACAGTTGACCTCAGCTGACCATAACTGCCATGTCTCTTCTGACCTGTTCTGGGCTATAACTGCCATTGCTCTCCTTTTCTGCTCTGTACCATATTTTCGACGTCTTTCCAGAACTGCCAATTCTGGGCTGTGTAAAATTTGGTCATAACAGCAATTAATCAAGAAATTTCAAGTACTAAAGAGTCAATATCATGTTTTACGAAATTTTAGCCATGTCTTCATCAGATTGGATAAAAATAGATAAGACGAGTATTTAATAGCCGTTTACTCTTGTTTTCAATCCATTAACATTATTAATAGGAGGAATATTTCAGTTTCTAAAAGTCTAATTTGTTCTTTTACAGATTCTGTAATACTCCGTATATACTACTAGTACATCCTAGGATTGGAAATACAAATACTTATAGTGTTATTACTTATTAGTGTATGATTACAAATAATGGAGTACTCCGTAGTAGACGATAAATATTACTCGTACACGATTTGATAAAAAAAACACTTGTTAAAGTGATAGGTAAAAGTGTAAAATTAAAACAAATTGCAAGCAAAAATGTAAAAGGTAAAACATACACCCTTCATTCAGCTAAATTTTGTGCACCTACTTTATCACACTGCTCGAGATTCGTTTTAAAACAATCGTATTTATAGTTATATATATGCTATGAATAATTATGAAAATTTGTGATAGCATTATATTTAACGAGACGAAAAACGAGATGAACGTAACAATACCATACATTCTTATTATAATTTTATTTGACGAGATAAAATGGTTAAAGTAAAAATTAAAAAAAATTAGGGTTTTTCTATAAGGTAACCCTGAACTTTTTCAAATTCCACAAGGTAACCCTGCAAATTATAAAACATCTTTAGTAGCCCTGTACTTAATTAATATCTATCGTATTGAGCTTGTATTAGTCGATTTTTCCAGTTAAATAGTTAGCGGAAAGTGTTGTCTTGATTTAATTTTGTGTTTTCTATATAGTAACACTTGTGATTTAAAAAATTCTACATAATAACCTTTATATTTATGCATGCATAATTAGTATCAAAACTTATGGGTCAAAGAACCCTAAAAGAAAAAATTGTAACTTTCGTAAATTAAACCATAAAAAACACAAAACCATAATAAATAAACATAATTTAACATTTAAAAATAAGGAAAAACGCTTATCCTTACATTTGATAGATTAATGAAGACGCATCTCAGATTTAACGGAAATAAATCCAGCACAACACTTTCCGTTAAATCCAGCACAACACTTTCCGTTAACTATTTAACGGAAAAATTGACGGAATACAAGTTCAGGGTCACGCTAATAGGTATTAATTAAGTATAGGGTTACCAAAGATGTTTTTTAATTTACAGGGCTACTTTGTGGGATTTGAAAAAGTTCAAGTTACTATAGGAAAAACCCAAAAAATTAATTAAAAATGATATGTACAATCAAAGACGGTAGCTATAACATGGTCATCATCGTCACCACATTCAATTCAGGAGTAGTCATTACGATCACTTCTCATACTTTCCCCCCTAATTTATTACCCCTCCAAACCCTAATTTCATCCCCAATCATCAATTAATCTCTATTTACTTGCAAAATCTCCTTAATTTCTCTGCAATTTGATTAATTTATTTGATTTGTGTGTGATTGAGTGACATCAATTAGGGTTTTGGAAGCTATGGGTTCCGACGATGATCTTCTCGACGCTTACGATTCCGGTGAAGATTATTATTACAGCGGTGGTGATGATAATGGTGATGATTCCGACATGGCGGAATTTGCTGATGATGGTGTTGATGATGGTGATGATGATGGTGCTGACTATGGTTATGCGAGTGATGATGATGATATTATGCGTATTTCTCGAAATGAGGTTTCTTTTGTCCTTATTTACTGTTATTTGAACTAAATTTTGTTACTTTTGATGTTATGATATGCATTATGAATTATGATCATTGTTTTGGTGTGATTGTGTGTGAAGGAAAGCTGTTTTGGTGGTTGTTGATTATATATTATGATGAGCATTGTTTTCTTGGCGTAATCGTGTGTGAATGAGCATTGTTTTCTTGCTGTTGGTGTTATTTTTATGTTCACTGTTTTGGTGTAATCTTGTATGAATGAATGTTACTTTGCTGTTTTTGATGTTGTATTATGATCATTGTAGTGATGTAATGGTTTGGTGAATGTGGTAATGGTGGTTGTGTAATCTCTCAAAAGTGTCCTCCGGTAAATCCTTTGCAGGGCCATAGTTTCATTTTTGGGGTCCCGGTTCCAACATTTTATTTGGGGCCCATAATACGGTCATTTATCGTTTATAAACAATTGAAATTCCAAAAAATTACAAAACTACTACCATGGGGAATCGAACCCTCGTGGCATTGAATGTCACCAATTAACCACTGAGTAACAACATCATCAATGAGTATCAAACATCAACACATACTACATCAATTAGTTGCTTAAGCTACTGGGCCGCTTCAGTTTTGTGCCCGTGTTCCAAGAACACATAGAACCCCCTAAACTACGGCCATGCCTTTGAGCAAAACGAGTTGAAGTCATCTAGGGCAATGATATTCTTTTCTACTTGTCTGTGCCCCGCTTCACCGGTGATTTTTTCGTTGGTCAATTGCAAAATATAGGTTCCTTCTTAATTTGAGTAATGCTAAAGCTGTCAAAGGATTCGTATTTTTATTTAAGCCGATTCTCATATATTCCCTTTATTAAGTTCAAATGTCCTTATGTCCATTTCTACTATTGATTACTATTTGCTCATCAAGAGAACCTTCAAAATCATTGAAACGGAGGAAGTGCAAGAGAAAATAAATATAGTCATGCGGGATTTGGTTTGATTTGTCTTCATTAGTATAGTAAGAATACCACCTTTTTATAATGTGTGACCGTAGATATTTATTATTGCAAAATGCGCCTCGACAAGTGTAAAAAAGCAAAATGGGACATTTTTACTTGCATATAGGGAATATGTGTTTTAAAAATGGTACTTGTAGGTGTATAAGTGGGTTTTCGGTTTTGCGTATTCATATTGGATACCAAAGATAGCTTCATCAATGTTGATGATCGATTGTTTTAAACACAAGTTTAAGTATTTTTAACTGCATCCTAAGTTCTCAGAAATGTTGCATGTGGTTTCTTCCCTTTGGTGACTTTCTTACTGTATCCGTTCATTTCTATTATTTCCAATGTTGTACAGAAAAGTTATAGCGTCTTGAGGGAGGAGGATATCAAACAGAGGCAGGAAGAGAGTATTTCGCATGTCTCTGCTGTTCTGTCCATACCTAGAGTTGCGGCTAGTGTATTACTGTGCCATTACAAATGGTAAAGTGTCTTTTGTTAGCTTTAAAAATTTTGAGCATCTAATTATTTTCATGTCATTCTTTGTATGGACTATGGTGTAATATAATTGATGCATTAGACTTGAATGTTGCAGCTCTGCTAAATATTCTGTAGGAAGTGCTCTGTTTAGGCTGTATATGGTTTATTCATACTTCATAGATGTGTTAATTTTCAGGAATGTCACTCATCTGCATGATGAATGGTTCTTTGATGAAGGAAGGGTTCGAAAAGCCGTTGGCCTGTTGTGCGAGCCGGTAGTTCTTCTTACAAATGTAACTGAAGTGAGTGTTATTACCAGGTCTTCTTGTTTCTCATCTGCATTGATTTTTGCGTTTACTTTGTTACTGTAGTGTTAATTTTAATGTGTGTGCAATTTTTTTGGCAGGTGACGTGTGGAATCTGTTTCGATTCCTTTGACCTTGAACAGATACGTTCTACCGTTTGTGGCCACCCATTTTGTATTACATGTTGGAAAGGTTAGATTATGTTTTTTGGCTGGTATGCTACTATGTGATTTGGAGTTATGCTACTCAACTGGTCGACATTGGAAACACTTATCTTCCTCCCTGCGTTTTCTTTTATAACTATGCTAGTGTAGGGCTAAACCATAAAAATCAGCCTGGCATACCAGAATGAAGAGAGAGAGAGAGAGAGAGAGAGAGAGAGAGAGAGAGAGAGAGAGAGAGAGAGAGAGAGAGAGAGCCCACTTTACAAGTCCAAGGGAAGTCTACTTGGCCTTAAACCAATTGACAATAGGAGGCAGACCCGTAGACTTTATTTAGCACACTATCTTCTTATCCACAATCTATGTGGGATACCTCCCATGTGGGTTATATTCCAACATGTAGTTGATATTTAGAGTGCATCAAGTAGTTTAGTTGTTATACATTGTAGATGCAAAAGGAATATAAATTGTCCGAGATGCCCTTGAATATATCAGATCAGAAACCGTAGGTCACTTCTTTGATATATATATTGAATTGCAAATGTTGTAGTCGACACTCTGGCAGAGGTAATTAGCTGACACATAAAGATGGAGGACGGGTTTGTAGTTGTATAGATTGTTCGTAACTTAGCATGCTTGCAATTATTCTCAGGAGATGCTCACACCATTGTTGGATCGATACTGTAGGCTATATTACTACATCCATCAATGATGGCCCTGGAAGCTTATTGTTAAGATGTCCGGATCCATCATGTTGTGCTGCCGTCGGTCAAGATATGATCTTTGATTTAGCATCTGATGAAGATAAAAAGAAGTATTCACAATACCTTGTTAGGTCATATGTAGAGGACAAGAAAAAGGTAGATATTACTCTTAATACAAGATAATTGTCAGGATTTTTTTACCTGGTATGTGATGTTACCTATGTCAGTATTGTTACTGGTGAGTATTTTATTCATTAACAATTGTTGATCCTGACTTGTTCGAGGAACAAGTTGTTCTTTCAGAATTTGGTACCATGCATTAAAATGCAAATTTTATTTACAAAAGTCTTATTAGTGGGTATTGGATTGACCTCTCATTTTGAAGCTTGGCAATTGTTGTTGACTTATATTCAACTAGGTACTCCTGTTGTTGAGGCCATATTTGTAATTTATTTACTCAATTTTACCAAAAGAAAGACACAAAACCAATCACATTGCCCCCTTATGGAATTTGTTAAGTTTCTAATAAAAAAGCGGGTGTTTTGTCAATGAAGTTTCATCGGGATCCATATGAGATGGGATTTGACATCTGATATTTTGAGTGCTATTTTGATGCCCAGAATAGGTGCTGTTATCATCACAAACTGTTGTTCAGTGATTTACTGCTACTTGTATTTGCTGTGTTTAACATCTCTTATGTTGACTAATCTTTGTTTACAGATGAAGTGGTGCCCTGCTCCAGATTGTGATAATGCAGTTGAATTCGAACTTGGTAGCAATATATATGATGTTACATGCCTCTGTACCCACATGTTCTGCTGGAAGGTGAGTGCTATGTGTATTAACAATGTGTTTGTAGTACCGCTACACCTTACAAAGACTATGATTGCTTGTATAATGACGAGGCATTAAATTTGTTGTTCGATAAAACAATGAAGCAATAAGTTGCAAATGGCAATTATTTGTGTGGAAATAGTTATAAACAGAATGGTAATTGAGACCATCTGCTAGATGTTACCATTTTTAGAGATGATACAAAAGTTTACAATAGACATTCTCTAAAATGTCAGATTTTATTACCAGTTTAGTTTGATTGTTATTGCTTATGTCCCATTCCTTCTTATCCTTCTATTGGTGGGAGCCTTGGAGACATTGGGGTAATTTGTTATTATTGTGTATAGTGTACTGAAGAAGCTCATCGCCCAGTAGACTGCGACACTGTGAGTAAGTGGATTTTGAAGAATAGTGCGGAGGCTGAGAATATGAACTGGTATGACTTTCTTATATGCAGTTTGCAGCTGTTTCATTAGCTGATTTTTGGTCAGTTATTCTCATGTTGTGGTTTTTTTATTCCCATGTGAATCTTTCTGGTTCCAATTTCCTAAATAGTCTCATCTAATCTTACTTCCATATTTTGAATGAGTTGCTTACTTTGATTATGCTGGCTCATGAACATGCACTTTATAGCGTCTCCACATCATAGACATGCATGTTGTGCAGAGAATATGGTTTGTTTGTCTCAATCTTGCCTTCTTCACATGAATCCCAAATTAGGGAACACAATCAACCGAAATTAGGGACAAAGTCGTCTTACTAACGGAGAGACTTGTTGAAATATAATGAACTCATGATAATCACTTGTTGGCTCCAACATTTCACAAAAAGAAAAATAAGACTGTGGCTCCAACAGTAACACGATTCATCATTAGAGAAGGTGAGCAAACTTGTAAATCATTGCATGCAAACAGTAGATTGTTGAATGCAACAATAAAAAAAGATAAACAAACATTAAAAGAAACCAAGCTCACTGTCAGTTGGTGGGAGGAAATGGAGTGCTGATGAACGAAGTCATTGGCGAATGGCGAGCCTTGTGCTAAGTGAATAAGAGTATAGTTGCTTGGGTGTTTTTTTTTTTCTTTTTTCTTTTTTGAGTATGATTGAGCAAAGAGTTTTGGGTTTCTTATAATCTTTGAGAGGAAAGAGAGATCTGCTTAGAAATTTAGGCAGAGGTAATAGTAAATGGGGTTTCTTGTAATCTTTATAGGGAGTCCAAGAAGGTAGGCCTTAGCTCCCTAATACTTCTTTAAATCTACCTTGTTAATAATGGATAATACGAGGAAGGCATTTTTTTTTTCAAATATTGTAACATATAAGTTCATGATATTATGGAAAGAGAATTTCTTCAAATTATAATGTTTCAGTTCATACAATGTTGTTTGCCTTTTTCATGTATCCATTGGCTCGGATGACTCTCTTTGTTGACATACTAGAGTGCCATTTATTCTTTTTTTCTTCAAAGTATCTGGTCTGCTTGTCAAAACTGTGTTATACTCAATGGTTAATAATACGTAATTACGTGTTAGGATTCTTGCAAATTCAAAGCCTTGTCCAAAGTGCAAACGACCAATTGAAAAGAATCAGGGATGCATGCACATGACGTGCAACCCACCGTGCAAGTTTGATTTTTGCTGGTAAGGTTTGCAAATTGTTGACTTTAACTTGTAGGTTTCCGTATCTTGTCCCATTGTATTCACTCTAGTATATGTACTGTTGTTCATGGGCTCTCCTGGACTCCTGGAGTTATGAGGATGGTTATCATTTTTTTTGTTTTTTAATGTTTTTGGTATGAACTAGATATAGTTAAACAGTTTTGGTACTGTTATAGGAATCTTATATTATTCTTTTATTAGGCTATGCCTTGGAGCGTGGTCCGATCACGGTGAAAGGACAGGTGGTTTCTATGCATGTAATCGCTATGAGACTGCAAAACAAGAGGGATTGGTAAGTTTTCTGTATTTTGTCACTGTTCTTTCAGCTATTAGGGTGTTGACATTCTTATTCTTTTAACGACATATGTTTACCAATATTTGTTTTATAGTATGACGCGGATGAAGAAAGACGGGAAATGGCAAAGAGCTCTCTCGAGAGGTATACACACTATTTTGAAAGATGGGAGAGCAATCAAAAGGTGGGTTTATATATTGGATTGGCTGTGTTTTATTGGTGTAGCAATTTATTTACCAAGGCCTTATGTTAAGTTACCATGGCTTCACTTGAACTTTTAAAGAACTGTTAGCTTGCTCTGGAACCAAATATGTTTTCTTAATACAGACCCTAAGTTGTTTATGTTGAGAAATATTCATGTATTTTATCTTGATGACAGCAGCACCTAGATATATCTTTTTAAAACCTTTTCTTTTGGCTCAAATCGTACATGGCTGCGAATGACTTCTTCAGCATTATCTCATTAAGAAGTCGTAGGCAACTGAGCAGCGTCTTCTATTTTAGACTTCATAATTCTATGTAGAGTTTCTGCTACAGCGAGTTTAGAGTATTCATTTCGGAATGACATAGTTGTTGATGAAATACATCTGCTGCTTGCTGTTGTTGTTGCAGTCAAGACGCAAAGCTATTGAAGATTTACACCAAATGCGAACCGTACAAGTAAGTATCAAATCTCTCAATTCCTTCTGCTCTTTTATTTTATACCAATTGTCCACAGTTTGTTTATCGATTAACATTTAGAATATTTAGAGAAGCCGAGAAGGATCTAATATGCATGACCCAACGGAAATGTTTGTTCCATTTTTTTTTCTTTCTTTTATACATAAGAGTGTCTTATTACTTTGCGATTGAGTTCTTGAGGAATCTGTTTTGATTTCAGCGTTTAGTATGTTGTAAATATTTGGTTCAGTTTGATTGATTAAGTCCGTTGATGTCAGATGTTGTTTTTGGGAGTAACTGAATAAATTGCGTGGTCATTTATGTATCTTTACTATTTTTTGTTGTGCTTTTCAATCCTCTTTTCGTTGGTTTACTTATTTCTCTCATTGGCAGTTTAAATGACTATCTGACTAACATGTTAGCCGACTTCAAATGATGTCTGGGTTTAAGGTGTTATTTGTCATTGACTTGTCAGCTTTCTCTTGTGAGGTTATTTTTTCTAATCGTACTAAAATGCGGCAGCATTTATTTATTAAGGCGTTTCCTTATACGCTAATTGAATACGCACCCCTATTTTTATTACCAATAAAGTTATGAGAGAGTATAGTTTCTGGTAAATGATATTCACTGAGGAGCAGCGATGTGGTGAGTTTTTTTTTTCCTTATTTTGTTTTGTATGGGATACTGTACTCCAAATGATCTTGTTTAGTGTGTTCTTTCGGATATCTTTTGATATAATCTACCAAGATCCATTTTTGGCCTAATTGTGCTTACATTTGACTCAATAAATTATTCTACGATTTATCTTGCTGCAGTTGAGTAATTTGAGTAACAAGCTCAAGGAGCCAGAGTCGCAACTCAAATTTATTGTAGATGCTTGGCAACAGGTAATTTGTGTCACAACTGCATTTTGCATATATGTAACGTACAACTCAATTTTGCATTTTGCTTTCTTAGCCACCGAGGAATTCATGTTGCTAAATTGGCTGCTAGTTTTTCAACGTTTCACTTCTTGTATATCCAGATCATTGAGTGTAGACGAGTTCTGAAATGGACATACGCATATGGTTACTATTTACCTCAGGAGGAAAGTGCAAAGGTGCATCTTTTTGAATACTTACAAGGTAAAATATCTTTGTTATAGTAATATTTGGAATATTATATGCCTAAAAGCTTGGCCGTACCGTGTAAGTAATTCAGAGTATACTTTTGATGCAGGTGAGGCTGAGGCTGGTCTTGAAAGGCTTCATCAATGTGCGGAAAAGGATTTATCCGAATACCTTTCTAATGAAAACGATTCGGAGGAGTCTGATGATCAGGCACGAGAGAACTTCAAATCTTTTCGTCCAAAGCTAACTGGTCTGACCAGGTATTTGTTTTCTGTAAATCTGGCTTGTCAACTATTGACGCTAGTATTTTTTTCCAAAGTCAACTTTTCAATAATCTGGTATGTTTAAGTGGGGTTCTTCTTGAATGGCTTAACGTTTCTACGTGACATATTTAACCTTTTTGTATTATATATATGTTGTATGTCATTCTAGAGAACTACCTGGTAAAGTTTTTGGAGGTTTGTTTTGGAAGGTAGACTATACTTGTTGGTAGCAAAATTCTTTAGATATAGGAAGCAAAGGGATACCTCTCTTTGCGAGCTAAGGGATGACTTGAAAAGCGTGACAAAGTATTGTGATCACAGTATGTGGCCGAGTGGCAATGCTTTTGCTTCTGAAAATTAGAAAGGAAAAACTATTTCTGGCTTCACAGGATCTTAAATCTCTTGTTAATACGTTTATTGGCCACTTGTCGTAAATTTTTTTGCTTATGTCTGCCTCGTAACTCTGGTTGGAGGATGACGTTTTTACTGATCACAGTTCTTAACCCGTGCAGTGTTACTCGTTCATACTTTGAGAATTTGGTGAGAGCTTTGGAGAACGGTTTGGCTGATGTAAACTCTCACGCAGTCGGGAGTACCTCGATGAATGTCAAAGCAAAAGGGGAAAAGGAAAAGACCTCGACATCACGATCTGGTGCCAGAGACGGAGACGATGTTGACCACTGGTATTGTGATCGATGCACTTACGCTAATCCAGATTCAGTCAGTTTATGTCAGATGTGCCAAAATGAAAGATGAAGTTACGGTATTTATAGCCAAGATTTATTATTGTTTTGGGAGGAAGTCGAAAGAGTTGCGCTGTCAGACAATTCATCCCGTAAATTAATCCATTTTCTAACGGTTCTCAGTGAACCTCTCAACATCGACTACGCAGTGCAGCGTAAAAGAGAAAGCACCATCAACATTTCATCTTCGATTCGGAAATGCTTGGAAGTAAACTGTACATAGTTGTCTTACTTCATGAAAACCTCTACTCCATGTACAACATTGGTATAATTAGACGGTGTGGTGTTGGTGTGTGTAGTTCACAGTTGTGTTTTAAGTCTCTGTACCGTCTTGAACGTGTCATCTCTTGTTGCGAGGCTGGAATCAATAGCAGCAGTCTCTGACGGTTTCTAAATCGAGTCGTGTTGTTTTGGTGTACTGTTGAGTTCAGCAACTGGCATTCCACATAAGATATGAAAAATCATTATAACATTATCGCCTTCTATAAACTAGTGTGGCCCAAATTATACTGTTTATTCCGTATAATGTATCAATGTTACGATGTTGTGTTTCCGATGAATGAAAACACAATTGTTTTTTTTTCTTGTTTTTCTGATGATACCTGAATCACTATCATTGTATTGTATGTGTATATTCTATCTCCTTATAAAAAGGATGGCTTTTAAGCATCCAACTGTAAATAGAAAATTGTCAACTATTTTTCAAAATGTTGTATCAATTCCCTTAATTATGAAACATTATCCCTTATTTTTCTCTTGTTTATCTTGATTTTCATCCTTGGGTAAAAAAAAAACAGTAAAAAAAAAAGTAAAAAATAAAATACATTTCTCTGTCGTTTCCTCCTCTCCTGCATTGTGCATCTCTTCGTAACACCCTCCCGATGAACGTCAAAACCTAAGAAAAGCCGAAAAAAAACAAATACAAGAGGAGGTGCTTAAGATTTGACACCTTTGCCGATGGGAGGTTGCATGTCAACGCTACCCTCCCATGTAGCGCGAACCCTGAGAAGAAAAGGTATCCGAGACACGACCAAGCTCGTTCCACTCCCACTAGACGAATGCGATAGCACGAGAAGAGCGACGGGATCCATAACGGTGTTGGACTCTAAAGTAGGGGACAACGTACGAGAAAAGTACATCTTTGGGAAGGAATTGGGGAGGGGAGAGTTCGGGATAACGTACGACTGCACGGAGATTGAGACAGGGTTGTGTTTCGCTTGTAAGACCATATCGAAGAGCAAGCTTAGGACGGACGTGGACGTCGACGATGTGAGAAGAGAGGTTGAGATTATGAGACATTTGCCTAAACATGAAAACATTGTGGCATTTAAGGAGGCTTTTGAGGACAATGAAGCTATTTATTTGGTTATGGAACTTTGTCAAGGAGGTGAATTGTTTGATAGGATTGTTGCTAGAGGTCATTATTCCGAGAGGGCTGCCGCTCTACTTGTTCGTACCATTCTTCAAATCGTTAAGGTATCGATTTCACACATTTGACGCTTACTCAACACGAAAAGCAATACATGTACAATTTTTACCTTCGAGTGTGGACGTTCTTCAAAATTAAGGCACTAGGGTAATGTTATTGTAACGATAGTAATTTAGCGTTTGATGTGCAGGTATGCCATGAACATGGAGTCATACACCGAGATCTCAAACCCGAAAACTTTCTATTTGCTGACAAAACCGAGAGCGCTGCCCTCAAAGCCATTGATTTCGGTCTCTCCATATTTTTCGAATCAGGTATATCAAACTATGCTTCCTATATCACAGTCTCTAAGCTCTACATAATCAAAAGACGAGATCAATTAAATTTCTAACCTGAGAAGAATTAAAGCGAAGGGCGAGTCACAAGTCGGAAGATACAATGTGTGCAGCGTGTTCCAAATTTGTTATCGTTTCTATCTGTAACGTTTTTCGTGTTATGTACAGATCAAAGATTCAGTGAAATAGTGGGGAGTCCATATTATATGGCACCAGAAGTACTAAGGAGAAATTATGGACCCGAAGTCGATATTTGGAGTGTTGGTGTCATTCTCTACATCTTACTCTGCGGCGTTCCTCCATTTTGGGCAGGTACTTCCGTTTGAAATATCGCAACTACAAAACACGTATGGATTACGGAGTACTCCGTATTAGTTAAAAGTTGGGGTTACGAAGTAGTTGGGACTCATAGCGAAAATATTTTAGCCCTAGTGGTTAAGACGGAAATGATTTAGATTTAATTAGTCCAAAATCTTTACTAATATGTAACAGAGACGGATGAGGGCATAGCGCATGCGATTGTGAAAGGAGTGATTGATTTTGAGAGGGATCCGTGGCCGAGAATATCGACACAAGCTAAGGATCTCGTGCAATGCATGCTTGAACAAAATCCCTACAGTCGTTTCACCGTTGATGAAGCCCTCGGTATGAGTGCCCTCTCTTCTAGGTTGTTTTTGTTGAATGATTTTGAAGAAACGCAAAAGTAAAAAAAAAAAAATTAAATAAAAATCGATGTGTAATGTGTTAATTCGGTTTTGTGTATTGTTGAAGAACATCCGTGGATGAAAAACGCCGACAACAACACAGATATTTCGTTAGGCCAAAATGTTATGTCAAAGATCAAGCAGTTCTCGCTGATGAACAAATTCAAGAAGAAAGTTCTTCAGGTATGCTTGAGTCGTACGTACAAAATCGTCTATTTTCTCAACTGAGATGAAAGGATGACAAATAAAGCGAATTAATTGAATTAGACGAAGGATGCAGTATAACGGTCACGTTTTAGTTATTTTCAGCCCGTGGTCGTCATAAGAGTACAACAGTCTCATTCGAGAAATTGTGAAACGCAGGTGGTAGCAGATACAATGCCGGAAAAGGACATCGAAGAAGCTAAAAGAATATTTAAAATGATGGACACTGACGATAACGGGAGTTTGGGGTTCGATGAGCTAAAAGACGGCCTTCTCAAGCTCGGTTATCCTCACTCTGACCCGGAAATTCATTTCATTATTCAAGCGGTACTTTGCGCGTTCTTCGCTCTTTTTGTTTTAAATTTTTTGCCACCATTCGTGTTCATGGGCCTGGCTCGGACTGGGCTTGCCAAATCTAGGCCCAAAAAATCTCGGCCGAAATAATAGAAGCTTGTCAGGCTAGGCCCAAAAAATCTCGGCCTAGCCCGGCCCGGCCCAGAATGTTGCCCAATAGGCGAGTCGGGCCGGATCGTGTCGTTATCGAAATTCAATATTTGATGTTGGCTGAAAATGAAGATTAGTTAATTGATCGGTTATCGAAATTCAAGTAGGAGTGTTGATCTTTATGAGACCGTACTAAATTCGTTATCGAGAAATAATAGTTATTTCCATGTATCTCTCAAAATAATTGAAGGCTGACTTCAATGGGAACGGAACGCTAGAATGCGGCGAATTCTTAGCGTTGACGGTACACATACGAAAGATGGACGACGATCAAAGCCTTCTACGAGCTTTCAACTACTTTGACAAGGACTCGAATGGCTACATTGATTTTGAAGACCTAAAACAGGAATTACTTTCGAATGAATTTGATGCTAACGAAGACCAAGTTATCCGTGACATGATTTTTGACGCGGATTTGGACAAGGTACGTATTACGTACAAAAATTTGATGAAACGATGATTTAAAATTCGCCAATAAATCTCATTAAAAACAATCAGATACGTCCTAAACTTAAAACAGGTCAAATATTATTACTCTCAGAGCAAACACGACAATAGAATATTTTGCTTTTTCCAATATCTGTTTTGTTTTTTGTCAACTCCATATTAGTTGACTTGTCTCAAAATTAAGACGGATATACTCGTCTTAAACAAGAAATTTTTGGAAATCGGCAGGACGGTCGAATAAGCTATTCGGAGTTCAAGACAATGATGATTTCAGGAACAGATTGGAAAATGTCTTCTCGTCAATATTCAAAGGCAATACTCAACAAGCTTAGCATGAAGATGTTCCAAGATAAGACTAATTCTGTCAAAGTTAGTTGATAAATTTAATCAATTAAAATTAAGTGCTTTTTGTCTAATGTTTTATTAGACTCCTTAATTATATTGTTTTTCTTTTCACTATCCCTTTTATTTATAGGGAGAGAAAGGAAGATAGGAATTCGAAAAAAATATCGACGTTTAAAGAAAGGATAAAAATAGTTACGAGTATTTTTTCTTTTCACATAAATTCTTTCATCATTTTGCTATGGAAATCGAACGATCGAAGGTAACACTGACGAGGTCTTAGACTAGCAGTTATCAAATAATGTGTAAATTTTCGATGAGATCAAAGTGTTCTTCTTTCCGATTCTTGTTTTCCGTTTTAATATGACGTGCGAAGCACTCCCTCCTTTTATTTCTTATTTGGTTTTGCCACAAGAATTAAGAAAATACGGAGTACTATTTAACAAATACAATGCGAGTATAAGTGGGACAAAATTGGCGAGTATGTGAAGAAATACGAGTAAATGAAAAGAAAGCCATAAAATTTCACTTTAGAAAAGTGAGAAAAAAAGGGTAAATATGAAAAACGATCTCGCAATGTAAACCACGCAAAAATTGATCAGATTATATTGGTCTTCCGTCTCATGCCTTGCTAGTGTTGCTACCCAAATCGGTTGGAACTATTTTACACGATTCAATAACATTGTGCGCAACAAGGTAAATTATTCAACAAATACAAAATAATCTAAGGTTTCCGACATGGGCATTTCGGTAACCTACAAGGAGGCATCAAAATACATTTAAAAAGATCTGAAAATTATGATGATACAAACCAGGAGATCAAATTGAACGAAACCTGGGATGTCGGAGTATGCAGCCGAAAAATCTATCTTCAATGCGTTAGTCTTGTCAATTTGATTTCGCTCGCCTCATCAAATCGACAAATTCTCCAAAAACTGTTGACAAGATAAGCATTTGATCAATGAGATTGAAGCCCCGCTTTGGGGTCATACAAATAGTAGCCGCAAATGCTAAAATGAGACTATCTGACACGTAAGACGAGCTGTTTGTGCATAATAAGACCATCCCCATTGGGGTTTTCTACATGTGGTCATGACCACATTTTCCATTAAAAAATCAATAAAACTTGTAATAATAGCTTGACCGTTTATGAGAAGTGGTCATGACATGAACACTGTTCATGAACACTTTCACCATAATTATTGTGCTTGTATGCATCTTTTATTGGTTAAATAGTTACTTTATTGTTGGGTGTCAATGGGAGTAAAAAAAGTGTTACGGTCATGACCACATTAAAAGTAACATATAGAATATGTATGGTGTTCATGACCACACCATTAATGGGGATGATCTAACTGATCATTTTAAAGTTTGTTGTGACCATTGTTGAGTGAAATGCGACCACTTTAAACGTTTAAAAATGGTTACAATGAGCGTAAAGAGGTCATCATATACGAATTATCTGTTATAAGTTACATGTGTACAAGAATTACTCAATGGTAACTTAGCACATGAGATCGTATAGCAGTTTACCTGACGTCGTTAAAAAAATGCTAAAAGTTAACATGAAAAATGAAAACAGTAGTACTGTACACTTACCAAGGTCAGAATCATGAGGTCCAGGCGATGCCTCGGGGTGATATTGGAGAGACATTATGTTCTTAGCCGGGAAGGCGAGACCAGCACAGCTCCCGTCATTCAGATTAATATGCGTCACCTCAACTCCCTCTGGAAGTGATGCGGGGTCCACTGCATAGTTGTGGTTCTTCGCCACGATACATGATCAATGATTAGCGCCAAAAATTGTATTTTAAACATCAAATTGGGTTAAAATACCTTCTTTTTAGGAGTTCTCTAGTTGACAAACAAGTAAAGGAGCAAAAGTTGAGACTTGAGAATAATGGGAAAAAGCAAGGGCATAACTCAAGATCTAGTTGAAAAAGATACGAATAGTATGTATTGGTGTGTCTCGTTAGGCGAGTCTTGTCAAATTAAACTAAGCGCAAAATGACACATTAAAGATATCGTCGTATCGATTCCCCTCCCAAAAGTTACGGCACATGTAAATAGGGGCACTTGAATTAAATAACATCGGATTTTAGAATCATACTTGCGTGGAGTGTTAGTATTTGTGTTCATAGTAAGAAGCTGTGCATAGAAGTACCTGTGAACTAATTTCAACCTGGCCGTTTCGCGAATTACGAACGGGATGATTTCCACCATGGTGACCAAACTTCATTTTATAGGTTTTACCACCCAAGGCCTGCCCAAGCAGCTGGTGGCCCATGCATATTCCGAAAATCGGGGCCTTCCCGATCAACTCTTTCACTGAATCAACGGCATATGGAACTGCGGAGGGATCTCCTGGACCATTGCTGAAGAGAATACCATCTGGTTTCATCTTCAGCACCTCGGATGCCGGCCACGTTGAAGGGACGACAGTGATTTTACATCCATAAGATGCCAAGCGTCTTAGAATGTTTTGCTTGACCCCGAAGTCGTAAGCGACCACCTTCATTTTTAGCAAAACACAAAGACATATCAAGTCTACAGTTTATTTATTCCGTATTAGATTGAAAAGCAAGATATTACAGAGGAATATGTGTACATTGAAGGTTTCACGATGTCCTTTGTCGGTATTGAACTCCCAATTATCTTCAGTTTTATCAACCCATTGATAAGGAGCTTGGCACGTTACGCCACTAATCAAATCAACACCTGAGCATTGGAAAACCGGAATTAGGGTTTACATGTTACGTACAACAAGCAGTTAACCTTATTCAAACAACAACTAAAACTTACCAACTATATCCCAAGAACGAGCCATCTCTAAGAGTTGTGCGTCGGATTTTGAATTTTCAGTACTCAATACACCAATAAGGCTGCCATCTTCTCGAAGTCTACGAGTGATAGCACGGGTGTCGACATCATCTATGTCACGAACCAAAATAATATGAAGAGAGTGACACACTAAAAAAAGTACAAAAGGATTCGGAAAGCAAATTCAAGGTTTTAAGAATTTAAATTTCAACTTACAAATGCCCATGATGTTCCTCTTGGCCAAATAATTGCCAAGAGTATCAACACATCTCCAATTAGAAGTGCTACAAGAACAAACATACCCATCGAAAATTTCAGCAACAGATTCTTTGAAACTTTTTCGTATCGTATTCTATTTCAAAAACATTGAAAAAAATTCCAGACCTGATGCTCAAGCTTTTGATCACTAACCCAGCTAGGAAACACTCCCTTGATTCTTCATCGCCTGAAACGAGAAAATCGTCAGTATTTAGCAATGACTGAAATCGGTAACAACAAGCAGAACAATTATACACCACTCACCAAAGTTGACACCGGTGTTGCCTATATGAGGGTTCGTCATCAACACAAACTGACCAGCATAGCTAGGGTCAGTCA
This sequence comes from Dianthus caryophyllus, assembly GCA_023091065.1. NCBI lineage: Eukaryota > Viridiplantae > Streptophyta > Magnoliopsida > Caryophyllales > Caryophyllaceae > Dianthus > Dianthus caryophyllus. The sequence goes on from CM041517.1 coordinate 9,428,343, forward strand.
AAATTTCCTGATACCTGTAACGTAAAAGTCCAAAATTAGACGCTGCTACTAAAAACAATCAACTTCGGTCGAAATGATGTGATGAGCTCACCCAGTCAAAGAAGTATTGAACACCACTTCACCAACTTGTGTCCCCGTTGCACCAAAAGACTTAGCGTTCCAAATCGACCCATCTTCAAGCACCAATCTCGCATCTGATACCTTCCATGGTCTGTTCTCCAGTCCTAAGGTCACCAGCAGATTAAAACTAAATAAATTATCTTCATCATTTAGATTCCAATACAATCAAAATATTATTAACTCGGAAAGGTAGAGCACTACTAGAGCAGTTCCAACGTAAACAGTAAAATAGCATATCAATCAGTAAGGTTCCAGTAATATTAACCAGATAAAATCCAATCCTCAACTTCATATCGATGTTTATAATATTAAAATGCAAAAGTTCAAAAATTTTGCAAGTCAAAATGTCGCCTTTTGTACTCCCTCTGTCCCATCACAACCTGCCCCAACTTTCCGACCTCGAACACGTCCAATTCAAACTTAAATCGGGGGATCTCATAAGGCCAATCTGGTCTTTTGAGTTCTCAGTAATTTGTTTACAGTTTGACTTTTTTCCCCTAACAAAAAAGTCAAATTGTAAACAATTCACTGAAACGGAGGGAGTACTAATGATACAAAGTTATGAATCAATCGAACAATGATAGTTGTTCTTCGAGTTTCTAAGCAGCGTTTTGCTTGGTAAATCAAAAATTCTGTATCAATACACTCTTACCGCCTCTATACTTTCGCAAATTTTACACCAGAAGGTTGACATTAATATCTCGACTATATAGCGAATTCAATAACACTGAAAAGTTGCAAATTCTAAATTCCACAAAGACGAAAGGGGACTGCATTTCGAGTTCGACGAAATCAACAGTAATGGTGTACTAAATCGTCTAAGAGGAGAAAGCATAACAGCAATCATGCAGCACAATTTGTCACCATGACAACGAAAATCGGCGTAAACAAACAAAAAGACATAAATTTCGAGCTTGTATGATCCAAAATAAACCTTATAAAAGCATACAATTGAGCACTACATTTCGAGATTCTACAATCGAAAAATATACTCACAAAAGATTACACACAAGAAACATAAACCCTAACATGCACACACACCTGCGGAAGAAGTCGGCGAAGGAGCGAGAGAAGAGGAGGCGCGACAGGTGAAGTTGCGGCGGATGAGCGGCGAAGAGGAGAGTGGTGCGGCGGAGATGCGGCGGAGGACGGCGGAGTTCCGGGAGGAAAGTGTCTTCAGACGCGGTGACTGTGTCGGTGTTGATACCGCCGCCGCCGCCGTTGTTGCCGCCATTAATATAGTGAAGTAAGTTGTAAGAGTTTTAAAGTGACTGAAATTTTCTGCCAAATTTTTGATTCCAGGGTTGAGCAGATTCTAGGTAGTAGACAGCACAAATTCTCATATAAAACGGGTAACCCGTTTTAAGCTTAAAACGGGTCAAATAATTAGGATAAGACAAAAGTAAATAGTGTAGGAAGAAGTAAAGTGTTTTGTTTTATGTGTGCAAGTGGATAAATACTTGACCCGTTTTAAGCTTAAAACGGATAACCCGTTTTAAGAGAGACTTATTGAGTAGACAGGGGGATGATCTCTCCCTCGGTCCGTCCTTTAATTTGTCTCCTTCGTTTGTTTACGGTTTGACTTTTTTTTCCGTTACGAAAAAGTCACACTGTAAACAATTCACTGAAACGGATGAGAGTAAGTTTTTTTCGATAAATTGTTTGTTTTGTCAAAAACTACTATATTTATAAATTCTTTTGGATATTTTATATGGTACTTCTTAATTTTGTTGACTTTCTACATCGTACCCTTACACTTTTTTTTAACATACAGGGTAACCTAACTTTTGTCATTATTTGCAAGTGTACCCCGAACTTTGTTTTCTGTCAATCAAACTCAGTTTTACGTGACGGCTTGGTTGCGTAACTAAACTTATAATTTATTTCCTCATGACATAAAGACTCTATTAAACTCAATATCCATCTACAGCCAAATATTTATTGATATATATGGTTGAAAAAAATTTGACGGAAAATAATTTATTGTGCCCATGCAAAATTGTGATCTCTCTATGCGAATGGAGAGTACTCCATTGATTTTAAACATCAAATTTAAATTTTTCTCCATCGATCTCAATGGAGAGTTTATTCTGCATTGATATAGATGCTTTTAGGCTTTTTAAATCTTACAAGTACGAAAAGTTCTAATATTAGGAAGGTCTATAAAATATAAAATAAGAGTTGTACTTGGTTCCCCTTATTTACATAACACGCCTATTATAATCAAAATAAGATGATAATTTAAATAATCTCGAAGTTGTACTAACGCGCCACAATCTAGACTTGTAATCGAGCCCAAAAACGAGACATTAGTTAAGTTTTCGTCCTTGGACATGCCCATCGGGTCTAGAACGACCTCATCCTCACTTAAGCTCACCATAATCTAGTCATCCCCTACCCTTTTTAAAGGATTGTCGTCATTTCTCTTGTATGGTAACTAAAATAACAATTAAAGCACAGATTCATCCCATTACTAAGATTGAAGCAAACTAAATCTAATGGTCTTGATCTAACCTGTATATAGGCTCAACTATCAGATTTTATAACTAACTAGTTTTATATCCCGTGATAATCACGAGATCATTATTCAATTTTATATCTTCTACAATCTATATATTATTGATCATATTTATATTCAAGTAAATTAGATTATGATAATGGTAACCTATTAGTTAGTTACACGTAATTGTTATACATATTGAAGCATGTTCAACTGAAACGATAATATATTTTTTTTAAAATATTTTTAAAACAAATATATTTACATAATAATTGTTTTAAGTAATTAGTTTGTGTTGATCACCTCTATGTTCTTGTTAATGCCTCGTGTTTTAAAATACCAAAATTTGAAAAAATTGTTAACATTTTTTAGTAGATGAACGTTTAGCTATGAAAAAAAATTGGCTATATAAATATATAGAAAAAGTATCATGTTTATAATAACGACCTTATTTTTGTTAGGTTTATACTTGAAATACTATAAGCTAAGTATCCTGTTTTTATTTATTTTTGTTATTCTAATTTATCTTTCCAAATGCATTTTCTTATGCGTATTTAATTACTCCCTCCGTCCCGGTCATTTGTTTACACTTTCCATTTTGGGGCGTACGGGTCATTTTATTAGTTTTTTCTCAACCTCTCTCCTCACATCGATAAATGTGTATAAAGTAAACGTAAACAAATCACCGAAACGGAGGGAGTATATGTTTATGGTTTTATTGAAATTACATTTCCCTTTAGTTTAGCCAAAATTTCACAAACTATATAATTTTTTTTAGCTAGCAATATGTTTCACTTCTTTATTTAACTAACTTACTCCCTCTGTCTCAGTCATTTGTTTACAGTTTGACTTTTTTCCCCTCACAAAAAAGTCAAACTGTAAACAATTCACTGAAACGGAGGGAGTACTTCTTTTTATCGAAAACCATAAACATAAACATATTAGCTTATGTGTCATTATAGAACAACAAATTAACTTATGTGTCATTCATCGAACATAAAGAAACCATCAACTTACTGCATCAACTTGCTTCTTTTTTTTTTTTATTTTTTTTTTATTTTATTTTATTATTATTATTATATATATATATATATATATAGAGAGAGATATAGATTTGGATCACGTTGAAGTAGAGACTGAAAAAACCCTAGGAGATCCAATGGCACATTCATCTTATTCAATCGCACTCAATCGGATTGACGCGTTTTAGTCCAATCGATCTGTTCGACGCACTATCGAATTATGCGCTATCAAATTCTAACAAGATTACTACTCCCTTTGTCACGATCATTAGTTTAATTCTATTTTGGGGTGTATACATTTCCATAAATGATCATGGGTCTTTACTACTTTAACCAATTACATCTGTTAATTTTGATAAAGTGTGCCCTCCATTGTACTTTTAATATTATTTTATTAGTTTTTTTCTCTATCTCTCTCATCACATTGATAAATGTGTATAAAGTAAACGTAAACAAATCATCGAGACGGAGGGAGTAGTAAATATGTCTTGAGTATCAATCACCATCAACTAATTATAAGTCTAATTCGATAAATATACAATTTTGATTTGTTTTTGAGTTCTTGATTACCGTCACCCGAGTTCTTGGTCTAATTTGGAACTTGTTTTTCATTTTTTGTTCTTGATTGTTTTCGCTTTTGTTTCGCTCAAACCTTAATTAGTATTGTTGTCTTAAAATCTTGACAACCTTTAGTCACGTCTTCTTGGTTCTTGTTTCTTGAATCATCATTTTCTTTTATTCTGATTTCGCATAAAAGATTACAAAAGGGTATTTTGCGATAGATAATAGTTCTAAAATAATTAAATTGCGTAAGAATTTTCAAAAATTAGTTTGCAATAGATGAGAATTATATAATTTCCTTAACGCATACTCCGTATTAATCATTTAATAATCTAGTCTAAATGAGATATATTTTGGATATATTCACAAAACCCAATTGAATAAACCCTTCTTTATTATACTAAACCACAGTTATCGCTGACATCATCAATGCCACATGTCGCGATTCTGTGCGTTTTTTTCCCGCCAAAACCTCATGCTTACATCATCCACCTTATTATATATTATTAAGTCCATATTCATTATCTATAATTATCATTACTCAATAATCATGTACACATGATTTTTCACCAAAAAAAAAAATGTTCATATTAATATTACTTCACTTTTAATTTATATTATATATCTTTAATATTTATTTTAGATTTAAAAAAAATATTTATCCTAAGATAAATATTTGCTAATTTAATATTTTTTACTTTTCATTCTATTTTTTCTAATCAAAAATTAATGTTATACCAAATTTTGTACAATAATAAATGTATTTTACTTTTCATTCTATTTGCTAATTTTAATATTTTTTTACTTTCATTCTGTTAAAAAATAATATTTTTTACTTTTTATTCTATTTACTTATTTTAATATTATTTATTTTTCATTCTGTTTTTTCATTCGATTATAATATATGCACTTCATATATGTTTGTATTTAGAATTTACGTTTGTTCGCTACAAAATTTACACTTGAATATCATACAAATTAACAATTTTCTTATATTTCAGTTGATTTATTACTTAGTATAATTTTATTAGTTAAAAACAATAATATCTATAGTTACCGTGCATTGATGCACGGGATCTAAACTAGTATATTATTATTCAGTTCTTTTTTAGAGAGAGCTCTCACACTAATTTAATGTAAAACCATCATCTTAACACCAAATATTTAGGTTATGGTTCTTGTGATTCTTCTGATGAATAGCTAAGCTAAGGTAGTGTTTATATAGTAAACTACACTAACAAATATTAATACAAATAAGAAATACAAAATAAGGCAATCTCACTCGTAATTAACATAAGGAAATTTCTCTCATAATTAAATAAGGAAAGTTCTTCTTAGTTTCCAACTTTCCAAAAAATGAGTTTCTTTATCACCTTTAATCACACTCCGACAAAATCAATGCGACATTGGCGTCACATTCTAACACTAACAATTTGGATAAAGATATAGCGATACATTTGAAAATTTGCTAAAATTGAAAAGTTTAACAGTTGCAAAAAGAACAATTAGAGTAGTACTCTTCATTTTTACTTACAAAACCGCCCCCCTTTTTACTTAAAAACTCTCTTTCTCTCTCTTAAACTTCTCTCGCCTCTCTCAACCTTATATGAAATAACAATCGAATGAAGCTGTGCAAGTGATTAGGTATAAAAAATAGCTCTCTCGAGTCAATATTAACCTTAAGCGGATTTAGCGGGCTCTCGCAACTTACTAAACCTAACTTATCAATTACGCGTAAGTCTATTTTTGATTCGGCTTTCGATCTTAAATCAAAACTACCAAGATTCAATTCAATTAAGGCGTCCATAAATTCAACTGATAATAAAAACGCGTAGGAAGAAGTCAACTTGCACAATTTCAATCAATTAAAGCAATTAAAACATGTTCCCAAATCAACTGTCACAAATTCCCCTAAATCCTAATTGGGAAATTAGCTACTCATAAGTAGGGCAAACATTAAATTAACTAATAAATAAAAGGAACTGAAAACAAGAAACATAATTACCAAGAAAAAGATGCTTGAAATATTAATGCGGAGTACCGACGGTTACAAGAATCCAATCGCAATCCAACTTGAGTTTTAAAGTTTAGAGAGAAAGAGAAAACTTAGAGCTAATCAAAACATAAATTAAAACCTAAGTAAAAGCATAAAAATAAAAGCATGAGAGGTTTAATTCGTCCTAAGAGTATTTATATACCACTTCCTAAAAACCATTCGGATCAAATAAAAAACCGACATAAAAATAGCCCTTGGCCGACCGACCGGCCGCCGGTCTGCCTGGACCGGCCGACACTCAAAACTTAGGTCGGGCCTGCTCAATTCACTAGAGCCTTCGTCATTCATTCGGGCTCTGATCCTTTGCGTGTATTTTATTCGTATCCCGAGCTCTCGTATAAGCTCAAGCTTGGTCTCAAGGTCTCGGTACTCGTACTGCTCCACTTGACTCGGGTTTTGGCTTAGGACCGCCAAAACCTGCAAAAAATAAACGGGAAACGACAGTACCGCAATACAAAGCCAGCAGCTCATAAAATAATAATAAACTCGACTAAATGCAAGCTAAACACGACTAAACCGGGGGCATATAATCTATATAAAAAGCACACATCACCTTTCTCTACAAAAAATCGCCCCTCTTTTTACTTACAAAACCAGAGGAACTAAAACAAGGTGCTACCACCCGACACCACCATTCCCTTCCATCTCTATCTCAATTTCTGTCACCTCCGCCAGAGGTGGGACCTTCCTTGGGTCCATCTCCGGCGGAGACCGTCGGAAATGTGACCGTTGTTGGTCCATTTCCAATGGATTGGCTTTGACAGCTTCATCAAACACCTTTTCGTGATGATTCACTGTTGTTTTTGGACATGCAATCTCATTATCGCCTACTTTCCTGCCTTAGATCACAGTTAACTCTCTTCTCGTTTACCCTTTTCTTCCGGCAGTTTTAGTGTGTTATGGGTCGGTCTTTCATCTGCTCATGCGCAATAACCCCTACCTCGGTTAACTCCGGCGATTTGGTCGTCAGTGTGTCATCCCTGACGTCGACAGTTCGCACAAGGGCCGGTGAAGGTGTTACCCTTCCCCTCGCCCCCTCCCCCACCTCATCTGGTTCGAACCTTAGTTGTTTTCTTGGCTTGTGTCTATTTATAGATCGGTCTGTGGTCGGAGTCTTGAATCTAACATGGTGTTTCCCTTTCCCTCGCCCCCTCCTTCACCTGTTAGATTTATTTTTCTGATTTATGGGCCCGATCACTTCGTAGGTGTTCGTGCTCCTATTGTCGATTGTTGTCGGGGTTGCCTTAAGTTTAGGCTGGTTTAAGTGGTTGGAAAAGGAAAAGAGAAAGAAAAAAAAAAAAAAAAAAAGGAGAATAGAAAAAAGAAAAATGACAAAAGAAAAAGAAAAAAGAAAAAAGGAAAAAAAAAAAAAAAAAGGAAAGACAAGAAGAATAAGGAGTAAAAGTGATCAAGGTTTATATGTTGGTTTTGGGGTGCTACGTGGATTTGGGCAAGTTTGGTTATGATTCTTACGGGGTTAGTGTTTTGTAGAGTGTTGTGAAGTGGCTTTTTATCGTTAGGGATGTGTTTCTATGGCGTTGTTTATACACAGTTGCATGCTTGTCTTATGATGTTCTCGATGCTATTTGGAGTTGTTTCATCCAGTGAGTTATCATGTCCCTCGGGTGTCTTGAAACTTTCCTTATTTTGACTTGGACAAATTGATTTGGTTGATGGTTGTGGTTGGCTTGGTTACGGTTAGGGATGGCAGCGTAGGGTTGGGCGGGTCAGAAATGGGCCGGATTCGGACCGCGTGTAATATTCTTAGACCAGATCCGACCCGGATCCGCAGGTCCAAAATTGAGATCAGATCCGCACGGTCTACACGGATCCGGGTCCGGATACGGGTCCTACATTTTTTATTATTTTTTTTTTTACAAAACTAATTTTTTTAATGAATACGACAAAAAAAATAACGAAAATAAATAAGTGTTACATAATACAAATCCAACCTGGATTTAATCTTTCCACAACCTACAAGTCTATAATGTTGAAAACACAACTTCACAAATTAAAAAAGTTAAATTGTTCCGATTTTCAAATAAATGAATTTCATCCTTAAATCCTCAAGAACTCGAACAACAATTGAATAGCAGAGAAGAAGAATAGCAGCCGTGAGTACTCACATTATCACAGCAACTTCTTTTTTATTTTTTTGGGAGTACAAAGAGTAGAGAGGCGTGAGTGTGAGTGAGGGTTTTATTGTTTCACTTTTTTTTTTTTTCTTTTTTTACGGATCCACGGGTCGGGTCCGGGTCCAATATTTAAGACTGACCGACCTGATCCGTATATAGAATATCCATATCCGACCCGAATCCAACGGGTCCAAAAAATTAAGACCCAAACCCGACCCATTCGGGTCGGGTTTAGCGGGTCCGGGCCGGATCCCCGACCCGTTGCCATCCCTAGTTACGGTGGTTCTTTTAAAATGATGGTGTTCTACATCTGTAGCTTTTTTAGAACTAAGTCTGCTACTTTTCTTAGATTATTCCAAATAAATTATTCTTCCTTGATTCCCAAGGAATGTTGTAGTATGTTTTATCTTTTGGTCGGGTGCCCGATTTCTGTTGGTTTCGCTCTTGTCTTAGACCTTGTGGTGATGCTGGTAAAAGGAATGGTTGAGGGAATCTCACTGCTTGTCTATCGATGGAGCTTCGCATATGGTTGTTGGGTTGGTGGCCTTCATGTTCGATCACCAATATGTAGGAGAGTCTTCTCCCTTAGAAGCATTAGCATCTCGCTTGTTTCCCTCATTTTCTATCTACGCCCTAGCGGCGTAAGTACATCTTGTTCTTATCACGTGTTGGCTATTTTGATTCGATGGTCCTTGGAAGATTTCGTTTGTGAAGATAACGTGGATGAAGAAGTTCGTGCCCATTTCATTCTCCACCAACATACGGTTGGCACTTGGCGTCAGCGTAGTTACTTCGATTTACCTTTATGTTTATGTACTTTTAGGGTGTTTTATTTAATATGTAAGTATGGCTCGGGGAGCTGTGCTACTAATATGTAAGACACTAGGGGTGTGCATAAATAACCGAACCGAAATAACCGTACCGTTAAAAATTAACGGTACGGTTAACCGTACCGTTACAAATAGCGGTTAACGGTACGGTAACGGTTAGCATTTTTGGTGATAACGGTTAACCGATAAACCGTTAAGAAAATTTTAAAATTTAAAAAAAAAAAAAATTGAGAAAAAGAGGGAGTGAGTAACTTGTATAGCCTTTATTCTTCTAAAGTTACTCTTCTTACTTCTTTTAAAAAAACTTAAACCCTAGATCTACAATTTCACATTCATCCTCTTCAATTTTTTGGAACACAATGTTAATTTTTCACAAGTTACAATCAAGCATTCACAAATCAATAAATTCAATAATAGTTGAACTTTGGTTATTTTATGGTTTTTTATTATATAATCGGGACTTTTTTATGTAAATGTTTAAATAATGTTGAATGCTTTGTTGTTAAATTGTACTCGATGAAACATGGACATCTTAAATTTAGCCAGTTATTAAAACCGTTCAATATTTTGTCATGTTTTTACGTAGCTAGTATTTTTTTAGAAATTGTAGAATTAAAAGAAAAATGTAACATAGTGGTTAACGGTTGCTTAGGTTAGCAAATGCGTTATAATGGTTAACCGAACCGTTAATAACCGTTTCTTAACGGTAGGTAATGGTTACTGTTTTGGCATAACCGTTATCACGGTTAACCGTTATCCTTAACGGTTCGGTTACCGTAACCGTTAATGCACACCCCTATAAGACACTCTTTTTACAATTAGCAAAAAAAAAGAATTTAGAGTATTAATTAAGGTTAGATTTAATATTTGTTGGGGTAACCGGCCTAATTAGAGTTTAGCGGAACCGCAAAACCTTTTACCGTTTTTGGTGTAATTAAAATGGACTAGATGAACGATAATAAAATTATATACGTCAAGAAAAAATAGAGAATAACGACACTCCGAATTTTTACGTGAGAACCCCACAAATGGTAAAGGTAAACCCGCGGGACCTCTCGTCCGCATAAATCTTTCCCTTATAATAATAACGGGATTAAAATGACCTTCCTAGTATCGACTAAGAGATTATAGATTATTTTTCTGGCTATCCGAATAGACTGTCGGACCATCAGAAAAATTACTCAATTTTGTGGGAGTCAATCGAAGATAATCCTAAATTAAACTTAACGTCCCACCATGAAAGGACGAAGAAAGCCATGATTATCCTACCATGGCTGGACAATAAAACTCTTTGTCTTACCATGATCGAACAAAAAACTTCATCATCCTACTAACGGTAGGACGCCCATCTTTATCATGTTAGCCATGTCAGACGTTAGAATTTAACGTCCTACCCATGGTAGGACGATCAGATTCATCATGTTAACCATGTTAGACGTCAAAATTCAACGTACGCCTATCATAGTCGGACAATAGAACTCATCGTCCTACCATGTGGTAGGACGTTAAATATCAACGTCCAAAATTATGGGCAGACTACAGAATTCAATTTTTCATCAATGTAATGAGTTCAAGAGGTCATCATTACCATAAGCGCGTTATGACCAATCTAATGTTCACATTGTTCATACAAATTTAGTGTAAAAGGTGTGTGTGATGTGTCGAAGTTGTATATGTTTTATGATAGGCTTTAGTCGTGGTCGCCTAATAAAAAATAACCTGACAAACCTAATGGGTAGATAGGGTAAGTCGGGGTCGAATCCACAAGGAGATGGTTGTAATTGTAGGTTACCTATTGGTTGGTTCAAGACTTGTCGGTTCGAGGATTTGATAGGATAAGTCAATACAAATCCATAATTGAAACGAAATCACAAGTCAATACAAATCCATAATTAAAATGTTTGTTCACAAAATCAAAGCTAGCAAATTCCAAGTCAATACAAATCCATACATCCATTATGTTTTCAATTTCAAAATAAACTAAACCGCAACAATTTCTAACAAATTTTCAGCACACCCATCACCTTTTTTTTCATGGAATCAATACTAGACAAATTCTCAACTTTTTCAGATTTGTCTTTCACAATAAGATCTACTAGACCATTTCTTATATGGTCTAGGTTTCGTCGCTTATTCTTGTTATCCTTTCCCTTCAACCTATTATGCGGGGAAGTCTACTCACAAAGTGTTTTTGAATCTCTGCAGCGAAATGTGGCGACGGAAACCTGAAGGTTTCATACATGATAGCCCAAACCTTACTTAGTTGATTGCCGACTAAAAAATTCATCCTCATTTTGTATGTTAATCAATAAATCAGCAATGCGAAAGTTCCAAGCCTTCTCCACGAATGTCCTTTCAAACAGCCCCCGTTTTTGACGTGGAGGTAAGAAAATCTGATGACAGCCAGTTTGTACAGATAATGCGCGGGAAGTTTTATATCGAATACGAAAAGAGCATCTTCATAAGGGCTATTTTGTGGTCCTAGTACAAGTGTTTAAAACATATCAGGTCGGTCAAGCTTGGTCCTTACAAAGACTGACCGAGGAAGGGTTTCGAGATCTGCATATTCTTTCTCAAGTGTAGGCTGATCTATTAAGGATTTATCCTCTTTAAATCCCAACTGATGTTGAAGACTTCCGACCAATTTATCAAGACGGCAGATTTAGTTGACCATATATGAAATACAAAAATAAAGAAATAGATATATAATTAGATCTTTGCCATAATCTATCTCACAATTTTTTAACGACATATCTATATTTTGTCGCGAATTTCCATTTTATTTGCATTTTCACTAACAATGATAACTTTTTGCCACATATGTGAAATATTTTGTGGCTAAATCGGTGTTTTTACCACATGCGTGAATTGATATGTGGCTACAAAGGTGTTTTTGCCACATTAGTAACTTAATTGTGGCTAAATGGATGATTTTTGCCACAAATTTAACTATTTCCGTGGCAAAAGTGCTTATTTGCCACATAATTATTTCTCTTGTGGCATAATTTTTTTTTTGGCAACCAAAATTGTTTTTTTCTACGACTAAATAATATTATGCCACATTATACAAATTTATGTGCCATAATTTGTGGCACAAGTTATAATTTGTTGTAGTGTTTCAATCTTCACAAAAGCTAACAAGTCAATACAAATCCATAATTGAAACGAAATCACAAGTTAATACAAATCCATAGTTAAAAGATTTAAGGTTCATAAAGGCAAAGCTAGCAAATTCCAAGTCAATACAAATCCATACATCCATTATGTTTTCAATTTCAAAATAAACCACAACAATTTCTAACCAATCTTCAGCATACCCATCACATTTTTTTTCATGGAATCAATCCTTGACAAATTCTCAACTTTTTCGATTTTTTTTTTTCACAATAAGATCTACTAGACCATTCCTTATATGGCCTATGTCTCGTCGCTTTTTCTTGTTATCTTTGCCTTCAACCTATTATGCGGGGAAATCTACTCACAAAGTGCCTTTGAATTTCTGCAGCGAAATGTGGTGACGGAAACCTGAGGGTTTCGTACATGATAGCCCAAACCCTACTTAGTTGATTGCCGACTGAAAAACGCATCTCCACTTTGTATTTTAATCAATAAATCAGCAATGTGGAAGTTTCAAACCTTTTCCACGAATGCACTTTCCAACAACCCTCCACTTGGGTTCAAACAGCACCCGATTTTGACGTGTGGTTAAGAAAATCTAATGACGGATGATTTGTACGGATAACGCGCGGAAAGTTTTATATCGAATACGAAAAAAGCATCTTCGGACTATTTTCTAGTCCTAGTACAAGTGCTTGAAACAGATCAGGTCGATCAAGCTAGGTCCTTACAAGATTGACCGAGGACGGGTTTCGAGATCTGCATATTCTTTCTCAAATGTAGGCTATTAATTAAAGATTTATCCCTTTCAAATCCTAATTGATGTTGAGGACTTCTGACTTGAATCTGTCGTCTTGATAAATTGGTCGGAAGTTCTCAACATCAGTTGGGATTTGAAGTGGATAAATCCTTAATAGATCAACCTACACTTGAGAAAGAATATGCAGATCTCGAAACCCTTTCTCGGTCAGTCTTTGTAAGGACCTGACTTGACCGGCCTGATCTGTTTCAAACACTTGTACTAGGACCACAAAATAGCCCTTATGAAGATATCTTTTCGTATTCGATATAAAACTTCCCGCGCGTTATCCGTACAAGCTGCCCGTCATCAGATTTTTTTTTTTTTTCTTATTATCGTGTATCGGTTTATTTTAGCTTTATTATGTGACATACAAGTTATAATCTAATATAACTAATGAAAGATTTTTTTGCCACTAAAAAAATGATGTCGTGGCAAATACTCACTTGCGCCACGGAAAAAATTAAAATCATGGCTAAATGAATGTTTTTGCCACGATTTTAACTTTTTTCCGTGGCGCAAGTGATTATTATTCACGACATATTTCTTTCGTAGCATAAATTTTTCCCGTGGCCAATCAAAATAGTTTTTTCCGTGGCTAAAGCAAATTATGTCACGTTTCATTAATTACCGTGGCATAAGTCGTTGCCCAAGTGTTAATTTGTTGTAATGAGTTCATAGACACAAGTATTGTTCTGAGAGATGTGATGTCGATATGTTTTCACGAAAAAAGAATTGTTCTAACACGTGGCGAGGTATTCAAGGTCTACCCATTTTGGAAGGGAGTTTATACAAACCGTCGATGTTTTTACACGAATCGTCGACGTTTTTGTGGAAATGACGAAAATGTCATTTTCATTAATTTTGGCTTACTCTCTCCCTCTCTTCTCTTTCTCATCTCCTAAAGTATCTCAAATTCTCTCAACCTCTCATATTCTTCCAAAAACCAAAAAAGTAAACATAGACATTTTTATATTTAAAATTCAGCTAACATATTAATTCAATAATAGTAAAATATAAGAACTTTAAGCTTAAAATCAATGTAGGATTCCGAATCGGTGGTAAACTAACTAATTAACTTGTAACAAATTAAACTATATTCATTATATGTTTACTTAGACTAGATTATTAAATGATTAATGTGCGTTTAGGAAATTAGACAATTCTCATCTATTGCAAACTAATTTTTGAAAATTCTTACGCAATTTAATTTTTTTAGAACTATTATCTAGCGCAAAATACCCTTTTGTAATTTTTTATGTGAAATCATAATAAAAGAAAATGATCATTCAAGAAACAAGAACCAAGAAGACGTGACTAAAGGTTGTCAAGATTTTAAGACAGCAATACTAATTAAGGTTTGAGCGAAACATAAGCGAAAAGAATCAAGAACAAAAAATGAAAAACAAGTTCCAATTTAGACCAAGAACTCGTGTGATGGTAATCAAGAACTCAAAAACAAATCAAAATTGTATATTTATCGAATTAAACTAATGATCGGGACGGAGGGAGTAGTAATCTTGTTAGAATTTGATAGCGCATAATTCGATAGTGCGTCGAACAGATCGATTGGACCAAAACGCGTCAATCCGATTGAGTGCAATTGAATAGGATGAATATGCAATTGGATCTCCTTCTTACCTATAATTTCCGGTAAAATTTGGAGTTGGTTTGTTATTGGAAGGTTACTCAAATACATTGGACTATTTCAAGATTAATTTAAGTTGGATTATTTATGGAAAAGAGGCAATAGTTGAGATCATTCGTGTGAATTTTTACTATTTTTTTTGGTTTTTTCCATCTGTATCCTCGTATTTTCACTTTTCCCAATATTATCCCTGCGTTTGGCGTATTCCCAGTTGTATCCTTAAACTTATAAACGTTGTCCCAACCGTAACCAAACTAGAGTAAACCGTTAAATTTAGCGGTTAGTTATGTTGCATATAAACGTTCACCCTTGTTTTTTCAGTTTTTCCTCCATCTTTTCGCATTAAATACCCTACTCTACCCTACATTATAAGAAAAACAAAATAAAAAGTTTGGTTACGGTTGGGACTAATTTAGATGTTTAAGGGTACAACTGGGAATACGCCAAATGCAAGGGTACAACTGAAAAAAGTGAAAAGTACGAGGGTATAGATGGAAAAACCCATTTTTTTTCTTTGGGATTTTCTATCGTGTACCCCTTTATTTTTTCATTTTTTACGATGTACCCTTGTATTTTATAACATTTTATAGTGTACCCCTAAAATTTATATTTTATGTCTAATATGACTAGAGATGACAACGTCACCCTAATCCAGTGGATATCCATCCGAAATTAAATGGATGAGATATGGATGATAATGTTTTCCTTAATTTAGGGTGGGTTATGGATATGGATGAATTTAAGGTAGGGTATGGATTACAGTTTATCACCCGCTTAACCCCCCAGTGGATATCCTTAATTAGTGTTTATATGTAATTATATAATATTGTAGTAATTAATTTGATTGAAAATATAAAACCTTGAAGATTCTTACGAAATACATTGCAAACTCTATTAAAAATTTAGTGTAAACGTAATCCTTAGTCCTCGAAGAGTTTAGCACCACTTACTTATATCGCTACTATTTATCGATACACCGATGTCAAATCTCAAATTTTGTCCTAATTATTTGGTATACATCTTGCTAACAAAACTAATTTATTTGGTTTTTTTTTTTTTTTTTTTTTTTTTTTTTTTTATTCTTTTCTCATATATGTAGAAGTTGATTAGTTGAGTGACGTACACCTGTTACTTTTATCGTCCCATTTTTTTTTTTTACGATATATAACAATTAAATTTTTGGCGCGTAAAAATATCCAACGGATACCCGCATCACCCGCTCCATCCGGTGGATATGGATATGGATGGATGAAAAAATATTAAATGGATTAGGGTGGGATATGGATGACGATAAATTAAATGGATATGGATATGGATATGGATATGGATATGGTTTCTCCCCATCCATATCCCATCTATTGTCATCTCTAAATATGACCATTATTTATCTTTTTGTTGATTTAACTAATTAAATAATTTATTAAACTTGATAATTTACTATTTTCCTTCCTCAATTTACTTTTATTGATATTAATGAAAAGAATAATGATGTTTATATAGATATTGATGATAGATGTTTGCAATAAATTATTGATTGATATTTAAAATGGACAAATTTGATGTGAATCGGTTGGTGTTAATAACAAATATGGTGGTATTATACAAATAATGGTTTAAAATGATAAATTATTGGTTGAGGGAAGACATTAGGAGCACTGATTGGCACATTGACAGGTTTAATTGACGGTTTAAATTTATGTAGTGTTGAAATTGGTTATGTTAGAAATAAAACAAAAAATTTAGGGTTATATGGGAGAAAAAGTAAGAAAGTCAGAGTTTTACTGTAGAATGCTTAAAAACGTAAGGGTATAACGTAGAAATCAGAAAAACTGGGGGTACACGATATAATATCAATTTTTTTTTTTTTTTTTTTTTTTTTATCTTGGCCAAACTCGTGAGTAGAATCAAAATTGGCAAAAGTTCCCGTAACACAAAAACTCTTGACTAAATTCCCCAAGAAAAAACTCTTTACTAAATAATGGCGGCGACGACGACGGCGGCCATATCAACACCTACACAGTCACCGCGACTGAACACACTTTCCTCCCGGAACTCTGCCGTCCTCCGCCGCATCTCCGTCGCACCATCCTCCTCTTCGCCGTTCATCCGCCGCAACTTCACTTGTCGCGCCTCCTCTTCCCTCGCTCCTTCGCCGCCCTCTTCCGCAGGTCTGCATTCATTTTAGGGTTTATGTTTCGTGCGTTTTTTTTTTTGGGAGGATGATTTCTACTTTTTGCTTGTTGAAATTATTTATGTTTTTGCGTGAAGTGTTTTTTTTTTGTTTTTTTGTTGATTTTGATAGTTTCACACTTTCACTCCATTAATTAATTGTTTGTGATGCATGTTAGGGTTTTTCGTTTTTGATTTTGCCTATTTCTTAGAAGATTAGTAGTAATTATCTGTTTGTTTGTTTGCTTGATTGATTAGTTGATTGTTTTGAGGACTAATTGTGTTGTATGATCGGGATTATTTTTCGATTGCAGAAGCTTGAAATGCAGTGATTAATTGTGTGCTTGATAGTTCATTTTCGATCATAGAACCTCGAAATGTATCGTCTTCTGTTTCTTTACTTTGATTTTTGATTGTCATGGTTACAAATTGGTTCTGCATGATTGGTGTTATGTTTTCGTCTAAGAGACGATTAGTACCGTTGCTGTTGATTTTGTCAAGTTTTTGGTGTAGAAATTTGAAATGCAGTTTATTTGCAGGATTAATTTTGTCACAGTGTCTAAAATCTGCATGATAGAGTTAATTTTTCGATCTCAAAAACTCGGCAAACTTTTGGTTGTGTTTTCCTCAAGCGCAAATCCTTCCCTTACTTCCTTTGCAGAACTGAAAATTGCAATTATTTCCGTGTTATTGAATTCGCTATATAATTCGTGTGAGGCATATATTCGTTTAATGGCAATGTGGTGTGTTTAACAAGCCGTTAATGTCAATCTATAATTACATTGGCTTGGTTGATCATTATGTTCCGAAATTAAGTTGTGTCTAAGAAAAGTTCCACAATTCGTACTCTATATCAAACGACTACTGGGCTTTGGTTCAAATCAAATTCATCTTGTTGCGTCTCCGTAGTGTTTCAATGGGAAAAGTAGCTATCGTATTTGATATGAGGCTCTTAAGTAGACGTATGTAGTATGCTGGATATTAGTTTTAAATTGACGTAGATGGCAGTAGGAGGGATCTGTTAGATTTTGAATGTGTTCCGTAATCGTCCCTTTCCTTCTGGTTTCATTTTCAGACATGTCTGTACTATCGTGATTGCTGAAAGGCAGTATCTATCTTCTATATTGTAGAAACTATCTATTTTTAATCTCGGGTTTTGGTTCAATGTGTCAAGGGTCACACTTTGATGACTCGATGGAGGTGTATCCCGCGGAAATAAATTATCCCTTATTACTTGATTATAAGGGAACACGGTTAATAAGGTCAAATATATTATGTTCTCTGTTAACTCTAACTGAAATTGGTTTAGTATAGAAACTTTAAGCTTAAAATTAATGTAGGATGCCGAATCGGTGGTAAACTAACTAATTTGTAACAAATTATACTCATTACGTGTTTACTTAATTATAGATGTAGGAGTAGTTTACAAACACCTCTTACACTAAATTTGTGTGAACAATGTTGAACATTAGGTTAGTCTTAACGCGTTTATGGTAAAGATAACCTCTTGAACTCATTACATTGGTGGAAAATTGAATTTCGTAGTCTGCCCATAATTTTGGACGTTGAGATTTAACGTGCTACCACAAGGTAGGACGATGAGTTCTATTGTCCGACTATAATAGGCGTTGAATTTTGACGTCTAACATGGTTAACATAATGAATCTGATCATCCTACCATGGGTAGGACGTTGACATGATAAAGATGGATGCCCTATCGTTGGTAGGATGATGAGCTTTTTGTTCGACCATGGTAAGACGAAGAGTTTTATTGTCCAACCACGGTAGGATCATGGCTTTTATTCGTCCTTTCGTGGTGGAAAATTAAGTTTGATTGAGTCCCACACAATTAAGTAATTTTTCTGATGGTCTAACAGACTATTCAGATAGCCAGAAAAATAATCTATAATCTCCTAGTCGATACTAGGAAGGTCATTTTAATTCCATTATTATTATAAGGGAAAGATTTCTGCGGACGAGAGGTCCCGTGGTTTTACCCTCACCAATTGAGGGGTTCTGACGTCCGGTGTGTCGTTATTCTCACTTTTTTTTTAATGACGTATTTAATTTTATTATCGTTACCGTCTAGTCCATTTTAATTACACTAAAAACGGTAACAGGTTTACGATTCCGCTAAACTCTAATTAGGCCTGTTACCCCAGCAAATATTAAATCTAACCTTACTACTCTGATTATTCTTTCTGCAACTGTTAACTTTTCAATTTTAGCAAATTTTCAAAAGTATCGCTATATCTTTATCCAAATTGTTAGCCATGTTCCTCCTTCTAAATAAGCAAAAATTACAAATATTACTAAACTTATAAGTTATAAGGTTACTGGTTTGAAATTGGAAGTCACGCAACCAAGCAACATTTATGCTAAAGGCCATCTTCGTTAGCCAATAAAAAAACATTACAGCAAAGTTTTTCTGAAAAAAGGCCGTCCAACAATGTGCGCAATATCCTCGAAAGCACCGCAGGCAGGTTGGAGCGTGGCAATCAGAATATTGGCTTCATTCTCGGCAAAGACTCTGGCAAGGTTTCCTCGGAGCTGAACCATTTTAGCATTCGGAAACTCTATGGGGAGTGCATAGCACTGGTCTTTTGTCATATCACCCAACAAGAAATCATATTCCCCTCTAAACTGCCCATACGTCATGTGGTGATATACATTCTCATCAAACGCTTTGCATATATCGGTCTCTCTTTCACTAAAATGTCGACAAACTAGCACCCTAAATAACGATGGTATGTTGTCCAAGATATCGACCATCGATTGGTATGCGTACATGTGAAGGGTAAGATTGCATTCGTGAATCAAATGATGTGGGTTTTTCTTATTCGTAATAACGCGGTAATATCCAGAACTAAGTGGTGGCTCCTTCAGGTAAGGCTTGCAGTTTAGAACTACTTGTTGTATATGCAACAAAACTTGCATCAAAATCGACTTGTTCGGGCTGAATTTGTTAAATATTTTTTTGTCACGGAAATTGCCCTTTGTGTTCATCGTCAAAGGATTTAATTTACGGCCACGAAAATGATAGATAACGATAGGTGGCCTCTTTGGATATTTATTTGGTAGCTTGATATCGAACAGGTAAATGCCGTTTTCATAAGTACCAGAAAGACCAACTATAGCAGCTTGGAACAGATCAGGTCGTTCATCGTAGGTTCGTAAGTAAATTGTCTCTGGAAGGTCGTTCTTAAACGAATTTCGCTCCTCGTAAATTTGATCAATGCATTTGGAAACGCATGTATATCTGAATTTGTTCTCTTTGTAGTCGCTAACTACCTCAAACAACGGATAATGAAACGAATCTGGAATTTTACTACTATAAAGATTGTATCGATCAAATGGATGAAGATACCCAGTTTCATCATCTGCAAAGATAAACCCAATTCAGACTAATTTTCCTCATTGTTCTTATTTTTCAACAATTATTATTTACTTCTTCCGATCAGTCAAATTATTAACATTTGACTTGTTTTATGAGAGAACTTTTGATCGAATGTTAACAATTTGACCGACCAGAGGAAGTAATAATGTCTGCTCAACAATTCAAATAAAAACACTATTGAAATAGTAGAAAATGCGGATTAATAAATTATAGGAGTAGTAATCATCGGACGTCAACATGATCATGAAATCATATTCACATACCAACTCATTTTAAATGTCATTTCCATATAATTAATTATAGGCTGGGAATTTTATATGAATATTAAAGTTAGATGAACAAATAAAATTGGAGGTACAAATACTCATATAAAACCATCTTACACGGGTGATGGGTATTTAATTTGCAACTAAAATAGCCTATTTTAAGGTTTAATATAGTTATTTTAACGTTTAAAGTAATCATTTTATGGCCCTTTAAAGTGGTCACCTCTGACATTAATTAGAATGGTCACTTTAAGCATTAAAATAGTCAAAATTTAAATCTTAAAAACGTCCTCCCATACATGAGACCCTTTTATGCAAGACTTTTACTCAATTAGGGGAGGTATGAGCAAATTTTTATTTAAGACGGTTGCATGGATATATGATGAAATATAAAAAGTACACGAATTCCCTCAGTAAATTATATAGTAGCATAGGGTTGTAACATGCTTACAATGATCAATATGATTACTAAATTAAACATATGTAGAGTTGATTTGTTAATTAATTATGGGTCATTATATGCTTACAACGATTTTCTTTGGACTTTATCGGAATTCAATTACCATGACTTCAAAGAAAAAATATATAAAAATTCACTTTCATATAGTTTCGTTGCATTGCATGCGTGTTATTACCTCTTTTTCCAAAGAAACAATTCATGGTTATGGAGAAAGCGACAAGCGAAGGAAATGAAGTATGCGAAGGACAAAAATGGAAAATACGAAACTAAATTAGTTTCTTGAATTTCATTTCTGCATGATATATGGTGGATATTTATTTTTTTTGCTTTATTTTTGTTTCTTTTTAGCTATATATATAATTATCAAAAGAATGAGTAAAGAATATATATTATTATAAATCATAAACTAAACCCTTAAATTAAGAGCGATGCGTATTAAGTGGATGAGAATGTTGAAAAAATAGTTATGTTTTGAGCATTTCTTTCTCCTAGATCATTGCTACCTAAAACACTACTCATAATTTTACATTTTACCTTTTACATTTTACATTTTAACTAAAAAGTGAATTGAACTTCGTGGGCAAAATCTCATCATAAATTGTCTCCTCTGTTTTAAAATGTCTCAGTTTTTCTCGCATTAACCCAATCTAGCTTCTTATTTGCATTAAAAATTATGGATTATGGAATGAGACTAAATGGAAAAAACGAAAGAAGTTTTATATTAAAAGTTGTGCATTATGCTATGATCTATAAAGTCACCAGTAGTTTTGTGTAGAGAAATCCATCACAGCATTCTAAACAAAACCGAAAAAATCAAGCAATGTTTGTGATTGAAAAAATCGCCTAATTTTTTTTTTTAATAAAAAGACATAAACAACTTAAATATTTATACTACTTAATTGTAAGTTGTGACAATTTAGCAACTAAAAAAAAAAAAAAAAACACATAAGATTAAAAAGAATTATTAAATAAGCGGTTTTTATCCTATGCCCGATGGCATGGGCATAGGATACGAAGCACATATAATTCTCATAACATGATTACACTCTTGTGTTTACCATAGAATTTGTGCGCCTTCTACATTGACACGATAATTATAATTGGAATATGAATCGTTAAGTCAAATGGAGCTTAAAATAATATAACAGTGACCGATATTGAGAACAAAAAAAGGGTGAGCTAGGAATTTTATTTTTTTTTAAGACATTTTTTTTTTTTTTTTTACAAAATATAATAATTTTGCCACTAGACCATGATCTTTACGGAGTAGTAAATTACAAGGGACAAATATCTATTTAACGTTGACCGAACATAATTCGAAAAAGAAGATCCACGGTAAATGTAGCTAATAAATAGGTCTAATAAAAACCAAATCCTAAACAAATGTCTACCTGCGTAGGATAGTTTTAAGGAACTGCCTTAGTGCATAACAAGTTTCGAAATAGTGAAATAAATTTAAAAATAAAGATAAGTGAAAAAACCGTCATACCTCACAGTGGTTTTATTTTTTGTAAAATACACTACAACCATCAATGACAATTCTTTGACATTACATTTTCTTTTGATTTTACGTTTTTAACATAATTATGAAGCCATCATGCGACATATGAGAATTTTACTTAGTAGTGGACCTAGTATTAGATCCAACGTAGTACTTTATTCAACCGTAATGACAAAAATTCTCTTATAAGATCATCTCATACACTAAGTTAGTGTAACACTATCAACAAATATAGCAGAATTTAATTAAAAAAAAAAAAAAGAACAAGTAATTAACTTTTTTTTTTTTTTTTTTTTTAATTAAGGTTTCATAATAAGTTTATTGTAAGACCTTATCACCAAAGTATTTGTGCTACTGTCAGTTGCGGATTTGCGGAGTAATTATCATAATTCATTCGGTTGTTCACTACTTGTTCCGTTGCAAAATGTAAAAAGAATAACCCCAAATTTAAATCGAAACTAAATATTAGGAAGTTTGGAAGTGTACCATCCTTTCATAAGACTAATAGTTTAGCCTCATATGGAGTTGACATGGGCGGAGGGGGGTGGGTGCACCAACTCCAATTTTGATTTTTTTTTTTTAAATAAATAAAAACCTAAGGCTATATTTAAAAACGTGTAACAAAATATTAAAAATTGTCTAGTGGACTAATGGTTTGTGTATTGTTTATAGGTTCCTAACTTGTTGGTTGGGGGTTCAACTCCTCTTAACTTCAATTTTTGTTTTTTAAATATTTATTTACTTCTAGAACTAGTGTCGAAAGAGTATTTTTATCGATGTCTTTTGAACAAGTTAGCGATGATGATGTCTTAAAACGTTTTTAAAATATGAAAACTCATCACATGGTTGTAAATTCTCCTTAATTTTCATATTTTTTGTATAAGTTATACTTCCTCCATTTCATTCGATTCTATACATTTGCTTTTTGCACGTACGTCGATGCACGTTTTCTTTTGTTTATAACTTTAGTTACATAATTATGAAAAATATAAAATTTGAATATTAATAATGCTCTCGAAAAGGCAATTAAAACAAAATCTCACATGACTATTTTTTATTTCATATATTAGACGATAAATCGAATATTCTCCTCACAATTGAATAGTGTACAAAAAGTAAATGTATAGAATTGAATGAAATGGAGGAAGTATTTTTTATATATAATTCATGTTTTTGTTAACGATGGTGCACCCACAATATTAAATCTCTGCGTCCGTCACTGGGAGTTGACATAAAGTTTTAGAATCCTACTCCAAGTTTTACGACAGTGGCCGATGGTGGTCGTCAGCAAAAGACTATTATAATCCTACTTTTTCTCACTTCCTAAAACTTTGAACTAGGATCAAACCTTTAACCTCTAGTTTAGAATTTAACAACATTACAAATTGAGCTATTATACACTATATATTTTCTTGGGTTTTTTTTCGTCTATACCTTTGTACTTTTCATTTTTTCTAATTGTACTCTTGCCTTTGGTTATTATCAGCTGTACCATTGACCTTATTTAGTCACTCCCAACCGTAATCAAACAAGGGTATACCGTCAAATTTTACTGTTAGTTTGATTTTATATAAACTTTAACCATTTTTTTGGTTTTTCCCATTATCTTTAACATTAAACGCAGGCACGCAGCGGTGTACAACTGGGGAAAAAAAGTACGAAGATAGATATAGATAAGAAAACCCTTATTTTCTTTAGTCTTAAAAGCTTTTTATTTTATTTAGGGATATTTCACATGGTACCCTCGAACTTTGTGAAATTACACATGGTACACTATGTCTAAGGCTTGTTTATATGGTACCCCTAAACTTTGTGTTATGTGCCTAATATACCCTTTTTTCTTACCAAAAACTTGATTGTTGGGCATAATATTAACTACCTTACTTATACCTGGCTGGTATACGTTTCCTAGACGCTTGGTTAGAAAAATGCATATTGACACCTTCATTATAAAACTAACGCCGTCAAGTTTTTGGTTAAAAAAGGGCGTATTGGGCACATAAATACAAACTTTAGGGGTACTATATAAACAAATCTTAGACATAGAGTACCATGTGTAATTTGACAAAATTTGAGGGTACCGTGAGAAATATCCCTTTTATTTAAAAATGGTCTTGAGACCCACGACATACAATGTGATTACGCAACTGACATGAAAACTTTGTACTCCGTATATTAATAGATGTTGAAAAAAGAAAAAAGAAAAAGGGTCATTATGGTTTTCATTATTAAAAGATGACTAGTTGGCGTGTCCGTCTCCGTCCAGGTCATCTATCATTATTATTAAGATTTAAATATATAAGTATAAAATGTAACTTTTATATATTTTTTCTAATTTATATATTTTTACCAATTATGATTTAAATTTATATGATATTTAATATGACAAAATTTCTAAAATATAAATACTAAGGTCATGTTCTTTTCGGTTTTATCATATTTGTTTTTTGTTTATTAAATTTGTGATTTCAAATAAAAAAACATTACAGCAAAGTTTTTCCGAAAAAAGGCCGTCCAACAATGTGCGCAATATCCTCGAAAGCACCGCAGGCAGGTTGGTGCCTGGCAATCAGAATATTGGCTTCATTCTCGGCAAAGACTCTGGCAAGGTTTCCTCGGAGTTGAACCATTTTAGCATTCGGAAACTCTATGGGGAGTGCATAGCACTGGTCTTTTGTCATATCACCCAACAAGAAATCATATTCCCCTCTAAACTGCCCATAAATCATGTGGTGATACACATTCTCATCAAACGCTTTGCATATATCGGTCTCTCTTTCACTAAAATGTCGACAAACTAGCACCCTAAATAACGATGGTATGTTGTCCAAGATATCGACCATCGATTGGTATGCGTACATGTGAAGGGTAAGATTGCATTCGTGAATCAAATGATGTGGGTTTTTCTTATTCGTAGTATCGTGGTAATATCCAGAACTAAGTGGTGGCTCCTTCAGGTAAGGCTTGCAGTTTAGAACTACTTGTTGTATATGCAACAAAACTTGCATCAAAATCGACTTGTTCGGGCTGAATTTGTTAAATATTTTTTTGTCACGGAAATTGCCCTTTGTGTTCATCGTCAAAGGATTTAATTTACGGCCACAAAAATGATAGATAACGATAGGTGGCCTCTTTGGATATTTATTTGGTAGCTTGATATCGAACAGGTAAATGCCGTTTTCATAAGTACCTGGAAGACCGATTATGGCAGCTTGGAACAAATCAGGCCTTTCATCGTAGGTTCGTAAATAGATGGACTCCGGGAGGTCGTTCTTAAATGAATTTCGCTCCTCGTAAATTTGATCAATGCATTTCGAAATGCGTGTGTTTCTGAATCGGTTCTCTTTGTAGTCGCCCACTACATCAAACAACGGATAATGAAACGAATCTGGAATTTTACTACTATAAAGATTGTATCGATCAAATGGATGAAGATACCCAGTTTCATCATCTGCAAAGATAAACCCAATTCAGACTAATTTTCCTCATTGTTCTTATTTTTCAACAATTATTATTTACTTCTTCCGATCAGTCAAATTATTAACATTTGACTTGTTTTATGAGAGAAATTTTGATCGAATGTTAACAATTTGACCGATCAGAGGAAGTAATAATGTCTGATCAACAATTCAAATAAAAACACTAATGAAATAGTAGAAAGTTCAACAATTCAAATAAAAACACTAATGAAATAGTAGAAAATGCGGATTAATAAATTATACTCCCTCCATGCAATTTCAAATTACACTTATGGTTTTTGCACCAATATTAAGAAAACAATTTTATAATATTTAAAGGTACCACTAGTGGGTAAAAATAGTACTTCCTCCATTCCAATAGGTTCTATACGTTTCACTTTTTGGACACTATTCATAAGCGTGTAGAATCTTCGATATAACTTTTAACATACAAATACAAAAACAGTCAAATGTGATCTTGTTTTAATTGTCTTATCGAGCACATTAGTAATATCAAAATTTTAAAATTTTCAAGAATACGAAACTAAAGATATGAACGAAACAAAACGAGTATTGATATACGTGCATAAAGCAAACGTATAGAACCTATTGGAATGGAGGAAGTAGTATTTTGTATTATTTGTATTAAAGATGTGGGCCTTAATTATATAATACTATTATTTGTATAGCCAAATAAGGAAATGTGCATTTTGGATTTAAATGGATTAAAAAGGAATACATGCAATTTAGAGTTGAATGGAGGGAGTAGTAATAATCATCGGACATCAACATTTCATGAAATCATAATCACATGCCTACTCATTTTAAATGTCATTTCCACATATTTAATTAATTATAGGCTGGGAATATTATACGAGTATTAAAGTTAGATGAACAAATAAAATTGGAGGTACAAATATTCATATAAAACCATCTCACACGGGTGATGGGTATTTAATTTGCAATTAAAATAGTCTATTTTAAGGTTTAAAATAGCTATTTTAACGTTTAAAGTGATTATTTTATAAGTGGTCACATCTACCGTTAATTAGAATGGTCGCTTTAAACATTAAAATAGTCAAAATTTTAATCTTAAAAACTTCGTGGCATGCGTGAGACCCTTTTATGCAAGACTTTTACTCAATTAGGGGAGGTATATATGAGCAACTTTTTATTTAAGACAGTTGTGTGGATATGATGAAATACAGAAAGTACACGAATTTCATGAGTAAATTATACTCCGTATACTTGTAGTAGCATAGGGTTGTAACATGCCTACAATGATCAATATGATTACTAAATTAACATATGTAGAGTCGATCTCGTTAATTAATTATGGGTCATTATATGCTTACAACGATTTTCTTTGCACTTTATCGGAATTCAATTACCATGACTTCAACGAAAAAATATATAAAAATTCACTTTCATATAGTTTCGTTGCATTGCATGCGTGTTATTACCTCTTTTTCCAAAGAAACAATTCATGGTTATGGAGAAAGCGACAAGCGAAGGAAATGAAGGGTGCGAAGAAGGACAAAAATGGAAAATACGAAACTAAATTAGTTTCTTGAATTTCATTTCTGCATTATATATGGTGGATATTTATTTTTTTGCTTTATTTTTGTTTCTTTTTAGCTATATATATAATTATCAAAAGAATGAGTAAAGAATATATATTATTATAAATCATAAACTAAACCCTTAAATTAAGATGCGTATTAAGTGGGTGAGAATGTTGAAAAAATAGTTATGTTTTGAGCATTTCTTTCTCCTAGATCATTGCTACCTAAAACACTACTCATAATTTTACATTTTACCTTTTACATTTTACATTTTAACTAAAGAGTGAATTGAACTTCGTGGGCAAAATCTCATCATAAATTGTCTCCTCTGTTTTAAAATGTCTCGGTTTTTCTCACATTAACCCAATCTAGCTTCTTATTTGCATTAAAAATTGTGTATTATAAAATTAGACTAAATGGAAAATACGAAGAAGTTTTATATTAAAAGTTGTGCATTATGCTATGATCTATAAAGTCACCAGTAGTTTTGTGTAGAGAAATCCATCACAACATTCTAAACAAAACCGAAAAAATCAAGCAATGTTTACCATAGAATTTGCGCGCCTTCTACATTGACACGGTAATTATAATTGGAATATGAATCGTTAAGTAAAATGGAGCTTAAAATAATATAACAGTGACCGATATTGAGAACAAAAAAAAGGGTGAGCTAGGAATTTTTTTAAAAGACATTTTTTTTTACAAAATATAACAATTTTGCCACTAGACCATGATCTTTACAGAGTAGTAAATTACAAGGGACAGATATCTATTTAACGTTGACCGAACATAATTCGAAAAAGAAGATCCACCGGTAAATGTAGCTAATAAATAGGTCTAATAAAAACCAAATCGTAAACAAATGTCTACCTGCGTAGGATAGTTTTAAGGAACTGCCTTAGTGCATAACAAGTTTTAAAATAGTGGAACAAATTTAAAAATAAAGATAAGTGAAAAAACCGTCATATATCACAGTGGTTTTATTTTTTGTAAAATACACTACAACCATCAATGACAATTCTTTGACA
Source organism: Dianthus caryophyllus (assembly GCA_023091065.1). Lineage (NCBI taxonomy): Eukaryota > Viridiplantae > Streptophyta > Magnoliopsida > Caryophyllales > Caryophyllaceae > Dianthus > Dianthus caryophyllus. The sequence continues at coordinate 9,456,975 of CM041517.1, forward strand.
TTACATTTTCTTTTTCTTTTACGTTTTTAACATAATTATGAAGCCATCATGCGACATATGAGAATTTTACTTAGTAGTATTAGATCCAACATAGTACTTTATTCAACCGTAATGACAAAAATTCTCTTATAAGATCATCTCACACACTAAGTTAGTGTAAGACTATTAACCAATATAGCAGAATTTAATTTTTAAAAAAAAAACAAGTAATTAACTTTTTGTGAAAATGTCTCACAATTAACTCTTTTTTTTAATTAAGGTTTCATAATAAGTTTATTGTAAAACCTTATCACCAAAGTATTTGTGCTACTGTCAATTACGGATTTGCGGAGTAATTATCATTATTCATTCGGCTGTTCACTACTTGTTCCACTGCAAAATGTAAAAAGAATAACCCCAAATTTAAATCGAAACTAAATATTATGAAGTGTACCATCCTTTCATTAATCTAATAGATTAGCCTCATATGGAGTTGAAATAAAGTTTTAGAATCCTACCCCAAGTTTTACGACAGTGGCCGATGGTGGTCGTCAGCAAAAGACTATTATAATCCTACTTTTTCTCACTTCCTAAAACTTTGAACTAGGATCGCACCTTTAACCTCTGGTTTAGAATTTAACATTACGATTACAAATTGAGCTATTGTACACCATATATTTTCTTGGGTTTTTCTCGTCTATACCTTTGTACTTTTCATTTTTTCTAATTGTACCCTTGTCTTTGGTTATTATCAGCTGTACTATTGACCTTATTTAGTCACTCCCAACCGTAATCAAACAAGGGTATACCGTCAAATTTTACTGTTAGTTTTGTTTTATATAAACTTTAACCATTTTTTTTTGGTTTTTCCCTTTATCTTTCGCATTAAACGTAGCAGTGTACAACTGGAAAAAAAAAAGTACGAAGATAGATATAGATAAGAAAACCCTTATTTTCTTTATTCTTAGATACTTTTTATTTTATTTAGGATATTTCACATGGCACCCTCGAACTTTGTCAAATTACACATGGTACACTATGTCTGAGGCTTGTTTGTATGATACCCCTAAACTTTGTGTTTATGTGCCTAATATACCATTTTTTCTTACCAAAAACTTGATTGTTTAGCATAATATTAACTAACTTACTTATACCTGGCTGGTATACGTTTCCTAGACGCTTGGTTAGAAAAATGCATTTTGACACCTTCATTATAAAACTAACGCCGTCAAGTTTTTGGTTAAAAAAAAGGGTGTATTGGGCACATAAATACAAACTTTAGGGGTACTATATAAACAAATCTCAGACATAGGGTACCATATGTAATTTGACAAAGTTTGATGGTACCATGAGAAATATCCTTTTTTATTTAAGCATAGTCTTGAGACCCACGACATACAATGTGATTACGCCATTGACATGAAAACTTTGTACTCCGTATATTAATAGATGTTAAAAAAAGATAAAAAAAAATGGTCATTATGGTTTTCATTATTAAAAGATGATAAATATAGAAATTAGGCTAGTTAAACGGAATTTTTTAATGGTGTGTTTGTGAACATAGAATAGAATTGCAATTCAATTTAGAACCAAGTCAATTTTAATTTTTGGTAAACTTTATGATTTGGATTTGGAATTTGCTAAATTATTCAATTCCAAGCTAGTTTATTTTTGGTAAACTTTATGATTTGGATTTGGTAGAGTAATTTTATGGTGAGACCGTCTCACATTATGAGACACATTAATTTCTTCAACATAAGTATTATACTCCATGCCACCCACAATTAAATCTCATTTTTCATCTAATCTCACCAATACCCCTAACTCAACAATCGATCACATCATCATCATCATCAGATTACTACAACAACTGCACAAATGTCCATCTTCCAACTGCTCCGACCCCCATCGGCCACTGTCGTCAGCAAACTCGCAAAAATCCAGTTAGTTACTGCCTTTATATTTCTCATTCTGTGATCTTCACCTTTAACTACCCCCAACTTTGTCCAAACTGTAATTAACACCTCCTTGTTGCAGCGATCACCACCCCACCATCGCTTCATGGTGGTTTAACCTACTTGATTATAATCTACTCATTTTTTATTACATCCAAATATGTTTTTCCCAAATTTCATCAATTACGATAACCCCTAATTTTACCCTCGTAATAATTCAAAATTTTCGAAACGTAACAACAATGTTTTTGAAATGTAACTCAATTCTTTTCAAAAGTTTAATATTGTAATTAGGGTTTTTTTTTGTCAGATAGTACCTTTTATTTAGGGTGTTTTGTGAGATAGTACCTTTAATTTTTTTTTTTTGTTAAATGGTACCTTTTATTTCCAATATTTGTTAAAACATACCAAATGACGGAATCCGATGAGAAAAAGTCAATTTTCTGGTTTGACCTTATTTGGCACGTGTGATTTCCCTAAGTTCCCTAACTTAATTTTATCTTTTGTTAAAATCTACCCTTATTTCCCTTCTATTTCCCTAAATCCCCAAATTAATTTGTTATTTTTCATTCATTGCTTCTCTTTTCATCTTCATCCATCAACTCCATCACTATTCTCATCTTCTTCCATCATCTTCTTATTCTCATTCTTAATTTCTCATAGACAATATAAATCAAAACTTAGTAAACAACTAATATAATTTATTCTTCTTATTCTCTTTCTTCAATTGAATCAATTCTTCTAAAACTTTCTTTCTTCTTATTCTCCTTCTTCAATTGAATCAATTCTACTAAAACTTCTTTAACTGTTTCCACACCATCTGCATTCAAAGTATTTTCATGGTTTTCGGTAGCTTGATAAACTTTACTTTTGAGGCTTCTTATTTCGCTGAACAAATCGTCGATTACATTCATTTGTCAAACTGTACTATCTTCATCAACCCATATGAAAAACCCACCTCCACGCTTATTCAAATCGGAGTTGTAATTTACAAGTTACAAACTTTTTCCCTCGATTTTGTGAAGTCCAAGAAGTTCGATGCGCATAAGGTAAGCCACATTTGCATTATATTTCTGTAAAAAAAACGTGTTTGACGATGACGATTTTTTTTAGGAATAAATGACAATGAAATTTAAGAGAAAAAGAGACAAGTGCAATTGTCCTAAAAACTTAAAGATTCTAGCTTTAATAGAAATTGGGAGGGAAAGTTAGGGAGAATTAGAGAGAAATTTTGGAGGAAATTTGGAGTAGGTTTACGTAGGTTGATTAAGCAAAATAAGGTAGCTTTTAACAAATAATCATAACCATATTTACATTACACGTGCTAACCAAGTCAACTCGCCGGAATCTTGACTTTTTTCACCGGAATTCTTAGTTTGGTAGGTTTTAACATATTTTGGAAATAAAAGGTACCATTTAACAAGAGAAAAAAAAAATTAAAGGTACTATCTCACAAAACACCCTAAATAAAAGGTACTATCTGACAAAAAAAAACCCTTGTAATTATTATTCAAATGCATTAACATTACCTTTGAAATGTATACAAGTTAGAACCTGTTCTTTATCCAGCTGAATTTCAGCTCTTATAAGTTCAGTTCAGCTCTTATAAGTTCAGTTTAACTCCTATAAGTTCAGCTCTGACATTACAAGCACTAATTCACAAAAAAAAAAATAAGTCCAGCTAAGTTCAGTTCAGCTCCTATAAGTTTAGTTTTTATAAGTTCGGCTCTTATAAGTCGAAAAGAACGGGTTCTTACTTTTGATGTAATATAAATATATTAATGGCATATGAATTTGAATAGACATGGTAAATTACGAATAATATTTTCAATTATTTAATCAAATTTTTTTTTATTGGAGTGGATTGAATAATTGATAAAAGATAAATTTAAAGAGGATGGAAAATTTAACGCGTATGGGTATAATAGTGAAAAATTACGATACTTAAAAGCTTGGTCTGAATGAGTATGATCATGGTGATTAGCTGGGTAGTGGGAGTTTTGGTGTGGTTACTGGTTAGGCCGACGTGGAAGAGTTTACTGACTTATTGTAGAGGTTTGACAAATTATAATGTGTGATAATAATTTTAATTGATATGGCAAGTTGTCTCATACACCTCATTGTAGAATTTGTAAAATAATTAGGATCCCTAACATGCATAACAAATATTTTGACTACTACATCCTGTTTCACTATTATTTAATACTCCGTATTATTTTCAGAGTATTTTAAAAAAATAAAAAAAATAAAAAACTTCATAAAATTTCAAATTTGTTCAAATAACTTTATATTGGTTTAGATTCCTTCAGCCGAAAAGACGACGACAATTTTTTTTTTAATTTTTTTTTTTTAATTTTTTTTTTTTTTTAATTTTTTTTTATTTTTTTATAATTCTCCTGAAAGACGGGTCTAACGATAATTTAGTGTAAATACAGCGAAAAGAAAAAAAGCACAACTAAGAACTACTCATGTGAGAGAACTTACGATAAATTTATCGTTGCGCCTCACACAAAGAAATCGCTCTTTTTATGGCCAAACTCGTGTGAGTAGAATCAAAATTGGCAAAAGTTCCCGTAACACAAAAAAAACTCGTGACTAAATTCCCCAACAAAAAACTCTTTACTAAATAATGGCGGCGACGACGACGGCGGCCATATCAACACCGACACAGTCACCGCGACTGAAGACACTTTCCTCCCGGAACTCCGCCGTCCTCCGCCGCATCTCCGCCGCACCACCCTCCTCTTCGCCGTTCATCCGCCGCAACTTCACTTGTCGCGCCTCCTCTTCCCTCGCTCCTTCGCCGCCCTCTTCCGCAGGTCTGCATTCATTTTAGGTTTATGGTTCGTGCGTTTTTTTTTTTTTTTTTTTTTTGGGAGGATGATTTCTACTTTTTGCTTGTTGAAATTAGTTAATTTTTTTGCGTGAAGTGTTTTTTTTTTGTTGTTGATTTTGATAGTTTCACATTTTCACTCCATTAATTAATTGTTTGTGATGCATGTTAGGGTTTTTCGTTTTTGATTTTGCCTATTTCTTAGACGATTAGTAGTAATTATCTGTTTGTTTGTTTGCTTGATTGATTAGTTGATTGTTTTGGGGACTAATTATCGGGATTATTTTTCGATGCCAGAAGCTTGAAATGCAGTGATTAATTGTGTGCTTGATAGTGATTAATTTTCAATCATAGAACCTCAAAATGTATCGTATTTCTGTTTCTTTACTTTGATTTTTGATTGTCATGGTTACAAATTGTTCTGAATGATTGGTGTTATGTTTTCGTCTAAGAGACGATTAGTACCATTGCTGTTGATTTTGTCAAGTTTTTGGTGTAGAAATTTGAAATGCAGTTTATTTGCAGGATTAATTTTGTCACAGTGTCTAAAATCTGCATGATAGAGTTAATTTTTCGATCTCAAAAACTCGGCAAACTTTTGGTTGTGTTTTCCTCAAGCACAAATCCTTCCCTTACTTCCTTTGCGGAACTGAAAATTGCAATTATTTCCGTGTTATTGAATTCGCTATATAATTCGTGTGAGGCATATATTCGTTTAATAGCAATGTGGTGTGTTAACAAGCCGTTAATGTCAATCTATAATTATCTTGGCTTGGTTGATCATTATGTTCCGAAATTAAGTTGTGTCTAAGAAAAGTTCCACAATTCGTACTCTATATCGAATGACTAGTGGGCTTTGGTTCAAATCAAATTCATCTTGTTGCGCCTCCGTAGTGTTTCAATGGGAAAAGTAGCTATCGTATTTAATATGAGGCTCTTAAGTAGACGTATGTAGTATGCTGGATATTAGTTTTAAATTGACGTAGATGGCAGTAGGAGGGATATGTTAGATTTTGAATGTGTTCCGTAATCGTCCCTTTCCTTACTTCTGGTTTCATTTTCAGACATGTCTGTACTATCGTGATTGGTGAAAGGCAGTATCTATCTTCTATATTGGGGAAACTATCTATTTTTAGTCTCGGGATTTGGTTCCATGTGTCAAGGGTCACACTTTGATGACTCGATGGAGGTGTATCCCACGGAAATAAATTATCCCTTTTTACTTGATTATAAAGGAACACGGTTAATAAGGTCAAATATATTATGTTCTTTGTTAACTCTCTAACTGAAATTGGTTTAGTATATACCACTCTCAAAACTAATTTTGTAAATTGGAGACGCTTTGTTCTAACGCCTGTAATCAATAATCATTTATCATTTACGAGTTAATATTATGTATCTTACATCAACAATATTGGTACTTGTCGTAAGAATATTGTTGTATCAATTAGTTTTTTAGCTCTATCCGTAATTGCTTTGCCTTCCGTTTATTACAGTGAAAGTAGACAAAAAGGATTTCCTGCATATCACTGACTATGATAAGGCAACAATATTGAAGATCTTGGACCGTGCAATAGAGGTTAAAGCTTTACTTAAATCCGGAGACAGGTCATTTCAACCATTCAAAGGGAAAAGCATGGCTATGATATTTGCAAAACCCTCAATGAGGACACGAGTGTCTTTTGAGACAGGGTTTTTCTTGTTAGGAGGCCATGCAGTGTACCTGGGGCCTGATGACATTCAAATGGGTAAGCGTGAGGAAACTCGAGACATTGCTCGTGTGCTTTGTCGCTATAATGACATCATTATGGCCCGTGTTTTTGCTCATCAGGTATCTTGCTGAGCTTGTATGACAATCTTGTCAGCATGGCTGTAGGCCTGCAGCTAATCGTCGTGACTTAATTTTTTTTATTACGACGTTGGAAAGCCTGTGATATTTCATATTTATTTTCTTTATAGAAGGATGACTTGGTGTACTGTCACTTTCACTAATTCCCCAACTTGAATATTAAGCTACAACCTCCTTTAGTGCCTGCAATGCAATTTTCACATAAATGTGGTATTGTATATGATTTGAAGCGAGAGTTACAAACTACAGAGTACTCCGTTTAATTTTAGGTCTGGACCTAATTGAATTAAAGTTGTTGCTTCCAAAAGAGGAGACTATGTCCGTAGTAGGTAGTTGTGTTTCTTGTTCGTTACGTGACGTGCATTTCTTGTAGTTGCTAGGTAGAATTGGTACCTATTATGTACTAACCTTTGAGAAACGTCTTTCGTCCTCTCCCTATTATGTACTAACCTTTGAGAAACGTCTTTCGCCCTCTCCCTTCTCATGTTTTTGAGTTATCCTAGTTTAGTCTTGCATCACTATTAGAGTATTAGGTGTGTTTTGGAATAATGAAAGTAATGTTTGGTTGCAGGACATTCTTGACCTAGCCAAGTATGCAACTGTCCCTGTTGTCAATGGCCTGACGGATTACAATCATCCTTGCCAAATAATGGCTGATGCACTCACAATGATTGAACATGTCGGTGCCATCGAAGGAACCAAGGTGAAATTCTTTAACTAGTCCTTCATTTGCCTCGAGTCTTTTCGGGATAGAAATTTAATGTTTTTATGCTGATATTGATTCCATATAACCAGGTGGTTTATGTTGGTGACGGAAACAACATTGTGCATTCCTGGTTGCTGTTGGCAGCAGTTATTCCTTTCCATTTTGTATGTGCCTGCCCAAAGGGATTTGAACCCGATCAAAAAACGGTGGAAACAGCACGAGCAGCTGGAATCAGTAAAATAGAGATAACTAATGATGTAAAAGAAGCCGTCATTGGTGCTGACGTGGTGTATTCTGATGTCTGGGCTAGCATGGGCCAAAAAGAAGAAGCTGAACACCGCCGCAAAGTTTTCCAAGGTTTTCAGGTATAACCAATGACTTTAAAACAGCTTTTTCTACTGGCTTCGTAATCCTTGGTTTACAAGGTGCCTCCTCCGTGTTGGGTTAGATCTTATACGAAGTAGAAAATAGGGGTCAATTTTTGAGTTTTTGACCCATGTTACCAAACCGAATCAAACACTTAGGATACAACAACAACATTGCAGCAATACCTCAATGCCTCTAACAAATTTTGTAGGGAGGGAGGGTCGGTCGTATGAGGTTGTTTCCTAGTGACCCAAGTCGAAGATTATGTTGAAATTGAATTGAATGACTTGTGCTTCTTGAGAAAAGAAGCGCAGCCAGTTTAAGTGAGCCATTTTGCGTTAGTTCAACATGATTAGGTTTGAGCTCAGTAATGATACGGGTACGAAATTCTTATGTAAAAGGGATACTCGCATTCCAAACTTGAAGCATTTTGTATAATATCTTATGATTTTATAATTTATTAATTTCTTCGCTTTAGAATAGGTATATATCCCAAATTCAAAAGTTTAAAGTTATTTTGGAGTACTCCGTAGGATCGAGTCCCCGTGCTTGTAGTTGAGTGATGCTAAGACCGACACTTACATTTGCACCCGAATCCAAGACATGATTTTTGTTGACTAATGTGCAATTACTATTAGGTGGATGAGGCACTGATGAAGCTGGCAGGACCGAAAGCCTACTTCATGCACTGTTTGCCTGCAGAGAGAGGCGTCGAGGTGACTGATGGAGTCATTGAAGCCCCAAACTCGATAGTGTTCCCCCAAGCAGAGAACCGCATGCATGCGCAGAATGCAATCATGCTTCACGTGCTTAACGCCTGAGTATCGATTGACTCTTTTGTTTTCTAAGCTCACATTGTAATGGTATTCATTCCCGTATTGTAGAGTTTGTTTGTAGGCTCAACATGTTTCACTTTCTGAGATCACGGGATCAATTGAGACTTTGGGATTTGATAGTTGTACCGAGTGTCTGTTGCTTCGACAAAGTTATTTTGCCTTTTTAATGGCCGTTCCCCTCAAACATTATTTTGCTAAGACGACAAACTATTTCGCGTTCTTGTTCACCATCCCCCACACAGATTATTGGTAACCCACCGTCATGTTGAACTCATTTACGTTGTCGGAATTGCTAGACACCATGTGATGTTTAGGCATCATCTTTATTGGAGTTGTCGGAAAAGGAGTACATTTTTAATAAATACGTTGTGTTTTTGATAAATACCAAAAAAAAGAGTACATTTTTACGGACTTACGGAGTAATAAACTTTTTTCTAACAGATGAAATACGCTCAAACTATTGTCAGACCGTCTCATTTTGGACCAGTTTTCCACATGAATATGACAGTTAAAACGATTTTTACTCCTACCCTAAAAACAATGAGACATGTAAAAACCCTAAAATCGCAATTGATCAACACCAGAAACATCAATTCCAGCCCTTTTAACAGAATCAAAAAGCGGAATCAAAAGCTTCCGCTGATGAATCGGCCGAGAAATCTCTTCACCAACATCAATGACGACGCCGGAAACCCCCAATTCGTTGAGCCGAAACCCTAATTTCTCGCCGACGCGTGAAGCAACACGCGCGTCCCAGAAGAGGTTAGACCGCGGGAAGCGGTTGAGGTTTGCGCGGTATTTTGCGATGAATTCTTGCTCCGACGAGGAAGCCATGGCGATGATTGATTCGGTCGTCGGAGATGTGACTTGTGCGGTGATTTTCCGGCAGCTTAACACCAGCCGTAGGAGGTGGTTTGCGGTGGTGGTTGTCGACATTGCGGCGGCGTCTGGTGGGGGTTTGACAGGAGTACTGTGGATTAATTTGTGATTTATTTTCAACGAGAATGAATATAAGAAACTTTTTCGGCACGTTAGTCATAGAAATTCGGTCGTTTAGTGTTTCATACTCCCTCCATTCATATCCATTCACCCCATGATGTCACCGCACACTTGCCGGCGCGCTATTTTAGAACGCATTTATATCTAGAGTTGTACATTATCAAAAATTATAAAATTTAAATATTAATTTTCTATTTAAAAAGACGAATCAAACAAGATCACACATGACTATATTGTCGCTCATATATTACCCACAATATCGAAGATTCTCTAAGCTCTTGAATAGTGTCAAATAGTGTTATGGGGTGAGTGGATTTGAATGGAGGGAGTACTCCGTATTTGAGTTGGTATTGATTTTTGGATTTTAATTTTATATACTTTTTTCATTATTATTTTCAATTTCCAATACTATTTTTTTTATTCAAAAAATATTCACAATTTTCTCACCAATAAACCACCTTAAACCACCACAAAAACAACCACAAATTCCCAACCGCCAATCGTAGGGATGTCAGTGGAGCGGGTCAATGCGAATACCGCTCCGCATCCGCCCAAGTTAGGGTGGAGGTAGGGGACAGTTTGGTGGGTCGTGGAGCGGAGGTGGGTATCAAAAGCGATCTCCGTCGTGGGTCGTGGAGCGGTGGTGGATTTCATAAAACTATGCCCCACCCCCGCCCCACACCCTCCCCGCCTGCACCCGCCCCCATATACCCGCCTTATTCCTAACCTTGTAAATATAAATAATATGGAGTAAGATTTAACAATTACAAAAAAATGTTAAAATTTAAATTTAAATTAATTTTAAAAAATACTTCTATCTTAAAAAATGTAAAAAAGAATATCGGCAAAAAGTTATTTAAATTTACGTCACGACAATGCGATTTCATAAGGCAAATTTAAGCGGGTGGGGTGGGTCTAAGGCAGGGGAGGCGGGTTTGGGGCGGGTGGTGGAGCGGTGGTAGATTTAAAAAGTTCACAATTAGGCGGGTGGTGGAGGGCGGGTGATCCCCCGCCATGGGTGATGGGGCGGAGGTGGAGATCGGTTTTTGTTGGTGGATGCGAATGTGGAGGATCTTTCCTCCGCCCCCGCCCCAATGACATCCCTAGCCAACCGGCCGCCCTCCACCCTACGCCGTCGGCCCGTCGCCGCCCATTTCCTCGCCACCGACCACCGTCACTAACCACCCCTTCACAAATCCTATAATCATTCCATTACAAACCCTAATTTTAAATTTGACTTAAAAATTAATAAAAATCGATAATTTAAACACAAAAGTTGAAATTAAAAACGATTTGAACTTATTAATGAGGTTAATGATCAATAAATTGAAAAATTGAATGAATTTAATTAAAGATTAGTTAGGAAAAAAAAAGAAGAAAATTGTGTATAAAAAAGGGTATGGTTGGAAATAATAATGAAAAAAGTATACATTTAGGGTAAATTCCGTATATGAAAAATCAATTACGTTTGTCTTTTTTGACACAATTAGTGTATCGGTGAATTATTTACTTTTGCTTATGTACAAATAATTAGGTAAAGATAAAAAGTAATGTGAAATTTGAATAAAAGATATAACGAGTACAAGTACAAAACAACATAAACAATTTATTATGGGGTCCTGAATATTACTTTTTTCAAATTTTTACTATGTAAATATAATAAAAATAATTTTAAATATAAAATTGGACAAAATAAATCGAAATAATTTACGATATGGTGTCCTAGGACCCCACACCCTTCTACATGTATCCGCCTTGGCTTGCACAAATCTTTGTGTCAGTCAGGGTGTTAGGGCTTACAATAAATTATTGTAAGTCCGCCTCATTTATACTCGATTATATAGGGGTCGTTTGGTTCGATGCAGGAAAATAAACTTCCTGAGAAGGTAAAATCACATAAATTGAAAAATCCGGAAAGTGCAAAAAACTGTTTGGTTGGCATGATGTAAGTAACTTCCTGCAAGAAATTCTACTTACCTCGGAGAGTGTTGATAAGTGGATTCTTACATAGAGGAATTCACTTCCCACGAAAGTTCTAATTACCACGAAACAGACAACCAAACAAGTGAGACATTTCTTACTTCATGGGAATCTCAACCTCCCATGAATTTAATGGGTAACCAAACGACCTCATAGTTTTTGTACCATTTTTATGATAATTATGATTGATCTTTTTTAATACTCATGTAGGTGACTTTAGTAGATTTGTTTTATATTTTTGTACCATTTTAATTGCAACTAGTTTTAGGGCCCGCCCCAAACCGGACTCCCTTTCTGTAATGAAAAAATTTCAATCAATAAAATACTCCGTATTGACTCCATTTTACGTAATTATTCAACTGTATCCAAATTTTACTCAATTGTACCCTTTTTACCATAAAATTTTCACCACTACCCTTATTCTCAAAATCTCTCATTTTTAAACATAAACAATACTCTATTGAAATCACTCAAAATTGATGGAATTTTTCATCTGATTATCTTTAATTCATCAAAACATTCAATTGTGAAGAGTAATCAAGTGACTAACTTATTAATTTGATAATAATTTGTATAATAAATTGTCCAACAAAAGCCACAAAACCAAATGAATAAATGGTTAGTGAAGTTGGTGATGGGTGTGGATTACATTTGCTGCCTCCCTCCACAACGTCGACATGTCCTTATACTTCTTAAAAGAAACCAAATCCTCCTTAAAAGAAACCAATTCCTCCTTAACCAAAAATTTAACCAAGGCAACCATCTTCTTATCAATCTTCTTCTTCTTCTTCTTCTTCTTCTTGTTTGTAGAGATGCGTCGTCCGTGTGACGATTTTTGTGTCTTATTGGGACTCATCACCATATACTCATTACATGGAGTTGAAGGTGAGGCCTTAACATCAAGTGATGGGGCATTAGACGACGACGGCAAACCCCTGATCATCCATTTGTACAAACGTCGTTAAGAACATCGATCATCCTTACTACATTGATCAACCACACGAATTAGAAAAGAAAATTGTCGCTATTCAATATTCACGTACGTACAATTATCGTTAAAGAAATAGAATATTATTTGTATTGTCTCCTACTCTTTCCATTATATTCAATCCCTTCACAGTACATTCAAGAGAAAAATGTCGTTATTCAATATTCATCCAAGTGGAAAATTTTCGATATTTATATGCATGTAAGCAAATTATCTGAATGAATTTGAATAAGCGGTACGTACAGAGAGGAAGCCACGTTGTAACAAAGGGTAACACATGTTATGTACAAAAATGTTAAATCGACAAAAATGTACAAAAATATAGATGTATGTTACCCCAAAAAATCAGATGTTATGTTCTAAAAATATTTTCGCTACCCTCATAATATGTTTCTGGCTTCGCCCCTGCGTACGTACTACCTTAACTATCGTTTAAAAGAAAAATGATGCAGACTAGGTACGTGAGCATCAATACATACATCATAATATTTGTCAAAATCAACACAATAATTGTCCATAATAATCAAATTAACAACGAAAATTACCAACAAAATTATAAAGCTAACAATATAACGGGTAATTTGAGTATACATCGGAAAATAGACATACTTGGAATTAATCGAACACCTACGTCTACGTCTACGTAGACGAGATTTGCGGCGTTGCTTTGTTGCCTGCTACATACAATTCATGTGAGAAGGACACAAAACAAAACAAAACAAAACAAAACAAAATACGTAGTAAAACAAAACGATTAACAAGAAAGCATATTAAAGAATAATTTCCTTGGCGCATACACTTAAACGGTAAACAAACATTTTAATTCGGTTTAGTTTAGTTCAGTTCAGAAATAGCGGTTGGGAATAAAAGATGAACGAGGGGCCTTCGTAAGAGCGACGTCTAATTTTTATTTTTTATTTTTACAGAAAAAGCGACGTCTAATTTATAACAAAAGTTTTTACACGAAACCCTATAGAAGGGAAATAGTTTCCCATGTTTCACATTCATGGACTGCAAAGCCCAGCCCACTAAAAAAAAAATAGTATTAATTTAATAAAATAAAAAAAAAAAAAATTCAATATTTAAGTACATTTTTATAAAATTACCACCTCATAAAAAATCCTTAAAAGTTATGACAACAATTTTTTTTAGATAGAATTTGGTACGCAAACTTAATTCCGACCGGGTAGATACAATATATAATTTTTTGAGAAAATCTTTTATATTCACTCCAAAATTGATACAGAGTACTCCGTATGAGTTAGCCAAAATACCATTCATTCAACACTATAAAGTTTGATACGATTACCCAAAATACCTTCAAATTTAATTAATACATTTCATTTTTACATACGCTGTAGTTGCTACACTTTTTAGGCCTTGTTTCTAAACAATAAATACCATCCACTAGAGCGGATGCGGTGCGAGACCTGCTTTCACCCGTCCCACTGACATCCCTAAATTTATACTTTGGTCTCACATTAACTTAATGTGAGTTTTACTTCACAAGAGAATTACTGATACACTTGTCAGTTGTCACATAAACAACTGCGCTGAAACCAAAAAAAATAAAATAAACAATTGCGAAAGTGGTAATTAAGCCCCACGACTTTACTTAATTGTAAAATTAAACCCCACAAATTTAAAAGGGTATATTTAAGCCCCATAACTAAACCATATACGGAGTAGTAAGATATAATCCTAATTCAGTATCTCTTCAAATTTCATCACTCAAACGTCCTACCTAATACATATAAGAATTATGCACAAAAAATATTACGGAGGATAATTCATATTCAGTTACAATCTCTTTGCTCTATTGAAAGGGTATGCCTTGCTGCTTCACTTCCGATCACCACATGGCTTCAAATGTGGACAATTATGGAAACGTAGATAAATGACTTTGTTCACCCCGAAATAGAAAGTGTAAACAAATCACCGGGACAGAGGGAGTACAACTCATTCTAATTTATCAATGTGAGGAGAGAGATAGAGAATAAAACTAATAAAATAATAATATAAGTACAAAGCCCTTCCTAGTTATACAAAATAAAACAATGTAGTTGGTTAAGGAGGTAATTATGTAAGGACTCACTCCCCAGTCCTACCTGACTTAAAATAGACCATTTATGAAAATGTAAACAAATAATCCGTACACCCAAAATAAAAAGTGTAAATAAATGACCGGGACGGAGGGAGTACAATATTGTTCCACCAAAAAAATAATTTTTTAATTTTTTAATATTTAAATATTTATAAGGCGAAATTGCAAATAACTACCTTTTAAAACCACTTTTTTTCAAATAACTACCTTTTATAAAAATTTTTTCAAATCACTACCTTAAAACGTATTTTTGTTTTCAAATCAATACCAGTTCCCCGGAAAACGTCATATTTTATCAAATTCCGACCATTTTGAATTTTTTTGTTGCCTTTTATTTGAAACACTCATGTCAAATACCCATTCTACCCTTTTCTAACCTTTCTTCCTCTATTTAACTTAACCTCTTCATTTCATCCTCTTTACCTCTTTACCTAAAATTTCTTCCATTGTTTTTAATTTTTTTTTCTCATATTATTCAATCAAACAATGATTCTTTCACTTTTCAGCAATTTCCATCCTTATTTTTTTGAGTTAAATGAGATTTTCGGGGAACTGGTATTGATTTGAAAACAAAAATACGTTTTAAGGTAGTGATTTGAAAAAAAAATTATAAAAGGTAGTTATTTGAAAAAAAGTGGTTTTAAAAGGTAGTTATTTGCAATTTCGCCTATTTATAATTTCTAGTTACAAGTATACGAAACTAAAGGTAAAAATAAAATAAAATTGTGTATGTGTATAAAATGGAAAAGAGGTAATATTGACTCGATTAGTCAATTCCATTACTATTCCTAATTATTGGGAGAACGTCTTATACTGTAATAAAGTTAACGATTTGATTAACACAACCAAAAGCACACCACGAAACTACTCCGTATTACTGAAGTGGGTTGACACGAATACGACACGAAATTTCCTTTGAACGGGTTATTGTTGAACTCTCTAAAATCAACCCAACCCATTACACGAATTAGGGGTGTTCATTAACGGTTCGGTGCACCGAACCGTTAATTTACGATTAGTGTAATGCGGTTGATTCGGGAAAAATCGAACCTAAACCGACCATTAAGAATGGTTACTATATCGGTTCGGTTCACATTTTTAATCTGCTCGGTTATGCGGTTCACCGCTGAACCGCTTACTCTGTCAAATTAAAAAAATTGTAAGTTAATTATTGATTACGACGCACTTTAACAACACACTAACTGGTCCAAAACAAAAGCGACAAATTACAAATGCCACATCTAATATACCATTATCAACTAAATTAATTATAATTCAGTAGTAAATAGAAAATTTATAAATGTTTTAACTCAAAAATGTGTATTGAACAATAACAAAGAATAAACATGTTAAAATTGAAGCGAGAGAGTGCATATGCAGATTTTATTTTACGAGAATGGCGCTTTTGAGTGTTAGAAAAATGCGGTAGAATAAATAATTGATATTTGAAATTTGATGAAAGTTGTAAAGCTTAAACTTTATGTTTTAGTTTGTATATATAAGTATAATTTATTTATATTTTTCTTTCTTAATCTGATTCGGTTAGGTTAACTACCTCAAAATGCCGAACCTAAACCGAACCGTAAACCGTTAATTTTAACGGTTCGGTGCGCCGAACCATTATTTCTTAACGGTTCGGTTCACCGAACCTATAAAACGTGCGGTTCTCGATTTTTTCGGTTCGGTTTATCGGTTCGGTTTTTTTTGCACACCCCTAACACGAATAACCTATTTACTCCTAAATGATCTTTTCCTCCATCACACTTAAATGTCTTAACATTCCAAAACATCTGAGGTTTATAGTAAACCAATTAACGTAATTGGGTCAACACGAAAACTACGCAAGATTTAATTGGGTGTTGAATGTTCAATGACCGGTGTGCCAACTTTTTTATGCGAAACTGTTGTATGATATTTTATGGTTTAACTATACCACTAATAGTTAATATGAAATGTATGGTTTTCGAGCTAATCTCCAGAACATTGTGTTTGATTCATTTCTACGAGTATAATGCACGTTGTTCAGGCTACCAATATCAAAGTTCATGTCTGATTAAATTGCATATTTAAAGAGTAAAACAATGAGGTTTCAATCAAAATTGTGGTTTATGTGGTTATTTTAAACTCTAAAAATTCATCTGATATCAGTCACATATGTCGTTCTCATTTCAAGCTCTGCACAAGTATAAGGTCCGTCTTTGAACGCTAATCAGTCACTAGCCCTGAAACCCGCTTCCACCAGAATTTGGCGACGTTCCTTGCATGTAAGCCGGACTCGTTCCGCCATCACCAGTTTGTTGAGGTTGTGGTTGTGGTTGTGGTTGCTGCTGCTGCAAATGCTGGTTTTGCTGTTGCTGCAACGGAGAATGTTGTTGCACCAGCTGAATCGGTACTTCATCTAGGCTTTCTTGCTCAGATGCTTGAGGTTTCATAATAACTATGTCCTGTTCGATACACACGAGAATAAGCGATCAAGTGTTAAGACTATAATCTTTGGAAACTTCTCGAAATCATGACGATTGTTGAATTAACGAATTTAAACAAACTTTAGCAAACTTCAAGTAAAAAGGCCCTTACCTTAGGAAAAAGCATTCCTATGAGGCGGTTTTCTCTATCAGACGTAGATAACAGCAATGTGTGCGATGGCAACGGGACTACTGCGCACTGGATATGTACAACAAAGGAAACTGTAATATAAGGTACATAACGAACGTCGTAGAGAAAGCATGCTTAAGAAGTTGAGATAAGTTCATTAAACAACTAAAAAGGTTACACGAGGCGCGTTCAGTCTACGTAGTTGAGTACTTTGAACGCGCAAATTAGTTTGCCGGAGTTTTTACATTTTACGGAGTAGTAGCCAACTTACGTAGCTCTTTTCTTGTAGCTGTGTAAGAAATACATGCTGATTCAATGCCCTGAAAACAAGGAACTCGCCTTTGCCAGCATACTGCCTGAAGTAAGAAATAACAAACGGAGGAAATTAGACGAAAAACTTTCGAACAAAAAATGCAACCTATAGAATGAATTAAAAGCAAAATCAAGGCGTGCAGAATCTGAGGGAAGGAATATAAGGAATTACGGGTTGTTCATGTGATCCGCAGGAATAAGTCGATCTACTTCCATGGCAGTCGGCCAATCTGCTGCAATCCTGAAATTGAAACAAGAGAATAATCCGAATAATTTTAGCTTAAATTCTACCGAAATCTGGAAGAGTGTATCGGAAGTAGAAAAGCGGGTCAGAATTATCAAACTTACGTCTCTGAGACTGTCATGTTCCTAAATCCCTAGAACACGAAAAATTACATTTCAGATCGCCTTCGACCACCATCATACGAAAAACAAGTAATATCGAGTGCATGTCTGAGATAGTACCTCCATTTTAGTGATTACAACAGCCTCTTCTGGTCTCATAACACATAAATCTCCCTACATCAGCCGATTAGTAAATTCAGTATTCGGTATTATCTAAATCTAAGGGAAGATGATAAATCTTATGTATGTTGTTGCAGCTTTTCCAATCACCCCAACTTCCCCGAAAAAATAATTGCAAAACAACAGCGACAATTATGATTACGTGAAGCAAGATACGTTAGTTACCTCCCAAACTTTAATATATTTGTGATGTGGCGATGACAAGGACGTTGAACCTTGTTGAGTTGTTGGCAAATTAGACGTAGAACCACTCACACCGACAGACTTCGTTCCTTGTGCTTGTTGAGGCACACCATGAGCAGACTGTACGTCATTTGTAACATTTTGTAACGATTTTGGCATACTGACAGTAACATTGGTCTCTGATACACTCTCATTTTTCGTAATGATATCTTGGGATACAGGTGATGAAGATGTTTGTGAGTTGGGAGTGCCTGGAACACCGTGTTGAGGCATGGAAGGCTGACGCGGTTCAGCAGGTACCGATCCCATGGATTTTTCCGTACTCAGTTCCTGTAGCAAAGTTTGAAGCGTAATTGAGCCGATAAGCCTCTTGTAAGGCAGTCAACAGCACAACATAAAACCACCAATTTATGTATGATTCAACAATAATGCATATGTACGGCAGTTTTAACGAATGAAATTTGAGTCGATATGGCAAACCACAAAAGAAAGATAGGAAAAGGGGAGACTTGCCTTATTTATGTCTGATTGAGGAGCATTCTCGTTAGATATGAGTGATTCATTTAACGTAGACGCGTTTTCTGAAATGAAGTATAAAGGTTACTTGACATTAGAACACAGAAGTTGACCCTCTTAAGTTTTCAAACAACATTCTCAATGATAAATAATTTACAAACTCTTTCGAGAATATAAAGACGCAAACAATAGTATAATACCCGTGGATCCACTGAACATATAATTTACTCTACTAGTACTGTGTAAGGAATCTCTACACGGGATTCATACTTCATGAACGCATCTTTCGTTAGAACTTCATCACGGAACAGAAATCTTACAGTAACAATCTAGGGCAGGTTTGAGAGAAGATTCTGACCTGGCGACACGTTTGATTGACTCAACGCAGCGCAAGCCTCAGTGAAGCTATCCGATAGAAGAACAAGGTGGTAAGGTTGCCTAAGAACGACAACTGGTTCAGGTGTTATTTGGTTACTGTTAGCCTGCAATTGTTAACGAAACTGATTTATTATTTCGTAAACTAATTATTAGAGAATATTAGGAAAGTAGGAAACTATGACGATAGAATATCGAAGATCATTGATTAGTACGAATAATAAACTGCAAATTGCATCTCTTTAAATTAACGTTGGATGCTTACCACATTGTATATCGCTCTAAGCTTCAGTAAATTTCTAGGACAGACGACTGACAAAGAAACGGAGCACTGCGAGCAAAGCCAAAGTCAATGTAACATCTACAACAACTGCAGCAAACACGTGGAAGAACGCAATTTTCAACTGTAAAAGTACCTGTCCAAACCACGAGGCGACTGTTTCAGCATCGTATAGAGAATTAGTCGTTTGTGCTTCACCATTATCATCGGAATCAATTTTAGGTTTGTATACCGGAGTTGGCAAGGGATAAGGGTTACTGGTAGAAACAAGAATACAGTGCCTTTTGCCGTCTAAGTTCTCTTGAGTCTCATAACCGTTTTGAGGGATGGCAAACATCTGACACGCAATTAAGCGTTATCAGTACTTCACTCTATAAAGATAATGCAAGTGTGCAGCAAATAGTCTCATCAAATCAGATAAACTGCAGAAGTTATGAACAAAAGGTACAAGAACACGTACCGTTAAAGCCTCGGAGAGACCTTCTGCAGTTGCAACGTCTTCCCAACCACCACCGGAAAACGACATTGCAGATAGCCAGCTGAGGAAATTGTCTACGTCTCTAGTCCAGCCACTTCTCCGAACCAAAAAATCTGATTGAAAGAGCAAAATAGATCTGTTACAGTCCAACAATTGAACAATTCTACAACAAAGTTGCTCTATTATTGTCACGAAGACCGATGTTTGTTACTAGCATCAGAAACAGCTTCACAGAACGTTTTCGACGATGTCCAACTAAAGTCCTAAAAGGCCACCAGACGATGACTACTTTACACGATAAGTTTTTAGCGTCAGAAAAACAAAAAAGGCTCCGAAACCACAGTCAAGAAGTTATTTCTGAGAGAACACTGTTAATCGAGCAAGCAAAGCTACAGAGATGACAGAACGTAAACGCCAGACATGTGGTACTACTCTAGTATACGCACCAGAATAAGGCCCACGCGTATTGAACACAACCAAGGCAAGATCAAACGTTGACTCAGAAGCCGTTGAAGCAGAAGATTTCTGCATATCGACAACAAAAAAGTTACTACATGAGATGATTTGTGCTAAAGAAGCAATTCAGTGACTCAGGGGGCATACAACATACCTCGCCTGTCGTGTCATATGTCGCGTCCTTGGCGCAAAACGCCCTATATAAAATGGAGAAAATAAGTTATAAACATAGCATTACATTGGATGATCGCTTTCAAAGGTGATCCACCCGATATATTTTCACTTTATAAACACTTTTTTTAGTTTTATTATCGACTTAGTTTCTCCTCCCATTAGTGACCATGTTGATAAAAAAAATTAAAAATCAAATGAACTCGAAAATATATCAAATGCCGCTTTATGGTACAAGGAAATATATCAGTCATGATAAATGAACGATTGATTAAGTTTATATTTTATCTCATGCGTAGACGCTCTAATTTTGGACTGCAAAGTAACTATAATAATCGTGCCAAAGTAAATAAATTTAAAACGCTTATTATGGCTTTAATTAATGAAATGATTTTTCCGTTAAAATAAAATGTAACAAATTCAATGGACGGGAGAGCGTAATATCCTTCAATGAACTTGTATTGAAAAAATAATAATGCAAACTACGAGAGTAAAAACTAGATACCATGTACGGAATATAACAATTAGATTCTCAATATATACTGAAAATTTTAATCGGTAAATTTTGTGGTGAAAAAAATAATATTATACCATTATTTTATCGTCAGTATTTCATTATTTCACGTAAAAAATAACATTAATGACTTTTTAACATCAACTTATATAACATTATTCTTGATTGTAAATAATTTTTGGTATTATTTTTGATGTATAATAGAAAATATACTCCGTAGTTTGTATTTTGACGTTTTTTTTTTATTATGATTTTGATTTCCGCTAAATAATTTTGGATAATAGTTAAACTAAATTTATCTTTTACACGTAAAAATTGGTCCATTTTTGTTGAATACTAAAAATAAAACGGTAAACAAACGAATGAAAAATAATTACGTAGTATTCACTTGAATGCATCAACAACAATTAAAAATAAAAAGCTTCATAAACTAACAAAATTATCATCATCATCATCATCATTTAATCATCATTTAATCATCATCATCACTAACTCATTACTCAACTATCAAAATTCAAGAAACAAAAACAAAATTCAACTTTAAAGGTCACGTACATTGACATAAAATTGAATTAACTTAAGTGCAACAACAAATAAATTTACTAAAAAAAAAAAAATATATAAAGAAAAAATGGGAAGAAATAACCTGATAATTTTCTCAAGATAATCAGAAAGAATGTTTTTCCAGTGAGGTCCCATGGCAGAAGTACCTTCAATCACAATTACAAGTTGTTTATCCGCCATTAAAATCGATTTTTAAGCAAGAATTTACTCTGACAAAAAAAAAATGTTGAAATTTCAAGAGAAAATTATGAATTTTGATTTTATAATGTTGATTTTGTGGTGAAATGAATTAGTGAAATGGGTTTTCTGGGGTTTTATTGAATTTTTGGAAGATTTTTGTTGTAAATTTTTTACATGCAAAAATGAAGAAAAATCAGAGTTTATATGTTCCTTCCTTTTTTTTTTTTTTGGTTATATATTTCCTTTTTCAAATTTTGGAGGATTGATTTTATTTTTAATTAATTACTTAATTAAGTAGTTTTCTAGAAAACGCGCTTTTTGAGTAAAGAATACTCTATCTAATTTTTAAAAATTGGTTTTGGAGCGAACTTTTACGAATTAATAAGGATTGAAAAAGTTTAGGAATTACACGTCACTCGATTTACAATCTAGTTGATACATTGTTTGTAGTTTATTAGATACAGGCTCGACATTTGACAGCCAATAAATTACGTACGTTATTAGTCGTTGAATACAAATGTTAAATTGTCTGGCTACTTTTAATTTATATCATTAAAGGATATGGTTATAATTTGTTACTATATCAATTAATTTATTGCTACTTTAATGTTTTCAGGATGATTCGATTCTGTCATAGAAAATAAAATTGTGCATATTAAATATAATACTCGCTATATGAGAATGAATTGTTAGGACGATTCTAATAGTATATGTATAGTTTTACTATTTACCTTCAATTAACTAAGAAGTTAACGATTTTGTTATTGTTCAAGCACATCGTGAGCAATTTTGCATTGGCCCCTCAAAATTTTGTTATTTTGCATTGATCGAGAGATTAGTTTATACTCATAATTTTAAAAATACTCCGGTTTCTTTTCGACTTATCAAGCTCGTTTAGTGTGGGGAATTTGTATATTTTTATTTCGCAGTTATTTTTAAGTTTGTCCTTTTTACTCCCATAAATCCATAATATATAAAATTTTCTATTTTTTTTCCTAAACTGTTGGGCCTAAAATTCACAAGCCCAGATTCGGCCCGGAAAGTAGCTTCAGCGAAAGTCGGCTCAGACTCCCAAGGCAGACCTGGTCAGGACCACAGGAAGGACCTCAGGCGTCAGACCTCAGAGACCCACCAACTAACTATGCAAAATCAAAGCGGATAATTAAAGGCAGTAGAATGGGGGGCGTTACATAGAAGGAGCGAATCAAGGCAAATGAATAGGGGAGAATAACGGCTAGGAGAAGAGAGGAAAATCAGGAGGACTACAACTATAAAAGAGAAGCTAGGGTTCAAGGAGAAGGCATTCAACATTCTACCATGATCCAACAGCAAACAAAGCATTCCATTGACATTTCACAGCAAACACTTTACACTTTTTGCATACCTTGTACTAAATAACGTGCCCTCGCACCTAAGTCTTGTAATCTTCCTTTGAATAGTGGATAGTTGGTGGGACAAGAGCCTCCCCCCGCGGTCGTTTCCCACATCGGGTTTTCCGCGTAACCAAAAAACTCTCGTGTCACGTTTATTGTCTTCGTTGCATTTCTTTACGTTTCCTTTCGCAATTCATAATTTGGTATACATTTAGGTCGCTTTAACCCCAATCACATTAAATCGATACTTGGTAAATTTTTTGCCGAAACATTTGGCGCCGTCTGTGGGGAATTGCGATCAACTTTGTAGCCAGATTCATCCCCTCAACTAGCAATCATGTCAAGCAACGCCACTAAGGATCGACCAGCCACCGGTGTTCAAGCCGCAGGTATGCTCTCAAGAACGGCCTCGTGGTCCTCACCGCCCTGGTTCCCACGATCAGGTAGTATTCGCCACGCAATCGCCGCCAACCAGACGCACCGCGGTCCCAAGATCACCCTCCTCGCCGCCAGGGATCACCGCCCGCCAAAGACAGAGTATTCGAATGCCCAGGATGGTCGCCAGAGTCCACGGAGAGGCTCCAGGGCGTGCCCGACACACCAGGATCCGCCTCCATACCCTAATGAGGAGCATGGAGTCGCCGAGTTATGGACCAAGTACGCAGAGAAGGCGAGAAACCGCTAGAAGGTTGCCAGGCTCGAGTCCAAGGTTCAAAGAGGAAGCGGCGGATCAAGATCTCAGGAACCAGGCTCTGGAAGGCGAGTCAGCGGCGGAAGGATTCCTCGAGGCGGTGACTCGGCTTGATCTCGGAGGAGTCACCCCAACATCCTCGGCGTTCCAGACCTTGGGGCCATTGCCATCGACACCTCCCTAAGCCTCAAGAACAAAGAACCAAGTCCGGGTAACCGTGTCCGGCTGACTTATGCGGAACTAACATCCCCTTTTTGGCAGAACTCGAGCAAAACTTGGGCCGGAGTAGCTACCGGATCGATTGTATCAGCGCCATTGTTCGCGGACCCGGTACACCACGATCTTTGGGGCCCTGGCAGAATAGGGTTCAACCGTGGCAGTGGAAGCGAAATGCAGGAGCCGAGAGCATGATCACCAAGATTCGGGGTACCAGGCCACTGGAGAGGCGGCGATGGGCGATTCTGGCCGACTCGCCTTTGTGGGCCGAATCTCACACACTCATGTCCCAAAGGGTTTCATCCTCCTACCATGACGCCAGACGATGGGACCTCGGATCCTCGGGACCACGTGAACCAAGATCTGGCGAAGATGATGGTGGTCACCGCCACGGGGCCTGAAGGAGGCTGCGTGTGCGAGGTTTGGTTCCACGCTCGCGAGCGACTCTAGAATGGTTTGTCAGCCTCCCAAACCGGTCTATCACCTCGTTATTTGAGGTGGTCAACGCCTTTGGGCCGATTCGCCGATGGCGAGGCTTAGAAGCAAACCCGGCGACTGTCTGCTGATGCGAGAAATCCGGAGAAACAACAAGAGAATTCCTCAACCGCTTTAATAGAGAAAAGGTCTCCATCCCACGCTGTGATGTCGCAACCGCCATGAGCCTTTCGCCAGGGCTCGGGAAGACTTCGGACCTCTACGGGGACCTGGCGAGTATCCATGCTCAACGTTCGAAGATGCTCGTGCAAAGCAACGCGACCATCGAGGCTCGAGGAAGATGCAAAGAACCGTGAAGAGGACCCATAGCGGCCCCAGAAGATCACTAGCGGCCGCAGAACGGCAGAGATCCAGGCCGTACTAAAAGCCCACGATCAACAAGGTTTCAGGAGCCATGGACTGGAGAAACCGCCAGGATCTCCCGCCAAAGGTAAGCGAGTACAAATTTACTACTGGTATTGATGGGGTGCTCAAACACTTGCAGGATCTTGGAGATAGAGTCAGAAGGCCGCGAAGGAGCCCAGCCAACGGGGGCACCAGCAGGAAAGACCCTGTCAGGAGGTGTGAATGCCACGCCGACATCGGCCACAACACCGAGGACTGCGTAGCTCTGAGGAGGAGGCGAAGTACCTCCGGGGCGGGGGCACCTTGACCCCATCCTCGCCAAGAGGGTCGAGGTCCAAAGAAGGTGGGATCGGCGGTCGAGTCCTGCCTCGCCCGCGCCGTTGTATACAAAAATCGTGAGCGTAATAACGGGAGGGTCGAGTCAGTGTGGACGGCCCTACTCAGCAGCTAAGAGCCGGGCCAGGAGTAGCAAGGGGGAAAGGCCGGCATCCTCAGCCAGGGTGGCCCACCACAACCTACCGACCGTTACGTTCGACGAACAGGACGCAGAGGGCACCCCTGAGGAGCACCACGACGCACTAATCATCACCTTGTCCATAGGCAACTGCTTGGTAAAGAGGATCCTGGTGGATACCGGAAGCTCAGTCAACTTGCTCATGTTGCACTCGCTGAAGGACATGGGCTTCAGTGAGAAAGATCTGGTGAAGAAGCAGGTCCCTTTGGTGGCCGGCCGGGAAACAAAGACATTCCCTAGGAGAGATCACAATCCCAACCTTTGCAGGGGGCATCAACAAACAGGTAAAGTATTTGGTTATTGATTGTCAGTCGTCTTACAATGTAATTCTTGGCAGGCCTTGGATCCACGAGATGAGGGCGGTACCCTCAACGTACCATCAATGCGTCAAATTCCCAACACCCTGGGGAGTGCAAGAAATTCGTGGAGATCAGGAGGCTGCGAAGGATTGCTACAAGGATGCTCTGAAACCAACTGCGGTGCCCCCTGAGGCATAGCAATTACAGAGAAAGCGCGCTGAGGAGATGTACCAGGAGCCAGAGCAGCCGGATCTGGATCAGGTGAACCTTGACGCGCAGCACCCAGAACGCACAGTCCTGATAGGGTCAGATTGCACAGGTGAAATCCGAACTAAACTTGTCAATTTGCTTAAAACTAATATGGATTGCTTCGCCTGGTCCCATGATGACATGGTAGGGATAGACGAGTGTCATAACGCACCCTCAGCGTGGATCCGACTACACCCGGTCCAGGCGAGAAGACGCAGTATGCTCCGAGCGCCACCGGATAATCAATCGGGAGGTGGAAAACCTGCTTGAATCTTGGAAAATCAGGGAAGTAAACTACCCTGAGTGGCTCTCAAACGTGGTGGTGGTGCCGAAGAAGAATGGAAAATGGAGGGTGTGCATAGATTTCACGGACTTGAACAAAGCTTGCCCCAAGGATCCATTCCCTTTGCCCCACATAGACGCGATGGTGGATGCGACAGCTGGTCACGAAATGTTAACATTCCTGGGCGCTGCAGTGGGTACAACCAAATCAGGATGCACCCAAAAGATCAAGAAAAGACGGCCTTCAGAACTGAGAGAGGTATATATTGCTATAATGTTATGCCCTTTGGTCTGAAAAATGCAGGGTCCACCTATCAAAGACTGGTGAACATGATGTTCAAGGACTTAATTGGGAAAACAATGGAAGTGTACATAGACGACATGGTGGTCAAGTCCCTGAAAGCGGAACAGCACGCTGAGGACCTGGCAGAGACCTTTGGAACCCTGAGGAAGTACCAGATGAAGCTCAACCCCCAGAAATGCACCTTCGGAGTCTCCTCAGGGAAATTCCTAGGATACATAGTGACGCAAAGGGGAATAGAAGCCAGTGTGGAACAAATTAGGGCCTTGCTCCAGCTGGAGTCTCCAAAGCAGCCAAAGGACGTACAGAAGCTAACGGGAAGGGTGGCAGCTCTCAGCAGGTTCATATCTCGTTCCTCAGAAAGGTGCAGGCGTTCTATGACTCTTGAGGAAGAGCCAAAGATTTGAGTGGACCCCGGCACCACGAGGCAGCCTTCCAGAGCTAAAAGTACCTAGAAGACTCACCGCCTCGCAGCCGGGACCGAGGAGCCATCAGTACTTTGTACCTGCCTCAGAATGAGGTGGCCGTGAAGTCTTGCGTCTTTGGTCGAGAGCATGAAGGGCCAAGGCCGATTTACTACGTGAGCAAGTCTCGCCGGCCAGAGACCAGGTACACGAACTCGAAAAACTTGTCCTTGCGTTAGTTATAGCCTCCTATAAGTTGCGTCCTTACTTTGAATCCCATATTATTCTGTGGTCACTAATTTTCCCATCAAGAGTGTCTTGCGAAAGCCTGAACTTTCAGGAAGAATGGTGAAGTGGTCGGTGCACCTGAGTGGGTATGACCTAAAGTCACGAGCCCAGGAAAGCTATAAAGTCCACAGTGCCCTTGCAGATTTCATTTTCCGAAGTTCACTTTCGCCAAAGAACCCGGAGCGCAGGAGGAGGCCACGAGCTTGGAATCAGTAGGACGAGCGGGATCCTGGAAGCGCATGTAGATGGAGGCGTCCAACATGAGAGTACAGGAGTTGGTTTGGTGCTACAATCCCAGAAGGAGACTTGATTGTGCGGGCGATGCGATGTGAGTTTCGAGCAACGAACAATGAAGCGGAATCTGAGGCCTTGATACTAGAGTGAAATTGGCGAAGGACATGAAGATCCGAAATTTGGAGGTGTTTAGTGATTCACAACTCATCGTGAACCATATGAGCGGCACGTATGTAGCAAGGGATTCCAAATGGTAGCATACCTCAAGGTCGCAAAGAATTGGAAGCGGAGTTCGACAAAGATCCGGATAACTCAAGTGCCAGGGACCGTAATGTGGAAGGCGACGCCTAGCCACTGGGGCAACTTTCAAACCAGATCGATATCCAGCGTGCCAATAGTGCACATTTTGAGCCCCGCGGTTGGAATTGAGCTGTCCATCCCTGAGGAGGGGAAGGATTCTTACACGGTCGATCTTTGGGCGTGGATCGAAGCGAGTGGAGTTCGCGATGCAGAGGTGCGGCTGACTTGGACCAGATTGGAGAAACCGTATGTGGATTGGTTGCGGGAGGATAAACTACCAGAAGACGGCGAGGCCAGGAGCCTCGTAATGAAAGCATCAAGGTTTGTCCTCATTGATGGGGTCTCTTCGTGAAGTCGCCGCGAGGCCCTACTTTGCGGTGTTTGGGAGAACGAGAGGCTTGGTGTGTTGTATGAAATCCACAGTGGCATCGCGGAAATCATACTGGCGAGAGCCTAGCCAACAAGGCGTTGCGTCAGGGTTATTATTGGCCCACTATGAGAAAGGATGCTGTGGAATACACCAAGAAGTGTGACGCCTGCCAGCGTCATGCGCCAGTGAAACACCAACCTGGGGAGCCTCTCCACCCTATCATCTCCCCCTGGCCCTTCATGAAGTGGGGGATGGATGTTGTGGGACCGCTGCCCAGGGCTCCGAAACAAAGGTTGTACATGCAAGAATGACGGATTATTTTTCCAAGTGGATCGAAGCTGAGGCGTATGCACAGGTGACTGAGCAGCAGGTAATTTCGTTCATTAAGCGCAACATTATTTGCAGGTTTGGAATTCCTTCGGAGATAATATGAGAAAACGGGACCCAGTTTATATCCGGGAAAACACAAGGCTTCTGCGGCATATACAACATTACCCACGAGGAAGTCGGCGCAGGTACCCTCAATCCAATGGGCGGCGGAATCCAAAGAACAAGATAGTGATGGACAACCTCGAAAGAAGTTGGAGGAGATTGGGGGCAAGTGGGCCGATGAGCTCCCTTTGGTCTTTGTGGGCGACAGGACTACCCCTAAGGTGGCCCACGGGCGCAGATTCACCTGGTGTTTGGCCCGAGGCGTAATCCCGTCAGAGGTCGTGGTCCCCACGCTAAGATACGGTGCCAAACGGAAGAGGAAATCGATCGCTATGACCAAAGACTGGACACGATAGATGAACTTCGGGGAAAGCGCTAGGATCGTGTTAGCGTCCTACCCGGTGGCGGTTGCCAAAAGCTACGGCGGGAGAGTGCGAATCGAGGACCACTGCGGGGGATCTGGTCCTCGGGAAGGTTTTCGAACACCAAGAACCGTGGCGAGGAAGTTCGCCTACTGGCTGGGAAGGCCCTTACCAGGTCGAGAGTGTTGTAGGAAGAGGAGCTTACAGGCTAATGACCATGGAAGGAGAAATTATCCACAATCCATGGAACATCCTTCATCTCAAAAATATTACATTTAAAAAGGGCGCTCGGGGCCCAGTGGACTTCGAGGCTCCCGGCGTTAACGAGGCGCTCGGGGCCCTGTGGACTTCAAGGCTCCCAGCATCGCCACCCAGGATCCTTTTGCCCACTTGGTTTTGGCTTGCCTTAAAAGGCGATTGTTTACACAGTAAACTTCGTTTCAAACTATTGTAAGCATATATAATTTATGAGAAAGTTTCTTTGAAAAGATATTTCCTTCGTCACTCCAAAAAGTACTTTGCGAGACTTCTAAAACTATTTCTATCTTTGAAATGTTAGGGCAAAAGAGAGGCCTGCTTGGCCCCTACACTTATCCTCCTTAGAGAGGACTCCGTGCGCGTGGCGATAAGGGATAAACATGACCCCACTTGGACATCTCAGATTCCAGAACCACCAAAGTCACCACTACAAGGCTCGGCGTGGGGGATAAACATGACCCCACTTGGACATCAAGACTCGGTGGCACTAAGTCGACTCTAAAAGCATGCATACAAAACAAAACGCGCGCGCTACAAACGAACGTAAGTGGAAACATGGTTGGCCACCATGCTTCTTTCGATCACCAAAACGCAAGGTCCCACGCAGCGAGGGACCCTGAGCATGTTTGTCAAAACAGAAGTTTAATTCTGGCGTCCTCAAAGGCACGCTACCCCAAAATAACAGTTTTAATCAAGTCTTATACTAAGCAGATTAATTACATAATTGCAGGGATCTATTCTTGTTCCTCAGGCACTACGGTTGAGACATCCAGAGTAGGAACTTCCTCAGCGGTAGTACCAGCGCCCCCATCTCTAGCAGCTGTTCCAATGGACCCCTCAGCGGCGGCGTCCTTCCGGCGGCGTAACTTCCACTTCGACCACTCATCCGCCTCGGCGTGTCCACCTTCCCGATCGGCGAGGTCGGTAGCGCGGCAGATCTTCATCGTCGAGTCCTCAAACCCACCAGACACCGAGGTCGGGAGAAGGTGGGAGAACGCAGCGGCGTAAATCGACCTCACTCCTGTTCCCGGTCAAAGGAGGAAGCGCCCTCGATCTGAACCGCCTTAAGGCACTTAATCTTTGCGTCCCAGCGGCGTAGCGGCCACCTTCGCGCGAGGACTTCTTTAACTGCGGTGCTCGAAGCCTCAAGCTCGGAAATTTTGCCGTCGGCTTCCGGATATCTGCTCGTGGCCCGGCACCGCACTGCTCGCCTCTGGCCATTGCCAAAGCTTCATCCCTCTCTCGCTCAGCGACAACCTTCGACTTATTAGCTTCTGGATACCGCCGCGGTTTCGTCCCACTTTGGTCAACGGACACCTCACCTTCACCATCTGAGCGGAAGAAGCGGCGTTGGCGCACTCAAGAAGAGACTTCGAACCTGTGGCGGAAATGCAACATTGGAGGGTCTGCAAGCTCACGTGAAAAAAAAAAAAAAAAAAAGAAAAAAAGAGAGAAACGAGGAGTAAAGTAGGGATCGTACGTCAAAGGCAGACTCGCAAAGACCCCTGCCAACAGAGGTAGCTCCTTCGCCTTCCAAGACCTTCTTAGGGCCAGGAAGAAGGAACGAGTTTAGAGCCGGGCCACAAATGAACCAAGAGTCAAAACCAAACCTGGGGAAGGTTAATGGAAGGGCCCTCCTCAGAATCTCAATGGGGCTTTGAAGGATCCAGTAGGCGCGGCTGGGGCGAGGCGATCTTGTAGCGAGCGGAAGGGGACCTGGGGCTCTTGGCCTCTTTCTTCAGGGGCGGTGTCTTGGAGCTAGAGGAAGGCTGCTTTCTTTTCTTTGCTCGCATCGTAGAGTCCAAGACATCGAGGCGGCAGATCCTGGGGACGAAGCGAGTTCAGAACAACCAAGCCACGATTTAAAATAGCAAAGCAGGTCGGGGACTTACCAGATGCCATGTTAGGGTTAGGAGCCGGAGCCGAGGGAACGGCGGTAAGAAGTTCAGGGAAAGTCCGAAGCGAGCGGGGGATCAGCCACAAGTTCTTCAGGGCCTCGCTGGAAGGAGGGGACGCCGTAGGATTCTTGAGCCCTGCAAGGGAAGACGGTTAAAGAGGGTAAGCAAAAAGGAAAACACCACAAGCACGGCGGAAAACGGCCAGGTACCTTTGGTTTCACCCCACTTTTCTAACAGTACTCAGGCGGGATTCATGGAGTCGACCTTCAGGAAGACGAAGCGACGGAACCAACCGTCGTCACTCGCCTTACTGGTATCAATGAAGGCGTTGGGCCCATCCAACGCCCTCATCGTCACGTGGCCGTAACCGAGGGGCCTACAAGAGTATAAGCCCGCCAAATCCGCTAACCCAACCTGGACGCCAACGCGCTCGCTCACCACGCATACGGAGTACAAGACCCTCCAGGCTTGGGCAGCGATTTGACCGGGCGCAAGGGAAAACCATAAGAGGAAGGCTTGGATGAGGGGAGGAAAAGGAAACTTCATCCCCATGGTGAAGGGGTACTCGTAGAGGGAGATCCATCCAGGGCGGACCGCGTCGGCCTTATTCGCCGGAGCGAGCGTGAAGGACCACGTCCTCACCCAGACCCGCCAGCAATCTGAAGGCAGGAAGCTCGTCCTCCGAAATTTCGGAGTCGCAGGAGTGCTTGTCGTCCAAAATACCCGCAGAGGGGAAGGCGACAAGTGGAACTGGACGTGTTTGGGAACGGGTAGACATGGGGAGACGAAAGAAAATAGGCAAAAGTAAGTGGAGATGGGAGGTTACCTGGGAAGCGAAAGGCAAGGAAGAAGGGGCGATTTGAAGGAAGAGGGAGTTGAGAGGAGGCGGGGAGAGTGAAAAGAAAGATTGGAAGGTGAGGAGTGAGGGGATATTTATAAGGAAAGATGAATGAAGGAAGTTGGAAAGTGGGAACAATTAATGTGACAAGACCCTTCAAGTCACGTCGTCACATGGAGGGAAAAAATTCCCGCCCAAAATACATGCTGGTTGGGCGGAAATTTTGGGGGCAAATGTTGGGCCTAAAATTCACAAGCCCAGATTCGGCCCGGAAAGTAGCTTCTGAAAGTCGGCTCGGGACCACAGGCGGGACCACAGTCAGACCACAGGAAGGACCACAGGCGATCAGGACCCTCAGGAGACCCACCAACGGAACTATGCAAAATCAAAACGGATAATTAAGGCAGGTGCGAGAATGGGGGAGGCGTTACATAGAAGGAGCGAATCAAGGCAAATGAATAGGGGAGAATAACGGCTAGGAGAAGAGAGGAAAATCAGGAGGACTACAACTATAAAAGAGAAGCTAGGGTTCAAGGAGAAGGCATTCAACATTCTACCATTATCCAACAGCAAACAAAGCATTCCATTGACATTTCACAGCAAACACTTTACACTTTTTGCATACCTTGTACTAAATAACGTGCCCTCGCACCTAAGTCTTGTAATCTTCCTTTGAATAGTGGATAGTTGGTGGGACAAGAGCCTCCCCCCGCGGTCGTTTCCCACATCGGGTTTTCCGCGTAACCAAAAAACTCTCGTGTCACGTTTATTGTCTTCGTTGCATTTCTTTACGTTTCCTTTCGCAATTCATAATTTGGTATACATTTAGGTCGCTTTAACCCCAATCACATTAAATCGATACTTGGTAAATTTTTTGCCGAAACATAAACCATATTCATTCAATTTCTAACTTTTCTTAAATCAAGTTCATTAAAAATTTTAATTTCTCAATCATGAGTTTCGATAATAAATTCAATTAGTTAATAATCGTTTTTAGTTTTAATTTTATGCATTAAAGTATCGAATTTTATTAACTCTTAATAGATTTAACTTAAAATCAAACTTAGGGTTTAAAAGTAAGGGTTGTGGTGGTTTATGGTGGTGGGAGAAGTGTTGCTCTTCGACAGTGGGGCGGGGGTTTGGGAGCGGGTCTAGGTGTGATCGTCGGTGGTGCTGGCCGGCAATGGTGTTTAGGTTAGGTATGTGAGAAAAAGAGTCGTGCAAGGAAAAAGAAAACCAATAATGGAGGTTAGAGGGTCGAACCACCCAAATCCCAACTCCATATAAACCATTATTCAAATTTTAA
Organism: Dianthus caryophyllus; assembly: GCA_023091065.1. Lineage (NCBI taxonomy): Eukaryota > Viridiplantae > Streptophyta > Magnoliopsida > Caryophyllales > Caryophyllaceae > Dianthus > Dianthus caryophyllus. The sequence continues at coordinate 9,490,174 of CM041517.1, forward strand.
CTTAACTTATCAAGATTAATAAAATTCACATAATTTTATGAAAAAATGGAAATTTAATCCAATTACTAATTTATTTAATTGATTATCAAAATTAATAATTGAAATAATAGAAAATTTGTATGAATTTAGGTTAAGAAAAGTTAGATAAAAAAAGAAAAGAATTTTGAATACAATGAGAGTAAAAAAGGGTAGGGTATGAAAACTAAATGAAAATAGTATACTGAGTAAAATGCGTATACGTAAAATTAATAACTAGTTTGCAAAAACAAAACCAAAAGAAAAAAAGTAAAATGTCAACAATTGAGTAGAAATAATCAAATTCTGTGGTTTTTTCTTTGGCAAGGATAAACTTAACTATGTGTTTTTTTGTTTTTTTTTTTTTTACGATTTTATCAAATTCAATAAGCAAGCATTAGAGACTTGGTTATTATATCTCGGTAGTATGAGTATACAATTAACCTATACCTGTCAAACGGGCCGGGTGGGTGATTTACAGGTCGGGTAAATACGGGTTCGGGTAATGTTGGGCCCAAATTTTCCAGCCCAGATTTGGCCCAGGCAACGGTCGCGTGAAAGCCCTCGGGACCACAGACGGGACAGACTGGCGGGCCCCTGGCACAGGACCCTCAGGAGTCCCGCCAACGGATCAATCTCAATCATAACGGATAGTCAAAGGAAGTAGCGAGAAAGGGGGAAGCGTTACAACAGAAGGAGCAAGTCAAGCCTATTAATGAGGGAGTGATAACGGCTAAGAAGGGAGAAGAAAGGGGAGAAAAATCAGCAAGATTACAACTATAAAAGGCTAGCTAGGGTTCAAGGAAGGGGCATTCCACATTCAGCAACTTTATTCAGCATCCAACAACTATACCACAACATACCACAGCATTCAAAGACTCCAAACACATTTTACAGCAAATACTTAGTATCATTCAGCAAGTCTTGTACAAAGTAACGTGCCTTAGCGCCAAAATCTTGTAATCCTTCTTTGAATAGTGGATAGTTGGTGGGACAAGAGCTTCCCCCCGCGGTCGTTTCCCACATCGGGTTTTCCGCGTAACCAAAAAACCTTCGTGTCTTATTTCGTTTTCGTCATTTCTTTTCCTTGAGTTTTCGTTACAATTCTTAGTTTGGCATACGATAAGGTCGCTTTAACCCCAACACAATAAATTAAGCTTTGGTAAATTTTTTGCCAAAACATTTGGCGCCGTCTGTGGGGAATTGCGATCATTTTTGTAGCCAGATTCATCCCCTCATCTAGCAATCATGTCGGGCAACGACAATCAAGGATCAGCGGCGACGGTGTCGGTAGCAGACGCACTTCAGCGACGGTCTCAGGGTCCTCAACTGCCCTGGTGCCCACAACTAGCAGGATGGTGCCCACTACCGCAGCCACTACCCAGCCAGGACGTGTCACGGGGTCCCCTACACCCGTGGCTACGTCCGCAGGAGTCCCTAGGACACCTTCTTCAGCGTCGAGGCAGAACGCCGCCACCAGACCTGAGGATCTTGAATGCCTCGGGATGGCCGCCAGGTCCACAGAGGCCCCAGGTTCTTCGCACGGCCTCGGGATCCGCTCCACACCTGCATGAGGCATGGAGTCATTGCCCGCAGTTATGGATCAAGCACGTGAGGAGGCGAGAAACCGCCAGAGGCTGCGAGCTCTGGAGTCCAAGGTCCAACGAGGAGGCATCGGGCAAAGACTCCCGGGCCGGTCATGGAGGTGCAGCCCAGCAGAAGAGATCCTCAGAGTGGTGACCCAACCGGATCTTGGAGGAGTGAACCCACCCTCGGCGTACCGGGACCACAGGCATCACCATCGACACCTCTCGGCCTTGACAAACGGCCTAAGCTCAGGTAGCCTCTTGACCAGCAACTTATTCGGGTCTAATCCACCTTTCTTGACAGGAACTCTAGAGCGGAACCTGGAAGGAGCGGTTACCGGATCAGTCGTGACTGCTGCACCGCAGTTCGCAGACCCAGTTCATCATGACGCTAGGGTCCTGGCAGGCATTGGGCTCAACAGCGCCGTGGAGCAGCAGCTGCAGGAGCTCAGGAGCATGATCGCCAGGATCCCAGGGATTCCCAGGCCGCTGCAGAGCGAAGCGAGCAGATCTTGATTCGCCTTTTCGTGGGACAAAGATCTCACATACCAATGTTCCGAAGGGCTTCAGCCTTCCTACCATGACGCTGTACGACGGGACCTCAGATCCTCAGGACCATGTGAACCAGTACAAACAGAAGATGATGGTGGTCACGGCCATAGGGTCCTTAAAAGAGGTTTGCATGTGTAAAGGTTTTGGCTCCACTCTAACCGGAGCCGCTCTGGAGTGGTTCGTCAACCTCCCCAACAGATCAGTCACCTCATTCATGACCTGGTCAACTTGTTCCAGAAGCAGTCGCGTCTGCAGCAGAAAACCTGAGATGCATCAACCGACACATCACCGGTGCAGAGGTCGATGAACCTACCAGAGATTTCCTCAGTAGGTTCAACAAAGAAAAGATCTCAATCCCCAATTGTGACGTGGTAACCGCCATTGAGGCTTTCCGTCAAGGCCTTCACCAGGACTCAGAGTTGTATCAGGAGTTGACTAAGTACCCTTGCTTAGCCTTTGAAAAAGTACAAGCCAAAGCGTTGGCCTCCATAAGGTTGGAGGAAGACGAGAAAGCATGGAGAGACTCTAATGAAATCAAGCATGTTAGCAGAAAAGCTCAACCAGACAGGAAAGTTGGACGGTCCAAGCCATACGACAGATCCTCCTTCCAATAAGGCTCAGGTTCCTGTCAGGTCCTTCTCAGGGCCCTGACAGGATCCCGTCAGGCCCCTCCCTGCACTCTTTTAGCCGTTTTGCATGGCCTCCACATTCATAAATGCGGAAACCATGCAGGGGGCAAGGACATGCGACAAGACTACTAGTCGCCAGCTTGGCAATGTACCTGAAAACGGTGTTTCATTTTGAGGGCCTCGACGCCCACCTCAATATTATGTCTTCAATAGGTTTATCCATTTTACTTTTTAATCCATATTTTATTTTATTTTTCCGCTTTAAAAACTCTTTCATTCTTTTCTTAGGTTGCAAATTTTTCTTAAGTTCTCCCTCAAAAACCTTTTAAGTTACCCTTTCAATTGTTTTAAAAGTTATTTTGCGCTTCGCTGCTGAGATGCTCTCAGGATCCTGAGACCTGAGGCTTCTGATGTACTCTCAGGATCCTGGCACGCCCTCACCATTCTGAGGTACCCTCAGCAGATTTTGTTGGTTATTCTTTCGTGAAAATTCTTTAAACCGCTTCGAATCGTTTTTAAAGTATTTCTACAATTTACATTTATGATTTGTTTAAAGCCTTTTATCCTTTTAAGAAATCCTTATTTTTAAAAATACAAGTAATGTTTGAGTCATCTCAGAGAGCTTCTGAAGCTTCACTCCTTCATAAGGAATCGACCCCTGGGGTCACAAGGGACTCCATGGCTCCCAGCTTCGTCACCCAGGATCCTCTCACTCGTGTTTCTTCTTTCAAAAGTCTTTCTTTAGAAATGCATTTTTAGGAACCCTAAATGTCCTTTGTTGTTTTTCGAAAATCCTTTCCTTTTGAAGAAATGAGGGTGAAAGTGAAGCCTGGTTGGCCAGACATTTATCCTCCTTGGAGAGGACTTCGTGCGCGTGGCGATAGGGGATAAACATGACCCCACTTGGACATCTCAGATTCCAGAACCACCAAAGTCACCACTACGAGGCTCGGCATCGGGGATAAACATGCCCCCACTTGGACATTAAGACTCAGTGCCTGGCACTAAGTCGACTCTAAAAGCATGCATACAAAACGAAAGCGCGCGCTACAATCGAACGTAATCAAAAGCATGGTTGGCCACCATGACTTTCCATCGTCATACTCAAGGTCCCTTGCAGCAAAGGACCCTGAGCACATATGTTTAGCAAGAAGGGAAGTACGCCTAATAAGCTTGATAGGTTATTCACATGTTTCGAGTCGCATTAGCTAGGTGTTTCTAGCTGAGCCATGTTTACATTGTCGCTTTCACTCTTGCGGTATTGTTTCCTCTGTTTCAGGTCCCTCAATCGCTACAGCATCCTCGGCAGGCGCCTCAGCTGTCCCTGGCCCATATAGTCGGGGGCACCAGGAACGACCCAAATACTTGCAGCAGCTCTTTCGCCATATCAGCAACCTCCGCTCTGTGTCATTGTTGCCTACCCAAGAAGGGAAAGAAAACAGTCCGCCAATCCACCAAGTATCAAGCACGAACAAAATCGAAGCAACCGAAGTACGTCCAAAGTTGAAATATGAGGGAGTCACGCAAAGCAATCTGAGAATGAAAATTCCTGCTCAGACTTCGAGATATCCTGAGCAGAAATTTTGGGGGCAAATGTTGGGCCCAAATTTTCCAGCCCAGATTTGGCCCAGGCAACGGTCGCAGCGAAAGCCAGCTCAGGACCCTGGACAGGACCCTGGGCAGGGCCCTGGGCACAGGACCCTCAGGAGTCCCGCCAACGGATCAATCTCAATCATAACGGATAGTCAAAGGAAGTAGCGAGAAAGGGGGAAGCGTTACAACAGAAGGAGCAAGTCAAGCCTATTAATGAGGGAGTGATAACGGCTAAGAAGGGAGAAGAAAGGGGAGAAAAATCAGCAAGATTACAACTATAAAAGGCTAGCTAGGGTTCAAGGAAGGGGCATTCCACATTCAGCATCCAACAACTATACCACAACATACCACAGCATTCAAACACTCCAAACACATTTTACAGCAAATACTTAGTATCATTCAGCAAGTCTTGTACAAAGTAACGTGCCTTAGCACCAAAATCTTGTAATCCTTCTTTGAATAGTGGATAGTTGGTGGGACAAGAGCTTCCCCCCGCGGTCGTTTCCCACATCGGGTTTTCCGCGTAACCAAAAAACCTTCGTGTCTTATTTCGTTTTCGTCATTTCTTTTCCTTGAGTTTTCGTTACAATTCTTAGTTTGGCATACGATAAGGTCGCTTTAACCCCAACACAATAAATTAAGCTTTGGTAAATTTTTTGCCAAAACAGGTAATATACGAGTCAGGTGTATTCGGGTTTGGGTAATATACGGGTCAAGTGTATACGGGTTCCAGGTCGGGTTAGGGTCAAAATACGGGTTGATGAACGCCTCTTTATCGATATTTAATTTTTCATTTTTTTGGTATAATGCCTAAATAATTACTTAAATAATATTTTGAATGATAATCACATTTTCCTGATTTATTCTCCATGTATTTGGTATCAATATTTCATAAGAAAATGCATAACGTCCAATAAAATGCAATTTAAATGATTGATTGTACCATTATTAAATAATAAAAATTATGTTTTAAGTAAGTGTTTCGGGTATAAAGTTAGAAACTAAATACCAAAACTAAATACAAATGATTACAAATTGATTATGGATTATAAGCTAAATGAACTAAGTCCTGGGCGGCTCTTAGCTCTCGGTTCTCCTCAACCTTCCTCTCGTCCTGAAATCACGTAACAAACCTAGCCCCGGAGCCTTCCGGGTGATGGCCCTCCGACGCTCAAGTCTGTTACAAAGACAAATAAATCTAGAGAGAGAAAAGAGAGAAAAAACCTTTTGTGTAGTGTATTTGTGTGTGTGTGTGAATGTCCTTGTTTTTAGGGTTTCAGTTACCTTTTATACTTGTTTCCCATTTGTCTTCTTGCGCCTCCGCTCCGTACAGTACGGTCCTGGGTGGGCCATACATGCCCCGGACCCGGGAGATACCCTTGGGTCCCTTGGCAGATGAGACCTCCCTAAGATATGATACTCTCGGCCGAGCCTAGCGGACAGGAGAATGCCACCCCCAACAATCGCCCCATACAGGAAGCCGGGGGCTTGGCTCAGCATGCTTTGATCTTGTCTGCTAACCATTCCTCTTGCGCCTTGGATATGCTCGCCTCCCTTGCTTTCGCTTCCTGCCATCCTTTTGCTCCAGCCCCCTCCCGCTTGAAGGTAGCGTGTTGGATACACTTCTAGTTTTGGCGCAATTTTTGAATTCCAAATCTCAATGCAACGACGTTTCGTCTCCCCCGGCTGACACGTGTCGTACGATGGTCTGGGGTACACTATTCACGCTTCCCTCTATATATACCCTCTATTTTCCATTCATTTTCTTTTTTTACAAACCCCCAAAATGTTTTAAATCTTCCCAAAAATTCTTCAGATCTCATCAACCTTTGTTTGCACTCCGTTCCTGCTTCATCCCGCCTTTGATTCCTTCCTTGTTCGTGTTCTTGTAAGAGGTAATTTTCGTGTTTGATTCTAAATTTCATAAGTTGTAATTACTTCGTAGAGAACAATGAGTGCGTCGGCCGATTCGTCTTCTAGAACCGCTTCAGATATCAACGTAGTAGTGGATTCAGAGGTAGAGCCTGAGCTTGAGGACTTGACCGTAGGCCGGGAAGGAGTGGCCGATCTGGAGGCCCAGTGGGACTTCGGTTTGGACCTCTCGGTAGCCGAGCCTTTGCATGTACGGATCTTAGAGCCTTCGGTATTCCAGATTCCCATGAGCATTAGGATTAACCTAGGCTTCAGGGACTTCCTGAATGAGAAGAATTGTCCTGAGCTGGCGGCTGTACATTATAATTTACCTGAGACATGAGAATTTGCCGTGCCGGGAAGGCACCAGAACGTGGTCAAGCCTCCGAATCTCCACACGGCCATATACATGAAGGATCTGGAGCATGGGCTTCGATTTCCTCTTCATCCTTTTATCGAGAAAGTGCTCGACCGGGCTAATATTGCTATATGTCAGATGACACCGTTCGGGATGAGAGTTATAGTTGCCTTTGCTTGGACTTGTTTGTACCTGGGCTTCCCCCTGACGATAAACCTTTTCCGCCGTTTTCATCACTTCCGGCCCTGTACCAATAAGTCGACTAAGGGATGGTGGTCATTGGTAGCAGTCGGGATCGACTCACTTCCCGGTCAATGACTCGATGAAGGGGTGGAACGAGAGGTGGCTCTTCCTCAAATCTCCCGTTCCTTTCAACCACCCTCGCTGCTTTCACAACGATGTGAGGGGTCGTTTAGAGACCCGAGAAGAGTGGGTCTCGGGGAGCATCCTTCCCTGGAAGGACGTCCCGTTGACCAAGGAGGAGTCGAAAGCTGTGCGCTACTTTGAGGCTTACAAAGCGGGGAAGGATTGGTTCCCCAAGAATGGGCTTCCTCCAGCGGACACGATCTCCGAGGATAAATTTACGGCGTGGTTGGCTAGTCCCGACCCTCGGCGGTGGCCGGTAGGGCGTCCAGGATCTTAGTATCTTAGTCATCTTTAACTTGTGTTTATTTAGCTTTTCTGATTCTTCCGGCTCTGACTTTGCTTCGTCTTTTGCAGGTTCCTTGGGCCATCTTACTCCGAAAGATTTGGCATCCATTGGCCTGAGCGAAAAGAATCGACCGCTTGATCAACCGACTGCCGTGGACTTGAAGCGACGTAAGCCCACGCTCAGGGAATTCATAAAAAGCATGCAGGGTGATATTCCTGATAGGCCGATGGGAAGAAAACGTGTAGCGTTCAAGCCCAGCCGGGAAAGGAAGGCGGCGGCCTCTTTGGATCTGCTTTACCTCACCCGGATCCGGTGGGTGTTACGGTGGAGTCCACTCCGGTGGGAGGTGTGTTTGAGGCGACGCTTGAGGTCCCCCTCCCAGTCCTCCGAGGGAGGCCAGGGTCTCCCAGCCTTCTCAAGTCCCGGACGCTGTCGTCATCGAGTCCGAGTCTCCTCACTCAGAGGATGTCCGGCCCTCCAAGAGGCGTAAGAAGGTTAGCTCCACACTCTCGTGGGGGAGTCTGTCTGAGGGGCGCCCCCTGGATGTTCCTTCGGACGGTCTTTCTTCTGTCTTTCCCATCAGTGAGCAGGACATTTATGACTTATTGTCTTTCTCCATCCAGGACTCTTCCTCCAAGGCCAAGGCTAGCGGGCAGGGTCAGGTTTCCATTGCCGTCCCGGGTGGAGGGACCTCGGACACCGGCGATGTAGTAAGGCACCCGGCGGGCCTCGTTGAAGAGACCCCACCTATTGCTAGGGGCCTAGGCATACAGGCCGTCGAGCTGGCGATGGCCCTCCGTCGCTCCGTGGACTCGCTTTGCAGTTTGCTCTGACACCATGATAGAAGTTGACCGTCTGCGTCGTGAGGCGGCCTCGTCTGAGGCCACCAAGGAGATGAAGGAGGCGGCCGACCGCCTGAAAAAGTCCATAAAGGCTCGCGAGAAAGAGACCGCTTCCTTGAAGACGGAGGTGCGTGCCCTCGTGGGTAAGCTGAAGGAGAAGGAGTCTCAGCTGGTAGAGCTCTCCAAGGAGAAGGAGAGCCTGGCTCTCCAATGTTCTGAGCTCTTCCTGGCCCGGGACGCCGCCGTTGCTCGGGCGGAAGCTGCCGAGGCGGACGCGTCGGCGGGGCAAACTAAGGCTGCTCGCCTTGAGCTGGAGATGGAGAAGATGAAAGCAGCCCATCAGGCTGAGCTCACCAAGGTCCGCGCCAACTCCTTCTATGACGGGGTTGATTTTGGGTCCAACGAGACGAAAGGATTTATCGATAAGGTCGACCCCAATTTCAACTTCGCCCGTCTCATTGAAGCTTGAAGAGGTGACCAGGCGAGGCGTGGAAGAAAGCGGCCGGTGGCGATCTTGGTTCTTAGGAATTCAGGCCGTCTTAGAATCTTCCTGCTCGGGGTGACCTGATGAGTCTCCCCTTAGCCTATATTTTGTCTGTACCTTAGCTTTCAATAAGACTCAAACCAGTCTGCAGTAGGCGGGCCTTTTGGTGAGGACGGTTGTCGGTTCTGGTAGGTCATTTAGCTTGTTGCTTTTTCTTTTTCTTCTATTTATCTCAGTCTGTTCCAGGCCCGGCCTGTGGGTCCGGGGGCAGCGACCTTGTAATATACATTTCTTTAACTCATGTGTTTTCTTTTATCAGTGTTGCCTTGCTCTTTTGTTTCCCCGTACTTAGCTTATTTTGTCTCGTTGTCAATTGTGTTATTTCGTTTTTCGTTGTCTGGGCCGGGGCCGGACGATATTGTTTAGCCCCAACATCCTTCTGTACTTAGCTTATTTTACCTTGTTTTCAATCGTATTATTTTTAACCGGGACCGGGTGATTTTTCCATACTTAGCTTATTTTTTCTTTCCACGCTTATGTTTGTTTTTCACTACCCGCTCCGGGGCCGGGTGATACTGTTTGTCCCCATTACCACGTTTATGCTTAGCCAGATTTCTAGCTTCCCGGTATACGTTATGTGCTTGCCCCCTATTGTCGGGCGATTGTACTTAGGTTACTTGATGTTCGTACAAGGCCATACGTAGGGCGCGAGCCGCCCAGGCCCCGGGCCTGGGCTCTCAAGGCGCGATGTTCATCCTAACGTATGCATGTGAGGTCCGCAGCCGCCACCTGGCCGGCATCGGTTACATCGCGGTGAGCGACTGAGCACGTGGGCCATCATAGACATCCCGGCTCTTTGCATAGCGCACCCTCATCCGGGCCCGACGACCGCGGATGAGCATTGTGCAAGGCCATACGCAGGGCGCGAGCCGTCCGGGCCCCGGGCCACAGCCTCTCAAGGCGTGATGTTCATCCTTGCGCAGGCAATGTGCCCATCGTAGGCGCGAGCGCGCCAGCGCCGCCTGGACTCTCGAAGCGCGGTGTTCATCCCACGCAGGAATCATTACATACGTAGGGCGCGAGCCGCCAGGCCGGCCATGGACTCTCAAGGCGCGATGTTCATCCATACGTGACGCGTGGGAGGTCCGCACCGCCACCGCCACAAGGCCGACATCGGACAACGTGGTGAGAGCCTGAGCACGTGGGCCATCATAGACATCCCAGCTCTTTGCATAAAGACACCTCATCCGGCCCGACGACCACCGGATGAGCATTGTCTGAGCCATACGTAGGGCGCGAGCCGCCCAGGCCCCAGGCCTGGGCTCTCAAGGCGCGATGTTCATCCCTACGTAGGCAACTTGTCATCACGTAGGCGCGAGCCGTCCGCCCCGGCCACTGACTCTCAAGGCGCGATGTTCATCCATACGTGACACATGCATAGGCGCGAGCGCCAGGCCCAGGCCATGGACTCTCAACCTCTGCAGTATGGCTGCCGCCAGCGCCGCTAGGAGGCCCTTCCCTTCTCCGGTCTTTTATGTCTCTCAGCTGCTCCGGGGCCTATTCTTGCCCCCACTCTGCTTCAGGCGGGATTTGGAGTGCTCATCCCCCTTTTCCTGAAAGTGTTAGTAAAAATTTTCAAAAATTCCTATTTTTGAATCAGACTATCGTTGATTAGTCGGGGTCGGGGGTAGTCCCCCCTCCTTGCCCCCTGACCAGCTTTTGTGTGATGCAAATCTAAACAAATGCTGGACAAAAATTCTAGCACAAGTTCTACTAAAAATGTTACAAAAGCTCGCGGTGCCAACATTCCTGGCCACTCGCGTCACAGATGTCTATACGTTGCCTCGTTAAAACCTTCCCGTGGAAAACCCAGTGGGACAAAACCACGGGTAAGGGAAAAGAGTACAACGTTTACACGTAATATTTCCTTAGTGTATCACAGTTCGATGGGGCGGGATGGCATGGCGGTTCATATCTCTTAGCATGAAGGTCCCCGGTTGCTTTATCTCAGTGATCTGGTAGGGTCCTTCCCAAGTGGCTGACAACTTTCCATGAATGTTCCCCTTCCCGGTGGCGGACGCTCTTCTTAGCACTAGGTCTCCAAGTTCAAAGTCTCTGTGTTTCACCCTCCGGTTGTACATCCTGCTCATCCTGCTCGTAGGCGCCAGGTTTTCTCGCTTGGTCCGGACCTCATCTAGCGAGTCCAGCTGACTCGCTTCTCGCTTGTTCATTCTTTGGCGGGGTCATGCAAGCTTCGCCTGGGTGGGAAGATCGCTTGATCGGGAGTAAAGCTTGACCCAGTAGACCATGTTGAATGGAGTTTGGCCGGTAGATTCTTGGCGTGGTTCTGATTGACCAGAGAACGCTTGGTAGTTCGTCGGCCCATGCCCCCTACAGTTCATCCAGTCGTGTTTTCATGCCGTTCAACATCTGCTTGGTTGCGGCCTCGGCTTGTCCGTTGCTTTGTGGATGGCAATCGATGAGTAGCGACAAGCTGTCCCATTCCGCTTGACCGATCCGCATGCTATCATTGTCGAATTGTTTCCCGTGATCAAATACCACCACCTTGGGCACCCCAAACCTTGTGATTACATTTCTCCAAATAAACTTTCTCACGGCTTGCTCAGTGATGGTGGGGATGGTCTCTGCTTCAATCCACTTAGTGAAGTAGTCAATGGCTGCTACCACATATTTCCTGCCCCCGGTCGCCGTTGCGAAGGGCCCCAAGATGTCCATCCCCCACTGGTCAAAAGGTATCGGGCTCAGGACTGGCCTGAGATCTCTGGCGGGGAGATGGATATCCGGGGCGAAGATCTGACATTTCCGGCACCGCTTGCTCAAATCCTTGGCATCCTTTAACATTGTGGGCCAAAAGTAGCCGGCCCTCAGTGCTTTGTGGGCCAGCGTGCGTCCGGTCACATGATGACCGCATACTCCCGAGTGTATGTCGTTCAGGATGAACTCAGCGTCCATGCCCCCTACACATTTTAGTAGCGGGGCTGAGAATGATCGTTTGTAAAGTTCTCCGTCCACGATGACAAACCAGGGGGCCAGCCTCTTCAGTTTAGCAGCCTCGATTTTATCTTCCGGGATTTTTCCCTCCAACTTGTATTTCAATATCGGCCTCATCCAAATTGCATTGTCTTGAAGATTGCGTTGATTGTTAGCACTCCTTTTTCTTGCCGGATGTCGGCGTGACCGCTTTCGACTTGTTATCTGTTCATTGCTGGCGAAGTTTGGCAAGCGCGTCCACTTTGTTGTTTTCGGACTGGGAATATGATGGACCTCAAAGGATTTCAACCGAGGTCAAAGTTTTTGCTCTTTGGAGGTATAACGCCATTCCTTCTTCCCGCCTCGTCTTTCTCCCTAAGTTGGCTCGCTACCACCGCGAAGTCTGCATTTCAATTCAATCTCATCTCGCCCCCATGGCCTTTGTCGATTCTAGTCCAAGATCAGCCTCGTATTCGGACTCGTTGTTTGTGGTCGGAAGGCAAATTTCGAGCATGCTCGAACTCATGTCGCCGGGGTGATGATGACGACTCTGCCGGAACCATGGATGGTGGTCGACCTGCTCTTACACCCGCCACAGTCCTCTCGGTGCGTCCCCCCTGGCCGGGTGGGTACACTCGGCAATGAAGTCTGCCAGGGCCTGGGCCTTGATTGTTGTTCTTCCGGCGTAGGCTATGCCAAAGCCTGACAGTTCAATCGCCCACTGGCGAAGTCTGCCGGATTTTTCAAATTTCTCGAGTGCTTTCTCCAAGGGTGATGCATGCGCACTTCCACCGGGTGAGCATCAAAGTACGGCCTCGACTCAGGGTTGCTATGGCAACGACATAAGTCGCCTTCGATGATCGGGTAGTTTCTTTCGATCGCCCGGTCGTGGTATCGAAATAGATTGGTTGTTGTTGTTTTTCTTCTTCCCGTAGGATGACTGCTGATATTGCGCTCGCGATCACGGCGATGTACAAGATTAAAGTTTCGCCCGTGACCGGTCTTGACAAAGTAGGCAATGTTGTAAGGTGTCTTTTTAACTGCTCAAAAGCTTCATTCTGCTCCTTTCCCCATACGAACCTCTTGTTCCCCTTTAGCACTTGGAAGAATGGCGTGGATTTATCGGCTGACCTGGAGATGAACCTGGAGAGTGCTGCCATTCTCCCGGTCAAAATTTGGATATCTTTAATTGTCTTTGGTGCCGGCAGGTCTAATATAGCCTTGACTTTCTCGGGGTTGGCGTCAATCCCTCTTGAGCTGACCAGGTACCCCAGAAACTTCCCTGACCGGACTCCAAAAGTACACTTTTTCGGATTCAATTTCATTTGGTATTCTCTGAGCGAGCTGAACGTCTCTTTCAGGTCTTCCAGGTGCTGTTCATCGGACTTGCTTTTCACGATTGCATCATCTACATATACTTCCATGTTTCTCCTTTCATTTTGCGAACCACGGCATCCACCACGGTAGTTGATGCGGCCCGACGTTCTTGAGTCCAAACAGCATCATCTTGTACATGTAGACCCCGTGCCCTGTGATGAAGGCGCATCGGGGCCTGTCCTCTTCTGATAGATAGACCTGGTGGTATCCTGAGAAGGCATCCAGGAAGCTCAGGGTCGAATGACCACTGGTGGAGTCTACCAGCTGGTCAATCCTTGGCAACGGGTAGCAGTCCTTGGGGCACGCCTTGTTTAGATTTGTAAAATCAACGCACATTCTCCATGCCCCGGACGCTTTTTTCACCATCACCACGTTGGCCAACCACTCGGGATAGTCACAACGCTCAATGAAACCCGCCTCCAGTAACTTGTTTATTTCTTCGAGAATGGCCGCGTCCTTCTCTGCACTCATGGGTCGCAGCCTCTGCTTGATTGGCTTGTAGCCGGGGTTAACATTCAGCTGGTGCACAACTACTTCCGGACTTATCCCCGGCATCTCGGCAGCTGAGTAGGCAAACACGTCCTTGTTCTCTTCCAAGATACTAATCAGACTGTCTTGAAAGCCGGGGTCAAGGTCTGCCCCAATGATCACACTCCTTCCTGGTGACAACTCAATTTCTTTTGTCTCGCTCCCCGGCCCCGGGGTTACTTCCAGGCCTTTCTTCTCCTTCTGTTCCGGGGACCTCACCTCCGCCATCTTTGTCTCGTTTTGTTCCCCGGTGATAGGAATCGCAGGATCTCCCGCTTACTTTCCGTCACCGTAAACCTTCCCCTCGGTCCAATTGTCCGTGACATAAACCATAGCAAGCGCCCGTATTGACACAACAGCGTGAATGTGGTCCAAAGTGACCCGGCCGGTGAGGGCGTTGTATCTTGATAGGCGTCAGCGACCACGGCTTGCGTCTCACGCCGGGCCATATCTTCCTCTCCTATTGTGACCGGCAAGGTTATCGTCCCCATTGGTCCGATCTGAAGCTCGTGAAGCCATCTGGCGAGCCTATGTATGGTGTCAGTTGCTCCCTCTTCAGACCAAGCTTTTCGAATACCTCCCTGTACAGGAGGTTGGTGCAGGCTCCGGTGTCTATCATGCACCTGTGGACCAAATGGGGTCCGATGTCCATGGAGATCACCAACGGTCATTTGTGCGGGTAGGAGACCCGCTGATAGTCCTCCTGGCTGATGGTCAAGTCCGGGATGGGAGGCTTCGGTGCCATCCTTTCGGCTGAATATATGCCCATCCTAGATTGTTCACGATTCTCCGCTTTTCTTTTCCTCCCGGACAAGACTGACTCTTCCGTCCCGGCGATCATATGAATTTCACTTATCCTTTTCTGGTTCTTCTTCGGGCCTGTTTGAGATGGATCCCCGCTGCCTTCGCCTCCGTCTCTTTCTCGCTTGTCTTTCACAAAGCGTCGCAAGGTGCCTTGTTGTACCAACCGCTCGACCTCGTTCTTCAGGGATACACAGTTCTCCGTTGCATGGCCGGCTGTCTGGTGGTATTCGCAGAAAGCTGACTTATCATTCCCTGGGTGTCTCTGCGGTCGAGGGGTGGCCCACTTGATCTCGTTTTTGGTCATCTCGAAAATTTCCGGCTGGGACCTTATGAGCGGTGTGTAGTGAGTCCATTGCTGGAACTGTTGGTTACCTCCCTGCGGGCCTCTGCTTTCTCGGTTGTCCCGGCCATCCCGGTTATCCCGGCGATTGTTGTAATTGCTATTAGGACGGTTGTAACTGCTGCGAATGCTGTTGTTATTCTGCCTCCGGGGCGGTCCCTTCCATTCTTGTTGGGCTCCGCCCTGGTCTTCCTTCTTATCACTTCTTTTGCCGAATGTTTTGTGGAACTGCTCCTCCCGTACAAATCCTTCAGCCATCTCGCGGGCCGCCATCAGGCTGGCCGGCGGGTTTCTGATCAGGAGACTTTTCAGCTCTCCTTCCTTCAAACCCACTGTCAAGGCGTGGACCCCTATCTTGGAGTCCAGGTCTCTGATCTGTTGTGATTCCCTGTCAAACCGAGTCATATATTCCTTCAGCCCTTCACTCTTCCCCTGCACCACGTTCAAGAGCTCCGTAGCCACCTTCTCTCTCCTCTTGTTTCCTGCGTACTGCTGGCGGAACACCCGGCACATATCCTCATATCCGTAGATAGAGCCAGTCGGGAGGTTACGAAACCAGGTTTGTGCAAGTCCCGTTAGGGTCGTAGGAAAAACTTTGCACCAAACGTAGTCCGTAGGGTCGTACATCATCATGTGGCTCTCATAGGCCGCCAAATGTTCCTCCGGGTCCGTTTTCCCGTCGTATTGTATCGTTGGGATCTTCATCTTGGGTGGAAGAGGGTACTCCAGCACCGAGGAGGCCAAAGGCGATTTTACTGTAACTTTTCCTTGCGTCTTGTTCTCTTTGGGTTTGTTGCGCTTGGGCCTCTCGATGCGTGGGACCTCGGGCTTTGACACTTCTTGAATGGAAGGCGACGACTGGGACGCTGAGTGAGAATGCTCAGATTCTCTCCACGTGCTATCACTGCTTGATGCCTCGTTGTCCTCGTGGAAAAGATTCTTTGGTGTCAGGGATGGGATGGGATCCTTCTTTGGAGGAGACTTTTTCTGGCTTGGCTCGGGCGGTGGGGTGCCGGCAGGTGGTGTCTTCCTTAACTTTTCAAGGAAAGCACTCATCATTCTTTTCTCCTCTGGAGTCAAGGCGTTTGCTCGGTCTCAAGGCTATGCCACGCACTCCCAGGGAGGCTGTTCTTCAACCTGTTTTCTCGGCTCTTGTGGAGGGTTTGACATGGCTTTTTGTAAGATTTTTGTGAAATTTTTCCCACAGACGCGCTAATTGTTTTTGTATAAAGTTAGAAACTAAATACCAAAACTAAATACAAATGATTCTGAAGTTGATTATGGATTATAAGCTAAATGAACTAAGTCCTGGGCGGCTCTTAGCTCTCGGTTCTCCTCAACCTTCCTCTCGTCCTGAAATCACGTAACAAACCTAGCCCCGGGGCCTTCCGGGTGATGGCCCTCCGACGCTCAAGTCAGTTACAAAGACAAATAAATCTAGAGAGAGAAAAGAGAGAAAAACCTTTTGTGTAGTGTATTTGTGTGTGTGTGAATATCCTTGTTTTTAGGGTTTCAGTTACCTTTTATACTTGTTTCCCATTTGTCTTCTTGCGCCTCCGCTCCGTACAGTACGGTCCTGGGTGGGCCATACATGCCCCGGACCCGGGAGATACCCTTGGGTCCCTTGGCAGATGAGACCCTCCCGGCATATGATACTCCCGGCCCGACCTAGCCAGACCCGGGGAATGCCACCCCCAACAGTAAGAATTTTCAATTGTTAGTACGGAGTAATTTATTAGGTGTCAAATGTTTAAGACTGATTTATAATAAAAAAATTCCATTAAAAAAAAATTGGTATTGACTTTTTATATCTTGAAACGTAACTTTTTTTATCCAACGGGTTGACCCGCTACGGGTCGGGTTTTGACCCATTATTTTGGGTCATTTTATTTCGGGTTATTTACAGGTCGGTTTCGAGCGGTTTATCGGGTCGAGTCAGATCTTGACAGCTCTAAATTAACCTCTTTTTTTTTTTTCTTTTTTCTTTTTTTGAGTCAATCTTACAAACACCCGCAAAGACATACTCCGTAAGTAAATGATACGATATGGAGTATAAAGCAACTTCAAATATGTTGGCATTTGCACAATCTGTACTCAATATCCACAATGAAGATCGAAAATTAGTTTGCAACCCAAATTAATTCAACCACATTTCACTTCACTCGAGTATTTATTATTGCAACCCGAATTAATTCGACCACATATTTTTGTTTTCGATGACATTCTTAATCTTTGTAACCTTCTTTTTACCGCATAATTTTTTTACTTAGTCAAAAATGTACTCCAATAAAGTGGCACATGAGCTCGCTCATATTCAGCCGCGACAAGTAGGTAAAAGGTTTTGGTCAGAGATAGTGTCTCAAAACATTGTTGATGCCACCAAACTCAATTTAATGGAATGAGTATAACCTGTTGTCGGATTTCAAAAGAATAAATAACCCAAGCCCAAATTGTATTGGTCGACTTGATTCGACTCAAATCCGATAAATCCGAAAATAATTCGACTCGTAAGTCGTAAGACTCGTAACCAACGTGATTGAATAAGAAAAAAAAATAAAACAGAAATAAAAATAAAAATAAAGAGGAAATTAGTCAGTTCACGGTAACTCTAACCCTAATTCATTATTTTTGATTTTTTCCCAATTCAATTCAGTAGAGCGAAGATCAAATCGGGCTATAATTTTCGCTTCTAAGGTAACTAAATGCGATCTTAACTCAGTTTTTAATCATTCGATTATGTCAAAATTGAAATTGAAATTGAAACTGAAACTAGAACTTGTGTGTGCGATTACTTGGTGTTCATATTACTGTGAAATCGGTGGTGGTTATAGCTGTTTACGGTGACTAATACGGTGGTCGACGGTGATGATGTTCGTAGTAGGTTTTTCGTGAGACCGTATCCACATTGATCATAAATCGAAAAGTGATAAAAAAAAAAAATATGAGGAAATAACTACCTCATGTGAGATGTGTGAGACCGTTTTGTGAGAGAATTTGTTGTTGTGGAACTGTGTAAATGATTTGATTTGTTTGTGTGTATGACAATGGAGAATGTTAATTAGTTTATGGTTAAATTGTTAGCATGAGAATTTTTAAATTTAGTGTAACATATCTCGCGATTAAACGACGTTTTTAAAGACGTCTGTTATGGGATTTGAATTGCGTAATGTGTCTTGTGAATAAACGAGGTTGATTTGCTTGGCTCTCGAGTGAATGAAATGACATGTATGTTGTTGGTTCAGTGAATCGTTAAGCATGTATAATGCTCGCCAAGCTGTTTTTCTGTTACGAAGAAGATTGCATACAGTGTCCCGTGAAGGGCCTAGTGAAACTTTGAAGAGAAAGGTGTCTGATTTACGCAAGAAGCGGAGGAAGCCTGACCCGAAGAAAACTGAGGTTTTTGTCCAAGTTCCCGAGTCCATGAAGTGGTTGGATACAGCTAGTATGCCACTGATGCTCACTGCTGTCGGGGTTGCATTGTTCGCGAAATTCCTCATGATGGTATCCCTTCTTATACGACACAAAAATACCTTTTTAAGTTTTTATCGTATTCATGTACTGTGTTACTAAGACTTGGTAAGAAACATATCAGTTTGTGTCATTTTCATGTTTGTATTTGTGTCAAATTTAATTGGATCATGGAACTTTCAACCCAAACCCAATTCAACCAAATTTCGTGTTCTGTTCTTGTCAATCGCATTACATAATTTGGTTATCGAGCCTCAATTGAAACTCATTATTTTCGTGTCGTTTTTTCTTGTCATGTGAATGTTCTCTCCAAATTTGATTATATGATGGATGATTAGAATAATCTAGAGTAATTTAGTATGGAGTATATAGGCTATGAGTGCCAAGTTCGTGTTTAGAGAGTTCAACCCTAACCCGTCCCAATAAAATCTCGTGTCATGCTCGAGTCGACCCGCTTACATAAACGGGTCAGTTAGCCTCGACCCAAACCCGTAAATTTCTTGTCCGATTCGTGTCGTGTCATTGCTTGCCAGCTTTAGTTAGAAGTATCTAGTATTACGAGGCAATGTGAAGAGTTTTGATTGGACATTGGTGGTGTTTATAATGACTACGACTCATAACTTTTGCGTCTGTTTTTTTGGGTAGTATGATGAGTCAAGATCTCAAGAATTGATTGAGGATAAGATCCAAAATGCACCGCCTGAACAGGGAACAGTTAGAATGCTATCGCGTGAGGAGTGGGAGAAAATTCGAGAAATAAGGCCTAGGACGCCTTTTGAATCGAAGCTTGCTCGCCCTAATGCTCGTATAAGGACAGAATCAGCACCGAAAAAGGTGATCTATGCCATCCTTTTTTCCACATCTTAATATGTTATCTATTGTGGTCTTTTAAGTTTAATGTTTTGAGCTAGATAGTAGTTTAGCGCAATCTGCTACTTTACGATGCCCAAGGCGGTATTTACCCGCTGTGCGCTTGAGCGAGACCACACCCTGGTTTTCGTCACCTCCATTGCTCTCAGATCACCTTTAGACGTAATGTTTGATCGTAAAGACTCTTATTCACATAATTCACATCTTACATCATATGCAAAGGTTAAACTTAGTCGGCCTTTGATTAGCCAAAGGAAAGGACAGTGAGCGACTGAGCGGGATACAAAAAACCCTAATTAATGGTTATGTTCCTCGATGAATCGATGTTAGTTGTTTTACATGTTGAGGGGAAACCTCATACCGTCTTTAATTTGTTTGTGCAGGAGGATGTGAAGGACTGGGCAGTTGATGTACTGATGGATGCAGTTACACGCGCAGAGGATAGCGTTAAACAACATTCGACCTAATGATGCGCAGAGGTTAAAGTTCTGCAACATATTTCAAGGTTGTATGCTTGCTTGAACTGTGGTTTTAGGGCTTTTGATGAAGTCGGAGAGAATTTGCTCCTCCGCAATCCTGTTACGTGCAGGATACAGACTTCAGTGAATATATGGAAATTAGCGTGCAGTTTTACTGAAACTTTTAGCATGCTACCGAAATGCTGAGTATCAACTTCAACAACCATAATGAAAATAAATTGCACATCGTCGATTCTTTGGTCCGATATGATGGTAACAAAGTACTCTTTAGCTATTAGTCAATAATACAATGTATTGAATGTAACAAATATTTGTTTGATAACGGTACTTTCGGGTCACTAATTTGAAAGTAAAATTTGAAGCTGATCAAATTTGTTCTAGGGTTGAATATTTGGTGAGACCAAAATTCTTCACATTTCTGTAAGATACCGATTTGCTACGGAGTATGGAGTACTATTTCTCTAATTTGAAAATTTCATCGAAAATTTGTTGCGGCTATGTGGCTAGTTTTTAATTTAGTTTTTCATGTTAACGTGATACCAAACTTGAATCAACGACAAGGTCGATAACAAAAAGTCGGAAGTTTATTCAGTACTTCGTACTTTGTAACTGATATGAACTCTTCGTGAGCCGTGAACTACTTGTTTGAGTAGTACATTTTTTATGTTTGACAATTGTGGTCGTGCAAAACGAAAAAAAATCACGTCTAAGACAATATAATAAGTCTTTTAAGACGGGTATATTCATTTTAAGCTTTAAAACATGTGAAGTACCCTTTTACTTGCACACATAAGATAATATTTTGTTTTTTCCTAAACATTTTACTTTTGTCTTATCCTAAATGCTTGATCCGTCTTAACTTAAGACTAATATACTCGTTTTATACGAGAATTTGTAAAGACGGTTTTATAATACCGACCAATCACATTTCCTATAGGTGACGTTATACTAGAATAAGACAATAGTTCAAATCAAATTACCGAAGCAGAAAAAAGTAGGAGAAAAATGTTGAAGTGGGTGTTGATGCAGCTCATCTTCACATACACAGCATTCTCAATTAGGTTAATTTCTAAAAATCCCAATTTTCTATTTTCCCAATTATTTGTTTTTATTTTATTTTATTTTTTTCATTAATTAATATGCTTTTTTCGCAAGTAATTTTGTGTGATTTCTTATTGATTGTGGTTATAATTATTGGGTTTTGTGATATTTCATCTGGGTTGAACTTAATTTGAGTTTTTTTGTATTAGTTTTATTAATTAAGTAACTTTCGATTATTTGTTTACCTTTGTATTTTCGGAAATGTGTGGAAATTGACAGTTTTGTTTGGACAAAATTATTTAGGCAAAGTCGATAAACAAATGATCGAGACAGAGTCATTTTAGATTAATTTTATTATATTTGGTTTACCATTGTTTCAAAATATTGGATTGAACTTGATTGTGCAATTTAGATTTCTGTCTTATAATTTGAAAGTCTTGATTTTGTGATGATATTAGGGAAGTTATGTGATAATAATTGGTGTTTGGTGCACGATTGATGATATTTTTACCGAACTTTTGCTCTTAGATATTGCTAGAAATAGAGACTATGTTACTCAGACTTGGATTGGATAGAATATCGAACATGGGTATTTATCCAAGTGTCGGTCTCGGTCTATATATTGGTACAAAAAAGTTCAGGGTTTTGGCTATGGACGAACCGTCAAAGTGTCATACCAATGTTGAGTATTGAGTGTCGTCCACGGGTATGATGAAGTAATATGATAGCACTGAGAAATGTGGGTGTGTATTATGATCCTACATTATTATATTTGTAATGGAAAAAGTGTCATAAGAGTTTTTGTAGTGTTAGTTGGATATGGTAGCTGCTTTTTGTTAAACAGACAGTTATTTGATGCTAGCTTAGCTTTAGATGATCAGTGTATATTGCCATTTTATGATTATTTTTTAAAGCCCATATGTTAGATTTAGGTAGTGGGTTGTTCTCATAGTGGTGGGGTATCGGAGAAAGTCCTTAAATGTATAGATTGGCGGAAATAAGTTTTCTTTGAGGTGTTTGTTTTCCAGTGTTCTGCTGTGAGATGGAGTTTGCGGTCTTTTATTTTTTTTTTATATTTTTTTGGCTCCGCTGATGCTCTAGATCACACAAAACATGCTGTGGTTTTCGTTTTGTAGGGATGATATTGGTTTTCAAGTTCAGGAATGCAGGACTACTGCCCAAGGAAGATATTTAATAGCTGATGATAGTGGTACGTGTTATATGCCTGGTTCTCAAAAGAAGCAATTTATTCGTAGTTTGAATACTATGCTGCTTATGAATAGCAATCCATTCCCTTTGTTAGACAGTTAGACCATAGGCTATAGTAGCTGCGTTCGTATGATTCATTCTGTATCATAGGATTAAATCTTCTGAGTTTGAAAGCGGATTTATGTCGTGACTTTCTATTTGCCTGGATGGTGACTCTGTATCGATAGAGCTTTCCAATTCAAGTATCTGGCTTTTATTGTATCTCGCGCATGTGGTCGCTGGTTGCCCCCTGATTTGCTTGTTTAATTTTCCACCTTTGTTGCATATTCAATAATGTTAGAATATAAACCGGTCTTAGGCCTCTAATCATTAGCTTAAGATTTGTGACTGGAGGTCACGGCTTCAAATCTCACCACCCTTCAAAGTGGTATATATCACACCAGCTAGGCGGGCCGGTAGTTGCGTCCACACTTCAAGCCCAAAAGGTATTCGTGTGAGGGGGCGTGTTAGAGTGTAAAACCGATCTTGGACCTCCAACATTGCAATTATTCTCAAGGAGTACCTCAATACAATCTTAAAAAATTTAGATTCACTTCTTAGGTATCCTTTATGCTCTCTAATAGTTTCCTTTTCTGCAATATACTCACTTATTTCTGGGCCTTGTAGGCTATGTGTGTGATGCTTTATCAGTGGATTCTGAATCACGCTGCTGTCCTAAAAAAGGAAATCGATTCTCTTGTCAGTGAGTCGTTTTCTTGAAACATTTCTATTTCTTAGACTTTAACATACTAAGAAATTACTTAAAAGGGCCCTTCACGGCTTTTTTGTGTGCAGGGGGTGTAACCTTATTTCACAATGTTGCAACTCGTATGAGTTGTGTGTTTCATGCTGCCTTGATCCTGTAAAGGTAAACTTGTGGTTGATGTGATGCCAGTTATCCATATCTCAAAAAGCATTTCATCATGTTCACAATGAGTTACTTCTTGTTTGACAGACTCGGAGAGAGTTGGCAGTACAGACGAAGATAGCCAAGCCAGCGACTGCAGGTATATTGTACTAAAAGGAACACGCTTTGTGATCCATTGACAGTATTTTACTCAAGTTTTCTCACGTAGCTTTTAATTACAATTTTTGCTCGATACTGCTTTGATGGCACTCCCTGTTGTCCGTTACATGTAGAGTGATTTTATGCTGCGTAATTAGGTTGCATGTGAGGATAACATGTTCATGTGGCTACTTCCGACAGGTACTTATAGCTCTGTTTTTGATTTCTGTGCTGGGAGGTGCCGTCACAATTCCGAGAGTGTGGTACTAATTTATCTTTCTTTATTACAAATCTGCATTCATTGCTGCTGGTTAAAATTTTAACAGGGTTTGGTGCAGGGGTTTCACCCCACTTTGCTACTTAGTATAACTGAGTTCATAAGTGATGCTCCCTTTGTTCCAAAATCTTCGTATTTTCAAGAATATGTGAGATAATTTTGTGACAAGGGCGTAGTTTGATATTTCAACTGTCTGTCTCATTATCGTTTTTGCTACTGTTTTCCAGGTCCATGAAAATGCTTATGTAAGCGATTTCCATCATTGCTATTACTTACCATCAAATTCATCAGGTAATTTTCAATATTTTGTGAAAACCTTCGTCATGCTCATGGTTTCTGGTGCATAGGTGCTGATATTCTAATGTGGACTAATAAGATTCAAAAGTAGGAAGTCATCATCTGTGAAAAATATTTGAAAAAAGAGCCCCAGCTTTTTAAACTAGGGCAGTAATGTATATCACCAATACTTCCTCGATTCCACTTATCCATTCCACTAGATGTATTGCATTTTCCTTTTTAAGCTGTTCTTTTTTAGGCTGTTCACATTTCTATTTATTTGGTTTTGATCATATGGACAAGTGGTTCCAAATTAATTTCGAGGATGTAAAAAGGTACAGAGCAACTTCACATGGCCCTTTTGTGACCTATTGACAAATATCTAACCATTGTCAAAGAGACATCTCGTTGTCTTATTTGCTCTCAGCAACATTACCAAAACCGTTGCTCTTTTGTGTACTGCTATCAGATATCTAACCTTTTTAAATTGGCTGTCACACATTAACGTTTCTCTTATGTTCAGTGTAACCTATCTAGTATGGTCATGGCGTTCGTAACATGTTAATATCCTTTTTTGTGAACAGGGTCTTCTGATAAACAGATGGAATCAAAGTTAGTTGGCGTAAATATTGTTGTTGGAAGGTTTGAAATCTTCCCTTAACATTTATTCTGCAGTTTTTCGTTATCAGATGCATCTTCGCTGGATAACAACTTTTTCTTCATGGTAGATAGGCAGGGTGAATCATGCGACTCCGTATGTAAATCGCGCGGGCAGTCATGCGTTCCTAGCAGGCTGTTGTTGCTTAACGAATGTGAAATGTAAGCTATAATGTTAATCTTTCTATTCATCTTTTTGTTCGAAATTGGTTACTGGTATCTTTACTGTTGACCACTTGACCTCATTATAGTCTTTTCGCTGCCTCCATACCGTATTTGTATGATTTGAATTATACCCTGAATGACTGTCTACATAAAGAGATACCAGCTACTGTTGTCCCAGTGAAAAACTCGATTAGAAGATTACGAGTGTAGATTGTACATAAGTAATCTCTAGGAGCCTTAAGAAAACATATGTGTAACGAACAATCATTTTGGAAACGAATTGATGATAGGAACTTTCAAGTCTTTTCAAATCATTAAGGTACAGTTGTCGATGTTATCACAAATATTGTCTCAGAGAATATTACTTTGCTCTTATTCATCATCCTTGTCGAGTACAGTACAGCGTAACATTTATCCGCAAGATTTTTGAATTATTATTCTAGTCGAAATTCTTGAAGCAACTGCAATGGTATTTCTCATGTTCAGCTGTTGTGAAGTTCATTTCATTTAATGTTTCTGCCATCTTTTAAAACAGTATGCAGAAATATTTGAACTGCAAAGGAGGCTGTATAGCGAGCATGGGGTCCGATCAACCAGCCGAAGTTGTTGATGATGCACCCAACAATCTGGTATTCTTCGCTACTTATCCTCTAGTGTTTGAAGCTTCTGTTAAAAGGCCAAGAACTCAATTACTCGCTTTGACAAATGTCGGTCTCTTACACGTTTAAAAAAAAATATGAGTCTACGCAGTTCATTGTTTACCCCTCCTGTGATGTCGTCTTTCGCTTGAACATCAGTCTGAAAGGAACACCTCATTTCTAGTAAACTGTTTAGTCGTGATCGTTGAATTAAGAACTTGTGAATACATTACATTTAAAAGGGGACTGTTCATTTACGTTATTTAGTCGTGGGTCAAATAGCTCGCTTACTATGTACGGATTGATTTGTCTTTACAATTCCTAAACCTAGTGCAACTTGTGATCAGTACTCGGATTGTTTGTTGCAGTATCCGGGAGCATGCTTATACACAAAGTCCCAGAAGATGTTCTCGTGTGACGGTCTTCATAAACATACTAGACGGCTTTGCCCTTGCGCTTAGTGTTACTTTAACCTTTGTATCGTGGTATGTCCCGACCGTATGCCAATTTTTTGTATAACTACTTCCATAAGGGGGAGGATTATTGTATGATTGATTTCCGACCGTCAAACCTAAATTAAGTTCCTTCCTACTGGAGGAAAAAGTTGAAAAGAACACTATGCGTTTTAAATTCTTCCTTTCTTACCGACATTAAAAATGCAAACAAAACATGAAAATCAAATTAACCATCAAAAAGTACAAACATTTCGGCTCTCAGCTATTAACCGACAACGTTAAGCAATCAAAACAACATATCAACAAAAACACAAAGTTTAACTACAAAAATTACTAAGAGGAGCATCATATCAACCGATTAGTCATCGACAGTGAAGCAAGAATTTTGTGAAGAAATTAACGTCTCATAATTTATCAACAAAATAATATGGAAATGAATACCGCTTTTAAACAGGAGTAAAATTTCATGGTATATTCACTATAAGACTATTTGTTTGATTGAATGCACAAGTATAAAAATCAATATAAACAATATTTAAATGAATTAGGTTTTATTCATAATAGTGAACATCATAAGAACTCATTAATCAACGGTAATAACAGAGTCCTAAAATTGTAAGCTCAAAAATAAAATAAAAAAATCAAAATGGTGAATATAAATCAACAATAATAAAATCATACAAAACGAAACTAAAATCGAGACATAAGCTAAGATGTATGTTAAAGAGTCATCTTAACAACCATGCGTATCCTTCTCCGCAACTCATATGAATAGGCCTATTGAAGTCATCGCCATCTTCGAGAAAAACTCCGAAAATCTGTAAATTTCGATGCTAGGACAGACAATTTCAGAAATGTTCACAATTGACAAACAAAAAATTGCTTAAGAGACTTACGCGTTGTCGGAAATATAAGTTGGCATACCCTTGGAAGTGGCGTATAAGTGATCAATACCGTGTCATAAATATTTGTTTACTGATTTTTTGGAGGAAAATGTCCTTGGGCCCATCCGCCGCTGCTTTTATAATCAACAACATCGTATAAAGTATAAACCCTAATTTCATCTCCTTCATTTTAATTGTATTCTTCTTATTATTATTACTACTACTACTGCTTCAACCATGTCTGTTTTAATTTCTCAAGGTATCTTTCGTTTTCGATTTCATTCTCGATTTCAGTTTCAATTTTATTCCAATTTTGTTGGCTGTAATTTCTCTCATGATAATGTCGTCGTTGAAAATCCCCAAATGTTTGTTGAATCTGTTAAAAATCAATGCAAATTAGGGTTTTCTACACCCGATATTCCCGTTTCAATTTTTCATCAATTGAACTCTTTGCATCCTCTACCTTCGATTATTTTATTCAATCAGTTATTCTTTGCTATGTCTAAAATTAAACCTCACCCTCCTTTTTCCACCATTGTTACTCTCTCTAATCAGCTCCAGCTCTCGGGTTTACGCCCCGATTCGTATTCAGTTGGTATTCTCATTCATTGTTACTGTTGTTTGGGTCGTGTTGATTTTGCATTTTCGCTTCTTGGTAAGCTCATTAAGCTCGGGGACCCGTCTTCAATAACTGACTGTATTACTTCTTTTATGATCTTAAAAGCTCTTTGTCGTGTCGGTGACATTTCCGGTGCTCTTACTTTGTTCCGTAATATGGAACGTGAAACGCTTTTTACACCTAATGTTGTCATATATACTATCCTAATTGATAGCCTGTGTAAAGATCGACGTTTGCCTGAAGCTCTCGATCTTTTTGAGGAGATGAAAGCCAAGGGTATATTGCCGAACATCGTTACTTATACCACCTTGGTTCGAGGAATGTTCACTGTAGGACGATGTGATGGTACTAAGCGTATGTTAGCTGAAATGTTGGATAACAACATTGCTCCTAACGTGTACACCTACAGCACATTAATTGACATGCTTTGTGAAAAAAAAAATTTGAATGAAGCCGCGGCTATTTTGGGATGTATGTATAAAAGAGGTGTGCATGCCAATGCAATTACTTACAATGCATTGTTGCACGGGTATTGCGTGCTTGGAGAGATGGACAAGGCTGAAAACATCGTGGATGTGATGGGGAAAGACGGCATTTTGCCTTATATTATGACATTCAACAGCTTACTCAACGGATATTGTAAGTCAAAACAGGTTGATAAAGCTGTGGTTATGTTTGAGGATATGCGTTTAAGAGGAACACGTATAACCCCAGATGCTTACACATACAGTATTATTATAACTGCCTTGTGTAAAGACAACAGATTGCACCTCGCACTTGAGCACTTTGAAGAAATGAAAGGTCATGGCGTGGCACCTGATGTCGTCACTTATAATTCATTGTTTGATGGCTTGTTAAAAAATGCTTGGATTGATAGGGCCATGTCGCTGCGCAGAGAGATGGAGAGTAAGGGAGTTGCCCCTGATATTTATACTTACCACATCATAATCAATAGCCTTCATGAAGCTGGACGACAAGTGGAAGCTGCTGAGTTGGTCTCTTACCTTGTCGCAAAGGGGTTGCGGCCGGATGTTGCTACTTATAATATAATGGTAAAAGTTCTATGTAGTCAAGGGTTGTTGGTTGATGCAGGTTAAATTTTTTGGAGAAGATGGCCGGCAATGGATGTCGCACGATGAAGCGTGCCCTACAATACTATAGTTAAAGAATTTCTCAAAGCTAATGATGTCGCTAAGGCTTTGGACTATATTGGCATTATGAGGAGCCAAAGTTTTATTGCAAACGCTAACAATGCTACCTTATTCACGGGATTACTCACCGGTTCTAGTATTAATGATACGGACAAAGCTCTGCTTTGAAAGTATTTCCAAGAGCATCGTGGTATCTGAGTCTTTTTTTTTTTTTTTTGGTGGATTATGATGTATTTGTTAGAATAAGAGAAGATGTGGATTGAATTAATTGTTAGAATATGTCATTTGAATTATAATGTATTTGTTAGAATAAGAGAAGATGTGGATTGAATGTATTTTTGTCCCTACAAGTAATGAAGAAAGACTTGAAAGTCGTCAAGTTTGCTCAGGTATTAGCTAACAGAGCACTCTGTTAAATGTCCTTGTTTTATAAGTTGTCATGGAGGTCAATGTATTTATAAGTTGCATACATACGAGTTTAAACTTAAGAAAAATACAATTATACGGAGTTCAACTTGTAAGATTTTAGCTAAACTTATAAGAGAAGAAATTAACATGTCCTGAATTATCACATTTCTCAAATACATAATGCAATTACTTGCAAAATATAAAAAGACGTTTAATAAATATTCATACAAATTTGTTTGATTTATCGAAGTTCTTGCTTAAATGGTGGTGGCTGCTAGTAAATAATATTACCTCGGTCTTGTTTATATCATCGTCATTTTTGGTGTTTTCGTTTAACCTTGATCCTAAGATTCTTAGAGACATGCCTATTTAGGCACATTGAACATATGATGAACAAAATAAATTGACTTGTAGACACGAATGAGATGGAGAAATACGTAGACGAAAATCTTCGCTTTGACACGATGCTTATGTCAAGGACTTGAAATGATTCGTGAAAGATAATATGGTTGCGCATGATACTCTAGGCACGTTCTAAAGTTCAATATTTATGCTAACAATCAACTAAAAGAGTTTTGAATGGGAACTCAAAATTATCTACACGCATATTTACCAAAATTTTCGAACTATACTCGTGTGATAGTACTCAAAAATGTCAAAACTGGCAGCACAAGCTATGAGTATATAATAACTGCAGGATCAAAAGCCTGAAGAACTGCTAAGAATAACCTCTCATGTGCGACAATCAGCAACAAAACGCACATGCACTGTAATCTGCAAATGAGAGTAACATAAGTTCAAACCAACATGTATGCAGGAAATCGCGGAAACTCAGAAAACAAGAGAAGTTATTACGCGTTTAGATGAGGTATTAGGAAAGTATAGTATAGTTACTATTCACTAACCTTCCACTCCCTGTGAACATTTGAAAGCATCGGAAAAAGGCGTGACATTGAATGAGAAGTATTCTGAGCAATCAGCTCCAAAGAGTGGGATTCCGAAAGAGTGAAGCCATCGCCTCTAGCAGAAATTTCACAAGATGTTCACGTTCAACTTCTTTTTCTTTCTTAAGTTCAAGGTGACGGACCTGAAGATATGCAGCAAACTTCGAATAATTATCCCTGTAATTACTGATTTAACAATCAACACCACTAACATAAGTCATTGCATCAAAAACTTCTCGAATAACATTGATATGTCTCGGAAAATTCAAGGCTTTTGGCCCCATGAAGTTTTCCGTAATACCAAAAGCTGCAATGATTCATCTCATGATGACTTTTTTTTTCATTTGTAAGAGCAATGTCTTGATATCGGTACCCATTTTAGAAAGGAAAATTGTCACCAGTGTTGTAGATTGATATCTAAGTACGAGAGGATGACGTGTTAAAATACTAGCGACCAGACTAACCTTTACTGAATCCTTTTGTGATACTCCGGAATCAGTTATGATAACAAGGCACTTGATGTCGTGCTCATTTGCATATTCGTATTGCTCAGTAAGGCTTGGATCAAATGAGGGCACAAACTCGGCCTGCAAAATGCAAAAGGTGAATGAAAAGTTTGAAAATTTTTTTATCGTACGGTGAAGTCCGTTGAAAGTTGCGTTTTTCACCTTGATATTGGCTTCCCACAGGTCTGATAACAGTTCCATGCGCTCTTTCAACAAACCACCTCCTCCTTTGGAACACACCAAAATGCTAACACTCGATTCGCTTCTGCACGTAACACTAGAGTTTTGTCAACAAAGAGATCCCTTCATCCCATTTGACATGTAGGTTGTGGGCTTTGTGGGCACCACTATAATGCTTATTCGACAGATTTTATAGTGTGACTGAATGGAATTCTGACCTGATAGGTCTGATGTTTGGACATGAATGTTGAATAACAGTTTCAAGTGCAAGACTAGCCCCGACAGCACCAGGAGGAGTCGATTTCTGAAGATACATATATGAGAGCGAAATAAGTCACATATAACTATATAAGAAACTGTACAATGGAAAGGCAAAAACGAAAATTTTCTGTCGAAATGTTGTTTTAAGCAACAAAATCATATAGCAGAGACCAAATCGCAGAACTATTTGTCTTTTTAAAGAATTGTTCAAAGGCAGTCTTTTAATCAGGCAAACAGCTTTAGTGAAGACTTTCGCTTCATTCTATCGTAATCCAAAGTCACAAAATAGGGAAACCTTCGGTTAACATGAAAATCAAAAACATTTACAACAATAACCAGCACAGTGCAAAATTAGTTATCAGCTTACATGTTCTCGCTCCCAAATCTGACGCAACAAATAGTCATACCGGCCACCAACAGCTAGCAGAGTGCCATCAACAGGAGATCCAGAGGACTCTTTTCGCAAGTATATCTAACACGAGCAAAACAAGTTATCGAACCCCAAAAACGGAGAACGTTGATTTAGTGCCAAGGAGAATCACGTTAAAATAACCACTAGTAAAGAAAACATCATAAACCGCATCATTAGAAAGCTACAATAATTTTTTGGATTCGACTGAAAAGATTAGAAGTGTTAAAGCCTGGAGATACCTGAAAAAATAAATCTCTATGGTAGTATTCAGTTGGTGGTATAAGGGAATCAATGTGCACACGCTTTTCTATTTTCCAAGCTCTGAGATAACTGAAGAGGTCAGATATTTCGTCAAGCGCCCTGCGAGTAGATTTATCTACAGACAATAGCAACCACGGAAACAGAAGGTTAACTGTAAACTTCTGTAAGCGCCTTGTATACTTTACAACATCAATAAATCACAGATATTACCAGCTGGGAGAGCTCCTCTCAGTCTAGGTAGAGCCTGGTCCACGTCCCCACAAAATCTTAAGCCTACAGTCTGCAATCTATTCACGACCGCTTCTGCCAACTTAAGCTCCTAAAATAAGGCAGAACTAGAACATCAGATGAAGAATAAAAAGCTTTAACAAAGCAAGCCCACATATACTACATACACTCATACCTGAAGCAGCTGACGCCTGATGACTACCCATTTGGATTTCCGTTCAGCAGATTGAGGAGGCAAACAGCCCAGCATAGATAAAAGCTTGAAAATATCCACAATGATTTGTCAGTGAAGTTAATTTGACTGAGCTATATATAATACAAATGAGAAACACGTGATAAATACCTCTGCTACTTTCTGCCGATGCTCAGTCTGTATTCCGGTCCAAGACCACATGGCATCTAATAGATTACCATGATTCAGATGAATATCCAGCGACTCTGGGTGGAAGAAATGCTTCAAAATATCCATTGTTGCCTATCCAACGAAAAACAGAAGTCAATAACAGATAACAACGTAGAAAAATTGTTAGAGAAAAGTCTGCAGTCACACACATGTAGCTCACACTAAGATGTTTACACATGCAAACAATTTAGAAAATAACGATCAAGCAAAATTAGCGGACACAAAAATCACTAGGAAAACGTTTGCTAATGTGTCTGAATATGTCATTTGAAGAACCCTTAAGCCCTTGTGCAACTACATATTTATTTCTTACATAATTGGTACGTCAGATAAATGGCACAAAATATTCCCAAATAAGGTAATTTCTGCCATCTACATAAAGCTACAAAAGGCACATGCATAGGTGGCGAGTTGTGAAGATTTTATCACAACGGGGCTCATATATCAATAAATAACTAACGAGTGAAGGACAAGATTAGAATTGGATCGCACTAAGGAGAAGACAATTGACCATACCTTAATAACCTCCGCTTCTGTGAGGGGGGAAGCACCTCCAATTACATCAAAGTCACCCTACAACCAAGGGGAGAAGCACCTCCAATTACGGATACAGGAACAGGAAAAAGAGTTCCATATAATAATGACATATACAATCATCTTGCGCAAATATACAAAAACGTTACCTGAAGATAAGGACTCGGGGGTGAATGGCCAATTGCTCTTCTGTAAACAGACGATATCTCATATCGTTTAAAAGACACTTTCTACATAATAATGACAAATTTAATCACTACCGATATCGAAAATGGTTAGTGGAAATGGCAGTTGATTGGAAGAGAACGAAGTCAGTTCACAAAAGGTAATACATTATCTTTCTATTTTTTATTTTCTAAACCTCAATACAATGGTTATCAAGAGCACTATACAATAAGTATCAACCTTCCAAGTGATCATTCAACATATTCCACTTGGTATGGCGGCCTTGCCAATCAAATGAAATATGGAGAACACTAGTGCATTCTTGTAAACCAATAATTAAATCGGAGTAAACTTTCATATCATTAACCTGTTTTGAAGCAGCCCATTTGACAAACGGCAACCGGAGTTCATGTGAAAGTTCGACCATGTCACCCCCTTGAGACAGAAGCCTAACTGTATTCCTGTATAAAAAGAAATTCACCATCGTAAATAATAGGATGTTGAGTCCAGTGATTTTAGTAGACGAGTGATTAGAAAAACAACCTCCCGAAATCTGTAAAGTCATCCATCAAATGCAATGGGATTATCTCCAAATGCTTTGCACAATGTCGCCTAAAGACTTCTCTACATGCATCTATTACATTATCTCGGAGTTCGGTTTCCACATCTGAATACTGGACAGCCGAAGTGATACCTCCAGCAAGTTTCAATCTTTCAGAATGGTGATCGTTTCTGGATGCTAACATCTCCTGATCAAAGATTGCATTCACGACTTTATCATAAACACTTGTGTCCTCAGAAGTTTGCATTGTTTGCAAAAAATCTGCAAAAACAACATATATATGCGTGAGAATGCGTTTTAGAAAGCCACGTAGGAAAGCTTTGCACTTATAAGGGTGACACTTAGGGATTTTTTGCATTCCATTGATTTATAACTAATATGCAATGCTTACTATCTAACAGCTCATACTCCATGCGCGGAGGAAATGCATGCTGCAGTAGTTCAGTCGCAGATGGACGGTCCGATGGGCTAGGAGACATTAGCCGTCGCAACAGTAATGCCTGCTCAGGAAACTCGGCAATCCATGTTGGTGGAAGTTCTCCTTTCTGCTTCAGGTCAGAAAGAACAACGTGCCTCTCCATAGCAGTCCCAAATGGATGCCATAATTCAAAGAATACAACTCCCATACTGTACATATCTGCCTGAACCCATGTTATACAACATAAATCATTTACATATAAGATAGTTTACAAGAAAAACAGCTTTTAGACAAGCCACAGTAACAACCTAACAAAATCAGATGATGTTCGGTACCTTTTCATCAATCTTTGGCCATCCTTGCTCAATTTCAGGTGCAGTATAGAAATAAGTACCGATTTGACCAGTACCATCAATAGATACACCTGGTGGTGCATCTGACGGAAAAGCTGTATCTTGATCCAGCTGCTCAAGCTTTAAGAACTTGGCTGCGAGACATAGACATGAATACATGATCACAATTATTTGCAGGCCGGTCTCTTTTTTAGTTGAAAACCACATAAATACATCCAATGAATGATAAAAGTGTCAAAAGTTTGCTAAACATCAGATCAGCGGCATCGGGATATAGTGAATAGGAGCACAGCTCAATAATAGTAGTATAGCATCCATTATCATCAACAGGTTTTGATCAGAAAAGCTAAGTAATGGCAGCTGCCTAAGCCAAAAGAATAGTCCTCTCACTGAGTAAATCATCCAAAAGTTAGTAACTCACATAGGACAATCAATTACTGTTGAAAGCTAGGAGGCATACCTAAGCCAAAATCACCAATCTTAATGTCATTGCGGGCATCAAAGAAAATGTTATTTGGAGTCAAATCACGATGGATAATTCCCTGCCCATGTATGTGGGCCAAACCTTCAGTGATCTGCCGAAACAAATGCCAAGCTAAGTCCTTGTCGAAATGACGGTATGATTCAAACAGCTGGCGGAGAGTTCTGCACGTAATTGCAAAGTTCAGGAGTTTAATTTCACATGATGACAAGGGGGCGTATCACATTTTACCCAAATTTTCTGTCCTCT
This sequence comes from Dianthus caryophyllus, assembly GCA_023091065.1. Lineage (NCBI taxonomy): Eukaryota > Viridiplantae > Streptophyta > Magnoliopsida > Caryophyllales > Caryophyllaceae > Dianthus > Dianthus caryophyllus. Next base: position 9,524,435 of record CM041517.1, read on the forward strand.
CTTATGCTACATATATTATATATAGCCACATTTAACCTGACTAATTCAAAACAAAGACCAACTAAAATGCGATTAACAGAGAGCTCCGATCACAAAAGAGAAGGTATCGCCTTGCATGTTATCCTTTGCAGATAACCACATCCACTCACTACAAAATCCTCCAAATGTCGTATATATGTGGTTGAAGTGGAACATGTATAGAGTTTTCAAAGAAAAGCAGACTTTTCTCACTGAGTGATAGTCGTGGAGACATTTTGAGCACGTAAATGGGTATACTATGAGTAAAAGCACTGACAAAGTTGATTTAATAGAACAAAAGACACCTCCACCGTCCCTTGTCAAGGGGAAGCATGGGAAGGGAACGATTTCCGTCCCAAACAAAAAATGGGCCACTCAACGAAACATAGAAGTATTGTATAGAACAGCTATAAAGAAAACTAGGGTAGAGTGCACCTTGGGCAGTATTCCATTTGAATATAAAGATAAGGTGATTCAAGGTTGTTTTCCTGCCCAATCATGTCTGAGGAGCTGCCACCCTTATAAGTGAAGCTTGGGGTTACACCAGTCTGTGAACCCCAAGTGCTGTCTCCCAAATGTCCTGCAACTCCGGTTTCAATCCATGCCTAGAATTTTAAGAGTAGAAAATGCGTTCAATCAACAGGCCAATATTTAGGCACAATGAGCCAAACCCAATTTCAATGCTACAGCTGAAGTATAACAAGTTGAAAACCTTGGGATGAAAAAACCTTTTAAAAAGAGCCTAATGACAAAAATCAACGATTAATTTTCCGAAATAATATCATATAAAAGGAGGCCGGGTCCTAACTCTGTGCTCTCTTTCTATGACCATTGAGGCAACTAAAATAAGTAAGCACAGCCGTGCATATATCCCAAATACAATCACAGGCAGGTGAGCACGGGTCGGGATGAACACAGCCATCCCCGCTACAACTGCATACATTAAAAATAAAAAGGGGGCTGCAGTTGAAATAGAACTTTGCAGAAAGAGGAGCACAAGTACGAGAACTAGACAAAAATGGTACTCCGTAGTAAACTGCCAAAACTTTGCAGAAAGAGGAGCACAAGTACGAGAACTAGACAAAAATGGTACTCCGTAGTAAATTGAATATAGAATCAAAATAAGTGTGATAAAAACTGACCGTCATAAAACAGCAATGGTGCATATAAAAATATGCTTGGTAAGAATACAGATTAATCATGATGAGTGATGTCCAATATATTAGTAATCAATGAATAAACAATGATGAGATAACTTCGAGTACAAATTTCCACAGGACATAGATATATCGTGCAGATGATATTAGATAGTAAGTACCTGATAGTAGCGGACAACATGTTGGTGCTGCAAACGAGCAAGTGTAGCCACTTCCCTATAAATCAAACCAATTACACCAGGTAAATGAAATGGAAATAGTTGTCGCTTGATAACACCAAAAAAAACATATAGATTCTTCTTCTTAAGGACAATAGATGAAAAAGCAGCTGGCCACCAGTGAAATTTATAATGAAACAAAGTCAAAGTTCGGGTAAAAATCATACCTCAATATTCGGTCATTAACAGGAGGACTTTTATCCTTGAGAAGAATCATTTTAACAGCATACTGCCTTCCATCTAGCTTATTTTTGCAGAGGTTAACATGTCCAAAACCGCCATGACCTGTCACATTTACAGACATGTAAGCAGTCTATGCTAATACAACAACGGTATCGTTTTATCTTGAATGGCCATGTTTATCACGTCTTTCTAAGGAAACCAACTAAAATGTTAGGGTACCTACTGAGCTAGACCATAACCTAGTCCCTTCAAATCCTCCTATCCAAACCAATCAAACAAAGAAAAAAAAAAAAAAAAAAAAAAAAAAAAACAAATCTGAAAGAAGCGAATAGAAATGGCACCAAAAATACTGGTAGTTTGTTACACCCTCCTATTGTAAGAGATTGGCTAATTTTCCAATATTCTTTCCCACAAACGAAGACAATGAGGATTTTCCTAAAAAAAAGGGAGCGTATAAAGTAACACTATGTAGCGTTGTAGATTAGTAGTGGTGATAACATTGGATATGCAATTCCTACAAATTAAATTTTTATCAAGGAATGACTGTCTAAGCCATAACAATATTTCAAAGAAGTAGCTACACTAGAATAAATGAGAACAGCGAACAATGACACTACTTTCATTATTTCCACCTGTTAGACACTACTCAATTTCTCTTCCCAGAGATGTGGTCAATTACATCGAACATTTTACTTACCGAGGGACCGCAGTTCCTCAAAGTCACTAAGATATCGAGAATTTAACAGAGATGAACCCTGCTCTCCAAAATCAGACACTGGCTCCCAGAACTCAGATATTTCAGATGTGATCTGCAATAATAACAAGACAAAACGAAAAGTGGTTCAAAGGATAAACCTAACAACTATATTGTTGAGACACTAAACAAGACTATATAGAAAGAAAGCATCAAACCATATGACGTGGGAAAACATGATCAAAGGTCTTGCTATACAGAGTAGATGGGTCAGTAGCAATATCACGTGCCCATTCTGAAAAAATCTACACAAAATGATGCACGATAGCAATGTTAAATCTTAAGAAACTGAAACACATTTTAGTTTGTAATAAAATGAAGATGATAGTGGCTTACTCCTAGATTGTGCAATTCAGATGCTATCTTTGGCAAAGCATCAATAAGGGGGCCTTTAGAGGCACAAGCCAGACGGAGAAGATGAGCCTGTCATAATAAGGAGAAAAATAAGCAACAAAATATAGACATCATGTCATCAACATAAAACAACCCAAAGTTGAGAAGTGAGCAATACCATGACCATATCCACTTTGAAATTTTGAGATGTCTGGCCGTCAACTAATGATGCAAAAGATGACTTTGACGATACAGTTTCTTGATCATCAATGTCATCAAAAAAGGAGAAGGATCCTTCACGCTCATCCTGCAAAAAGCATCAGTTTTTAAAAAAGAACATCATAAAGAATCTTACTTTAATTGTGCTACCGTTAAAAATAGCAAGAATTGACTGAAATGAGCCATAAGTCCACAACCATGTCTTCAGAAGATTAAGCAATGGTAAAGACAAAGACAGCTCAAATCAGCGTAAACTCCGACTTTTGAGACCATTGAGTTCCCCTTGTGATGTCACACACTCATTGTCGAGAAACTATAGATTCTATATTTACCCTCAATCACAAAGTCAGTATTACCCTTGAGGCCTTAATCATAAAGTAAAAGAAACATGCTTCACAGGATGGGATCAAATAATCCCACAACGCAAGCATCATAAAGATTCAATATTAGAATCAGTTTTTCTGAGCCTTTAAGGCTCTCTCACACAGGTCAGTCCAAGGTAGGTTTTCCTTTTCTTTTCCAAATCTTTTGTGACACAAAATTATCATATACTCCGTATATGATTAGTGGTGATTGGTGAAGATGTACTCATTTTCAAATTCCTACACAGCAGAGATTAAACCAGAGGGAGATAGCAAGTTGTAGAACAATGGTGACTGGTGACAGGAATGGCTGTTCTTGTCCATCTATCTGCATTCCATATTACTATACAGATTCATCAGGTATTGGCTAAATACATAGCCTGGGTAATATAACTTATAAGCAACGTAGCCTGAGTTACGTAACTATTCAGCTGTGGATTCTCCAACGTTTTCTCACAAGTACACATACTTAACTGCTGATAAGAAATCTAAAAGGCAGAAAGTCGGATTCTCGTCTCACCACAACAAGACGGTAATCTCCAGACCATTTCGTTACTTTACGTCATAAGGAAACCAGTGTAGATTGTGAATTGATTGATACAAGTACACATACCTTATCGTCATGATCTGACTCAGAATCAGACCTGGCCAAATCTTCAGAAAGAGATCTATTTGAATCAGTTGTTGACAAAATTTTATTTTCATCCTCACTTCCTTCCTCAACAGTGGCCAATTTGGCAAGTCGGCTATCCTCTTTCATATCCTTCATTTTGAAGTTCTTTTCAACACCTTCGTACACCTGCTTCGATTGAGATAACCCAGAAGAAGGCATTGAAGAGCTCATTTCATCACCCGCACCCGTTCCAAAACTCCAATTCCATGACTCTTCATAACTGCTGAAAAGATCCATGAACCCATACACAAATGTATCCCTGGACGAATTAATATCTACCGGTGATTCTGCAACATTTGTAGAGGGTATGCAGCTGGCATTTTCGCCAACGGAAGGCACGACCTTCTCCATAAAGAAAATACAAACTGTCATCAAATATAAACAAGATGATAAACAGCATATTTGATCAATGCATTATTCTAAGAATAGTCAAACATAATGTCTACCCGATCATGAAACTGGCCCACAGGGACAATTTCGGAGAGAAACTCCTGAGCAGCTTCCACCAAATTGAAGACCATCACACGTCCTTCTCGAGCATTAGAGTTCGCCTGGGCAGTTGCATATAAAAAATTAAAGAAATCGACGCAGTGTAGTGGTCAGTTCTGCTACGAGCACAGCGGGTACAATGAAAAACAAAAAGAAAAAGCAGTCATTTCAATTCTAGAATTGCGATGCATTATCAAGTATCTTGGGTTTATTTTGGAAAAAAGAGGAAACATAAAACTTGTTTGAGACAGCTTTTTGAATGTTTATATCACACTTTTTTACGCTTTTATGAATTAATATTTTTAAATATCACCACTGCCAGCAGTCCAAGGTTCTCATAATTTCAAAGCACCAGAAAGTTGCTCACAATATGTCTGACTAAAAGTTGATCAAATACCTGCTCGTAAAGTAGAGATAAAAGCCGGTCACCATCAACCTCGGATAAACCTTTCTCTGAAGTCAATTGCAGCTTTGGGCACTTGTAAGGATAACCTGGCAAGCACCTAAAGGTAATTTTAAGAGGCGGGAACCAATAAAAGAGAAAATAAAATGAACAACTCCTCTATTTACAGAAGTTGACATCGGTGGCTAGAACAACAACAATTAGAAACACTAACCGTACAAGTAAGTAGGCTGAAACATCCAGATTCTCGTATCCTGTATCCTTTGAATAAGGCCTAAATTTATAAATAATACATTAAAGGTCCATAAAATGCAGGGCAACATTGAGAGAAGGGCTGCTTACACAAGGAGAAGAACACAAACCTGATCTTAACGGTGACTTGTGGATGAGAACCTGAAGTTATTTTGCAGTCATCTTGAAATATTGCAGATCTGAAGCGAGGGAAGAAAGAAGAATCAAACAGACAGTTAGCAATTTAAGTTATCTACCAAAGCTACAAGAATTTGAGAATGGAATGAAGGCACAACACACGCACACCCACAAGGGGCCACACGACCACCACCACCAACAACAACAAATATAAAAAAGCCCGACATGATATTTAGAGTTGTTGAGGAATAAAACTACGATACGAAAAAGATGGACAATTAACTAATAAGCAATTACTTTATGACAGAAAATACGACATCCTCTGCTAAAAAAGTAGTAAGTGTGCCAGTTAATGGTGAAATGACCTTTGGTTAGCATCCATATTGGCCTGACAGCATGCTAATAAAGTAGTATCACTAAACGGCAACAAATATGAGTATCATGGAGTCGTGGACGTAGCATAAGGGATTGCAGCAAGTGCATTGACAGTTCAAAAATGTTTGTCGGACGGTTAGATTGTACTTTATATTCATGTTGAATTTGTGTAGGGTTTATATTTTATAGCCCATCCTCTCTCTTCTGATTTTTCCCTTAATTAGAAACATCATCGCCTCACGGGCAAACATACATGTTTCTCAAAAACTAACGAGTAGTATAGATTAAGTCACAGAAACAGCAGTGAGGCAACAGAGATATTTACAATTAAACCTTTTGTTCTTACACCGCTAGTCCGCTACCATGCACACGCCTCTAAAGTACTACGACAACTTTTCCCTAAGATTCACGCTTTAATCAATCAAACATCACATCTACCAATCGCACCTTCTCATTCTTTGAAGTTGCTGCACGTTCTGTCTCGTTCACTAAATATGTAACATTTCCCACATATATCCCTCACAACGGCCAAGCCATCCCAACCCTTTTACTCGCTACTCACACTCATGCAACACAAATGTAATTCAATGAATGCAAGGGCGTAAGTCAAAAAATTTAATGCAACCAATAAAACAACAACAATATCAATTATATGCCAAGTAACTCTCATCAAAGGGCCTCTTAATTTTCAAATTGTAAGACCGGCAACAAATGAAGGCATATCAAATAGGTCGTTAAATTGAAAAAGAAAACAGTCTTACACAATGAAGACCGACTTTTTTTATAGACTTTGTGATCAACAACAACAACAACATCATCATCATCAAGAACAACAACAACAACATCATCATCAACAACAACATCATCATCAACAACAACAACAACAACAGGGTAGAATGCTGACACTCATACACTCTCAAATTGTAAGTTCGGCGATAAATGAAAACATCTTAGACAATTAACACCATCTTTTTTTTGTAATTACAAGCTACAATCATATGAAAACATATCAAAGGAAAAAAGGGGAAAAAAAAGGGTGAAAATGCAGAAATATCATACAAAGCAGTAAGTTCCTCAGAAATGAGTTCACTATAATCAGCAGAAAGCAACCCATGATGATGATGATCTTTAGAAACAGCTCTTCCTTTGTTCCTACGTTTCTTCTTCTTTGAATTTTGCCCCATTTTTTACTTTTTTTAATTATTTCCCTAATTTTCTTCTCATTGCAATCTTTTTTAAACCCAGATGATTAAATCAACGAAATTTTGAATTTTGAGCAAAACCCAGAATTTAAAATTAAAATCTGCAGAGAATTAGATGATGTTTTGACAGTTTTGACTGATTTAATAGAGGAAAATGTGGGTGAATTAGGGATTTTGTTGACGAAAATTGATTAAATATTGAGAAATTATAAAGATGGTTTTTGTACTGTTATGGTGTGCGCCAAAAATCATCAACATGGAGAATACTGCCAATAAATTAGCCCTTGTTCATTGTCTAATTTTTGTGATTAACCTACTTAATTATGTAATTAATTAAAATGTTTAAGCAGTTATACTACTATAAAGTAATCAAAACAGTGTTAATATATTTTTACAAATTAGAGATAAGCATCAAAGCCCTTATAGCTCAGTGGTAGAGCGTCAGTCTTGTAAACTGAAGGTCCGTAGTTCGATCCTGCGTGAGGGCATTTTTTCTCTGTTTTTTTGCCCCTTTTAACAATTTACCGTACATTTCTTCATTGATCTCTGCACATCAGTGTGTTTTTTTTTTTTACCGTACATATTTCTAAGCCTTAAATTGCATCATCTGCATTCACCTCCGACGATTTTACGATAAATTCGCTACCATTGCTCGCGCCTAATTACTCGACTTTCGTTTATTGCTTGGTAAATGTCTTAATAATCATAAGACGGGTTATGTGTCTTAAACTTAAAACGGGTCAAATACTCATCCACTTGCCCATATGAGACAAAACACATTACATTTTCCTACACTTTTTACTTTTGTCTATCCTAACTATTTGACGCGTCTTAACTTAAGACGGATATACCCGTTTTATACGAGAATTTGTGATCATCATTAGTCATTTCTGATCAAAAGTTAGACGAAAAAATTACAGTACATAAACTTCCCTCATCACTTTACATCAGTAAAAAAAATGTGTTTGAATCAGTGTTTGCTACACATAAACTGCCCCTAAAAATTATGCTCCAAAAACATTTTCTCCCGTGGAGACGCCAGTCCGATTTCCTCGTCCAAACTCACTAAACCCTCGGCAACTTTTGTGCCAGTTTCTAAATTCCTTGCATTCTCGACATCGTTATCAGACAAAGAAGATTTATGACGATGTGAGGAGGTTACACTAGGAAACGTTATCCATGACGGTGCTCTGTACTCGGACCTGTGTTGCTCCTCGACTGATGATCCTATGTCGGTCTCTGATGATTGTTGAGACGTCTTTTTGTGCATTCGACTGCTTCCGAGGACAACCTCAGTTGGCAAAATAGGCTGTTCGCTACACGGCGTACCCATCAGAAGCGCGAGCGCTCGTTCTAATGCGGTGGTTACTTGATCCATTGACGGACGATCTTTGCCTCTCATTCTGACACATTTACACGCCACATTTGCTATTCTTTTTAGGGCTTCGATGTCAGGGGGAAGGTTCAAAGACGGGTCTAGAATCGCGTGTACGTCGCCTGATTTGATTAACGGAACGGCCCACTCGACAATGTTCCCGTGTTCGAATTTCATGTCAATGGCCTTTCGCCCGCTGAGGATTTCTAAAACCAAGACGCCGAAGCTGTACACGTCAGACTTAGTCGTCAGGTAGTGAAGACGGTAATATTCCGGGTCAAGGTACCCGAGCGTGCCAGCTGGCAGCTCGGCCAACGGGGACCCGCTGTCGGTGGGGCCCAGGAGCGACAGCCCGAAATCAGCCACGCGCGCATTGTGCTCCTCGTCGATCAGTATGTTCGACGACTTTATGTCGCGGTGGATCACGGGAGGGCACGCGTAGCCGTGCAAGTACTCAATCCCTCGCGCCGCCTGCACAGTGATCGTCACCCTGCGAACCCAATCAAGCAATGCGGCGTCCTTCCTGTGGAGGTGCTGGTGGAGCGACCCGTTTGCCATGAACTCGTAAACCAGAAGTCGTTCCTCGGCCTCTTCACAGTACCCAAGAAGACTCAGCAGATGCGCGTGGTTTAGCCTCGAGAGCAAATCAAGCTCATTCTGGAATTCTTTCAAGTTTTTCTTTTGGTCGAAGGGCATTACTGCCCGTTTTACAGCCACGGTTGTTCCGTCCTTTAGAACCCCTTTGAACACACACGAGAAACTTCCTCGTCCTACGATTGACGACTCCTTAAACCCTCCCGTGGCTTGTTCGAGCTCTTTGAAAGTGAACACTTTCGCCCTCCTGATTTTTATCTCGTCCACCTCAGGTCGAAGTTTAAGACTTCTACTTGAACTGCTGTCGCTATTTCTCCTCGACGAGCATTTACAGTACCTCAGTCTATACCTCACGTATAAAACGGCTGTCAGTGACGCGACTATAACGATAAACACAGCAAAAATAACCTCAGCGACAATGACAGGGAGCTGAACCGACCAAAACCGTGAATGTTTTCTCTCCGAAGCACAGCTAGGACTCTTACAAGGCAAACACATGTAGCGATTAGGCGGTTTACAGGTCTCGCTACCTTGTTTAAACTCGTAAAAACCAGGAGGACAAGGCGTAGGCCTGCAAATGCCGGGAACAGCAGGCATCGGAAGATGAGAGGTCGGAAATTCATAACCCCAACACACAGACGACAACGACGTTCCTGCACGAATTCCGCAAGTGAAGTAATCTCCTGCAACAATGCTGTACACCGGAACATCTCTAGGAGGTCGAGTACTTCTCTCGACAATATAACCCCAACAAACAACCCCACGATCAACTCTTCTAATCCCACACGCGTGAAACTTACCCCCAACAACCGACACCAACGAAACTCTAGGAGTCAATACCACATCCCCTTTCCCCCAACAAAAAGGCCTCAAATCCACCCCTTCAACAATCCCACACACGTGAAAACTACCCGCTGAAATCATACGGAAACTCATCCTCGTTGGCAACGAACTAATCACACGACTACTCGTATCATCCCCCCAACAAACCGCAGTCCTATTTTCCACGAATAGTCCACAATTGAACCCGTCCCCACCGGAAATCCCTTTAATACGACCCTCGAATATGTGAGTAGAACTCATATTAAACCCCCAACAGTCAACCACAGAAAAACTTTCTCTTCTTAGATGTCTTCTCAACGCGCACAGGTGGTGATCACCAGCACTAATCTCGACGTAATTCCAACTCGTTTCCATCGGTTGGGGTACACCCATCTGCACTAGATTACTACTCCCCCAACAATACGGTTTATACGTATCCATCAACAACCCGCATACAAACCCGTCACCACCCGTTAATCCTAAAAAACTAAGATGTTTCGGTGTCGAGTACACGATCACAGGATTTGACCCGTAACAGTTTGCAGTATTCGACCCGTCTGATTTCAACCCACAAAATGCCTCCCCGTTTCCACCATACGAGACCGCCACATTCGACATCGACCCTAAACCGGAAACCGACCCGAAAAACTCCAAACTTACAGCAATCATCACAGTAATAAACAGTACATATCTCGCATTTTGATCGTAAATCTTCAATGTACTATTACTACATGGTAAAAAATGTTTTACCACAATGTTGTTCAATTCCATTGCACTGAAATTAACCGCGGTAAAAAGTAAAAACAGTCCAAACTTTTTTGCATTACAGTTACAATTTCATAAGGTAATCTCAGCAAAAACCCAGATTCAAAGAACTAAACTTTTTCACCCAAAATTTCACCATGACACAAAATATTCACCTGTATTATTACCCATCTACAAAGTGCAGTAAAAAATGTAAAAAGAAGTGATTTTATTCACCTTTTTTATGGATCAAATAGTAAATGAATAACAGAATGACCAAATATTCAATACATACACAGATTACTCTGAAAAACAGGATTCATACACAAAAAAGTTACCAGATTTCTGTACTACAATGCTGCTGATGTAACAGTAAAAAAAAACCAAAAACATGACAGTTAAAAAAAAAAAGGTGAAATATTTAATGAGAGAGAAGCAAAAGAAGAGCAATAATAAATGAGACAGCACTGTAGCTTCTTAAAACACGCATAGAGGTGTTGGTTACTGCATTTAATTATTATTCTACTGATTTTAATGCAAACCACGAAACTCTTTTTAAAAATGTTACTCCCTACTTTTTACAAGGTAAATTTAAAATGAAAACGTTTTACGCGTAAATTTATTTTTACATGTAAGATGTTCTTATTACTCGGTATTATTTTTGAATAAGTGAATTGAAATTTTCTTTTGATTTTCAATGTAAAGGCTTTTGCATATATTTTAATTTTGATTTTTAAATTATCGAGACGTATTGTTAGAAAATTGTTTAATTTACATTACTATGTTCTATAATCTATTATATGTACTCGTGTAAATATTTGGCGAGTCTGAGACGGTTTTGTATTAGTTACGACTTATGAGTAACATGTTAGAGTATTTTATAATTTCGAGTATTAATGTACGGAGTACTGTGAAAATGGTTGTACATAGTACAATGGGTCACATGATGAAAATTAATTAATCTCATTGATAAACCGTAAACAAACAATAGAAATAATATTTTAACTTTTTTGAAAAGTAAATACTCCGTATAATACTTCCTCCATTCCATTTGATTCTATATATATTCCTTTTTCGGAAATTCCAATCAATTCTATACATTTTTATTTTGGTCCGTACTTTATTAAACTAAAAAACCAATATACCCTTCATTAATACCCCACCCAACCCACTTGCAATGTTTTTTTTAAAGAATAAAGAGGGTAGCTTTTGGTAATTTATCATTTCACCCCACTTGATTTTCTTCTACCTTAATTATCGTGTTTTGGTCAAATGTATAGAACCAAACGGAATGAAGGAAGTATAATACCTCCGTAATATTTTTTTTACTTGATAATGATTACACTAAAACGGAAAATGATCATCATAAATTTATAACTATTGCGTCAAATAATTTGAGTATTTGACAAAAGCTTTCACGTTAAATGTGTGTTATTTTTAGGGAAGTTATAATGCCACTATGCAAATGGCTATGCCACGGAAGGAATAGGAAAGGTAACAAAAAGGTGGGTGGACCCCACAAACAAACACAAGAGAAAACCAGGAGTATAGCACGTGGATTAGCTATTTTTCCCGTGGCAAAATGAGCCCCCTATTTTTAGTTTGGTCAAATAGTTAGAAAATCAATGAAGGATTGAAAGATGCGATGAACAATTGATAACCCCAAACACCGGCAATTTAGATCCTCTATTTTTTTTTTATTTTTTTTCTCATCCATTTTGAATCAACGGTCTAGATCTTAGATATGCGCAATCTAAGGGCGCTACGATTTTCATGAGTTGGTAGATAGATAATACTCCATCTGTTTCACAATGTTAGTCCCATTTTAGTTTTAGAAAGTTAAAATTTCAAAACTTTGACCTTAAATAAAAATATATGAATAATCGTTATACGATAATAAGATATTTACATTTTTTGTCAAAATATCTTTCACAAAATTAAATTTTCAACCAAAAAAAGTTGTATATAAGCTATGAAAAACACGGTCAAAGAGGAGCGTTGGAAACCGCATAAAGTCAAAGCGGGACTAACAATGTGGAACGGAGGGAGTAATATAATAGAAGTATGAGTATATAAGAGAAAATGAATAGGAAATGGAGAGGATCCTCACCCAAACACCGGTGCTCATTCTACGGGAAAATACTCGTAATTCAAATTCAACTTTTTAGAGTTTCTACATTAAATTTAATATGGAGTATATTTTCTCTCTTCAACTCTATTCAATGTTAAGATGTAGATGTAAATGTAAATGGAGTATATAAAGTTTTACGTAATCAAAAATTATAAAAATTTGATATTTTTTGTTTGTACTTATTATAACGTATCAAACAAAATCTCACATAGTTAAATTTTATTCGATACATATTAAAAGAAAAATCACTTGAATGAATAATACGGAGTACTCAGTTTTTTTTTTCTCTTTGATGCAATTGGAATTGAAGGGATGGAGTATCTTACAGTTTGTAAATGGACTAGGCTACGGCAAATTGTGTGACCGATTTAAGTTCATCCACGTTATACGTCGTCTATGTTACTTTTAGTGATTTTTTTTTTTTTCCGAAGCTTGTGTGTTGATCCCAAAATTGGTAATGTTACGAGGCATTCAGATCAAGCAAACATCGATTCAGTAGATTTGAGATGGTGTCGACATGATCTCACGATCAAATCCCATCGAGAAGCCTATTGTAGTCCATTTGTAACCTCTTTGCTCCCTCATCGATTTATATGCATCAATGCAAATTATACATGATATAAACAAAACGACCAATTTACACACAAAATAAAAAGTTAAACAAATAACTGAAACAGATAAACAATAGATACGACAACCTAACAAACAAAACCCCCAAAAAAGAGACCAAATCATGTGAAGATCAATGGCCTCCTCTAGACATATATAAGGGCAAAAAAAACAATAACAAAAAAGGCAATGATAAGAAATCACATAAAACTTACAATTACAAAACCTACAATTTAGAATGTATGGTGTATAGTAGCATTGTTTTTCTTTGTATTGTGTGTTCTTCAACATTAAAAAGCAACCTGCAAAAACACCCACATTACAACTCAAATAGTAATACTAACAAAAGAGGTATCTAGGCATTTTATGCTCGAGATTTGATGTCGGAAAGGCTCGACTTCTTTCGACGTAAGTCGCATAGGCGCGTGTGTTTGTGCGTGCACCAGAGAGACATGGGAACAACGTTTTATTGCCTAATCATGCGGGTTTTTCATAAAATAGATAAGTGGAATGCATGGCCACGCACTTCTGCGTACTTCTAAACGAGGTTGAGCAACTTATTTCATCTGTAAAAACTATACTTTGTGGATACGCGTTCAAATTTCTCGAGGTCTAAAAACCAAGACCTAGGGAAAGCAGTGTTGGTCAGTTATCGAGGTTTGATCTCGGGCTATATATCCACACAGTGAGGTCACAGTGACCTTCAGAGAACTTGATTAGTCAGTCACTTATCAGGCGTTGCAACTTATATAAACAAACTGAACTGTTGAAGCCTGAAGGCTCGAAACACACAACATCAACTTCATCAAAGCACCTGTCCCGTCCCAGACGATGATTTAAACATCTAAGAAATGTAAAAGAATAAAAATAAAATGAACAACTTTAATTTCTGCCTTTTTTTAACCTGTTGCAGACAAGCAATCACGACAAATAAGAGAATTCGGACTAACCGTTAAGTACATTTTAGCTTCACTGAGTACCATGAGCACCTCCACTTTAGTCATGTACATTTCACTGCACATCAAAAAACAAATGCCTTGTTACTATCAGTAGTGCTCATGCTCATGAGCACAGACAGATACAAGACTGAGACTGTAGACTAAAGTCGAAATGTCACATGGAATCTTATAAACGGAAATATACATGACTACGGGGAGCTTTGTTACTATCAGTAGGGCTCATGCTCATGAGTTCATGACCACAGACATATACCAGACTGTAGACTAAAGTCGAAAAGTCGCATGGAATCTTATAAACGGAAATATACACGACTACGGGATGCTTTGTTACCATCAGCAGAGCTCATGCTTATTAGCACAGACAAATACAAGACTATAGACTGAAGTCGAAATGTCACATGGAATCTTATAAATGGACATATACACGACTTTGGTAGCTTTCAATTTTCATACCCTTTTTTCCCGTTTATAGGAGATCAGACTATGTTGACTTTGACCATTTTTTTTTTGCTTTCACAACATATAATAGCTGCAACTATTTATTAAGATGATGCTCCTGAGAGTTTAATATGAATTTAGTCATTTTGATAAACCAAATTGATAAACTCCACATTGTAATCCGTATATGTAGGTATATTTGGAGAAGTTGACATGGGTTGAGCACCAAAGTCATGGGACGATACAAACGAACTGAAGGGCTGCGTAACAATTATTCACAAAACTTGGTCTCGAGTTTCATTACTTTGTACTCCGTTATTGATACTTCCTTCACTGAACCCCAAGTTATCCCCATCTATCTTTGACGATCAACGTGGTATTGTGAGAATTTTATTGACTAAAGCCAAAATGGTTTGACTACCGAAATCAAATGGAGACAGCATAAACGGGAAGGAGGGAGCATGAGGCTATAGACATACAATTCGGGATCATAACTTCTTAAAATATGTTTACGTAGAGTATTCAAATTTGCGTAAGAAAACTAAAGTCTTTATCAACTATAGCACTAACACCGACAACTGAAGAACAAATTTTATGGCATTTTTACACTTCCATTCATTGAAAATTGAATGAACCATTACTTAGAGAGATGCCTTTGAGATTCAGAATATATTAGAAAAAAAAGGCTCAAACAATATTCAGTGAGGCGAGGGGGAATTCGATACACATTTACGAATGACGGCTAAATGGTTCATCGTATTCCTTATTCGTTTTGTAACAAACTTTACATGCTTCCTATAACTTGCCCAATTCAGCTCTAATTTTTAATAAACGCAGATATCAGAACATAGCTATTGGAAAAAGTGTCGCACTTGCTTGCGAGAGAATTTCTACTTAACGCGCAGCACAAATGCAATAGATGATGACAAGCATATCTGAGGCTTTTAGGTGAATACAATCAATCAATAGAAGGCCACACAGTTAGGAATGAAAAACTAGAAAACATAGAGAAAAGGTAAACCTTAGTAAAAGGCCTCGTTGATCTTCTACGACTTGCACGAGCATCACCAGAAAATGGCTTTGAGGTTCTGAGGATCTTACCGACAGGGCTCGAGGACTGACATCGATCATCACTGCTAGTAAAATGACTCTTCATCTTAAATTCATTATGATCAGAATTGGCAGCCTTCGGTCGGGACTCCTCCATTTGTCTAAACGCCTTGAAACTGAAACAGAAAACACAGCATTTTGTTATTTGACGGAATTTAATGTACCCAACACAGCAACATATATTATATAGTTGTGAGCTTACGCTGATCTTTTGTTTCCATCACCGTCATTGCTGAAACCCTGCATAGAAGTCATGTGTCATACTAAAGCCAGACGGGTATTATGATTTATGATGGAGACAAAAGTAATTAGGATGTACCAAATTACTTCTCACTTGACTTCGGCAAACGTCATCATCAAGGTTATTTGAGTAATAAAAAACGGGATGATCCGATCTATTTTTCTTTGGAACAGCCAAGTCTAGGGGCCCACCAAAGTTAAACGAGCTGAGAGATGTATCTTTAGTCGGCAGCTCAACCGCCACCTGACGAGGAAGCTCATTCGCGCTTATGTATCCACCATTTCCCATTTTGATACTAGTATCAAGATTTACATTAGTTAGAGGCGAATTCTGGTACGCGACAAAAGACATGTTTTTTTCACAGCTTTGGAAAAATTGTGCTTGAGCCTCATGAACTTGCCTACCGTACTTGCTCAATACGGAAATTCTACCATGCTCAGCTCCCACTTGGTGTCTAGCATCAGAAAGACTGCCCATGAAATAAGACGGGGGTGCATATTGGCTTCGATCAAAAGCTTGAACAGGCCACACCTGAGGAACATCGTCACGAAAACTACCAGAGTCGAATGATCCAAACTGCACTATACGGCTGTTTTGTGATTGATCAGCTGATACCAGACACGTAGCAACCCTTGAAGAAGAAGACGGGATATCGCGAGACTGAAATAAACTAATACCTTGAGATGCATTCATACCCACAAAAGGAGTTCCGGATAATATGGTATTTTTAAATACCGGATCTTGTGAGGTACAATTTTGCTGCCAGCAAGGCTCTCTATACATATCATCACCCGTCTTTGAACATGTAGGATCACATGGAACAGGTTGCACGTCGTTTCCCAAAAAATGATTCGTTCTCATCTGGGTTACTAAACTTAAATTTGAATTAGTACCCATCTGATTTTGGTGCTGTGAATCAGATTTAGGTAGAGACGATAACGTTGCTTGTTCTTTACCTAAATTCTCCAGATTATGGACAGTATTTCTGAAGAATTCTGGTCTTTGTGATTGAGATACTCCACCAATTTCATCAGCCTGAAGTGCAACAGCTGTCTCCACTATGGTTGGGCAAGACTCATCTTCTTCAAGTTGATGATTACCCGGTAATTTGTCGTCACAACTGCTTGGCTTGTAGTCCTGACTATCGTGACAGATATGCAATTCGGCTTTCGTACTCTCAACCCAGTCTGATGGGTTTGAGTTTAGATCGACACATAATTCAATGCCGTCTTCGCAACTAACGTCAAATGTAAAAGAAGGGAGAGAGGCATCGGCAGTAGAACTTAAGACGGATGAGAAGACATTCTCAGCGTCACCTGCACCACTATTGCTGTCTCTATGAAGCTTGGTAATAAGGCCCATATCCTCGGATGCCTGCATGACAACAATCACAGCACACAAGTATAGTATCATACATTAAAAGACCGGTATAAATGAAGGCATATCAAACTTTCGGATGACACAGGTCAGTTTATGAACGAGGACTACAATAAAGCCAATTACCAATTATGTTACTCACACTCGGCTATAGATATCCAACGCGGATATGTATCCAAGAGTAGGACTCAGTTTTTTTTTTTTTTTTTTTTTAAAAACAATTATGTTTTTGTCTTTAAATGGTGTGTCTAAGTGTCATACGTAATACCTATGTCTACTGTTAGCGTCAAACACTGGTTTGACAAGGTAATATAACAAGTTGGAGTAACATAAACCATCATAAGTCAATATATATTATAAGAATGACTTCAACAGTTCAACCTCGAAAAGCATTAAAGGTCAGAATTCTTCTCTTCTTCAGTGCCTAACGTCTACATAAATGATAAAATCGAAACTCAAACTATCAAAACAATGCAGAAATTTGTCGCTGTAACACTTCATTTCCCGCTGAATTTATTACATACGACACTAGACACTTTATTTTCGGCTACAAACATTAATTTGTTTTCAAAAACATACCGGATCCGACTCTTGGACATTTGTGTCTAATGCTTGCAGACGAATCTAACTAAAGGAAAATCGGATTAAACATCATGATTATTGATTACAGTTCACGGAAAGGCCATAGATCTCACGTTCTTTATAAGATAAATCACAGATCTAATGCTGACCTTATCAGAGACTGGACCCTTGCCGTATCGCAAATCTTTTTTCTCTGGATTCTTGTGCTTTCGAAATGTGCCAAAGCCATTTTGGGATGATGTCGCTCTCAAATCTGAAATACAGCGAATTGGTAATATCTATGAATCACAGGACAAAGAACACAAATACGCTCTTCATATAGTATTCTTTTTCCTGACTTAAAGGAGTGAAACTAACAACAAAAAGTCAAGCATTAACTTCCAACAATTTAGCGTAATGGCATCTTTAAAATAACGGTTTCTGTAAGATTACATCGAGTTTGTCATTAAGATATAACCAATGAAAAACTTCATTAGAAAAAGATCGGAATTTGATAAAAATTAAATGAGCGTTATCTGAGTACCTGCTGTTGAAACACCATCTGAATTCATCCTCGCCTCAGGCTGAAGTTCTGACCACAATGAAGGATAAGGGTCACTTCTAGACACGTCCCATATGGTTTTTGAGCATATGTTCTTTCTCTGATTTTAAAAAGAAGAAAAAACGTCAATCACAAAACCCCTGCAAGGAAATTAGTCAATAGTAGAACCTACAGAGGCATTCGAAAAAAGGTCTATCTTTAGTATAGTAATACCACCTTTGCTTCGCGGGATATGCTTACATTCAAGTATTCAACGACAAATAGTGGCGTGTAATTCATTACTTAATGAACTAATTAAAGGATTTCAATTTGAATCAGGGAAAAAAAATTATTTATCTGAAGTTTTTCTTTTCGTCTTTCATAGCATGACAGAAACCTCAGCACAGTACCTCGAGATAGAGGATCAAGGATGTTGCCATTTCAGAATTTGACTTGTTAGCGGGAAGCCCATACTTCTTGCACAAACCTTGAAGATCCTTCCGTGAAAAATTACGATACAAATCCTCCTCTTTCTTTTCTCCCATATGTTTCAACCAAAAGCATCAACATTTAAACCTGAGGAAGCCAGTTTATTGCTACGAGTCAGCCCTCAATCATTATTGCACCAGTATCCCGTTTTTCAGAAATATACACGCATTTCTAGGAAAGATTTTCCATGTACATTGCGAAGAAACCTGGCCTGTAATGTACGAGGCAAAACTCAAAAGACGATAAGTGCCAAAAGGCACAACCAAACATATGGAAATATAACTCGCATTAAATTCATCAAAATCTGTCAAATCAAGCACAAAATTTTATTTGCCACGCTTAAATAGTCCATGGACAAGTTTCCGGACATATCCCATATTACTCTTGACTTCCTCTTGACATCTCTCCATGCAAGCCTGTTCCGCTTTTTGGACTCGTGAATCGTGACAATCGGGTAATAGTAATACAGACTACAGAGTTCACAACATCTTCACATGATGTTGAAGAAATTAATATTACCTAAATACTTAAATAGGTAAAAATTGATCCTTTCATCAAATATCGGAAGCCGACATCAGTTTCCTAAAAATTTAAACACAATTCTGAACCTCCACAATTTCTAAACTCAACTAAGTAACCAATCGACTAAAGATCGTTTACGCTATTTACTTCATAGTTCATAATTTCATACTCTATGATCCCCAAAAAAACCTCCTAAAACAACAAGAGCTCAATCACATGGTATCCTTTGTTCATCACAATGACAAACTACACATACCAATCACATTTTCGCCTTAAACCGCTTTCACACTGAAATTACCCTTCAATCACATAAACCATGATTAGGGCATGACAAAGTTTGAAACTTTAGCCTAATTACCCGATCAATTTTCTAGCTTTAATTCCCCTCTTCATAATACAACATCACAATACATTCAAAACCCAGAAAACAAATAATAATATTCTCCTAAATAACTAAATCCCATCATTTATTAACCTTAATTTTAGGTAAATTAAACACATAACTTACTAATCAACTCAATAATCAAGCATACCCACATAATTTCCAAGCATAATCAACAAAAATATGAGTTAAAAAAACAATAAAAACATGAAAAAAGAAGAGATTAAATTAGGGTTTTAGGTGTACCTGATTGAAGGGTATTTGCTGGAAATTGCAAGAACAGTGAAAGAAAACTAAAAGTGGAGATGAGGAGAGAGAAAGAGAAAGAGAAAGAGAAAGAGAAAGTGAGTGTCAAAGTGAATTCAAAGGGAGAAAATTTTTGGTGAATTTCTACAACTTGTGTGTGTTGTATGTAAAAATTTTTAAAGAGGGAGGAAAATTAATAACAGTATAAAACTAACTCTACATTCTATTTTTGGAAATGTATTTTTTTTGTACACTATTCCTATGTTTTTAGACAAAAGTAAATATAAAATCGTCTCATTGTCCAAAACATTTTGAAATTACTAGTATCGATTTATCTTATGACGATGAAATTCTTCTGGATAAAGACGACATAATTTATGTTGAAGAAGAATAAAAGTCAAGATTATTTGCCTGTAACGGGGGCGTATGGCCGTATTTGTCTTTAATTTACATGCACAACGTGTTACTTACGCTGATAAGTGGAATCCTTTATGTTAGATCCGCTAATTAATACTCCATACCCCATATTGTAAAAGTTTTGTGTCGCCATAATATCATAATGAGTTAATAAAACATTTGTCGAAAAAAAAAATAAGAAAGTGTCCGCAAAATGTGGAGAACATTGGCCCTCATCGACGAGGCTAGTAATATTTGTTACGTTTACGTGATTGCGTAGCGTTGTTGTTTCTTGCTTGGAAAATTGTTGGCTAAAGAGAGTCAGTTGAGTTTACCATTACAACGACATTTGCTCAATGCTTGAATGATCCAAGGTGAATTTTGTGTCGATTGTTGATTTACAATTTACAGAAATGTAATTCGACATTTTGACTGCGATCCCTTTATCAAATAGTATACCTTCATCTTTTTTTTTTTTTTTTTTTTTTTTTTGCTGTGGCTTTGGCTAGTTGATAAGTTTATCAATGACATTACTTAACAAAATTCAGTGGTTCTAACTTTTATTAGCTAATGTATGTGTAAATGTATAATGAGTACAAGATTATTGTCACGCCTACGTGGACTAAATCGCATTAGTTACAAGTACATTCATTCGTGATATCCTAGTTTCGGTACTGATACATTTCACCTGGACACGCTTTGCCCAGCGCACTCAGGCGCAGGGCGTTGTCCACCGGCACACATGGTAACATTTCTAGGACACTTGAGGCAGTTATGGGCTAAACTGCCTTTAACTTTTAGTTTCGAGGTGACAAACTCTAGGGGTACATTCCCTACGAGGAAGTTGTTGTCGAGGAACACACGTCTCCACGGAGCCCCGAGCCTTACACCAAAACTCCTGGGTATCGGCCCAGAGAGCTGGTTGTGGCTCAAATATATCGCTGTTAACCTCTGCATTGTCGGTAGGTTTGCAGGCAAGTGGCCTTGCAGACGGTTTTCCTGCACGTCGAGCACTTCTAAGTGGGTTGACTCGCCTGCAAACCTCGGGACTTGGATCTCCGTGAACCAGTTGACCGACAAGTTAAGGAGAGTAATCTCGGGTAAGCCTACGATTCCTCTGATTCGTCCACTGAACCTGTTATCGCTTAGGTCCAACGTCTTGAGGTTCCGAAGTGTCCACAACGAATGAATGCTACCTGAGAGTACGTTGTGGCTTAACGACAGTGTCCTTAGGCTCGTAGGAAGCTGCGGAAGTGTCCCGAACAGTTGATTGCTGCTTAAATCCAACATCGTCAACTGCCATAACCCTGCTAGGTTCGGGACTCTACCTGAAAACCCGTTACTAGCCATTTTCAGCGACTGTAACCCTCGGAAGTTTGTGATCCACGAGGGTACTACACCCGTGAGCTTGTTCCGGGACACGTCGAACTCTTGGAGTCGTTTCAGCCGTCGTATTCCCATCGGTAGGCTTCCCGTGAAGAAATTATCCGACAACACGAGAGCTGTTAGTTTGTTGAGTTTTGTTATGCTCTCTGGTATAGGCCCTCGAAATTTGTTCTTGCTTAGGTTTATCGCCGTCAGCTCAGTTAGGTTTCCTATGTCAACGGTAAGAAACCCGTCGTACCCAACACCGTCGAGGTCGAGTTGCGTAATTCTACTGCTGGAGTTGTCCTCTGGGATGTCGCACAACACCCCTAGGAAGTGAGCTCCCGTGCTCTCACACGGGTCTAGGGCAAAGTCCCATGTATTTAGGAACGAATTGGCCGGAATTGAGTTGGGGTCAATCCCTTCTTTGAGCGCTCGTAGCACATCGACTTCTATGTTTAAGGTGGTTGATTGAGCAAACTTCAACCCCGGTATAAGAATGATCGCAATGATCATTAGGTGAATCGACATCTCAAATGCTCCACGACTGTAAGCTATGTTTATGCGTATGTGTGTGTCTGTGTGTGTGTGTTTTTTTTTTTTTCTTTTTTCCGTTTGGGTTGTGAAAGACGGTTTTATGTTCTTGACGGTTGTTTATGCAATGTCGATGAAAAACGTCGAGACGATTGTATATATCAAGAAAAGAGAGGAAAGTAGAGTTTAACAAAAAAAAAAAAAATAAGTCATATAAAGAACATGTTGAAACTAAGGAAGTGTGAAATAAACAAAAGCTTTATCAGTGGAAGTGTTAAGACCAACCTAATCTTCTTTCTCAGTAAATATTGTTTACAAGTTTAAAACTATTTTTACTTTTACAGTGTTCTTTTGCTTCATAAATAATATTCAAGAAAATCCACTTAAGAACTTAACACACTTTCTGCACTCATGTCACATTGTTTTCTATGGAACTCTCTGGAGCCAAAAATATATAAAATGCTGCATCGAATATTTGTTAAGATCGTCGAGTGTGGTATTCATCACCTGTCTGAAACATGCTCGATATTGGTATAATCGTAGTCGTTTCTATCATCGCCTTAAAAAAACACTAAATTTCAGCAAACTTCATACGGAGTACTAAATTTCAGATAATTTAAGATGATCGCGGATATATTAAGCTGTCTATTAACCATATTTTTACTAGTTGCGTCAACATTTGCGCCTCATAACACGCTGTCGTACATATTTCACGAAACGATAGTACTGCAGTTTTCTAGAAACTAGCATGCTTCTATAGTATGTGTAAATAAGTCTATTTGTCTAATAGGGTAGCATAGATTTACAATAATAATACTCCGTAGATCCGTCAACTAATTTAACCTCGAAAAGTGCATCACTGATTTATCAACTTTTACTGATACATCCTGCGGAAAATTTCAGTATAACATAGATCAACCAAGATCAGGGACGATGGAATACTCATCGTCATCATCCTGACGAATCTCGACCCTAGGTTTCTTGTTGGGCATGCTGCTCTTTGTAGTTCGGTATTGCACAGTTTGATTGCTTGGAAACGACATTGAAAGCTGAGGAACTTCACCTGCTGGTAAGGCCTCGTGAGAAATTTGGTCGCCAAAGAGGTTCACGTCCGACCACCAGTCGAACTCTCCAAGTTCAAGCTGATCTTTCTGGATCTGTTCATATTATGGAAAAAAATATCGTCGAACATCAGAATAACTAGCTATAACAATTCTTATTAATTTAATTCCTTGTCGTACATAATCGCCTTCAAATGTCGTGACAGACTGAATTTCTGCGTTATGACATGTTTACCTTATCTTAATTTTTCTAGAAAGATTACTAAACTGCATAAATTTCAGACAACTTCAGAAAATTCAGAAAATTGCAAAAATTTCCTACTTGCAGACAAGTTAACTGTTAACATCTGCGCTTATATAGGGGGTACAAGTATGGAGCTACGACACTGATACAACAGACATTGCGGCGCTTCATTTTAGGCGTAAAACATGATTTTGTTTACTAAAGCCGTGTTGCGTTATGAGTTAAAAGGTCTCACATCGAGCAATGAAAAGAGTTTATAATACCTTATCAGGAGTACCAAAATCAGGAAGGGCCAGTAAATCATCAACAGCCCACGACGAGGAAGTTGGGGGACTCGCAGGCTGCTGCTGAACGGTCTGCTTTACCGGAATTTGTGCATCGTTGGGGTTCAATGGCGCTTTGAAGTTGTTGCCAGAAACGTTTCCGCAGTTTGATGGACAATTATTATTATTCATGGCCACCCTTATTCCAGTGGACAGGTATCTCTGGTGTTTTGCAGCGAGCGTGCTGACGCTGTGAATAGATTCGTCGCAGTCCTGGCAGAAGAGCGCTCGGTCTTCCACGCAGAAAATGAAGGCTGTTTTTTCCTGTCACAATTTATACAAATCGAAATTAATTTTTAGATTGCAAACGAAATATAGAGATACAACCGCGTGACCTCAAGGTCACGAGGCTCTAATACCGTGTCAAAAACGTCTCAACCAAAAGCTTAAGCGGTTTACAGTTTGCAATCTACTACACTAAACCGAGCACACATTAATTGGTAACGACTGCGGATTCCACCATTCAAGTGATATCTAGTTATCTTTTTACTATTATTTCACGTGCACAACTAATAACACACTTAACATCATCATTTCAAGTAAAATCACATGATACTTAACAAAAAAGAAAAAGGTAAAACTGTAAGAGAACAGTAAAAAGTAAAAAAAAGGACTAACTTGACAGATGTCACAAGAAGGAAACTTAGAGGAAGAAAGAAGAGAAAGTCTAAGATGTTTGGAAGCAAGTTTGTTAGCAGCATGAACTTGTGTGTCACATTTACTACACAATGCTGCTTCATCTGCACAACATATCACTCTTGCTTCATTCTTCTCACACACATCACACTTTATTTTCATTTTTAAATTTATTTATTTTTAAAAAAGATTCAAACTTTATGATGAAAGTTGCAGAATTTTTGAGAATTAAGAAGTACCCAGAAGAAGGAATTTCAAGTGGAGCAAAACCCAGAAATTGTTTTGTAAAAATCAGTAGTGAAGAAAGTACAAAATTATATACAAGGTGACAAAATTTTAATATAGGGGAAGATATTATTATTAAAATGGGTGTAGTAGATTAGAGGAGGAAACGTGTATGAAATTAGGTCGTCATCTAATATGACCTAGCAAAATCGATACGATCAATTGAAATTGACATGATTTAATTTGAATCTTACTATTAAGTAGAAGGATTGAATATGATTTGAAACTAGAATTGATTCATGATACATTTAACAGTAAGGAGACAACGTAGAAAAATGAAAAATCTTGATAGTACATCATAGGAAAATCCTATACTTTATTTGAAATTGAAATGAGTCGAGTCAATTGGGTCAGATTTGGAATGGGTCAATCTTGGCTAAGGTTGGATTATTCGTGCCAGGATAGTATTGTAATGAGCTTTGATTTCCCTTTATTTTCACATTTATATTGGTTTTTTTTTTCTTTTTTTGTCGTTTTTCCTGACCTAAACAATCTGAGTATCGTATCATGGATATGGTATATGTTTGTGTCCATGTTCATGTCCATTTTCATACAATCTAGCTTATAAGAACTCAAATTAAGTCGAAAAGAACGAAAATTTCTATCGCTTAAATCAATTAAAGTAGGAATAATCATAGTGGATCAATCCATGTGCACAAGGTGTCAACACAATGTTTGAAACAAAAGAATATGAGATTTTTATAAGATCAAATAGAGGAAGAGAATGGTCCAACACAAGTTAGGCAATGGACAATCTTGTGGACATGAAATAAAAACTAGTAGACATCAAACATTTGGCACAAATACAAAGACAAAGACAAATACAAATACAAATACAAATATTAATACAAAATACTAATAATAAATATAAAAATATAAAGCAAGGAAACAAAAACTTGTCATGTAACCAAAGTCTTTGTGATTACAGTGGTAGGCTTGAGGCGCCAGCTTGCGATGGCGAGGAATTGCAGTCAGGATTAGAGGCCGCGGATGTGCTGAATCGTCACGGTATCTCGTGGCGCTTTAGGGTGGTTTACATGGTCCAGGTGGTGATACCGGAATGCCTGGGCCCGGGGGACTAAACCCCTCGTCATAAAAAAAAAAAAAAAAAAAAAAAACTTGTCATGTATGATGAGAACATAGTGTAGGGTTGGTGAGACATAAATATGGGAAGTTGAAAGCAATAGTTTGATGGTTTTTAGGGTTGTGAATTGGGGCCAACATTATTATTTGGCAAACTTAATTGACTCTATTTCTTGAGACTATATATGTTTTGAGCTCTTTCTCAATGAAACTTAACTTTCATGACTCATCATCCATGTTTTTATTCGCAACACACCAAATTTGATCATCGAGTGGTGCCTAATGACTCAACAGCCTGTATTGTCGTGTGTGCATGTAACTGACTATTATATACGAAGAAAATATTATAATCGTAGCATATGTGATTATATTAGAGATGTTTTATCTCGATGGTAATAACAAGGTTCACGTGAAGATGTGAACAATGTATTTTGAATTTGAATTCTCCTTCCCTAGTTGTAAACTTGTAATGATCTTGTGGCCTACTAGCTTTCTTAAATACACAAAAAGTGTTTATTGTAATTACACTCACTCACTATCTCCAGTTAATTGTTATGGAGTACTCCGTATCACTTATTATTTCAACAAGATAATAGGAATATAGGGAGTGCAATTCAATAAGTTGTGACCACTACAATTTTCTCAATAATAATTATGATGTTCGCAATAATAAACACGATTTCATCATAGATAGTGCACAACCGAAAAGGTCTTCGCCTAGTGGTTGAGACTGAAATATTCTGGACATTAGGTCCAAGATTCGAATCCCCCTCGTATTGTAATGTGGCTTAGTATAAACATGAGAATACGGAGTATAAAATTTCACAATGTTTAACTTCCGAAGGACGACACAAAATATCATTATGTCGTGAGAGGTAAATTTTAATCCAAGACAAGACCGATTGTAGATTTGTGGAGTATCAAAGTCACTCAAGTCATGTACGCATGTATAACCACCAGCCGAATTGAAATGTTCCACTTTCATTACTCATGTCATGTCGTATTACATTATCCTCACATTATCAAGCTAATTTATTGAAGATTAATGGTCTAGTTGTCACGCCGAAGGTATTCTGGAGTTCTGGACGGCTGGATTACGAATTACAAGTTGGATCGGGCTAAAGTTGGATTTCGTAACTTGAGACGCAATAGTAGAACAATAACGATACCGATAAAAACAATCTGAGTTACTTGTAATTACGAATTCATACATCATAACAAGGTACGAAATCAGAAATCACTCTCCAAAACGACGAAATGCACTAAACATTCCATAAGCTAAAAGAGAAACGGCAAAAAAAAAAAAAAAACAATGCCGATATCAGAACCTAAGAAACAGATCAGCGAAATAGTTCCCATGATCCGCCATTACACTCCCAAATGCAACGCAACACAATAGAGCTTTCCAAAGTACTCAATACCTCAAGGATTCCATATTTACTCTGAGGTGTTCATGTGTATCGTCTGAAACGATGTCAAATCGACCTCAAAAGCTAGTTAGGTAACTAAATCACCTAAACTACGCTCTCGTAGACCTGTGCAATTATCACTGCAATGCTGTTTTTATCATCGTTGCTAACATTGTAGGTTTAAATAACAAGGCCTAACGGGAACGTGTACCATAAATATTTCGTGTGTACAATTAATTGGATTAATTAATACTCAAGCGCGTCATAACCTCGGTCACTCTATTCAAAAAGAAAAAAGTGCACATACAGTACCATAGGTCATATGTACAGCTCGAATGCGGAGATAAATCGATTTATGTGGGTTTCTGCAACTTAAAGCACGCGTAGTTGAGCGAGGAAGGATGCACAAAGCTCAAGAAACAGCATCGGTGCTCCCTGAACCCGTTGCAGATCAAGCAGATACTTATCTTCACGTGTTTTGTAGAGCTGTTAGCCAGTCAACAACAAAACATGTTAAAACTCATCTTTGGAAGTAGAAGTCGGTATAAAGCTGCAGAAGCAACTGTCCATATAGTTTCGAAGACATAACACATAAGTTACTTGATTTACGGAGATTGTTCGCTAAATTATATAGCCAAGCAATCTATATTATCTCCAACGCAAAGAGGAAATTTTTGAGCTATAGAACTGATGTTTAGAATAACAGACGATCAATCTGATGCACGGAAAAGTAAATTGCTACCAAATTTGGAGTAGAAACTCGAACTAAACAAGGAACACACCTGGATCTCAAACTTCAAAACGTGAAGAGACCTCAACACTCCGTCATTTTCAATTATGTTAGCTTCATCGGCAAAATAATGATCATTCACAGGATTATTGCCCATCCCTTGATGTTGCCCAGGAATATCAGGAACCCACCGACACTTCATATTGTAGTGCCCGATCTTTTTCCAAGCAACATTCAGCTCTTGAAGTGCCTTCAAAACTTCAGTCATGATCTCACGAGGTTGGGCTCGAGACTACAGTAAGATAGGATAGTATATCATTATCAGTCGAACAAACTGAGAACAATAAATCAAATATGACCTTCAGCAGAAAGAAGAGGGAGACAATAACAAATAATTAATTATTTCCCTTAATTATATTCATATTTATATCAGACAGATCAAGCATAAAACGGCTGAAGAGGAGTATCAAAAGAACCTGCAGTCCAAGAGTCCATTTCCTCTCCACAGGTAACTGTTGTCGCAAGCCAACTCCTTGGTAATCAGCATACCCGTGATAGCGGTTTGCAGATGCAGGAGAAGTAACTTCATTAGGATGGATGCGGTGAACATTGTTATCCTGAAACAGAAAGACCAGTAAAACAATATGAAATTCTTGCACATACAATTGAAGCCTGGAAAGACAGCACCAGTTACACTTGGGAAAACTGAAGGTGCGGAATATTTATGAAAGATCTAGAGCAGAATATTTCACAGAATCGTCAGCTAGATAAAGCACACAGCAATAAGTCATGACTAGGATCCCCGAGACAGAATCACTCGCCTCACTTAAAGATAAATAAGTCCAGTTCAGGAAAGTATTTGTAATGAAAAAAATATCACACCATTAATTCTTGGAACTCAGCTCCGAGATACCCATTTGAAGCTCGGAATCGGTTGTCAAACAACAAATAGTACGCAACAGTTCCCTGTAATAAACATGAGATTAGATATCAGTGTCTGGCTACAAATGTATACATTAGCCAAGATGCTAGATAATAAACCTCGTTCTGGAGTCGGTTGCGGAGAGATTCAATCAACTGATTTCTGTCAAATCCCATCCTAACAACCTCTTGGAGTATCTCTTCATCAATCTGTGAGCGTAAAGTACAAGTGAAGTTGCAACGTATCAATTCAATTCTGCATATAATTTTCCTGACAGAAAATAGGGACGTCTGATGGTGCAATTTGACCAGCTAAAAATTTCTACAACCTACCTTCTTCGCTTGTTGCATAGTATCTGGTGGAGGCACGGCTAAATAACGTGGGAGATGAGCTTGAAACCAGGAGTTCTGACGGATCTCAGGGATGGTGATCCGCTTCATGGGGTCAACCACAAGCATCCTCGGAATCAGATCTCTGGCGCCAGGTGATAAATGACTTGGAAGGGTATATAACCCACCCTAGACAATGAAAAATGCAGCTTTTTAATCATAAATTACGAGTACCTAAACATCTTCCACCATCTAGTCTCACTCTTTATTTTGTTTTTTGTTGGTAGAAAAATAATTATACTATTGACCACGCACACATTATAAACATAGAAAATTAAACGCACTAAAATGTCATTGAGTCGATGTAGTTAGAATACAGTTAGAACTAAAGTAATCTTATCCCATAAAGATGGTAAAACAACAATAATATCCCGAACAACATAAGAAGAAAAATCCCAAAAGCAATTCCCCACACCACGCACCCTACACCATTTTCCTTTTTAATACCGACCCCAATCCATAAAACTAATTTTAAGAAACTGTTATCCAATATGAAAAATCAGTCTTTGCCTCAAACACTTCTCAACGTAAGCCTTAGAGATTACACAAGATCATAATTGAAGAATAATAAAAGTGCACAGCAGTTTTGTGGATTGTTAAGTCTTACGGAGTACTGGGCAAAAAATCAAGTAAAAATGTCAAGTTATGCACATAATAGACAACCTAACTTCGACATAGAAGATTGTGATTTAGATATATGCAGACCCTAAATTCACGCAGAAGAAAAAAATATACAAATACACCGCCAACAGACAACTGCAAGCACCATCCACGCGAAAATGGTTATTCAAACAAAGACGAAATAAAAAGTTACCTTTATTTTTTTGAAGAGGTTTGGAATATTCTCATCATCAAAAGGTAAGGTTCCACATAGCAGGGCATAAAGGATAACACCACAACTCCATACATCAACTTCTGGTCCAGCATAGAGTTTCCCAGAGATAACCTACACACAGAACACACACGCAAATCATAATTCACACAGTAACATAAATAATGATGATGTTGCAATGACTAAAGTTTTGACATGAGTAAATTAACTTTGTAACTCTCTATAAAGCAATGACAGATTGACAGGCAAGAAATACACCCCGTCATCCAGAAATTGTTCAAAGAAGAGGAAATGGCTGAAAAAATATGTACCATCTCACATATAAGGTAGATAACTAAAAGCTACGAGTAATAGCTAAAAGCTAAGAGTAACAGAGTGAAGGTGAATCATAGAAGGTGACAGGGAGGAAAAAATACACATTACGAGAAATATAATCATCTAGATTTTGTCAATGATTATACTTCTACAGATTTTCCAAGAACTGTGACGCCTTATATAATAAAACACAGTTTGCTCACATCATTTTCGCGATGTGTCGGGCTTTTTTACCCTTCTAAATCAAAGTTTCCTAAATATTATAAATCATCTTAAAATATTTCAAGACTCGCATAATTTTTGTTAAATAACTTCACCTAAAACAGTCACTTAAAATTTCACAGAGACTTGAAAGCAGTATTCATGCTTAGTATTAATAATACGACTTGAAATAATTACTCTCACCAATTAATGACAAACTGGATATACTGCATTAATGTGTATTTACACAGAAAGTAAACTAGTTTACATGAAATCAAAGCAAAGGACTAGAATAAAATGTATACCTCTGGAGCTGCATAGTTTGGACTTCCGCAGCTGGTCTTCAAAAAATGACCATCTCGCATTATGTTGCTCAAACCGAAATCTGCTATCTTAACATTATGATGAGAATCTAAAAGGAGATTTTCAGGTTTTAGATCACGATGAACAACCATATTCCGGTGACAGTACTCTACTCCTGATATAATCTGGTATAGGGACAACAAGATATCATTAATGTCAATGTCTGAACGATCATATTAACAGATCACACATGCACACACACACCAACAACAACAACAACAACAACAACCAAAAAAAAAAAAAAAAAAAAAAAAGAAAATAAGAAAAAAGAAAATAAACAAAAAAATTAACTGGAAAAATAGTACTCGTAAGAAACTCAGAAAGAACCGGTTACCTGCTGGAAAAAGGTACGAGCTTCATCCTCTTGTAATCTACCCTTTTCAACAATGTAATCAAATAGTTCCCCAGACTTCACATACTCCATCACCACATATATATCAGATGACGTCTCAATAACTTCATAAAGTCGAATGATATGAGGGTGCATGAACAACCTCAATATTTTGATTTCTCTTCTCACTACAAAAGTGATAAAAGAGAATGATTATGCCAAATAGATGCTCATTCAGCTAAAGGAAAAACGGTGCCAGACGGATGGTCATTCAGCTAAAGGAAAAACGGTGCCAAACGGGTGCTCATTCAGCTAAAGGAAAAACAGAAACACTGACCTACACCTACCACAAAACTAAAACCATAAATGCACTCCCTCCATTTCAGTTACTTACCCCCATATGAGGGATAAAGTCAAATGCAGATAATTCATTAAAGTAAGTGGAAGGATAAAAGACAGCATATCATTAACATCGGGTACAATATTTGGAAGATAGTTGCAGCAAAAATAAATAAAGTAAAACAAAAACAACAAGGGTAACAGAATTAGTGACAAGAAAAAAGCTTCAGCCAAAGGTGACATGCCTCATCTTAAACAAAGTTCATAAACAAGATCACATTAGCCGATAAATTCACGTGTTCTTTGTCACTACATCAAGATATGAGGATTAAATTAGTTATTCAAGTTTCATGGCAATCTATTAATTTTGAAGCATTGCACCCATCAATCAAATAATATAAGACACGTAATAGTCACTCCACAGCGGTTCAACATCACCAAATATTTAATGTCCACTGATAAAAAATATCACTGGTCAGTGTACAATGGATACTACTCCATCTGCCATAAAAAAGAAAAAAAAAAAAGGAGAATATGTGAGATAGTGTGAAATTGACCACTCGAAGGAAGTGGTCAATGAGCTCGGTATGTGGTATAACGGAGGGTTGACTGTGTAGTGACTAGTGAGAGCGTTGTCATGTAGGTGTGAGATTAAGGTACGAGAAAATTAGACAAATATTACCCATACCCCACTTGATTTACTCTTTATTAAAAGGCATGACTCAAAAGTGCACGTAAACTATTTTCATTGACTGAGGGAGAACAAACAAGTTTCAAGACGTTAAAAGCATAGAAAAAGGCTAATGAAGTACCTTAGCAGATCCAAAAATAAAAAACATCCACCACACAAATATTCAAGCACACGATAAGATACCCGAAAAGCGACACTAATCAAGAAAGAAAAACACCTTTCTCCTCCATATCCATACTCTTGATCTTCCTACGATTCAATATCTTGATGGCAACTTTATGACCAGTCCGTATGTGCTCCGCAATTTTCACCTTACCAAATGAACCAATACCAAGAGTTTTACCCAGGTTGTAGTTCTGCAGGAAAACATCAGCGTTGCCACCACCTCGACCACCATGTCCGTGACCATCCATTTTCTGCACCAATCAGAACGACCGACCGACTAAAATGTCAAAAGATTACTCGGTGTCATGAACATCCATGATTTCACTAAACTACGTCATATAGATATAAGTTATTTCGACATAGGCTGCCCGATTCATAAAGAATAGGTAATAATTCGAACTCCCTCTACTCGAATCCAATAGTCCTATTCATCATTCAATGATCTTCAAGACGGCATCTTGACCATTTTTTTCTAATTTTCTATACCTGTATATGAAATATTTTCGATAAAGTAAAAAAATTTTGGAAGATAATTTAACCACAATTTCAAATATGTAAACTTTTCATATTTCATTATTCACGGGGTCAAATTTTAAATAGGTTGACTTCTAAAAGAAAATGAGACAATTAGATTTGAATTGGTACCAATGATGAGACCAACACGATATAAATTGTCGAGCATAATTGTAACTAAATCAATGACTTTTTCACCAACACTAATTCGGTTTTTTCTAAATCAATTGCACTTGAGTCGTCCCTTCTTCAAATATGCAATACGCTCTCAATACAGTGTCTAACGGACAGAATTTTAGGCAAAAACACGTCACGAATTCGCGTGAACATGAATTGCAGAAGGTATATTCATATTCACAAGTCATCAAAACAACATTTCTATCCAAGAAAATTTGAAAAATGCATTCTTCAACTAACTAAGAAACAACAATAATTCAATTCCAGATACGAATTCACTGTAATTGCAACGATCAAAGTCGAAACTGCTCACGATATTCACCCTAATTATGCGAACAAAACCCTAAATTGAATTCCCCAAAAAAAAATCATAACAAACTGCACAGCATACACTTTAGAAAACACAAATCCAACGATCAAACCCTAATTTAAACAAGAATTAGGGTGAAATCAAACATACAATCAATCAAAATAATCAAAAACAACAATACTAAAATGAAGAAAGAAAATTCGAGAGTGATATAGAGAAGCGATTACCTGGAAGATCTAAGGAATTTAGCTAAAATAAACGAAAAATTAGTAAGAAGACGAAGAATATAATAGAATAATAATAGTAATAATTGAAATTGAAATAGAAATTTAAGAGATTAAATTGAAGATGAACAAATGAAGAAAGGGGGAATAATCGGAAGAAAGGGGGAATATAATAGCGCCCATTGTTTCGTTAGTCGGATCTTACGATAAATTATTTTAAATTCACTTTATTTGTATTCGATTGTAAAGTTTTTGTATCGTTTTAGTGATAATTATGATTAATTGTTACGGAGTACTAAATTTTTTTAGTGCCTTATAAGTAACTTTCATATTTTTGTAATCTTTTAGAGGTAATTTATACTTTAATCTCACATTAATTTAATATCAGAAGTGTCATAGGGATGTCAATGGGGGCGGATATAGGTGATGCTCACGCGCCTGATTGGGGTGGGATAGGTTTGGCCGGGTGGTGGGGCGGGTATGGATATCAAAATTCAAAACTGTACCAGTCATGGGTAGTGGGCGGGGATGGATCTTACATACCTACATAATACTCGCATACTCGCTTCTCATACACGTGTTTTACGGAATATATTACAAAAACAGTAATTTTAAAGTGTTTTTTTATCTTTAACTAATGAAAAGTTGTACCCGCCATGGGTAGTGGAGCGGGTACGAATTTTGAAACTTTATCCGCCATGAGTGGTGGGGCGGGTTAGGTAGAGATTTTACTTGGTGAGTACGACGGGTATAGGGTACCTATATCCACCACTGCCCCGCCCCACCCCTAAAACATTCCTATTTGCCGAGTAACACAAAACTATATATTAATATTAATATTTAAATAAAAAAATAAAAAAATATCTTAAAATTTGTGCTTTCATTGGTGAAGTTACTTCATTCACCATTGGCTAGTAGGTAGGCCCTTTAAATTCGACTCGATTAAACCGATTCAGATATAAGATAAAGTAGTGATATATTGATGAGATGTTTTAATTTTTCAAGCAATTAGTAATTTAGTATATTAAGTTGATCACTAAGCGTTAAAGTTTTCACTTTTAACTATTGTTGGTATCACAGTCTGTTTACATATATCTATTTTGAGAGGATATGAAAATTGACGGTTGTTTTTATGTGATAATAAAAACTGATCAGAAGTGATTCTCTTTAGGTAATAATTAGATTAGATTTTACTTTTATATCTAGAAATGATTCACTTAAGTCAATTATTAAAACATTAAGGTAAATAAATGGCTGAAAGCGGTGGAGTACTAGTTATTATTGCGTACAAGAGAATTACTTGGATGTTGAATTATCTATTCTGCCCATGCAAGCTCTCAAGTGTGGGTTAGAAAACGAAATTGTTGTGCACTTCAACATATTTAATTTCGATTTGATTATCTTCACTTTTTATTTGTTCTCGTTTCTATATTGTATAAAATTGTTGAATTTCATAATTTACCACTTCTCCACCGTAGCTCAACAGTGATGAGTCTGATGACATAAGTTCATGACATAATATTGGTTGTATTTACAAATAGTGTAATCAATTACCAAGAATAGTTAATTTATCGGCAAACTGTTAGGTGACAATCAAATCACTTGGGTTTGATAGGATTTAGACATAATGGGATTAGGTTGTATCAAGTTATACAGTTTCGATTAGGATTAAGTCGTATCGGATTAGGTCATATTGGTTCTTTCAGTCTATTTAAGTTAAATTTGATCGAGTTATGATCAAGTTTAGGTTGGGTTGGGTCCTGCAAAACAATTTTTCGAGTCAATCGAGTAAGGGTTAAGTTCGGGTCAGATTTGAGTGACAATTGGGTCGGGTCAATTTTTGGCGCTAAAGGAAAATTTTTAATTTTTAATATTTGTCAAACTCAGAATTTGAATTTTTAACGACATCCTCGAAAGAGGAAACTACATTAAGGCTGACGTGTTTGAATGATGGAAAATTCACAAAAGTTTTTGTATAAGTGTTTTAAACAAAACAAACTATCAGCGAAATTTGAAAATCCGTCAAATTATTTTCAAACAGTAAACTTTTTAAAATTGCTTTTATAATCTAAAAATTTATTGAAAATTTTTCAATATTACTACAAATTGTTCAAATTTGAATTTTGAAATTTTCATTATTATATTCAGATGAATGCTTAAAATAATATTTTGGGTCAATGTCAACTCATGTTGGCTCGCTTGTCATGTCGATTTAAGTTAAACTAAATTCTAAATCATCTCATTTCATTTTAATTTCAGAATACACTTTATCGCTATAAAATAATTCCGCCTCACAAGTCACAAGACCTTTCAGTTTTACCGAATCTAATTTATTTAGATTCGAGACGGGCCAAAGTTGTCACTCTCTAATCATTCCACGTCGGATTGTGACCTAGTGAGCATTGTTTTCAATTTACCAAAATTCGTCGGTGACTTGCTCAACATTCTCTTCTTCAGTTATACGTCTCGATTTATCTACTCAAAAGGAAATCACCTACAAAATTCTACTTCTTTCGTTGTTCTTCCATTTCTAGTATCCCCAATTTTGGAAACCCTAATATTATTCATTGAATTCTGGGTTACCCTTGTAAATCTTCGATCGAAAGGTATTTTCACACTTTCCTGATTCATCCTCATGTGCCCATGTACCAAAATTGCATAAAGTTTCAATCTTTAGTGAATTTGATCGAAACCCTAGAATTGTTTGTTTCATAAATCCATTGAAATTTGACTTTGATTTGTTAAAGTTTCAATCTTTTTAGTGAATTTGACGGGAAATCCTATACTGTGTATCCCCAATTCATCGAATTTCGACTTTACTTTTAGTTGGTTTGATTTGATTTCATGGTAAATTAGGGTTTCAAATTAGATGGGGAAACCATTGTTTTACGAGATTCTAGAAAAACCTGCAACAAGTTGTATAATTGCTTTGTGTAGTGCAATATGGTATTACATTCAGAAGAAAAACATTGGGTATTCAAATGTAGGATTGAGTTACGAAACCGCTGTCGAAGGGCATTATTGGAGGATTATAACCTCTGCATTTTCACACATTAGTGTGATCCATCTTGTGTTTAATATGAGTGCACTTTGGAGTCTTGGTGTTGTGGAGAATTTAGGGTTCATGGGTCTCGGTATCGAATTCTATCTACATTACACTCTTGTATTAGTTTTATTATCTGGGATTTTAGTCTTGTTGTGGTACCATTTGTTAATTCAGAGGTTGAAGTTGGAGTATTTTCGTCGAGTCACTGCTGTGGGGTATTCATGTGTTGTTTTCGGGTGGATGACGATTTTGTCAGTGAAACAGCCATCGTCTAAGTTGAACCTTTTTGGGGTGCTGTCGCTCCCTATAAGTTTTGCGCCCTTTGAGTCGCTGGTGTTCACGTCGATTATTGTTCCACAGGCGAGTTTTATCGGGCATTTTTCGGGGATTGTTGTCGGGTATGCGATTGGGTGGGGGTTGATTCATGGAATGAACAATTATTGGGCTGTTACGATGTTGGGTTGGGTCGTGGTTCTGTTTGTTTTGAGCCTGAAACGCTCCGGTGCTTACGACTTTGATTTCCTCGAGATTGAGCCTGTTACTGATCCGTCGCTGCCCTCTGTTCGGTTCCTTCCTCCTGTTAATGGTAGAACGTTACAGATGAGTTCAGTGCCTGCAGGTGGTGTTGAACTCGTTTAGTACTTCGAAAATCTGTGCAAAAAAAATCAGATTTTCAACAATTTGTCCAGCTTTTCAATGTAATTAGTGGATTCTTTCTGTATCTAGTCCATTCGTTGGCCTGATACTTCTTCTGAAGCTGCTACAGCGTTTTAGGATCGCTCTTAATCTGGTACATTCATCTCTTTCTCCTAAGAAGCCTTGTCCCGTGATAACTTATAGCTCTAGACGCCTTACAACTTGCAAGGTGATTGTCGAGAAAGATTCCGACTATTTTGTACATTGTTTGTTCACTATATATGGATTGAAATTTTGTACCTAAAATGATTTGAACTTTTGTAATTTGGCCCAGATTTGTCCGAGTTATAGACATCTTTGCATTCTTTGTCATTGTCGTTGGTTGTACTTTCTCACGCATAATCGACGATCTTGCTTCTCTTTTGCGCTTTTAGTTGATGAAGCTGCAAGATACTTACCCTTGAAATTTTGTACCTAAAATGATTTGAACTTTTGTAATTTGGCCCAGATTTGTCCGAGTTATAGACATCTTTGCATTCTTTGTCATTGTCGTTGGTTGTACTTTCTCACGCATAATCGACGATCTTGCTTCTCTTTTGCGCTTTTAGTTGACGAAGCTGCAAGATACTTACCCTACCCTTGCAGCGTGGTTGTCGTGATCTTGATATGCTTTACTACTACTTTGCCACAGTTTTTTGTTGTAAACATTACATGCTACATTGCAATTGCCACAGAAAAAATTGATGTTCAGCGGTTACCCTATGCAGGTTTAAAGATTTCGGATAATTTAGTGTTGCACAAAATTTTGTTAACTTCTTGTGTTGGATGACCAACGGGCTTGTCGTGGACTCGTGGTTAAGTCACACTATTTACCATTGGATATTTAATTATGGTCATAAAAAACACGAATGCAATGAGCGTGACCATAGAGAGATTTAGTACATAACTTCCGTCATTTATATATATTTCCGGTGACATGTCCGATTACAATCATTTACTCCGGATCATTTATATATACTCGTATCTCTCTAATTTTCTCATAATATACCTTATAAAAAGAGAGATATCTCTCCAAAACAAACTCCAATCTAAAACATCAAAAAGATATACATGAAAGATGAATTCACAAGTTTGGTGTCACCCTCTTTTCATCTATCAAATAAGATCAAATTTTCAATACATCTAGTGACATACCTAGTTTCAACCTAAATCTAATATATAAAATTATAAACTCTCTTATCACAATTCACAACTCATACATGTTCATTTGTTCAAAATTATTAGTATTATATTTTGCCAACTTAAAAAGCTTAATTTCATGTGTACATAACCTTTATCTCATCTAAGTTTCTAAACTTTCATTTTTGAACTTTCTTTTAGAGAAAATAATGGAGAAAAAGTTTGTTCTTAGAGATGATCCTTTGGTGCAACACCCTTTTATTCTAGTGTTAGTAGTTGCATTGGGCTTTATTTTGATGGACCCATTTAATGTGGGTCCGTTAGGAGGTCACGAGTTCAAACCCGTCGCACATCCGATAGCTCCATTTAAGGAAGTAATGGATAATTGGCCTAGAGATAACCAAAGTAGATTGGGCCAATATGGTAAGCTAGAGTTTGTGGACCAAGTGTTTGGGCCGGAGTCATTGGAGTTTGATCCGTTGGGCCGTGGACCGTATACTGGGTTGGCCGATGGGCGGGTGGTGAGGTGGATGGGGGTGGAACTCGGGTGGGAGACATTTGCAACCGTGTCGCCTAGTTGGTGAGTTTTTATATGATGATCTTTAATTTTTCGTGTTTTTATTGGAACACCGATCGAATTTTCGAAAGTTTTATTTTCTAATCAAGCAATTGTAAATATAATTTTTCTTCGAGATAGTTTCATTAGAATTTGTCACAACTTTTATCTTTACCTTTTGATACGTTGAGTAATCAATTTTGAACCTTATGCACAAACAAAAGAAGTCAAATTCAAGTTATTTTCTTTAACATATGTTTGACCTTAATATCACTAAACATTCGTATTACGAATACAAGTTCTGATATAATAAACTCGTCTCATATAACAATTTGTAATTGATTAACAAATCAAGGTCAATGAAGGTATGTGTAAAAGGGGTGGAGTCAACCACACCAAAGCAATGGAAGGTAGAACAACAGTGTGGACGTCCATTGGGCCTAAGATTTGACCCGAGAAACGGGAATTTATACATAGCGGATGCATATTATGGGCTTCTTGTTGTTGGGCCAAATGGTGGGCTTGCTACACCTTTAGCAACCCATGTTGATGGAAAGCCCATTCTCTTTGCCAATGATCTTGACATCCACAACAATGGCTCCATTTTCTTCACTGACACTAGCAAGAGATACAATAGAGTGTAAGTCCATAATTACTTAAATCTCGTCGCTCGGGTCAATAGTTAGGTGTTACGGATTTACGAGTCTGTTGTTTTCATTTCATTTTTACTTATTTTATCAAACAGTGTAATAGCTACAGTTAATTTCAAAATATTTAAAACTTAAGACCTAAGATTGTAGACAACTAAGGCGAAGAAAATAAACCCTAATTTCAGAAATTGAAGTACTCTAGTATTCAAAAGAATACCTTTTACATTATCGATTGGTTTTAGGGTGTAACTTTACTAGGCTTGTCATTGGCAAGTCTCTTTTCTATTGGTGGAAACGACTCTGTCTCACAATTTTAATCTAACCATCACGTATTTAGAAAGTGATACATAAGTCGGTTGCAATGGAAATCGTCTAGCATACTAAAAAAAATTAGATAATACTCCGTATAAAAGAACTGATAATAATTTTATTGTGAAACCGTTCAGTAAATAAATTCTATAATGTAGGAACCATTTCTTGATCTTATTGGAGGGTGAAGCAACAGGAAGGCTACTAAGGTATGACCCAACAACCAAAGATACACATGTTGTCTTGGATGGCTTGGCTTTTCCAAATGGAGTTCAATTGTCTAAGGACCAAAATTTCCTTCTCTTCACTGAGACTACCAATTGCAGGTCAACCATTTCTAGTAAATAATTCTGCTATAAAATTATTGTACGCGTATAACAAGTTAACTATTATTAATACTTCTTCTGTTCCGGTCATTTGTTCACACTTTTCTCAAAACCCCATCACAAAAAAGATTAACTGTAAACAAATCACTGGACCGGAGGGAGTATGGGGCAATTATGTTGTTTAATGCAATCATTATTGAGTAAAATGTACCCGGCCAATTAATCAATTATAAATGTTAAAAAAAAATCATAATTTGTTCAATGTTGATCAAAATAAGCATCGTAATGATATACGGAGTATAACGTTTTAGTCACAATCAACCTGTCACATAAGCTCATAAAGTACAATGTCTAAACAAAGTTTGTCATTAAAAACATACACAACCTATTCTTGTATAAGAATAATTTATCATAAGACGGTCTTACAACAGGCTGTTGCGACTGTGGATAGAAGGCCCCAAGACAGGCAAAATCGAGGTGGTAGCGAACTTGCCAGGGTTTCCAGACAATGTAAGACTAAACTCGAGAGGGGAGTTTTGGGTAGCAATAGATTGTTGTAGGACATCACGACAAGAGTGGCTAATACACAACCCATGGCTAAGGTGGATATATTTTCGACTACCGATACCGATGAAGTACTTGGCTAGAATGATGGGGATGAAGATGTACACAGTGATCACATTGTTCAATGAAGATGGAGAAATTGTTGAAGTTTTGGAAGATCAAAAGGGTGTTGTTATGAAACTTGTTAGTGAAGTTAGACAAGTTCATGGCAAACTTTGGATTGGAACTGTGGCCCACAATCATATTGCTACTCTTCCTTATCCTCTACTTGAGCCTTGATTATTAATTAAAAATGTTGTTATTAGTGAGGTGATTAGTGGGTGATTAAGGAGTGATTAGGGTTTCTTTTGATCATGTATTACATACTTTGTGTTTTAATGATGTGATTTTGTGGTGGATTGGTTGAGAATTTGTTGTGTGTTAGTGTGATGAATTGAATTGAATAAGTGTTGAATGCAATCCATAGCTCCTTTTGAGGTTTGTGTAACTTTGATGGATTTGTTTGGTGTAATTTGATTTTAGTTCAATTTGATTTAGTAAAATATAATCTAGTTCAGCTAAATTAAGTTCGCTTTTAAAGATGTTTTGAAATAAAACACCATTTTCTTACATTTGTCTCGTGATAAGAAATTTAGATTGAAGGGACGTGAAGTAACTACGTATGTATTTGTGTTTTGTGTTTTATTTTGGCTGAAATTAGAACATGCTTAGTAATAAATGCACTCGAAACTAGGAGATATTTCAATAGATAAATACTCCATAGTACTGAGACAATTGATCAAGTAGTAAATTACCGAGTTATAACTTCAAGGATGACGATCCTAGCTACATGTATAACCAATACTCCCTACGATATTTAGCCGCGCCTTCTTACAAACAATAATAACTACTCCGTCACTATTACAGTAGAAAACAAAACGATGTTACTCAGTTGTATAGCCGTGCCTTCTCACAAACATTCTCGGCATCATTCCTTACTTTCCAAGGCCTAAGTCATACGATTGACAACATTGTACGACTGATATCAAAACTCGATACTACATGTTGCTTTAGAGTACATGCAATTTTAAAATGGGCGTTGGGCCGAACTCGATGACCTCAAGAACGATCGAGTCGCCGGTCTTGAGATTTTGGGCTCTCTGAAAAGCGGCCCAACGTGCGATAAAAGGGGTTCCTTGATGACTTAGCCTTATTTCCATGGGCCAAGAATGTCCTTTGTTATCAACTATCATCACATCAACCCTCTTGTTTAGTCCATTTTCCCTTGCAAACTTCTTTGGCAAGGCCTGCACTTATTAACCAACATAAATTAGATTCTTTCAGATTCGTCGGATTCTTATAGTTTGACTAAACTTTCCCTAAAAAATGGTCTGATGATAAAAATATGTTGAATCGTAGGGGATACGTAATTGTTAACATTTTTATTTTTAGGATGATTCATTCAATTATAATGTTTTTACTTTCGGTTTTAACTTTTAAACTACAAAATCATTTATACCTTTACTTTTCTATCTTAATTAAGTCGTCACTATACACAACATAATGGATATTTAGGTAAGTCCAGTTAGTAATAGGCTCCAGTTACCTAAATATTTGGTGTAATGTAAATGTTCACAATTCAATTGATCGGATGGAGTATATATATAATTCTGAGTACGGTCGTATACAATAAGACTGACCTAAGTGTTGA
Source organism: Dianthus caryophyllus (assembly GCA_023091065.1). Taxonomy (NCBI): domain Eukaryota; kingdom Viridiplantae; phylum Streptophyta; class Magnoliopsida; order Caryophyllales; family Caryophyllaceae; genus Dianthus; species Dianthus caryophyllus. Next base: position 9,567,125 of record CM041517.1, read on the forward strand.
TAACACAATTTATTTTAAAAATTATACTCCCATCGTTGAACACTAATTAACATTTTCGCTTCATATAATAAGATACTTTAATCTAAAATGATCATAAATAATTTTAAATGATAAGTACTCCGTATATTTTTATAGAAGAATTACAAAGTACTCCATATATTTTTACTACTTCCTAATTAGTTTTTGATTACATCGTTTGACAACGGTAATTAAGGTAGAAGAAAATCAAGTGGGGTAGATAATGGAATTACTTAAATACCCCTACTTTATTGTTTGCAAGTGGGTTGAGTGGGTATTAGTGAAGGGTATATTGGTCTTTTAGTTTAATAAAGTAGAGACTAAAATAGAAATGTATAGAATTGATTGGAATTTCCGAAAAAGGAATATGTATAGAATCAAATGGAATGGAGGAAGTATAAAACAATGTTCGATTTACTCTATTCATGTTCTCTCCAGTACACTTATATATATATAAATACTGTATATTATATTTTATTTATTATTAGGTACTCCGTATAACATTATTTTTATGAAACAAATACACAAAATCATAACTATCAAAATTTTCCAATTCTATACTTCCTCCATTCCAATAGGTTCTTTACGTTTGCTTTATGCACGTACATCAATACTCGTTTTCTTTTGTTCATATCTTTGGTTTAAGTATTCTGAAAATTTTAAAATTTTGATATTAATAATGTCTTTCGATAAGACAATTAAAAGCAAGATCACATGTATTTTTTATTTTGTATTTTAGAAGTTATATCGAAAATTCTACACACTTATGAATAGTGTCAAAAAAGTGAAACGTAAAGAACCTATTGGAATGGAGGAAGTATAATAAATGAAAAGGATAATACGGTGAAACACTTACTATCATAGAAGACTTGATGGAGTATGACTTCACGACCAAAGGACAGCAATTATGTTCTTGTGAACTTGTCTCACATACCTTCTTTCCTAAAAGTTAAAACTCCACGCAAAAAAATTGTTACATTGTTTAATACATTACATAAAATATTAATATATTTAAAGTTTAATATATTTAAACTTATTTATTTAAAGAATAAACAACTAAACAAGCACTCAAATAACTTTAAATAGAACCGAATAAAAAAATAAATAAATATTGTGTCAGACAGTAATATGTATTAGATGAGTTTTAAAAATAATACGGAGTATAACAGAACATCAATTGTACTCCATAAAGATTATTGTTACCACTTTATATTGTTACGTAAAGTTTACTGTGACCACTTTATTATTACATGTCCACATTACACTTAACAATAGCCGAAATAAGATCACTCAAGTCCACTAAATAAATTAAGTCCCTACGTCCATTAAAACTCTTAGTAATGTTTTATGAAACTGTACCGCTTAGTAAATGTAATTGTATGTAATTGTAACTTTAATACTTTGTAAATATAACTGTAATTTTAGCAGACTTTTTTGTAGCTGTAATGGGACTTAGAGACTTAATTTATTTGTTGGACTTATTTGAACTTGACTCACAATTATCATCATAATACTTCGTATTAATAATTTAATACTCCGTATATACTAATGTTGTATATCAAAAAAAAAAAAAACATCTCTAATATTTCAAATTATACTTCACAAAATCACAAGATTTTTTTTCTTTTTTTTTGCAAAATTATTTAAATTATAAAAATAATCATACATACCTTGAGTTGAATAATAATTAGAGGTAGGTTGCTTGAAATGAGAGAGTTCACAACAAGTGTGATCAAATATACAAACATCAAAAACCCAATTACCAACATGCTTAAACACCAAAAATTCACCCACTTCTAATTTATTTTCTTCACAAAATTTCTTCCAACCTTCTTTTAAATTAAATTTATCATCATTTTTATCATAATCAACTTTTACTTCCCATGTAATTCCATTATTACCTCTCAATATAACAAATTTTTTACCACCTTTTTCACCTTTGAGATATTTGTTGAATGCTTTTGGAATTGCCTACATGAAAAAAAAAAAAAAAAAAAAATTATAAAAATAGGTTAATAAGTATTGGAATAAATCTATCTTTACTAAAGTTTTATATTATATTAATTTAGTTTATATTTATTTTACTTTCACTTTAACAATTTTACGTGGTCTCTAATACAACACGTATAGTAGCTAGCTACTTACATATATAATATATCATTTTAGTTTAATTAGGAGTATAATTATTACATAACAAAAAGATTTAAGTTAAAAAAAAAAAAAAAAAAATGAAACAAACTGTTTGGTACGCTTACACTTATTGTTTTTTCAAATATTATAATTCCAAAAAAATTGAAAAGCACATTATAAAAACATTAGATATATGATCATATATCATAACATTAACTGATATAATTATTTCAATATATATAAAAGTTACAATCTAATTTAATGTTATTTTATACTAATGATTATAATAAAATACATAGTTGGATGATAAAGAATACTTACAAAATTTGATTCAAAAGTAGGGATAAGAGGTTGAAAAAAACTAGGTTTGGGATTATGGAACATAATAATAATAATAATTTTAAAGAGATAAAATTGAAAGTGAATTTTGATGTTCTTTTGTGTAAAAACAGAGTTATTTTTTATGTAGAATAAAATTGATTGCAATAAATGCATTAAACTCCCATGCAAGTCACTACTTCCTATGAAGAGTAAGACTACTATGAAATGTACATTCATTTGTCAACTCATCAATTTAGGGATGTTTGGTTAGAGAGTTTCAGAAAAAAAGAGAAAAGGAATGAATAAGTCTAATTTCGTTTGTACTCCCTCCGTTTTACAATGTTAGTCCCGCTTTACTTTTAGAAAGTCAAAATTTAAAACTTTGACTGTAAATAACTTAAAATATATTAATAATTGTTATACGATAATAAGATATTTACATTTGTTGTCAAAATATCTTTCACAAAATTTAATTTTCAACCAAAAAATGTTGTATATAAGCGATGAAAAACATGGTCGAAGAGGAGCGTTGAAGACCGCGTAAAGTCAAAATGGGACTAACAATGTGGAACGGAGGAAGTAGTTGTTTGTTTGGTAATTTAATCATTCACTTTTTTCCAAACGTAATTGATTTTTCATATACGGATTTTACTCAAGTTATATACTCCGTACTTTTTTTCATTATTTTTTCCCATCCTACCATTTTTTACTCCAAGAATATACAAAATTCTCTCTTTTAATTTTCTAACAAATCTTAAATCAATTTCATTCAAATTTTTAACTTTTCAATCATGAACTCCAATAATGAAGTAATAATTGTCTTTTAATTTCAATTTTGTATTTAAATTAATGAATTTTATTAATTTTTAATAAATTTAATTATAATTTATAATTAGGGTTCGTGAATGGGTGTGATTATGGCGGCGATAGGTGGTTGTCGGTGGCGAAAAGGGGCTGCCCTACCGTGGGACGGCGGTGGCAAATGTGGCCGGCGTTGGGCGGTGGCTGCAACACTTTTTTTTTTTTTTTTTTTTTTTTTTTTTTTTTTTTTTTTGGGTAACGTACTAACGTGAGTTCCCACTTTTTATTTTTTATTTTTTTTTTTTATTTAATTTTTTTTGTATTTTCTTTTATTTTTATTCAATTTTTATTTTATTTTCTTTCCTTTATTGTTTTTGTTTCTCTTTTTTATTTCTTGCATTCTTTTCTATAATCACACTCATTCACAAACCCTAATTATAAATTAAAATTAAATTTATAAAAAATTAATAAAAATCAATAATTTAAACACAAAATTGAAATTAAAAGACAATTATTACTTCATTATTGGATTTCATGATTGAAAAGTTAGAAACTTAAATTAATTTGATTTAATATTTGTTTGAAAATTAAAAAGACAGAATTTTGTATATTCTTGGAGTAAAAAGGGTAAGGTGGTAAAAATAATGAAAAAAAGTATATAACTTAAGTAAAATCCGTATATGAAAAATTAAACCCTTTCCAAATCTCTATTCAATTACCACCTTTAAGCTCTAATTTCTTTCCCCCGTCCCCCTCCTCTTACTTGATGGGGCATGGCAAGCCGGCAGCTGATGAGGCATGTCAAAGCCGGCCGACACACCCTCTTCCAGACTTTGGGCCATCATGAAAGATATCCTGCCACGGCCGTACATCATCGGCCGTACAAGGAGCCGAGGGGACAAGCGAGTCAGAACTTGTCCCCCACTCACCAAATCAAATCCCCAATAAAAGGGGACACATTTGCAAAGTAAAGGACACACGAAAAATCACATAAAAAAGGTATTATTGGATTTTCACTCACGATATCTCAACTTAAATTCAATTCTTAAGCTTACTTAAGCATCGGAGGGGTTATCCTCGGAGGCCCCCGAGGCTAGGTTTGACATTTGTGCGGGGCAATTTGGAGAAAAAGAGTTAAGCCGAGAAGTTACATACCACGAAGGCTTGAGCACGCGATTGGTTGCAAGATATAAATTTATTTAAGTTTTCACACCCGAAACAATCCTCGGAGGCCCCCGAGGCTAGGTTTGACATTTTGTGCAGGACAGCTGGAGAAAGAGAGTTAAGCCGAGAAGTTACATACCACGAAGGCTTGAGCACGCGATTGGTTGCAAGATATAAATTTATTTAAGTTTTCACACCCGAAACAATTGGCGTCATGGGAAGACATACATGATCATGGCGAAGCAATTAAAAATCTGAAAAACAACCCTGAAATTGAGCGAGCAAGGGCGGTAGATGGTAGGAATTAGAATGAGAGGACACCGTACCCCTCACACCGGAAGAGAAGAGAATGATGGACGCTTTCCTCCAAAAGATAAGGAAGACTCCAACAAACCAGCCTAAGGATGGTGCGCATCACAACAAGATCACCCAACCCCAAGAATTTCCGAGCGGAAACCTCAAAGAGGTCTCTCCCAAAATTATTTGGAAGTACAATCCCCCATCAAACGATAGAAAGTCAGACCATGCGCATATCAACGGAGGAGGCCGAGTCAAATTGCGATTCAGAGTCTTCGGTGCAAGAAATCCCAAAAGAGGCAAGGCCGAGACGTAGTTCGAAGGGAGGCCAGGTGATGATAAAATCTCCCCTAGCTCCCTCCGTGCTGAAGTACCCATTGCCAAAAATGAAGGTACCATCCTTAAAGTATGACGGCAAGGCCGACGATTTAACATCCGTGCATACGAGGCCACATGATGATGTATGACACGTCGGATTACGATGGTGCAAAGTTTTTCCAACCACTCTGGCCAGAACTCGCAGGACATGGTTTAGAAACCTCCCAACAGGATCGATAGATGGTTATGAGGAAATGAAGAGATTATTTAAACAACGATATCTTTGAGAAGCAGAAGAAGAGAGAAAACGGCCGCAGAACTTTTGAATATTGTACAAGGGGAGAATGAAGGGTTAAAAGTCTACATGGCCCGATTCGATCGGGAGTCTCAGCAGATACGGAGCCTCGACTCCAAGATCAAGGCCCATGCGTGGCCGGCCTTAGAAACGGAGATCTAAGAAGCCTGTTGTTCAGAAACCCTCCTCAAGACTTGTTGAAAGTTAGGGAGATGGCCGACGGATTTGTGAGGGAGGAGCAGTTCAATCGAACCTTTGGCAAAAAAGAGGAGAAAGCGAGAAGCGTGAAGCAGTCGAGAGAAGTGGCAGTCGAAACCACAAGCTAAACCTGCCAGCCGTAACCAGAATAGACCTGGGCAAGACAAACTTAACTACGGAAAATTCACCGCCCTGAATAGGTCATGAGCCGTGGTCTTTGAGCTTGAAGGACAAGGCGCTTTCGCAACGCCAGGCCAATGATTAATGGCGCCGGTTCAAAAGTCGGTATTGCAAGTACCAGGCGAGGGGTATGACACTTTCAACAATGCTATCTGTTGAAAAATGAGATAGAACGGTTAATAAGAGAAGGGCATCTCAAGCAAAGACGCAATGAGAAAAGAGATAAGGATGATAGGGATGGAGAAGAAGCTAATCAACGTAGAGGAAAGGCCGAGAGTTGAGGAAATACATATGATATCCGGCAAAGACAAATCTCGCCCTCGGGAAGAAAGCGCAGCGCCGAGAGAAGGAGCGCTACCAGTGTCTGTGCCGACCACGCAGACTAAAGATGCCCATAATCTCCATTACCGAGGAGGATTATGAGCGTGTCACATATCCACATAGCGACCCGCTGGTAGTAGCTGTAGATATCAACCACCACCTCGTTCACCGCTGCATGGTAGACACAGGTGCTTGTACCAACCTTTGTACAAAGAGGTTTTTGACAAACCGGGCCGAGAGAAAGAGGTCGGCACCGCATACATCGGGTCCTTATATGGATTCGGAAATGGAATAAGGCCCATGGGAATCGGCCACCCCGCCAACGGTAGGGAGGGAATGCCGCCAGAAATATCAATGCCGCTGTGGTGGATGCACCCTCCGCCTACAACGCACTAATTGGGACGATGTAACGCCAGACGAAATTTGCGTCTCGTGACGCACGGCGTTAGTCATCGCCATGTAATGATAAAGGAAGGCCGGAAAACTAGTTGGAGACCAAAACGCCGGCACGATCCTGCAACTCTTTGTCGGTAAAGGAGACCAAAGATGAGACGGGCCGACGCCAAGACAAACCTCGACGTGCGGCAGAAGGAGGTCCGGATGTTCAACCTGGCCCGGAAAGCGAAGAAGTGGAACTTGCCCCGGTCGTAATTGTGGGAGCGGACCTCGACAACGAATTTCAGAACAATTGATACACATCCTGGAACAAAACAAAGATGTCTTCGCCACGCGTGCAGAGATGCCAGAATCGATCCAAATGTTATATCACATCGCCTCGAAAGTCGACCAAAGTTTTAAATCTATAAAGCGGCGTCTGCGGCGATGAGTAGTGAGAAGGACAAAGTCATTATGGAGGAAGTGGGAAATTATTAGAGGCCAAATTTATTGAGAGATGTGACTACCGGAGCTGAGTCGCAAATGTTGTTATGGTAAGAAAAGCTTGGCGTGGAGAATGTGTGTGGACTTCACCAACTTGAACAAAGCACATCTAAAGATTGCTACTACCGAGGATAGACCACCGGTGGTCGATTCAACAAGCGCCACACTGAGCCTCTTAGACGCATACTCGGCTACCATCAGTGCATCTATGTGAAGAAGACCAACGACGCTGCCTTTATCACCGATCCACTGGTGTTCATGTATAGAATGATGCCTTTTGGGTTGAAAACGCGGGGCCACGAGTCGGTACGGTAGATACCGGTATTCTCGAGAACAAAGGGACGCAACATAGAGGTGTATGTGGATGACGCTATAGTGAAGAGCAAGTCGGACAAACAGCACTTAGACGACCTCAGAGAAACCTTTGGGTCGCTCAGGAAATATGGGATGAAGTTGAACCCCAAGAAATGCACTTTCGGCGTCCGATCAGGCAAATTTCTTGGTTTTCTGGTCAGTTCAAGAGGGATAGATGCCAACCCAGAAAAAATCCAAGCGATACAAGACTTACCTGCCCCAAAGAACATAAAGGACGTCCAGACCCTGACTGGACGAATGGCCGCACTATCCAGGTTCATATCAAGGTCAGCCGACAAGTCGACCCCCTTTTTTCAGGTGCTGAAGGGGAACAAAAGGTTTGAGTGGGGAGCTGATCAAGAAGCAGCGTTCGGTCAGTTAAAAACACATCTGGCTACGTTGCCAACATTGGCACGCGATTCTGAGAAACCCCGATCCTCTACATCGTGACAACCAACACAAGATCGGTAGTCATTCTAAGAGAAGAAGAAAGCACGATATACTTAAATCGGCCATGCATTAGTGGCACCGTAAAATAATTACCCTATAATTGAGAAAGCAGCATACGCCGTAGTTATCGCCACACGAAAGTTGAGGCCGTACTTCGACACCCATCCCGTCGAGGTGAGAACTGACCAGCCGCTGGAAAAAGCCTTAGAAAAATTCGAAAAATCTGGGCGGCTTCTCAAATGGGCAGTAGAGTTATCTGGTTTTGGTATACGTTATGCCGGCTGGACGACAATCAAAGCCCAAGCTTTGGCCGACTTCCTAGCAGAGTGTACTCATCCGACCGACACCATTGAGTCGGACGGGCTGTGGCAGGTATACACTGACGGCTCAGCCACCATTCACGGATCCGGCGCCGGAGTCCTCATCATTACCCCCGACGGTCATGAATTTGAACATGCCCTAAGGTTTGCTTTCGCTGCCACCAATAATGAGGCGAATCTGGTCTTTGGCCGGATGAAATCGCACAGCAATGGGGCGAAGGGTGACATTGAGAGTGGACTCGGTGGTGTGGCAAACCAACTAAACGGAGTATGAAGCGGGGCGACAACATGAGTCAATATCTCGTGTAAAGTAAGGCACTGGCGCGCGCTTTAAAGCTTTTCCAGGTCACCCATATATACCAAGAACAGAAATGGCCGTCGTTAGCAAATCAAGAACCGGCGACAATAAAGCCAAGCGGTGGATCGTAGACATCGAAGGAAAAATGAGTGTTAACGCTAATACGTTGATCGACAAGGTCGGATGAAACCTTTAAGACTATACAAGTCGACCTGAACTCCGTGAGATAAAGCGCGAGGCCGCCAGATAAAACGAAATGCCTCGCTTTGTCATCCGACACGAGGAGTCAGAGGTCTTTCAGATCCAATTTTGAGGTGTGTGGGTCCCGAGGCCGCTTCACGCTAAAGAGCATTCACTCCGATATGCGACACCATGGGGAAGAAATCGGCCCATAAGGCCTCCGCCGGTTTCTACCGCCTACAATGATAAGAGATGCAAGAGTGACTCGAAAATGCCACAATCGCTAAGTTCACGGCCCGGACATCCACTTGCACGCCGTGATCTCCGTGATGCTCAATCCCATCCCTTTGACCAATGGGGATGGATATTTTGGGGCCCATTTGCCACCCGGGAAGGAAGTATGTTATAGGCTGCCGTTGATTATTTCACCAAGTGGATAAGCCGAAGCCGCCGCTCCATCACCGAGGCAAAGAAGACGCAAATTCATATGGCGAAATGTAATAACCCGGTTTGAGTACCAAAGGTTTTGTCTTCGACCACCACATAATCCCTCCATCGATCTTGGTTGGGAGACAACGGCCCATCGTTGCATACTGCCTGTCACCCATCCTCAGAGCAACGGCCAAGCTGAGGCTGCAAATAAACAAATGCTCAATGGAATGAAAAAGCGACTGGAGGACCTCAAAGGCGCGTGGGCTGACGAACTCCCCAGCGTTCTGGGGTCCATCAGAACAACTGCAAAGGAGGTCACGGGCCATACGCCTTTTAACTTAGTATACGGTTCCGCGGCTCTACTCCCATCGAGATACGCATCCTCGGCCAAGGGTAGAATCAGATGACCCCACAAGAACGCCGCGAAGAAAGAAGAGATACCGATTTCCTGGATGAGGTCAGGACGCTGTGCTCAACCTGGCCATGTACCAGACAAGAATGCGTCGGATATACAACCGCCGCGTCCATCATAGAGAATTCGAGGCTGGAGAGCTGGTCCTGAGGAAAGCAGCCGCAACGGGAAAAGGCAACATACACGGAAAACTATCAGCAAGATGGGAAGGGCCGTACAAGGTCACCTTCGTAAAACAACCGGGCACGTACTTTCTAGAGGATATGGACGGCTGCAAGCTCCCAAACCATTGGAATGCGGACACACTAAAGAAGTATTATGCGTAGAGGAAACATTGGAATTGTAAGCGCAGCGTGCGGACATGTCGCAGCCGTGTCATTTTAGCGTTTTTATTATTATTTACTTAGCCAATGCCATTTTTATAAGCAAATTGTCAACAGCTAAGCAGGGGGCAAGGAGAGGAGATCACCCTGAGAAATCACATATTTTGATTCAAAATCGCTGAATTTACTTGTGCAGAGGAAAAAGCCACGCGGATGCGGCCGAAGCGAAAGTCTATCCAAGGATCGTGAGCCGATAAGCACCGGCCGCAGATCTTGGCAGGTGAAAGTCTGTCCAAGGACCGTGAGCCTGGACAGCACCGGCCGCAGATGCGCGCCGTGTAGAGTCTATCCAAGGCGTGAGCTCGATAAGACCGGCGCCGCAGGTGTAGAGTCTATCCAAGGCGTGAGCCTGGATAAGACGCGCAGATCTGGCGCTGTAGAGTCAATCCAGGATCATGAGCCTGGATAAGACCGCCGCAGATCTTGTGTGAAAAACGATCCCAGGAATAGACAACGCTGGCGTACGCAAAATATGCAAGCAAGAAACGTAAACTAAGTAAAGCTTGTTTTCTCACAAGTCGATCGGATAACGGCCAAGACGAGTATAAAACAGAAGGAGAACCTATTAAAGATTTGATCAAACTATCCTACTAAATAAAAATATCCCGGCAGAAGCCGTTACATACAAAGAATAGGTGAAAAGTCAGGCGAATCTACAAACATGGCATAAATAAAAGCAAGAACAGGGCAAAGTGTTGTCTAAAAAACTGAAATTGTAACACCCCGTATTTTCATAATTAAATTAAAATATATTTTCTGTTGCTATTTTGTAAAACTATATTTATTTTTCATAATACCTTATATTTTAATTGTTTTAAAGCTAATTTTGAGCCTTTTCATTTATATAATATTTTAAATGCTATTTGATACTAAAAATTAATTAATTATTTGGAGAATAATATGATTACTTTATAATATAAAAATAGTAAATAATAGTAAAATAGTAAAAATTAATAATATTTTCTATGGTTATAAATATTTATTATCATAGGTACTAGTATTTCCAAAAGTATCTTATTTAACTTATTTTGTGTATTTTCAACTATTTTGACCAAAATTATCTTAATGTTAAATTAATATATTTTTCTATTTAGAAAATATTAGACTTTTAACAATAGTAGAAGACTTACCTAATACCTAATAGTCTAATACTCCGTATATATATATAACCCTACGAACAAACCCTAAATAATTAATCAAATACACCGTGCAGTCCTTGCCTTCGTCGTCTTCCTCGTCTTTAACCAAACTCCATTAAAGCCGACTTCACCCTTGCACCGTGACTTCGTTTCTTGACGGTTTTACTCCGTTGTTGCGCCATAATTATCCTCTCTTCATCCTCTTCACATTAAGGTAAGCTATACTCAGTTTCGTCTCAGTCACTCGGATCGCCGTCGATATCGAAACTCATATTTAAACTCGTTCTATTCCCTTTAATCAATCTAGGATCGAATACGGGTGCCCCAGACGCTAATACGTACGTGGTAGACGACTCAATTGAGGAATAGCGCAAAAAGGTAACGGTGATGACGTGACTCGATATTACATTACGTTAAAGTATACGTGTAGTATTATTTGGGAATTTAAGCTGTGAACTTCTTGGTTGTTTGCTTGTAATTGTGACCGTGTCTCTGACGTGTGCGCGTAGAATAGAGATGGCTTAGGCTTATTTGAGGTACGGGACGATGATGTTGGCGTCGCTAGGGCGCTGTGTTTGTGTGCATACGTGAGATCAGTAGTGCTTGTATGGGTGCATTGATGTGTTAAGTTTATGTAGTGTATTAAATAATAATTATTTATTTAATTATTAATATATTTCTAATGGTCATGTTTTGTGTACATAAGATCAGTATTATGAAGGCCATATAATTTGGTGGGTTGTCATTATCTATTTATTTTGGCTATTTTGATTTAGTAAGTTACGAAACAATTATATTTTTATCCATTTCACGGTTTAGTGTCAGAGTCACTATTGTTGGCCTAAACTAGTTTTCGAGGTCCTATTGTCGATTATTTGAGTATCTTGAGGTCCTATTGTCAGTCTCATGACTAACTAGTTGAGGTCCTATTGTCAGCTGGTTAGTAGTCGACCCCGTAGGGATATGTCATATAAACGTTTCGGCTTACTAAACTGTGGTAAAGATTAAGAGTATTGTGTCGAATAAGGTTAAGATGGATAAAAGGGAGTAATCTGTGCTTTTAGTGTGATTGAGCTTTATTATTTTTATTATTACTATTATTACTATTATTATTATTTTTTTTTATTTTATGAGCTGTTCTATTTACTTGTACCTTTATTGTGATGTAATATGGCTGGGAGAACGTCTGAGTTACTCCCCACTGACTGTGGCTGTTGCATGTTGTGCAGCAGGTATGCGCGGGACGGGATTATGAGTGAGATGTTGTGAGATACGACCCGTAGCTAGTGGTGGATGATTTGGCTAGACTTGTTTAGACTTGTTGGACCGTGTTTTAGGATTTGACTCTATTGTTTTGATACTTATGTTCGTTTGGATTGTAAGGGGTATTTACTCCCCGCTTTTGCTAGGCCTCAAGGCCTACTTTGTCATTTTGATTTGATTAGATTGTTTGCGTGAGTGACAGCTCGGATTCACGGTGTTTCCGCCACCGTGGCTTTCATTTTTATTCACTTTCTTTTATAAATCCTTTTTAAAAGCTTATTTTATTTTGTTGGAAAATCCGGGTTGTTACAGTTGGTATCAGAGCGAATACGCTCCCAACTATCTTAGTCGAGTGAGTAGGTTTGACTTAGAACACCGAGGGAGAGCGTTGGGGTAGACACTATAGAGGGTTGCGTAACTTTGTATGTGTTTGAGTAGTTATTTGAAGTGGCATGTCTAGTAAATGCCGCTATCACCTATGCTTTTGTGTTGCAGATGACCAGAAACGGAGGAGGAGCCAACAACGACTTGCAACGCATCCGCCGACTCAAGGGTGCTATAGTGTGATACTGGTACCTCTATGTCATTCGGTTTCCCCTTCATTGATCGAGGAAACTCAACTTACTTCCTCTATTTTCATATATATTCTTATTACTCTTTCCACAGAAGAAACAGTTCCATGTTCACTCCTATTCGAGGATGTCCCTATTTCTTTTGGGCAATCCATCTTCGCTACCTACCGTGTGTGTTTTAGTTTGACCGAGTTGGGTATCATTTTGGGGTATGCGAGGCTTGGTGGAATCAACATAGGCTAGGGGAGCTATCCTTTCGTTATTGGGGTGAGTAGAGTTAGTTGTCCTTAGAATAGAAATCGTAGGGGTAGACTTTTTCCACTTGTTTTGGATATCCTTTTGTTCTCAAGTTTCGAGGACGAAACTTTTTAAAGTAGGGGAGATTGTAACACCCCGTATTTTCATAATTAAATTAAAATATATTTTCTGTTGCTATTTTGTAAAACTATATTTATTTTTCATAATACCTTATATTTTAATTGTTTTAAAGCTAATTTTGAGCCTTTTCATTTATATAATATTTTAAATGCTATTTGATACTAAAAATTAATTAATTATTTGGAGAATAATATGATTACTTTATAATATAAAAATAGTAAATAATAGTAAAATAGTAAAAATTAATAATATTTTCTATGGTTATAAATATTTATTATCATAGGTACTAGTATTTCCAAAAGTATCTTATTTAACTTATTTTGTGTATTTTCAACTATTTTGACCAAAATTATCTTAATGTTAAATTAATATATTTTTCTATTTAGAAAATATTAGACTTTTAACAATAGTAGAAGACTTACCTAATACCTAATAGTCTAATGCTCCGTATATATATATAACCCTACGAACAAACCCTAAATAATTAATCAAATACACCGTGCAGTCCTTGCCTTCGTCGTCTTCCTCGTCTTTAACCAAACTCCATTAAAGCCGACTTCACCCTTGCACCGTGACTTCGTTTCTTGACGGTTTTACTCCGTTGTTGCGCCATAATTATCCTCTCTTCATCCTCTTCACATTAAGGTAAGCTATACTCAGTTTCGTCTCAGTCACTCGGATCGCCGTCGATATCGAAACTCATATTTAAACTCGTTCTATTCCCTTTAATCAATCTAGGATCGAATACGGGTGCCCCAGACGCTAATACGTACGTGGTAGACGACTCAATTGAGGAATAGCGCAAAAAGGTAACGGTGATGACGTGACTCGATATTACATTACGTTAAAGTATACGTGTAGTATTATTTGGGAATTTAAGCTGTGAACTTCTTGGTTGTTTGCTTGTAATTGTGACCGTGTCTCTGACGTGTGCGCGTAGAATAGAGATGGCTTAGGCTTATTTGAGGTACGGGACGATGATGTTGGCGTCGCTAGGGCGCTGTGTTTGTGTGCATACGTGAGATCAGTAGTGCTTGTATGGGTGCATTGATGTGTTAAGTTTATGTAGTGTATTAAATAATAATTATTTATTTAATTATTAATATATTTCTAATGGTCATGTTTTGTGTACATAAGATCAGTATTATGAAGGCCATATAATTTGGTGGGTTGTCATTATCTATTTATTTTGGCTATTTTGATTTAGTAAGTTACGAAACAATTATATTTTTATCCGCTTTCGGACTGGTTTAGTGTCCAAGGTCCTATTGTTGGCCTAAACTAGTTTCGGCGCCCCTATTGTCGATTTAGGAGTATCTTGAGGTCCTATTGTCGAATCAATGACTAACTAGTTGAGGTCCTATTGTCAGCTGGTTAGTAGTCGACCCCGTAGGGATATGTCATATAAACGTTTCGGCTTACTAAACTGTGGTAAAGATTAAGAGTATTGTGTCGAATAAGGTTAAGATGGATAAAAGGGAGTAATCTGTGCTTTTAGTGTGATTGAGCTTTATTATTTTTATTATTACTATTATTACTATTATTATTATTTTTTTTTTATTTTATGAGCTGTTCTATTTACTTGTACCTTTATTGTGATGTAATATGGCTGGGAGAACGTCTGAGTTACTCCCATCGATGGTCGTTGCCATGTTGTCTGCAGTATGCGCGGGACGGGATTATGAGTGAGATGTTGTGAGATACGACCCGTAGCTAGTGGTGGATGATTTGGCTAGACTTGTTTAGACTTGTTGGACCGTGTTTTAGGATTAGACTCTATTGTTTTGATACTTATGTTCGTTTGGATTGTAAGGGGTATTTACTCCTCGCTTTTGCTAGGCCTCAAGGCCTACTTTGTCATTTTGATTTGATTAGATTGTTTTGCGTGGTATTTCGGATTCACGGTGTTTCCGCCACCGTGGCTTTCATTTTTATTCACTTTCTTTTATAAATCCTTTTTAAAAGCTTATTTTATTTTGTTGGAAAATCCGGGTTGTTACAGAAATAGATTGAGCGGCAGCAGCCGACGCGAGTATTGTACAAAAAAACAGACGGAAAAACTAAAGAAATCTACAGTTTGAGAAAAATAAAAACAAGTACGCAGAGTCGGCGGCCGTCACCTAAATCAAGATCACTGCAACTTAGCGAAAGAGTACAGGAGTACGAGCTAGACAAAAAGAAGAAAACCTAAGCCAAGGTTAGTCTTCGCCGAGGTACAGTATGAGGAGTCAAGACGACCCTACTACTGACCGATATTAAGCGGCGGCAGGAAAAATTGATGACCCTGTACATGAGGAGTCTGATGACGACAGCCCGAGTTCCTATGCAGGCCCGGACTCGCTTGGGCCCGTTGAAGGGTTACCATCGCCTGTCTCATTTTCCGGCTCACCTGCCGTCATCAGCAGCCCCACTGCACTGCGCCAAGGCCCGACCTCCTACGCCTCGTCCTCTCATCCTCGAAGTTCTCTATGCCTATCGGTCGAAATAGGGAGAGACCTCCGATGAGAGCCTTGCCATCCTCATCTCTCGCTCATACCACGGTTGAACCCGGCGATCCTTTCTCATAGCCCTCCCGAAGAAGCCGCTTCTCCAAGTCAAAAGCGACCACTTTCGCAGCTTCTTTCGGTTGAGCATCCTTGTCCATCGCCAGCGACGACGCCAGCCGCTTTAGTCTCGACTGTTGAAATTTGGGTCGCCACCGACAACCTTTCTCCGCCTGGTTCGCCTTCGCTTTCAACTCACCACGTTTCCTTATCAACTTCTCGCTCGAGCGAAGAAGTATGTAGTCGGGCCTTAACTTGGCCGAGCTCCTTCTCAAGTTTCGAGATTCAAGACGACCCTCCTCGCAGCCTACGGCAGAGGATTTAGTTATATCAGCACGGTCGGCTGACTTAATCAAAAGATCAGCCCCATGCTCCACTGGGCCCACCGTCGTGACGACGATCCTCACCATTGTTAAGCTTGTTCACCGACCTCGAATATGTCACCGGTCTAAGCTTGTCACCGTCCCACCACCGGGGGCCACCACGGCAACGGTGGCCTTCTTTTTGTCCAGCCCGGCCACCTTCTGCAGACAAAAGAAAGAGTTCAGATCCATCTCACCGAACTTTGGAATTGACGATACGCTATCCGCTGGGACATTTAGGACGTTGCACCCAGACAAAAATCCTTCAGAGAAGGGATCTGAACTAACCTTTCCTCGCTGTCGAGGGCCCGATCGAGGAGGGGGGGAAACGACGCCGTCGGGCCTGCTGCTTTCCTCAAGCTCATCTTCAAGATTAACGAAATCACGCTGAGGGGTATGAGAGCGTTGAGGGGAAGGCCTCGGCTGATCTTTTGTCGACCGCTCCAGCTTAGGAGGAGGACGACCGCACGTCTTCTCCGTTTTCTGCTTCTTAGCCTCTTTCGGCTTCTTGGGGCTTACCGCTTCCTTTTGGGGTTGACGGCGGCATATGGAAGGCGGTTTTGGCACGAAGTTCTCCATAACGGTCCTTAAGACTTCTTTTCGGTCGTTCGTTTCGGCGATCGGACGAGCAAGGATGGGATTCTTTTCTGAATCAAGGCCGATACGATCGTAGTCGGCGGCAGTGAGTTCACGAAAGGAACCTGCACAGAAACAACATACGTTAGAAAACGAAAACAAAGCATACAAAAGCAAATAAATTATAAGGCCGGCCGGACATTACGGATCCAGGTCGGATCAGCCGACTCGCCAGAAACTCGTCGTGAAAATAACCTCGGGGGCAGCCAATATCTAGGCCGTTCCTCGCCGAGTCCGGAAATAGTCCAAAGACTCGTTCAGCCGATCGAGGAATTTGTTTGACTCAAGACGTAAATAGGACTAAACTCCTACCGCCTCAAACGGCGGTGGACTTTATTCCCGAACTGCGAGGATGGCCCACGGCTTTGGGCTGTAGATATAGAACCATCGGTCTTTCCAGTTATGGACGGACGACAGTTTCTTGTGGATCGTCTGATACCCAGGCTCATACTTAATTCCCCAGTAGCCTGAGTACTCATCGTTTGACCCCTTGGACATTGTGAGCGAGTGCATTATTCGAAACGCGTCCACTGACAGGGGAAGATCAACGAACAGACACGTCCACGTAAACGCAACCATCGTACGGATGGCAAAGGGGTTGAGCTGACATAGAGCAACGTTCGCCCTCTGAACAAGCAGTTCAATAAAGGGGTGGAGAGGAAAACGAAGCCCAAATTCTAAATGCTTTGTGAAGACTGGCCGTATAACCATGGGGAGGTTGGGTAACCGTATCGTCTTCCTCTGGGATCTCGAACTTCCACCCCTCACCCAGGTTGTAATGATCAGCGGCCAGCAGATGGCCAGTCTTTATTAACATCAGGTCCCTATACGGGCCTTCTGGCTTCTGCAGCATAGGGGCTTTGTACAAGGCTCTATCTAATTTATTTACCCTACGCGGCTCGGCGTGAGACGTAGAAGCCTCAGGAATGTCGTCCACGAGAATACTGGTACAAAGAGGGACGGCCGACCGGTTCAGGTCATCAACCCTCAATCGATAACATCTAAATAATCCTCTAAGTGCGGGTGGGGAGAGTCCCTCGAGAGATAGAGGCCATGATAAAATAAAATAAGAACGGATGAGTTACCTAAAAAAGGGAAGACGGCAGCAACAAACACAGCAGGGGCAGCAGACGGTGAGGAAGCAGAAGGTATGAGAAAAAGCCAAGAGGTTGAGAGATTTTTTAAGAAAATAAAAGAAGTAGGGCGCAAATGAGGGGTTTTGGTGGGTATTTATAGGGAAAAGGTGAACAGTGGTCGTTCAACTCCCACCACACACGTGTCATGCACACAGAGGAAGGAAGTTAAAAGGCCTATGGTTTGCACAGTGAACAAAGCCCAAGCAAGTTGGCGCCAAAGCCCGTAGTTCAAATATTTTCAAAAACCAAGAAGCTTGTCAGAGAAGCAAACACCCAAGGTAACAGCTTACCATGCATCCAAATCACGAACAGCTTCCACCTTCTGAGGAAGCCGTTCGAGGGCAAGTTGATGGGGCATGGCAAGCCGGCAGCTGATGAGGCATGTCAAAGCCGGCCGACACACCCTCTTCCAGACTTTGGGCCATCATGAAAGATATCCTGCCACGGCCGTACATCATCTACCAGTACATCATCGTACTGCATAAGGAGCCGAGGGGACAAGCGAGTCAGAACTTGTCCCCCACTCACCAAATCAAATCCCCTATAAAAGGGGACACATTTGCAAAGTAAAGGACACACGAAAAATCACATAAAAAAGGTATTATTGGATTTTCACTCACGATATCTCAACTTAAATTCAATTCTTAAGCTTACTTAAGCATCGGAGGGGTTATCCTCGGAGGCCCCCGAGGCTAGGTTTGACATTTTGTGCAGGACAGCTGGAGAAAGAGAGTTAAGCCGAGAAGTTACATACCACGAAGGCTTGAGCACGCGATTGGTTGCAAGATATAAATTTATTTAAGTTTTCACACCCGAAACATTACTAATTTTCATTCCTTTCATTCTCTCCCTCTTTACAAAACTTACCAAATCCTATATTTTTGTCACCAACTCCGGCGACGGGCGACCATAACCCAACTCCGGTAACCCCCAGCCGAACTCTAGCGACCGTCGTCTTCCTCCGGCGACACCTTACTTCGACTGCCCACCCCAAGCCCCTTTTACCGACTTTTTTTTTAAATTATCTTGGTTTGTTGCGTCATCCCCGGCCTCTCTGTGTCCCACCTACCTCTTTGTTACGGACGGACAACTTTCCGGCCACCAATTGCCGGTGTCCACTTCGGCCACCACCATGTTTAATTTTTTTTGGTTTGGTTCGTTGTTGCTGTATATAGGTTTTGTACTTAATGTTGGAATTTTGGCAGCGGAAGTATTTTGTGTTGTGGACCCATAATTCCCGAACATGGTTTTTGTATTATTGAACATATTTTTGTGTACATATGAGGGGGAGAGGGCGAGACCTAGAAACTCCACAATGGGAGTTATGGACTACACACATACAAATGACTTCTTATGCCCTATTTATACTAATAACTCTTAGTATAGATATTTCTATGATAGAGTATTCTAGTAACTTAAGGTTTACTCATGATATTACTAGAACATTACATAATCTAGACAAACTTACTTAATAGATTAATCTAGATTAATTTCTTTCAAGATTTTTCTAGATTAATGTTTCAACACTCCCCCTTAATCTGAAAAATCTTGGTATCTCGAATTTGTTGTGATGGCTTGATCTTGAATTCCTTCGTATTTTGTTGTATCTCCCTTGAACTTGATACTGTACGCACCTTCTTGATGATTATCTTTTCGTCTTTGTTTCTCATTTTGATTGGCTTTTCTTCCCATGATTTGTTTAGTGGCTCTTGCTTGAACTTTGGATCTTCGTCCCAAATTCTTAGGATCATCCGCTCGATCCCTTTCTTGTTTTGTTTGTTAGGGTATATGCCCTTTCTTTTCGGGGTCTTCTTGCTTCGCCCCATGATGCTTTTGGGTTGACATTCTTTTGTTATTTTTGTCACCCTTAGTTTGATTTCGGGTTAGCCCTATGTGCTACCCTCATCGGATTAGCTCTTTCGCTATCCGGACCTTTGTTTTGGTTGCCCTCGTCGGGTCTTTACTTTAGGTGCCCTCGTCGGGTTTTTTTTGTTGTTGCCCTTATCGGGTCTTTCTTTTTGTTTGGGAAGAGTATTTTTTTTGGTAAAGTAATATAAGAAACAAAGAACTTATTTGAGGTAATATCAATATATCATCGCCCAGATTTGATAACCATGGGCTCTGATACCATGTTGGAATTTTGGCAGCGGAAGTATTTTGTGTTGTGGACCCATAATTCCCGAACATGGTTTTTGTATTATTGAACATATTTTTGTGTACATATGAGGGGGAGAGGGTGAGACCTAGAAACTCCACAATGGGAGTTATGGACTACACACATACAAATGACTTCTTATGCCCTATTTATACTAATAACTCTTAGTCTAGATATTTCTATGATAGAGTATTCTAGTAACTTAAGGTTTACTCATGATATTACTAGAACATTACATAATCTAGACAAACTTACTTAATAGATTAATCTAGATTAATTTCTTTCAAGATTTTTCTAGATTAATGTTTCAACACTTAAATACACCATATTGTTGAATTTTTAAATTTCGGTGGGTGATTAAGGAGTGATTAGGGTTTCTTTTGATCATGTATTACATATATACTTTGTGTTTTAATGATGTGAGTTTGTGGTGGATTGGTTGAGAATTTGTTGTGTGTTAGTGTGATGAATTGAATTTAACAAGTGTTGAATGCAATCCATAGTTCCGCCGCTCCTTTTGAGGTTTGTGTAAACTTTGATGGATTTGTTTGGTGTAATTTGATTTTTTTTCAATTTGATTTTTGAAAATATAATCTAGTTCAGCTGAATTAAGTTCGCTTTTAAAGTTGTTTTGAAATAAAACACCATTTTCTTACATTTGTTTCGTGATAAGGAAATTTAGAAGGAATATGAAGTAGGTACTTATGTTTTTGTGTTTTATTTTGGCTGAAAATAGAACATGCTTAGTAATAAATGCACTCGAAAATAGGAGGTATTTCAATAGATAAATACTCAGTACTAACAATTGATCAAGTAGTAAATTACCGAGTTATAACTTCAAGAATGACGATCCTAGCTACATGTATAACCAATACTCCCTACGATATTTAGCCGCGCCTTCTTACAAACAATAATAACTACTCCGGCACTATTACAGTAGAAAACAAAACGACGTTACTCAGTGGTATAGCCGCGCCTTCTCACAAACATTCTCGGCATCATTCCTTACTTTCTAAGGCCTAAGTCATACGATTGACAACATTGTACGACTGATATCAAAACTCGATACTACATGTTGCTTTAGAGTACATGCAATTTTAAAATGGGCGTTGGGCCGAACTCAATGACCTCAAGAACGATCGAGTCGCCGGTCTTGAGATTTTGGGCTCTCTGAAAAGCGGCCCAACGTGCGATAAAAGGGGTTCCTTGATGACTTAGCCTTATTTCCATGGGCCAAGAATGTCCTTTGTTATCAACTATCATCACATCAACCCTCTTGTGTAGTCCATTTTCCCTTGCAAACTTCTTTGGCAAGGGCTGCACTTATTAACCCAACATAAATTAGATTCGTCGGATTCTTATAGTTTGACTAAACTTTCCCTAAAAAATGGTCTGATGATAAAAACATGTTGAATCGTAGGAGATACGTATTGTTACCATTTTTATTTTTAGGATGATTCATCGTTTTTACTTTTGGTTTTAACTTTTAAACTACAAAGTCATTTATATCTATACTTTTCTATCTTAATTAAGTCGTCACTTTACACAACATAATGGATATTTAGGTAAGTTCAGTAATAAGCTCCACTTAGCTAAATATTTGGTCTAAAAGTAAATGTTCACAATTCAATTGATCGGATGGAGCATATAATTCTGAGTATGATCGTATACAATAAATGATTTTAGATGATAATTACTCCGTATATTTTTACGGAAGAATTACAAAGTACTCCATATATTTTTACTATAAAACAATGTTCGATTTACTCCATTGCAATGAAAAATTAGACAAACTATAGGCTAAGATAAACAATTTGAATATTCCACATTTCTCTCTATTCATGTTCTCTCAAGTACACTTAAATATATATAATATATATATATAAAAACTTTATATTTTATTTTTTATTTATTATAAGATTATTTTTATGAAACAAATACACAAAAATCAAAATCACAACTATCAAAAATTTCCAATTCTATATAACAAATGAAAAGGATAATACGGTGAAACACTTACCATCATAGAAGACTTGATGGAGTATGACTTCACCACCAAACGACAGCAATTATCTTCTTGTGAACTTATCTCACATACCTTCTTTCCTAAATTTAAACTCCACGCAAAAAATTTGTTACATTGTTTAATACATTACATAAAAATATTAGTATTTAAACTACAAAAACTTATATATTTAATAGTATTATTGGCTAGGGTTTAATGTGTCATTATTATTTGGTTGTGTTTATCGTTTTCATTTCGCTTTCTGACATCATCTTACATTCATTCATTGCCAGAAGTTAAATAACTAAACAAGCACTCAAATAACTTTCAATAGAACCGAATAAAAAAAAAAAAAAAAACAATATATATTGTGTCAAACAATAATATGTATTAGATGAGTTTTAAAAATAATACTCCGTATAACAGAACATCAATTGTAAAGATTATATCGTGACCACGTTATATTGTTACATAAAGTTTAATCTGAGTCTGTGACCACTTTAATATTACATGTCCACATGACCACATTACTTAACAATAGTCATCATAATATTAATAATTTAAAAATATCTATATGCTAATTATGTTGTATAAACAAAAAAAAATACTCTAATATTTCAAACTATACTTCACAAAATCTTTTTTTTTTTTTTTTTTCTTTTTTTGCAAAATTATTTAAATTACAAAAATAATCATACATACCTTGAGTTGAATACTTGAAATAATTAGAGGTAGGTTGCTTGAAATGAGAGAGTTGACGTTCACAATAAGTGTGATCAAATATACAAACATTAAAAACCCAATTACCAACATGCTTAAACACCAAAAATTCACCCACTTCTAATTTATTTTCTTCACAAAATTTCTTCCAACCTTCTTTTAAATTAAATTTATCATCATTTTTATCATAATCAACTTTTACTTCCCATGTAATTCCATTATTACCTTTCAATGTAACAAATTTTTTACCACCTTCTTTTTCACCTTTGAGATATTTGTTGAATGCCTTTGGAATTGACTACATGAAAACAAAAAAATATAAAAATAGGTTAATAAGTATTGGAATAAATCTATCTTTACTAAAGTTTTATATTATATTAATTTAGTTTATATTTATTTTACTTTCACTCTAACAATTTTACACTATCATTTTAGTTTAATTAGGAGTATAATTATTACATAACAAAAAGATTTAAGTTAAAAAACAAATGAAATACATAATTATTTCAATATATATAAAAGTTACAATCTATTTTAATGTTATTTCAATATATATAAAAGTTACAATCTATTATACTAATGATTATAATAAAAAACATAGTTGGATGATAAAGAATACTTACAAAATTTGATTCAAAAGTAGGGATAAGAGGTTGAAAAAAACTAGGTTTGGGATTATGGAACATAATAATAATATTTTTGAAGAGATAAAATTGAAAGTGAATTGTGAAGTTCTTTTGTGTAAAAAGTAAAAACAGAGTTATTTATGTAGAATAAAATTGATTGCAATAAATGCATTAAACTCCCATGCAAGTCACTACTTAAATACGAGTACTATGAAGAGTAAAGACTACTATGAAATGTACATTCATTTGTCAACTAATCAAATTTAATTTCAATATTGTAAATGTTATTTATATCCACTCGCATTAAAACCCGTTTTCTTATTTTATATTTAATTTGGTTACATATAACTAAAAGTGTGTGAAAAGAAAATGTATATACTCCGTTATTAATATGAATATAAGATAAGGCAATTTAAAATAAAGTTATATTGAAAAATTTTTCTAACTTATTTATAATGTGTAAAAAAACAAATGTATATTATTAATGAATGAAATGCATGAACTAGTAGTGAGTAGTGACTAATGTGACTACCATTAAAATATTATTTCAACTAAAAATTTAGGGATATTTATGATGGTACTCTTAAATTTTGTCAAATAACGCACATGATACCATATGTTTGAGATTTGTTCATAAATTACTCATAAACTTTGTGTTTATGCGCCCAATATGCCATTTTTCTAACCAAAAACTTGACGGCGTTAGTTTTTATGAATAAGTTGCAAATATGGCCTTTTTCTATGAAGCGTTTACCAACCAGAGTGTATGTAAGTTTGTTAATACTATGTCAAACAGTCAAGTTTTTTGTTAGAAAAAGAGTATATTAATAGCATATAAACACAAAGTTTGGGATTATTATATGAACAAATCTCAGACATAGGCCGGGTTACATGTATAATTATACAAAGTTTGAGAGTACCATGAAAAATATCCCAAAAATTTAAAACTGATAATTATAATTAATAATTACCGTCTTTTTTACACCTATATATGAAGTTTGTTTTAACATTTGTCGATTTAAATAAATCAATTTTTCTTTCTTATATATTAGACGAGGGGATTCCACCATAACTTTAATGGCAAATACTTGTGTGAGACAAGTCTTACAATAAACTTATTGTAAGACCTCTCACACAAAGGGTGATTACTTTTTTTTTTAATAACTTTTGTGTGTTGTGTCTTACGTTAATTATCGTAAGTACGGTCTTACAGAAGAACCACTGAACTTTAATTCCACATTATTTAAATATATCTAAATATGTCATTTAATTTTGATCTAACAGAAAGTACATATATATTTTAACACAAATTCATACATTGACAATATTCTTATTTAAAATTCGTGGTAGACCTAATTAATGTTCTTGATGATAACTGAAATTGGTTGGTGTGGGTAGTAAAAGCTCTCACCACTTAGAACCTGTTCTTTCGGACTTATTTTCAGCTCATTTCATTCGATTCAAGACACTTCGATTCATTCGATTCGATTCGATTGATTCGATTACTATTCGATTAATTCAGCTCCATTCAGTTCAATTCACATTATTATTATTATTCTTATTAATAATAATAATAATAATAATAATAATAATAATAATAATAATAAATATATTAATAATAATAATAATAAATATATTAATAATAATAATAATAAATATAATAATAATAATAATAATAATAATAATAATAATAAAATATAATAATAATAAAATATAATAATAATAATAATAAATATAATAATAATTATAATAAATATAATAATAATAATAATAATAATAATAATAATATAATAATAATAATAATAATAAATATAATAATAATAATAATAAATGTAATAATAATAATAAATATAATAATAAATATAATAATAATAATAATAATAAAAAATTTAATAATAATAAAAAAAATATAATAATAATAATAATAATAATAAAAAAATTTAATAATAAAAAATTTAATAATAATAATAATAAATATAATAATAATAATAAATATAATAATAATAATAATAAATAATTATAATAGTAATAATAATAAAATATAATAATAATAATAATAATAATAATAATAATAATAATAATAATAATAATAATAATAATAATAATAATAATAATAATAATAATAATAATAATAATGTTCAGTTTTTTGTTCATTGCATTCCAATTCGATTCGATTCGATTCGATTCGATTCGATTCGATTCGATTCATTCGATTCGATTCGATTCGATTCGATTATTCATTTGATTCGATTCGATTGATTCGATTCGATTCATTTAAAAGTCCGAAAGAACAGGTCCTTAAACCCGCGTGACTAAATGTTTAATTTCCTCGCTCTTTTTTGGATGATTAGATTAGAATTTGGGATATCTTTGCATCAATTTTGCCTGATTGCCTTCATATTTTTTTTATACAGCTGATTCAAATGGGACTGTCTAACATTGTAAGTATATTGATTGTTAAGGAAACTCAATAAAATAACTGACGTAACCACCACTAACATGAAAGGTCACAATAAGCACTAGACTGACTGTTTCATATGAGAATTTGTAATTTCAAATGAGATTCTTCCGACTGTTTTTAGGGATTGTCTTATTTAAAATTAGAAGAAATTGAATTAGTTAGTTTGAGGTTATCCGTATGTTGTTCATTCTTCTTATATACCGGTCTAGACACGTGTTAAGAAAACTAAAATAATATATTTATAATTTTTTTATGAAATACACATTGAGTTTGGGTAAATCGTAATCTTTAAAACTATATTAATAGTTTTACAAGTGAGTGATTATAAACATTATTCACAATTATATTGCACGCAAAAACAGTTATGTTATTGCATCAACAACAATTACAATACGTAGAATACATAATATCGTTCAATGGTAGGGTCACCCTCTCACGAACATCTTATTTACCTACAACTACAACTCGATATCAATCACTTGATGACGTTGTATCATTCAAACCCGATAACAAATAAGATTTGGGATAATATAACTTTACAACACATGTAATTTCAAAATGGGTTTCGGGCCTAACTCGATGACCTCAAGAACGATCGGGTCGCCGGGCTTGAGATTTTGGGCTTTCTGAAAAGAGGCCCAACCTCCAATATAAGGGCGTCGTCTACAACTTAGCCTTATTTCCATGGGCCATGAACGTCCTTTGTTATCAACTATCATCACATCAACCCTCGTGTCTAATCCATTTTCCCTTGCAAATTGCATCGGTAAATACTGCATTCACATGATTACATAAATTATTGGATAAGACACACACAAAAAAAAAAAAAAAAAAGAAAAAGAAAAAATGAATTATTATACTAAGATTGTCTGATACCGTAAGACCAGTCTAAATAATAACAGTTTAACTTTTTCATTACTAAAGGTTTTACATTCAAAATACGAGATTATATTTGAGTTTCTCTCCTATTATCATAAGACGGTCTTGTAGGATTTGCAACTTCATTTGATATCTTGTGTTTGGTTTGATTTCAATCGGGTTAATTTTCATTCCTATTTATCATTTTTGGATCTAAAATGTTTGGAATTTCTAACCTCCTTTTTTTTTTTTCCAATTGAACACGTTTGGAATCCATAGACGATATTACAGTAAAACTTATCGAACATAAAATTTACGGAGTAGAGAAAAACTAACAATTCATACCTTATCCAAAAAAAAAAAATAAAAAAAAAATGGTGTAATAATATGATACCATCATAAATTTGGTGAAGTATGACTTCACGACTAAAGGACAACACTTTTGTTCTTGTGAACCGGCGGTCTCCCATTGCTTGCTCCCTAAAACTCCGTCCAAAAAAAACAATTTTAGGTCGTTTAATGTGTCAGACGATTTTTAATATGCATATGTAATGTAATTGTTTTCCCCAAATAAGCTCAAAAACAATTTCATATTATTTAATAAGTTTAGAATACAATAGATTTGCGCGTATGACGGGGCTATTACTCACTAAAATGCGATCGAGCACTTTAATATATAATGTGTCTATTTTAGCGTTTAAAGTGATCACTTTAAGACATCAAAAAATGGTCAAATTATTAAGCGTTAAAATAAACACTTTTAAATATTAACCTGGTCACATTTAATCACTAATAGTCCATTGTACATGTGAATCCGTCTTACAGTAGACTAACTCATCAAACATAATTTATCATAGTAAATTATGCACTATAAGTTAAGCAATTTAACCAATGTGCCATACATACCTTGAGTTGAATAATAAATAGAGGTAGGTTGCTTGAAATGAGAGAGTTGACGTTCACAACAAGTGTGATCAAATATACAAACATCAAAAACCCAATTACCAACATGCTTAAACACCAAAAATTCACCCACTTCTAATTTATTTTCTTCACAAAATTTCTTCCAACCTTCTTTTAATTTTATCTTATCATTATCATTATCATAATCAACTTTCACTTCCCATGTAATTCCACTTTTACCTCTCAATGTAACAAATTTTTTACCACCCTCTTTTTCACCTTCCAAATATTTGTTGAATGCTTTTGGAATTGACTGCATTCAAAGTAGAAATGAAGTTAATTAATTATTAGTACGCACAAATTCTTCGATGAGACAGTCGTCTTTTGGAGACTTCTCACATAAAGGCCAATTTTATTGACTTAATTTTTTTTTTTAAAAAAAAAAAATTTAACTAGTAAGTCTCACGTTGTGAGATGGTTTCATAAGAGAGACAACTATGTTATCATAAAAATACTTCGTATTTGATATGGAATACTCCGTATATCACAATAATAATCAAGATATTTATTTCAATATAAAAGAAAATATATTTCCATCTATTTTAACTTTATTTTTATCTTATACAAATACTCCTTCTGTCCAAGTGAATCTTGAGAAAAATTTAAGAGAAGTGTAAACAAATGATTGAGACAGAGGGAGTAGTTACTCCGTACGTAGTAGTCATAATAAATAAAGTACTTACAAAATTTGATTCAAAAGTAGGGATAAGAGGTTGAAAAAACCCGGGATTAGCATTATGGAACATAATTTTGAAAGGGATATTATTTAAAATTGCAAGTGAATTGTTTTTAGTTTTTATTGTTGTTTAAGAAATCATTTCAAGTACTCCGTAGAAATTTATAAATTATAAATAGTAGGAGATTGATCACGTTATATGTTGTACCACAATAAATGCATTCAACTCCCATGCATTCAATTGTACAATTGTCATTTGTCAACTCTTCAAAATCAAAGTCAACGGGATACATCAGCCACCTGGAATTGAACCTAAGACCCATGATAATTTTACCCGTTTTAACCACTAGACTACACCCTTACAGGCAATGAATACCCGTATTTTATTTTTGTGATGATACACTTTTTCTAAAACTTTGCTCTATGTGAAAGGTTTGTACTCCGTACAAATTAAACCTTTGATGTCTTGGTTATGATAATCTAATATTACGTATATCGTTAAATATTATAAGATTGTCAACGTCTAATAATGAAGTTTTGTACTTCAACATTTGTGAGTTTGAGGCAGAGATGGAAGTTAGGTCATGGACTAGCGGGGCAGTACGGAGGCACTGCCCAGTATGACCCCACCTACCTCAAGCGATTTTTGGTATGACACTACATGGACCACGAGCCTTGTTTTTAAGAAAGTGGCAACCCAAGGCACGGCCCATCTCAAACCCGCATATCGGCCCACTGGTGGCACGCCTTTGGCCCACCTGACATGCCATTTGCCTACGCAGCCCGTGAGCGTTGATGTGATATTACGTAGTCATGCATGGGGTTGGCGTTTTGTGAGAGCAATTAATTTGCGAGGTTAGGTCTAACTAGTTTGCATCCCCACAAGGACAGCAAAACGTTCAATCGTAAGAAGTACTCCGTATTACATAGCCAAAGGACGTTAAGAAAATAATACAAGTATATGACTATATGTAACAGTCAGTGAAGACGAGTGAACATACATGATCACTCAGCTAAAACGGCTCATAGCCCATCGTCACCATACAATAACTACAGAGTATTCTAAAAGAAACAATTATTAATGATTAATGATTTAAAAGACAGCAATTACAGAGAAATTTTAACAATTGACCCTAACTAGACACTCTAAATGTTTCTACCCGAGACCAGCATACGATCCAAAATGCACAAAATACAACCACATAAGAAAAGCAAAAGCTTCGGTGTTCCAAATGCAGCAGCTTACACAACAACATTGTGTTACACGCAGCTTTACCTTTGTAATAAATACGGAGTAACTAATAACAACATACAATGGCTGCCTCCGGACGACCCATAATGAAATTTGCGTTTGAAAAAAAGTTGCAGTTTATAAGATAGTACTACACTAACTAACAACAGCTATCCCCAAGGACGGAACGAGAATAAATGAAATGAAATGAAATGAATTTAATCAACGGTAGAAGTAGTTTATACGAGACGAGATTAACCTCAATCCTTGGATGGGCCAGAGAGGGAGTCAGAAGCATGCTCTTTCGACGGTGCTGATCCTGAAGGTCGGATTTTGTAATCAGGAAGAAGTGTGTTTTGGAGCGACGGTTCTTGCGGATGATGGTATTGTTGTTGCTGAAGCGGAAGTTGGTGGTGCGGAAACTGATGCGGCTGCTTCTGCGAGTGTATGTGGAGCTGTTGCAGCTGCTGTGCGGTGAGCATGGTGTGCATCGTCTGGCTGTTTGGGTAGAATGGTTGGTTAGCACCCAAGAATCCCGGCATGTTCATCATCGGCCCGCCGTTTGTCATAGCTTGACCTGTTAGCATCTTCAGGTGTTGAATCTCCTCTTTCAGGGCGTCGTTCAGTGCTACATCGACAAGCGAGAATCAGAATTCCTCGAAGTCACAGAGTATGCTTAGAATTAAAGCGGAAATAAAAAAAAAGGAGGTATTACCATCCTGTAGATGAACTTGCTGCTCCATTGTTTGCAGACGTATCTTCAGCTCGTTATTTTCAGAAGAAAGACCATTGGTATCTCTCTGCTCACAACTATCAGAAATTAGTAAGGAGTATTTATAACAGCAGACGGATGACTATCATCTCAAATGTCGACAAATGTTAAATCTAAGCAAGAGGATAATGAATAATTGAATCGTGTTTACGGTACCTGCAGCAGGGTTAATTGAGCAGACAGAGAGGTGGCTTCAGTTTGTAAAGTCTGAACTTTGCGCTCTAGCTCTGCTATGTACCTCATCTTCCTTTCCTTTGACCTTGCAGCAGACTGTCTATTTGCCCATATTCTATTCCACGATGACAAAGAAAGATATATGATTTGTCAATTCGTTAATTTTAGCGAGAATGCAATATCGCAAAGATATTGCATATTCTAAACAGAAAAGTATTCTACAAATGCATATCAGTCACAAATTCAATATGAATAACAGTTTGCACCAAGGAAAACAATAGTCATGACAAGTGAGGAGTCCTTACAAAGTATCGTCAAAAAGCACCCTTTCTTATGAAGTGAGGCGTTCGTCACACTGACGAAAACAACAGCTACTATCAGTAACCCCAGCACAAAAAATTGTAACTAGCCCCGTACAGTTTACAGAACCGTATGTTCCCGAGAAACTATGCAAACCATTTGAACCTTTAAATATTGCTGCTGGCCATGCGTACATATCTGTTTTTCCAAGGTAAAATTTGCGGAAAAACATAGCCAGACGTTGAGTGTCACAGCCGAAAGGTCTTCTATTTGGTCTCGTCATGTCTACTATTGGTCTAATATTGGCTGAGTATCACCCTTTTACCGAATTTTAGTTCAACTTGCAAAATTCATGGCTTTTCTATAACTTTCTTATAGATCAATCACATACTTTCTCTTCCTCACAACAAGTTACGGCTAGAACTCCACCGCCTATAACATAACTCGACTCTAAGACGTAGCAACAATCATTATTATGACAGCGTACGCATACACCGTGCACGACTCCATGACATAGTATATCTAACAATCAGAAATTTAGGGAGAACAAGTTAATACTCACACAATTTACTACCAACCCAAGAACTCAATATTGCCTTATTAATACATAGAACATAGATAATCATCGTCTCCTTCGTATCGAAAAGTCTGATCCGCTTTAACGTACGTGTACCACACAAATAAAACCATATCACCACAAAGGCATCAACCTACATTGACGCGCCATGGGAATCAACAAAACTACAGAAATCGACAACAGGTTTCGCATTAAAATCAACACTTTTCATCTGCTAAGCAAACTAACACATTCTAACAACGGTGAATGAACTCTGAATTCACAAAATAATCGGCATTCAGCACTCGTATTCACAGTAATTTCAACAAGTTAACGAAATCAAATCCAACAAAACGCGTCAAGTTAACAACATAAAACTCCAATTGAACAACGATTTCCAGCCAGCGAAATTCCACAATCCAGCAATTACTTCTCAGTATAATTATCGACAAAAAAATTGAGCAAAATTAACAAAACATCACAAGAATTAGTTTGAAACAACGAAAGAATTACATATAAACGAGTAAAATCAAAGCAAATATTAACAATTTAACAACAAACAAATGTAAAAATTGTGCTTAAATTTCACCTCTTCGCGCGCTTAGGATCAATAAGAGCTAACTCAGCAAGTTTAGCAGCAGACATAGCCTTCTTCGCCTCGGCAGGCGAAACCTCCTCACCGCCACCACCGCCGCCACCACCGCCGCCATTAACAAACATCTCCGGCGTCAACGAAGTCGAACCGTCCATCGACTGACTATGCTGATGACGTCCTCTCACCGGCGCGTGCGCCGCCGACGACGACGCCTCACCAAGCTGAAACCCCGACGACGTGGCGGAATTCACTTTGTCCATGTCAATGTACATCGACACGAGGTCCTCCTCGGTGTCGTCTGAAAACGACGCGCCACCGTCAACACCGCCGCCGCCGCCAACGACGCCGAGGTCGCCGTCGAAGCTGATATCGTCGGGAAGTGTGAGAATCTCTGAGTGCGCTCTTCTGTGACCGGTATTCTTCGGTGGATTCTCCGGCATGCGGCTGAGGTCATTGCTGAACGACGCCGCCGCAGCCGCCGTCTGCGGCGGCGGCGTAAATGGCGGGAATTTTCCAGTTGGCGGTAATCCGGTCGATTTTTCCTTCTCCATAAGTTTTGATTTTTTCGGCGAAATCAATGAGGAATTCAATTCAATTCAATTGACGAAATTGCTGAGATTAATTGTGTGGATTGATGAAGAAACCCTAAGATTAATTAGGTTGAGATCTGAAAAATGTGAGACAATTTCACGACATTTTGGGGATTACTTTTGGGGGAAAAAAGAAATAAAATATGAAGAGAGAGAAATTAATATGAACTGATTAATTTATTAAACGCCGGCGACGGAGAAAATAGTACTCTTATCCCACGCTTTTATACTTGTCCAACTTCTTATACGAGACCGTCTTATAATAAATTAATTGTACAAAATAACGTGTATACATATACTACGATGATTTAATCGTAGTTTAAAGAATTTTGGGAAAAAATATCGAGGATATTGGGTGGATAAAAAAGAGAGATATTCGAGCTTATATATTAAATCGCTTTACTTTTATGTTATGCGTAACAAATTCATTTACTAATCAGTCACGATTCATATCTATATTAATTATATATAACAAAAACCATCCTACACAAATTTTCCCTCCAACTTTTAGATATTTTTTTCCCTTTTATTTTATTTTATTTTATTTTTATTCCTTTTGTTTTATTTTATTTTATTTCCTTTTTGAAATTATATATGTCATATAAGTAAGTAAATATTTCTATGTAATACGTAGTATATATTTTTTTTATCTCTTAAACTATCCATTTTTATTTAATGTGTTTTCAATATAACATTTTAAGCGCGCTTTACCATATTATTATAAATGATGAAATTTAAGACAATGTATTGCGGTACTTTGATTAGTTTTCACCAAATTATGATTATTTAAAAAATAATTATAACTCTATTTGTATATTAAAAAAAAATGTTCCACTATTCTAATTTTTTTTGTTACAATTTTCAACGTTTCCATCATCTAAATTTTGATAATTAATTAAGAAAAATTAAAATTTGAAACTTTCAAACCTATTAAACGGGTTAATTAGAAGACAAATACGGGTTGAATGATTTAAATATTTTCATAATACTTAACTACATTAAACAAGTCATATACGCGGGTTACATGTTAAATAAATACGTGGACGGGTAAAATACAGTTTGTTGTATTTTGGGTTTGAAAATACATGATTATTTAGGATGTGTTTATATTATTATTTTTATTCTAATTTAATATTTAATTTAATTACCAAATTTTTCAATTAACTATTAACTTATTTTTATACATCCCGTGCATTTATGCACGGGCATTATGCTAGTTAGTTGTTTCTGCCAAATTTTGTCGCGTTGACTATTTGACTCGTGAAAAAGGGGGTATAGTGATCTACTCGATTTATGACTCGGTTTACGTTAAATATGATGCGCGTAAAGTAAAAGGAATGCGAAAGTAAAGTGCGAAAAGTAAAATGACACAAGAAGTTTTGGTGACGCGGAAAACCCAACGTGGGAAACGACCGCGGGGGGATCTGTGTCCCGCCTAATGTGCTCCACTAAGTAGTTGAATTACAAGCAACACGTTACAAGGTACTGCAGAATTTAGCATATAAGTAACGTTTTCTGGTGGAATGTCAGTAATTCTGGGAGAATGACTGAGGTTCTGGGAGAATGGAGCGTATTATGTTGTAGGCTGTAGTGAATAATGTTGGGGCCCTGTTCAATCTTTCGCCATTTGCCTTTTATAGGGTTGAAATCTTCTTTGTTGGATATTCAATACCGGTTGAGGGTTTCTGGGCGAAATCTGCGGGTGGCTGGCCGAATTTTAGGAACTGCTCCTATTTTTGGGGGAGTGGTTGCTGACCTCTTCTTTACCATATCTCATAAGTGCAGCTTTGCCTTTTGCCCTAGTCTCCTTGGGCTTGCTCAACCCTCGGGCCCAAATTGTATTTGTGTGTAAGGTGTGGCTGGCCCACGTGGTCTGCTGTGTGAGCTGGCCATTTTTGGCCCAAACAATAGCCCCGGATTTTCTGCCGGACTGAACAAGGAGGGTAGAAAATCCTTTATACTTGGGCCAGGTATTTGCTCTGCTGAGGACGTCCGCGTCGCGCTTGTTCTGCTGGGGAGGTATGCGTTGTAGTGTATCGCTTGTACACTTAGCGGAGTTTGGTGTCGACCTTGCTGAAGGTGACCTTGTCTTCCTGAGCGAGGATGGTAAGAAATTTCTCCTGTTGGTCACGTGTTCGTGCCTTCTTTGAGGGTGACCATGTCTTCTTGCTGAAAGTAGCGTTATCTTGCTGAGGGTGACTAGACTTCGTCGTACTTCGCTTGGTTGATGTTGTTACTCTTGTATTGCTTGCCTACTTAGTGGAGCTGTGCACCCAGGGCGTGTGAGTGACGTCGTGTTTGGCGAAGTCGCCAGGAGGTCTGCAGCGGCTGGAGGAAAATTAGAGACGTTGAGCGTGTCTGTAGACGGAGGAAAGGTGTAGCCTCGAGTTCAGCATGATCCGAGGGGCAGGAGTCTTTGGACTCGGCGATGAAGAAGAGTTGTCGACATGAACACTGGAAATGCTGAGATTCTCGCAGCCCCGGCTGATGTTGAAGGCGATAGCCATGTTGGCCCTGTTGAGAAGGAGGTGACTACCTCGATGTCGATAATGGTGGACAGTCAGTAGCGTATGTAGCCTGACTGACAGAGTAGGCGTGTAACTGGCGACGGTATGGCGTATGTATGTAACTGGGGACAGTGTGGCGTATGTAACTTTGGCGAGCGGTGTGGCGTATGTAACTGGCGAGCGGTGTGGCGTATGTAACTGGCCAGACGGTATAGCGAGTAACTGTGGCGGGCGTGTGGCGTATGTAACTGGCCGCGGTGTGTGGCGTATGTAACTGGCCGAGGCGTGTAAGTGCATGTAGCTTGGCGGGCAAGCTAAAGGTGGTGGAATCATGTTGGGTCTTTGTCTGACTTGTGGTTGTTGGCTGATGTGCTTCCTGACTCCTACAGGTAGGTTGCCAAGAGAGCAATCTGTTGTGGAACTTGTTGAGGTCTGCCCGATCTTTGGAGAGGTTATTCAGCCCCGAGGGGGTTGTATGATGTGGTATCCAGCCCCAGTAAGGGTAGCGTAAGGCGTCAATGTATGTATGTACGTGTGTGCGCGCGCGCGTGTAGGAGCCTTAGCTAAGAATAGCATCGGGCGTATATGTATTATATGTATGTATGTATGTAATCGGCTGGCGGCGGTGGGATCTCATACGTGGCGCCACCATGTATTGCTCGGCGTTAAATGTCGTATGTATGTATGTATGTATGTTGTGCATGCACATGTAGTAAGTTAAAATGCCGAACCATCTTAAAACTTACGTATGTAGGCGCCGTGTTGTGGCGAGCGGCGGTGGGATCTCTCCGCGACGCAGCGCCACCGCCGACTCCCAAACAGATGTGCGTATGGGCCCATCTATATGTTGTGAACCGGTGGGTGATCGATCCGGTGGGTGTGGTGAAACCACTGTTTCCTCTTTGAAACCACACGCAGTGCGTCGCTATAGGCCAGATTAGCGTTTGCCAACAGCTCTCCGAGGCTTAAGCAAGCAAGCATAGTAAAACAATAAAATGTTAAAGTAAAAATGGAAATACAAGAGATGCTAAGTACAGATTTGGATGTAGTACTTCCTTGTTATACGCAAATTTTCCTGTTGTTCCTGTTGTCCTGCTGTGGAGGCTCAGCAAGATAAGATTTCAGTTCTCTGAAGGTTCTGTTGTGGTCGTCTGTTTGGGCGACTTTGCTCGCCACTACTCGTGCGTCTGGCTCGCCTTCGCTCAAGGATGTTGTCCTGCAAAAGGGAGTAGTCAGCCTGAGTTGGAACGTGAGGGGGAGGTGTATTACCTGGGCGATGGGTGTTCAGCAGCGGTGCTGGGGGGTTCTGCTCCACGACAGGTGGTTCATTCTGGGTCCTCTGCACGACAGGTCGTCTCTGGGGGTGTCTGCTGCACCTCCAAGGGCCTCTGCGGGTTACGGTGCACGCGTCGAGGAACTTATCGCATGTTGAGGTCCTCGACCGCTTGAGGAGTACGACCTCTGGCGGGTCCCACTTGGCGAGCAGACCGGTTTCTTTGGGATGGAGCAGCTTGTTGAGATGTAATTGCTTCGTTGGGAGAATCCTGACATGTTGACTTGCTGTCCGGTTGAAACGAGAGACGTATGTTCCGAGTTGACGCACGAAGTTAGATCACCAGCCCCACGGTGGGCGCCAATTGTTTCTGCCAAATTTTGTCGCGCTGACTATTTGACTCGTGAAAAAGGGGTATAGTGATCTACTCGATTTATGACTCGGTTTACGTTAAATATGATGCGCGTAAAGTAAAAGGAATCACAGTAAAGTGCAAAAGTAAAATGACACAAGGGATTTTGGTGACGCGGAAAACCCAATGTAGGAAGCGGCCACGGGGATCTGTGTCCCGCCTAATGTGCTCCACTAAGTAGTTGAATTACAAGCAACACGTTACAAGGTACTGCAGAATTTAGTATATAAGTAACGTTTTCTGGTGGAATGTCGATGATGCGGGAGAATGAGTGAGGTTACGGGAGAATGGAGCGTATTATGTTGTAGGCTGTAGTGAATAATGTTGGGGCCCTGTTCAAATGCTGCTCATTTGCCTTTTATAGGGTTGAAATCTTGCTGTTGGATATTCAATACCGGTTGAGGGTTTCTGGGCGAAATCTGCGGGTGGCTGGCCGAATTTTAGGAACTGCTCCTATTTTTGGGGGAGTGGTTGCTGACCTCTTCTTTACCATATCTCATAAGTGCAGCTTTGCCTTTTGCCCTAGTCTCCTTGGGCTTGCTCAACCCTCGGGCCCAAATTGTATTTGTGTGTAAGGTGTGGCTGGCCCACGTGGTCTGCTGTGTGAGCTGGCCATTTTTTGCCCAAACTTATTTTTATACATCCCGTGCATTTATGCACGGGCATTATGCTAGTTAGTTTCTATATAAAATGTTTCGGTAAGATCACCTTATCCGATTTTTTAGCACACCGATTGTGTAAATAACGTATTTACTTTTGTAATATACGGAGTAGTAGTTTAAATATTCCGTACTCATTTAAGAATACTAGTGAGAGAAATTTGTATGAGCAATACTAGTGAGAGAAATTTGTATAGCTCATAGTTACTAACTTAGGTTTCATTTGGTACTTTAATATTTTCAGCTAGTTTACTTAACGAGTTAGCTGGTTTGACCAAAATTTCAGTTATCTTTTTTTATGTAGAAGTGTTTGGTGAGATTACTGAAAAATATTTGAAGTAGCTGAAAAGATAAACTAGTACCTTATTAAAAAATAAGCTACTGTAATTGATTACAAATTTATTTACTATTATACCCTTTTAACTACCATATTTAGCAAGGCATATTAAATGGAAATTTAAGGGTAAAATATGCTCAAAATGTATAAATGCATTTAGGATTGAGCAATTACGAATTCTTTATTTAATGCTATTCACATGACAGTAGATCTATTGTGAGACTGTCACACATGCATCGTGAAACCAACTATAATCAAATCAAACTAACTAAATATGTACACCGTAGAAGGTAAACTACTCATTTGTGAGAGATCTCACAATAAAGATAGTTGTACAAATAATATTTTAATTGTTAGAAGAAAAAAAATGATACTCCGTAATATCCAATTTCTATGAAAAGATAGTTGTACTAATATGTTAATAATTTTTTTTTTATTTTGAGAAATATATAGATAATCTGATATTATACTATACTATAAAAAGTTGATACCCTTATGATAAAGTTAAAATCAACAATTTCAACACGTTATTATTTTTTTTTAATAATTTTCTCTCTCTGTTATATTAAATGTTTTCCCACTTTTCTATTGCGTTAAAGAATTATAGAATTTGTCAACAACTCATATAATGTTGATAATAAATTTAGTGCTAAGAAGTTTTATTAGTTGTTTCACACGTGAGATGGTCTCATAACAACTTACTCTTTCATTTTTATTTTGAATTTTGTAATTATAATGATAATGATGATTTTTTTACTCACATCAATTTTCCACTTTAATTTTACACCAAATATTATTATATTAATTTTTAGGGTTAATTGAATATAACCACCTTTTATAACACTTTTTTTTAAAATAACCCCCTTATATGTTATTTTTATAACATAACCCCCTTTTAAGACACTTTTGTTTCTAAATCACCCCCAAAGTCGAAATATATGTTATTTCAAAATGGTATATTCACACCCTTAAACAAGGATTTCTCAAGAGGTGTCGACATATTTTAGACATTGATGGTTGTAACTTGAAAATGGTATACCTAATTATGTCTTTAATTGTGATTTTTAAGTAAGAAAATTCGACGGTGGGGGTGATTTAGAAAGAAAAGTGTCTTAAAAGGGGGTTATGTCATAAAAATAAGGGTTTTTTGTCAGATAGTACCTTTTATTTAGAGACATTTGTGAGCTAGTACCTTTAATTTTTTTTTTGGTTATCTAGTACCTTTTATTTTCAAAATTTGTTAAAAGGTACTCCCTCCATTCTTTCCATTTAGCCTCATTTCCCTTTTTAGAAATTTTTTCCATTTAGCCCCATTTCCCTTTTTAGTAACTTTTTCTCTCACATACCCCACTTTTCTCTCACATACCCTACTTTTTCTCACTCACATACAATTTTTTATAATTAAACTATTCTACTTTTTCTTCACTCTACCCCACTTTTTTCACTTTTCTTAAAATTGGTGAAAAAGGGAAGGGGGCTAAATGGAAAGAAGGGAGGGAGTACCAAATTAAGAATTCCGGCGAGGAAAGTCAATTTTCCGGCGAAGAAAGTCAATAATCCGGTGATAAATTCTATTTAGCAAATAAAACCTATTTAACCTATTTTAATTCCTATCTTATTCTACTTTCTCTCTAATATAAGATTTACCCAAAAAAATCTTCCCCAAATTTATCAATCTTCAATCTAAAACCTAAATTCAAACTTTTCCTCACAAATTTTCTAACCACTTTAATGTTTTAACAGAAATTTCAAAAGCTGTTTTCGTCATCAAACACGTGTTACACGACTATAAAATGCAAATTTGACTTACCTTGTGTAAATCGGATTTTCGAAATCTCACAAAATTTGGGGAAAGTGATAAAATTGAAGTTATCAAGTAAGATAAAACATTAAAAAGATTTCAAGTGGGTATGATGATGAAAAACCAAGAAAGTAGTGAAAAAGTTGGTTAAATTTAAATAATTGAATTTTTAAGCTTCAAAATTAAAGTTGTCAACCTTAAAAATATTGCAAATGAATATAGTGAGAGAATATTGAAGAATATTGAAATAATTAGTTAAATTAAAGAAGAAGAAGAAGAAGAAGAAGAAGAAGAAGAAGAAGATGATGATGAAGATGAAGAAGAAAGAGGTTGTGTATGTCAATTTAGGTTAGTTTAATTGTGATTTATTGTATGTTTATGAGAAATATGAAATTGATAGAGAAATTTAATGAATTAAGGTAGGGATTAACAAAATAAACAAATTTAAGGCAGTGTTTAACAAATAAAATGAAAGAAAACGAAGGTCAACCGTCGGAAAGTTGACTTTAGTTACCGGACTTTGATATTTGGTACTCTTTAACAAAAAATGAAAATAAAAGGTACTAGATAACAAAAAAAAATAAAAAAAAAATTAAAGGTACTAGTTCACAAATGACCCTAAATAAAAGGTACTATCTGACAAAAAAACCCTAAAAATAACATATACGGGGGTTATTTTGAAAAAAAAATGTTATAAAAGGGGGTTATATTCAATTAACCCTAATTTTTATCCCAAAATGGAATGGGAAGACCAAAAAAAAAATAGCAGGATTTACTATGTATTATAACAATCACCTATATACGTAAAAAAACGAAACATAGAATGTTATTGTATCATATTTAATATAAAATTAACTCAGTATTTAGATAACTTTGTGACTTTTAAACTCTGTTACTTTATACTATGTCATACGTAGATATAATTACTATCTTTCTTTTTAATCAATTTTGAAGAATTGAAATTTTATTTCATATAAAGAAAACTTTCAATTTGTACCTCTTCCTAAGATAAAAAGTAAACAAATAACTGAATTAGATAGAATAAAGATTATACACTTCGTATTACGCTATTTTAACGATAAATCCATTTTTTATTTCAAAAGAGAAAATTAACACAAGGTAATTCAAGTAAAAAAAATTCAAATTTATAATCTATAAACTGGAAAAAGAGGTGATTCTTACAAAAGCAAAACAACTTAACACTACAAACTCCGGTAAGAAAACTACTAAACCACAGTAAAATTTTCGCTATAGTTGAAAACTTGGATAATGACATCACATCATCTCATCTTCAACGACCATAACTTTGACTTGACTTTCATTGCCCTGAGAAAAATAAATAACACAATTATTATTATAAGGCTTTCTAAAATTATTATTTTGAATAAATTTAGGACAGAATATATATAGCCAAAGCATGCATTTTAGAGTATAGATAGGCATTATTGATTTCCTTAAAAATTAAAGATACTAAATAAGACATAAAAAATAAAATAAAATCAACAATTAAAAGGTGATACTAATTCGCAAATGATCTAAAAAATAGAAGTACATTGTTAAATATTTGACATCCCACAAAACTCTTCTGGTAAATACGAATTTAAACGATTTAAACAAATACAGGGTGGTTGAAGTGAATTTTCTATTATCTTTAATAATGATGTCTACTGAAGGTAATTTTTCAGAAATTAAAAAAAAAAAAAAAAAAAACTACTAATCGTAAAAAGTTTATCAAGTATTGAATTTTAATTACATCTTTTCCTAGGATTTTTTTTATATCCAAAGTATTTATTTCACATTGAAATGGGATGAATTTTAAAAAAGTAATATGAAATGATTAAAACGAGTATTACGGAGTACAAGTTATTTTTTTTTTTCGTTTCATAAATATCGAGTTACACCGCTAGTAAATATTTTTGGATACAGATTATAAAAATCATACACCTTTGATTTTTGTATTATATTTATAATGAAATATTAAACAACATCATGTAGGACTATATTTTTTCTTATATTTCAGTATTTCACTAGTATAAACTGTGAAAAAATAAAACTTAACACATGAGAAATATATTATACAATATGCTTTTAGAAAACTAAGAAGAACATAATACTGGATACGTATCTAGGTCAACTAAATTTTTAAACCCATATGATAAATACATATTCTGATATATCACTCGATGATAAACCAAGTAGGCTGGTACCTATTTCCATACCGATAGTGAAGTCAAAAACTATTTTGTGGTAACGAAAATTATTTTTAGAGCATAATAAACTTCTTCACTTTGTGAACGTAATAAGGATACGCAACTTGGGTAGCGATGATTGTACTTTCTCGAAGTTTAGGATAAGGAGTGTTATCGAACCCAATTTGTATGAAATAAGCCTAAAATAAAATTCTTAAAATGCAATAATTTTATAATAGTATTATAAACTTCGTGAGATTATTAGTGTTAATATAACTTTTATCTATATCCTTGGATGAAAAGGCATTTTAAGCCCTAAATTGTTCAATTCATGATTTATCCCTAAATCGCATGATCCTATAAATTTGACCACATCACATTCATCTGAAGCTAAATCCTCATTCTATAGACTTTAATCGACACACGGGCCTATATAACCATGATATGACCTGATTCGAAACTGAACTGAATAACTCAATTATTATCTTCACTACACTCGACATTTTTCAATTTTCTCAATGTCGCACCTTGCCAATTTGTAGTTGTAACGCATTCTATTGGTCCAGCACTAGACGGCGAACTGTTGCGAGTAGGGAAGTGGAAACTAGTCG
Source organism: Dianthus caryophyllus (assembly GCA_023091065.1). Lineage (NCBI taxonomy): Eukaryota > Viridiplantae > Streptophyta > Magnoliopsida > Caryophyllales > Caryophyllaceae > Dianthus > Dianthus caryophyllus. The sequence goes on from CM041517.1 coordinate 9,609,376, forward strand.
ACTATGGAAAAGAAAGGGTACAAAGGGCCGAGAATATGGTAGTCATGGTTTATGTAGACCGACAATTGACAGTTGAAAGAAGCTACGTTGTAAAGTTAAGGAGCAAACACAATTTGCCGACGACAGAGTTTGGAGAAAGTAGCGTCCTAAACCTAGCTCGTTTTTCGCTTTCATTAGTCCATGCCTTAGCTCACCTTCGCAATCACTCCCTTCACCAAATCATACGGCTGTACCGCCTTCGTTGTCGTTGCTACAAATTTAGGGCCGCAAAAAAATCCTTCAAATGTAGACAGACAAGAGTATATCCTTATCAAGAACCATAACACAACCCTCAATGCCAAATCTAACATGAACCGATGACTCAAATATTGTAAGTTGTAAAATCGTTTTCGAGAATACAAATGCGCGAACAGCAAGTTGATTAATTTCTAATGTGTAACGTCGTTACTTCGTCCATAAACCCTAAACTGATAATTGTTCCAAATTTCAACCTAAACCAAACTACTTTTATAAGAAGTTAAACTTTTGAGACAAAAATATATTCCATAAAGGATAACATTTTGCAGTTTGAAATGTTAATCAAAACATTTGAGCAAGAATCAGACAATTTATATTTTTAATTTATATTAAGTTCAACTAACGATAGTTAATTACTTTATTATCGATGAAAAAAAACCCTAAGACATTTTTGTCCAGATTACACGACGGTGAAAACGGTTGATTACTATGAGAACTCAGTCGCCGAGACACAATAAACCCTACGTCTTGAATTAACACATATTAACCTTCATAGCCTATTACTACTTCTGTTAATCGAAGCTTCGTGTGAAAAGGAATAATGGAGAAACGAAGATAAACAGGCGCGCACCCCATAGGTGGGGGTTTGCGCAGATATAACATGGCATGACAGTTAAGGTAATCAACACGACAAGTTTGACACGCAATTCTATCTGATTCAACCTGACTTAAGTCGCAAATAAACGTAAAATGTGATGAACCTGTTGACGGCAGGTCACTAAATGACTTTGGCAAATCGCCGAACATGTGTGCATATGGTTTGTATAGGTGCAGCACATGTACCAACATAAGCAGTAGGATGGACACTTTCACGAATTTCGCTACTGTTTCCCCGAATAAACTTCCTCTTAGGAAGAAGGAAAAAAAACAGGTTCTGTCGGACGATTTTGCATGGCATCAAAACGCATCCCAAATATTGGCGCTTATTTGCATTATTACAAGGTAATTTCGTCACTTATTTGCATTATTCGACGTAACTGCAGGATTGCCTGAGATGAATGATGTGTTCATTATAGTTAGAGCCCTATGTCTAAACATATAATGTTACTGCCTGAATTTGCCGATGATTTTACTTTAGCATCTTATTCTTGTCGTTACATTCTCCCTAATGCCGATGGTTCTAAATTAAGAAGTCGGGTTTGGTTAAGTATGTCGTAATGGAAACGAAAAATAAAAAAAAAAAAAAAATCACGCGGGCGCTTATTTAGACACCAACATATAGATAGAAAACTTAAAATACTTACAGGTTATAATTACAAAGTGACTAAATTTACTTTTCAGAAGTCAATTAAAATGGAGAAAAAGCAAATGAAGCAAACATACCAGGATTAGCTTGTTGGGTACATACAACATGCAAATGATTAGGTTAAATGTTACTCCTAAGACGGTGCATTCAGCAGAAAAACACATGTGACAGCACAAACGAGCAGAAAAACACGAGAGAATGCAGGTATCGACAACCGTTCATGTGTTTAGCAGGTATGAGAGCACAAATAGCAGAAAAATCCTAATTTGAACTCCTAAAGAAACATTATACACTGCATGACCCAAAACCAAGTCAAGTAAAAGGGGACCTAAGAAACCGTATAAACATGGTAAAAGAGGATGAGTCCAGTGCCGGAAAATCAAACAGACCTTCACACCACTGGTAATGTTGCACCATAGCAAAGCACACACAATTTACCCAAGGATACGAACTTGGCATTTCAACCCTTCTAATACTAACAAAAGACACCGACCATACACGCGTGAAAAAAGTCAATTGGGAGGGGGTGAGGAATCACTGATTAGCATTTGTAAAAGAACACAGAGTAGGGAAAAAACACGCGAAAATGCACATCAAAACCACAGACAGTAAACGACAACACAAGGAATATCGAGAATGAATAGAAGAAAATACCTAGCAAAAAGGCGGGACATTACTGCTGATTTCCCATATTAGAACTACCCTGCTGCTGCTGCTGCATTTGTTTCTGCTGTAATTGCTGTAGAAGACTAGCAGCAAATTGCAGCGTAGATTGATATCGCTGGTTTTTGTCAACCCCGACCTCCTCAGCTCCTTGACCACCAACTCCTGAAGGCACCGGATTAATTCTTTCCACGGAATTCAGTGACTCAGACTTCGAGATCCCAAGCAAACCTGACAAGTTAACCTCGGGACGAGAATATTCATTTTCAGGCAATTGACCGGGGTAAGAACCTGGAGTATACTGCTGCTGACTATCGGCTACATTATAAGAACCTGGAGTTGCATGCATCATTCCATAACCACCCTGTTGAACGTTACGAGGAACATCAACGGGATAAGGTTGTGAAGCCTGAGTCTGCGGCACAAATTGTTGCCCCATCGCAGTGACTGGGTGCGTAAGACTGGGCCTCGAGGCAATAAAACCCTGTTCCTGCTGGTTATAAACATGATTCGACATCGCCATATTTTCAGGGAGAACGGGAACAGGGGGGTTGCTGAAATTTTGGTTCGACGGGAACGACTGGAAATTGTTTGTGAATGGTGCATTGTGATATGGTTGAACCCCAAATTGTTGAGATGACTGTCCTGTTTGCTCAGGTACCCGAGGTTGCTGATTCCACGAATGTGAAGCTGTCGAAGAGCTTACGTGTGGTTGTGCATTTTGTGCCACAGAAGATTGAACTGCTGACTGTAAGGATTGAAGTGAAGCGATAAGTTCAGGAGTAATTGCCAGAGCAGGTGCTGATACAGAAGAAAAGGCATCATTTGATTGAGCTTGCAGCGTCGATGCCGATGGATGAGCTGCCACCTTCGGAGGCATCGTTGCTTGAGGAGCAACTGTACTGTATTCTGGTTGAACGGGAAATTCTTGTTTCTGAACTGCATACTCATATGTTGGAGGAGTCAACTGCCTATCCATTTGTTGCTGCACAGGGAGAGGAGGCTGATGAAACGGCTGCAATGGAGGAGCGATACTAGGTTGCGTGGGTTGCAACTTAAGAACGACTCCATACAAGCGCTCTGGACCAGTTACTTTCAGAACATCAGTAAGAAAATCAGATGGTGGAACCAAAAACAAAGTTGTCCCGTCATCCAACTTGGCAACACCAGCACGGCTTTTCGAACCAAGGTACCGCAAGAATTCTGTATAATTAGCGAAGTCGTCCTCACTATCAGGCAGAAAGAATACAATATCAAACCCAAAAGCACCGGCATAGTGTTTCGCCAGCATATCAAGTCCCGTTCTTGCAGAGCAATTAACGACTTCAGGCCTAGATTATAAGACAACATCAGTACAGGTGAAGGTAAGTAAGACTGATCACGAAAATAAGAACACAAACAGTGTAAGTAGGATAAACAAAACTTTCCAGCATGAATGGCCACAATCTATAGATTGACCTAAATGGCTTTTTAGAGTCTACGATTCCCATATTGTTGTCATAGCATGTTCAAGATAAACAATAACCCAAGAACAATCGCCAAAGAGAAACATGTAGTAAATTTTTTAGTAAAGTTCTATATCAAAATGATAAAATGATCGAGGCTAAAATTATTGAAAGACTTACAGCTCAAACTCCAACTCTTGCCCTAAAGGAATGCAGCGAGCATGGCACACAGGAGTACCACCCTTGGCAATGACGCCACGCCAGACATAATCATCAACACCGCGTCCCTGAGCATGTCCCCTTGGGACTCCGGCATCTCTAAAACTCAATCCACTTTCAGCGTGACCTCTAGACAAGGCCCCGCCTCCAAGGGGGGGACCAGAACCATACGGTTGATCAGCATATTCATCTGATTGCGCAGCGATATGAGAAGGGTTGTGAAATGTAGGACCGTCTGTTCTTGACCTCTTGGTTTCTCTAGGAGGAAGATTAGGATCGACAACATCCCATCCACTTGTCTTATAACCTGACCTAACAGTACGACCAGGGGAAGGAAGCAAACCAGCGGAAGAAGGGGACAATTTTCTTTGGTTCATGCCAACAGGAGGCTTTGCAGGCAAATCAGTCATAGAAGAATGCATACCAGGATCATGAAAATCCGGGGTTGGCAGCAACGGATCTAAATTTCCTCTAGGACCAAAAGGCCTAATCATATCTTGTCCAGGCCTACCATTAGATCTCGAGAAATTATTTGGGGGCATTGGAGGGAACATATCCATCATAGGCGGTTGAAATGGACCTTTGTTTCCAAACACGTCAGGCCTCGGTGCCCTTAATCCGTTAAAATTAGGATCAAAATCTTTGCCAGGAGCCAAATTGCTGTTAGAGAACATTATCACAATCCGTGGATCATTAAACAATCTTCCTTGCAAAGCCTCCTTCGCCCGCCTTGCTTCCTCAATGCTTCTGAACTCAACAAATGAATAATTTCTTCCATGGTAGCACTTTATCCTTTCGATCTCTCCATGCAAAATCATTGCGTTATGAAGCATTTCTTCATTGACTACAACAGATCGAGGGTATCCAACCCACAACACCTTACTGGGATTATCTCCTTTACGTCCCCCAACAGACTGAGATGGCTGAGAAACAAAACAGCAATAATAACTTACACTAAGCACACACATTATCACTCAAAGTATCATGCCACTGATAGTTAATAGTGAAAAGTAGCATGAAACCATGCAGAACTATAATGTAGTATACCTGTGGTCTCTTCTGGCCTGAATATGTAGGCTCGGGGTAATTCCGCATAACATCAGGGTTCATCCAAGTGGAATCAAAACCACCCATGCCTCTGAATTGTGCACTCCCCATCTCATTAAAATCAGTCTGGTCCTGTAGCAACACAACAAAACCCCACACACATAAAACAAGTGCATTCTCAGTTGGCTCGTACGCCTAATAGCATTCAAACAAGCCCATTAAAAACATTTAGCAAGTTGTGTGAATAATGTATAATCATCAGTAATGAAAGAACTAATTTCCTCAACCATTCATGACATTCCATCCATATCACCACTTAACCATGCAAACATGCCAACTTACCCTCCTTGCAGGATGCGACCTTAGAAAATCAACACGGATGTGATCATCACCGATTCGCAGCCCATTCATGTTTTTAACTGCTGCAGAAGCGTCTTCTAATCTAACAAAGTCAACAAGTGCACTGTTTCTGTCTCTGATGAACTTCAAGTCCTCAACTTCACCAAATTTACTTAATTCTTCCTCCAGCATCTGCTTTGTGACCGCTGAGCTAAATCCACCAATCCAGACATGTTTAGAGGGCTTAGCCTGTAAAACAAAAGGTTTATAAACATTGCTTCCGTAACACCAACGGTCACGTGCTATAAATAAAAAATTGGGAACAGGTATTCTTCACACAAAAAGAAACCGGTTAATGAATGAGGTTTTCCGTAGAACACTGGAGTAGCATACAGTGGAAATTAGATGCTTAATTTAGTCGGACTGGGGCCATCTTGAGCAGTGGGGAGCTGACAAAATTAATGAAGCAGAACAATGGTGACTAGCAATGATACTCCATACGACTACCTTCAGACTAAATGGTTCATTTGACACAAAAGTTACTGAGCATCAATAAGATGTGAAAAATACAAGTTTTGAAAAGATGTGGGATGTGAATTAGAATGACCACACACCACAAACAGAAATGGAATTTATTCATGACTAATATCAGAGATCATCAACTCCTCAAGAATAAGAGTGTTCTAATAAAACTGAAGAGGGAACGTGATTTGAAATATCAACCACAACCACCAGTACCCCACCGATTTATCAAAGTGTTGAGAGAGTTGCAACTCCATTACGAAGCTAAATTGACCGAGATCAAACTGTGATGACCAAGGTCAAACTGCGACGAGCAATCCGGGAAATCAAATATCGAACCAACATTTAATACTATGGTTGTACTATCATTTCAGGATGAAGCCTTGGAAGAGGGTGACATTGAGAGAGAATGAATCTATGTTGAGAAGGGAGTTGCTTCTCATCTTAAATTTACTTTTAATACTCGGTTGTTTATTTTCAACTTTTAACTTCACACTTTTCGTAGAATAGTAAAAATCCCAATAATTTTACTACTTATTTTCTCTTAGTTTTTGCAGCACATATATCCTCATTTGCATCACTTTTATCATTCTTTGTAAAGGAATTTGACAATTTATTGTAATCCTCATTCCTTACATTCCCAGTTTATTCCTTAGGCTAATGTCCTTTCGGTTTGCTCTTCTTTATTTTCCGATTTTCGCATTGTTTGATCTCATTGAAAGTTCAAAGTAAATTATTTACGTTAGACGCAAACACATTCAATTAATAACTTCGCCTTATTGTCGAATGTCGATGGTAGTATTTATGATAAATGTCAGTATTTATGATAATCCTACTGGTGAAAAGAATGTAAAAGCATCACGGTGTGAGAGGAAGAACGATAAAGCCTCTTAAAAGACCATCTTTGAGAAGAGTTCCTCGCCTGGATATTATCGTTAGAAGAAGATATATTTGCTAGAATATACACATGGTAGTATGGTACAGATATGACGAATCAGAGTAGTTATTTTAGTAGCTACGTATTTATTCGAAAAAATTAAACCCTATCAGAAATTTCACTTTCAGCTACTTGGTTAGATAAAAGTTACTCGAAATCCCTCACCTGATCAAAAATTGAACACATTACCCTCACAGGAACAAACATATCACTCTACTTAAACATCTGCAATTTGTGTTGAATGCTAACTGATGAATTTGTAGTATCAGCAATGAGATTCGATTGCACTGTAAAATATACCTCTGCCTAATACTGGCTAAGTACACCACTCGGGTGCGCAGAAGACTAAACTCTAACAAAGACACAGCATGCTATATACAGGTAAATCGTGGGCGTTGGAGATGTATCGGCTGACACAGTTTTTCAATGTCATCAAACTGGGTTAAAAAAACCACGCCTTGGGCGCAAAAAAGGAAGCGCATTGAGTTAGAAACTAGCCATAATGTTGAGGGCACCTTGGGTGCGTCTTTTCGACAACACAGCCACTGAGGTTACTATGCAATTTCTTTTTTATTTTTTTTCGTCCAGATGTTTAGTCATGCATTCGCCTGGGATCATTATACCTACTTTTATTTCTTTGGCTTGTCGCCGTTGTCGGACAACATTAATCCGAAAAAAGAGTACTGTAGCCCTATCATTTTATTCTAATAACCTATTTTGTTTCGAAAAATCCCAAATTCATGTAAATAAGCACGTGCTTACTCCTTGCGCCACACACCTCGTTGCTCCCGAGCCCTTATCGCCTCAGTAGATATTGCTATCTTGAATGAACCTTAGCCCCAGACGAAGAAAAGGAAAGGACGGATTGAAGGTGTATATGGAAAAGAACAAAGAAGTTGTATACCATGTTATACTATGGTATACAACTTTTTGGACTGAAAAAGCTTAAAGTTTCAATAACGCAATAGCAAAGACGACGAGAGTTTAAAAAAAAAAAAAAAAAAAAAAAAAAAAGAAGCAGCCCACTATGGTGGCATACACTCCTGAATATCTACTGACTAATGAAAACATTCAGGTTATATGTCTCGTTAATTATTTACCATAGGCAAAGACTAATATGAAACGGTTTCACGCATACGCCAGGCTATCTTCAAGCAAAATGTGTCCATTTTATGACTTAATGTGACCGCTTAAAAAGCTCAAAAAGTAGTCGCATTAAGCATTAAAATGGTCAATTTAAGTAGTCACATTTTATTCACAAATAACCCGTCAAACCGTCTTACAATCGACTTACTCTTTGCCCTACATGTCATTAGTCTCTTTATCGAAAATCAATTACTACTAATGATCCAACTCCTAAACAAGTTATAATGTTGTTGAATTACTGGCGATGGAAACGGTTCCCTTAACGTTTAAGGTCGAAAAAACCGTTCTCTCTAAAAGCGAATACTGTGAATTGTGATTGCAAAGAGAAAATCGACACTTTTGGTGCCAACGAAGATCAATCTACGTCACATCTAATCCCTCGGTCATCACAAGAACAAATTAAACGACGAATCAAATCGAATTGAAAACGTTAAACGATTCAACTTCGTAAGAATTCGTCCGAGTACAATCAAAACCACAACAATAGTTACTACGATTACAAGCAAAAGCAAAGACGATAACAATAATCGACAAAAGACGAGGACAAACCGGCTTAGCAAACTCAATCTTCATGGAATTTCCATTAAGAACGAAACCTTGAAGAGCATCCTTAGCAGCAACAGCATCTTCAACGCGCCGATAGTAAATGAAAGCGTAACTCCGAGACGCGTAACTAGTGATCCCGTCAATTACGCCGTGTTTCTCGAAAATCGCCATTAATTCTGACTCAGCGATGTCGAAAGGTAAGTTTCCGACCCACAGATGGCTTGATGGAGGATCCGATTCGGGTCCGTACCCTTGCTTTTTCGGATTCATCGGCATTAATCGGTGTGAAGAACCCTAGGGAAATCAAATTGGGGGAAAATTATTTTTTAGGGTTAGGGTTTTGAAGATTTGGGGATTTTTGAATTTGTTTTTTTTTTTAATTTTGAAGAAGATGAGAGAAAGTGAGATGGAGAAAGAAAAAAGAGAAAAGAGTTGTTGAGTGCGTGGCTGGGATTGAGATGAGGTTTTTATATATATAGCCCACGTCCCACGATGGTATATTGGTGGTATATAAATTATTGTTATAAAAATAATAAAATAATTTAATTTAATTAATATTTTTAAGTTTTTATAAAAATAATTTTAATTTGTTATTCAAAATAATGACTTATATCTGAGTTTTTACTGTAAAAATATTATATTCCTCACTGAAAATAAATTTGAGTTATTTGAAACGTTGATAAAAAATTTATTCATTTTTTTATACCCAAAGTGATAATTAGAGAAAAACTTATTATTATTACTAGAATGTTGAGTATTTTTTTTTTTTTCAAGAATTAACGGAGTTTAAGTTATTTTTGAAAATTTTGGAAATTATTATGCAACATATATTATTATTATTATACAATTTCTTTTGTGAGACCTCTTATAAGGCGACTATTTTCTATTTTATTTCTAGTTTTATTTTTATTTTTAATAACTTTATGGTTTTTGTTGCTTGTCTTTCATTAAGAGATTGTAAAACGATCTCTTAGTAAACTATAACAACTCTCCATCAGTTCATCTAAGTACTCATAGGTACATTTCATTTTGGTTCATTAGACAAGATTGTAGGTAAACTAGGAGACTAAAAGAGCAAAATATAAGCATATTATTTTAAAAAAATAAAATAAAATAATAAACAAATACATAAAAGGTGGAACAAAGTAGGGAACAAATAGACTATCAAAGAAATATACTATATCCTTGCTCATATAAATAGACTATTAAAGAAATATATCTTTAATCATATTTAAATCTCTAATATGGATTTATTTATAATAATGGATAAAAGCACATTTTAGTTAAAATTTATCTATTATATGTACGGAGTATAAAATAAGTTTATGAGTTACTCCGTATATTTATACAACGTATAAGTTTGATACACTTTGGTTCAATCCAAATAACAAGGCCTTACACTATAAGAGATTAGGAGTAAGTCTTATACAAAATCGTCTCACAATGAATTAATACTCCGTATGAGTTTAATTGTACATATTATAGTTAAACAGGTATAAAATATAAAGTAGATAATTATTGAAGCTACTAACTAGGTGATTAAAAAAATAAAAATTAAAAAAATAAAAATAAAAAAAACATTTAATTGGAAGAAACCATTTTTATCAATGGTGTTGTAAATAAACCGTCCGTCATTGGATTTCATAGTAACCTAAGTATATATAATCTTCTTTTTAAATAGGGTCAATTATCGTTTATTATTTTTTACCTGCTATTTTGGTAAGCATATAAAACTTACTGTGCGTACCGTGACATTTGACCAAATGATAGTTTAACAATAACAACTAAAAAAATTGGCAAACCAAAAGCTACTAGAGAATGAAAAGGTCAAATTCATATTGTTACCTGCATTATCAATATCAAATTTTCATAATTCTTCATTATGTATAACTAAAGATATATCGTTGTAAATGGGACTCGACATCTACGATCACTAGTAGAAAAACATACTATTGTGACGGTTGTAATAGGCCTTTTTGGGTTTTAAGGCATTATATATCCATGGGTCATATGTTTTTTATGTGCCGGTTGTTAAACCACCACAAAAAAAACATGTCAATTGTGGCGGTTTTGTAAGGAACCACCACAAACATTACTCTTTCTATGACTTTTTTTTTGTGGCGGTTTTTCCGCCACAATAGGTAGTTTTTTTTTTTTTTTACAAAATTTTGGCACCACCTCCCTGTAAATTAGACAATTCAAATATAAATGATTGTTAACTACATTCATGAGGTAACTAATATTCGAAAATGATTTGTCAAAGAAAACAAGAAAAATATTCGAAAATTATGTGCAATGTATAAGTGAAAATATAGTCATATGTACAATGTATAATTGAAAATATTAATCGTAACATATAATTTTTATAAATTTTCATAACGTCAAACTATATATATTAATGGTTCGACATTTGACTTGACTAGAGGTCGCCAAGGGTCGGGTTCCGAAGTCGAAGCTTGGGCACGGCCCTTTGGAGGCAAGGGTCGGGCCTCCAAAGGGTCGGGTTTTGAAAGTGAGGCCCTAACCCGCGCTTTAGGCGGGCTCGAGAGGGCCGGGCTGGGCTTTACTCTTTAATTTATTTATTTTTGGCCGGTCTGAGAGGGTCGGACTTTAAATATTGAACCCGAGCCTGTCCCTTAAAAAAAAAGAGTCCCACCGGGCTTGAGAAGGCCGGTTCGGGCTCCAAAAATGAGGCCCGTTGGGCGGGTAGGGTTGGGGCGGCCCGCACAGTTGGCCAGCTCTAGACTTGACAAATGAGAAAAAGATAACGCACAAAATAAAATTGAACAAAAAAAAATTACATGTTCGTAATAAAATACGATCTAAAGTGAACGTCTTTTTACTTGATATCATCACAAAGCCTCAAGTCAATACTCCATCCAACCGCGCATGAAAGCTCCAGGCTAAAAATGCCAAGTTTAGCTCTATTGAAGATTCCTAGTTGATCAACTGTGGACGGACCTTTCTGTCGTCTCATCATTGAAAACACTTAAAAACTTTTTTTTTTTTTACCGTACTTCATCTACCTGTTTTTGCTACCGAATGCAATTCTAATTTTGTACTACGTAATAGCACTAACGGCCATATATTATCTTGTATGTGTTTTACATTGTATTTGTATTATAATATTTCGTACTTGACAACGGTTAAGAATAATTATTATAAGGGAGATTTTCCACGATACCTTCAAATTTTGTCAAATTACACATGGTTTTGTGTTTGTTCACAAAACGCCCCTTAAAACAGTGTTTGATTGGTTTTTTTTTTTTTTTTTTTTTTTATTGACTAATAAATAATTTTTTTTTTTTATTTTTACGGTTTGTTATATTAATGTTAATGTTTGTGTGATCCGTATATAATTAATTTTTGGAAGGAAAATTAAAATAAGGATATACTCCGTATATAGCCTAAAATACTACTCCACTTCTTAACTTAAAAGGCTTATGTGAACAAACTTTAAAATTGGGCTATCATATTTGACAAAATTAAAAGGTCCCGTGAAAAAATATATATCTCCTAGACTCCTACTATACAATTTCACACCAAATTAATGTCAGACCAAAGTACAAATTACAGTTAATCGAACGTATAATAATTTTTTATAGGCAAAATTGCTAATAACTACCTTTTAAAACCACTTTTTTTCAAATAACTACCTTTTATAATTTTTTTTTTTTCAAATAACTACCTTTTATCGAGTTTGTTTTTCATATCAGTACCTTAATGTTACAAATTGTTTTCAAATGAATATCAGACCACCGGAAACCGTCATAAATTTCAAAATTCCGACCAATTTGAATTTTTTTGTTGTTTTTAATTTCAAATACCCATTTGAAATACCCATTCTACCCTTTTCTAATATTTGTTCCTCTATTTAACCTAACTTCTTCATTCATCCTCTTTACCTCATTTTCTTCCATTGTTTATATTTTTTTGCTCTCATATTATTCAATCAAATAATGGTTCTTTCAATTTTAAGCTCTTCTCATCCTTATTTTTTTATTTCTTAATGTTTTCCTTATCTTATTTATCCTCACTTACTCCCTAATTCTTATTAATTTTCTCCCTCTTTTAGCAAATCGAAAGTTAGGGTTTGTTGTGTGTTGGAACCATGTCGTCTAATTCTCATTCCGAAACTTCAATTCCGGCACAATGTTACTGTGGCCTGTGGGGATAGGGTTGCTATTGTGAAATCCTGGACACTTCAAAATCTGGGCCGACGATTCGTAGCGTGTCCGAACTATGACCGTGTCAGTGGCCGTCGTGGGTCAAGTGGTATAATATTGACCAAACTCTTTGGCAAAGAGATGTCATTAGACAATTACTAATTGAGAAGAAAGAACTCAGGGAGAAGATGACTAAAATTGAATTTGAAATGAAGGAGTTTGAGGGAAAACCATTTGAAATGAAGAAGTTGGAGGCAAAATCAAACTTTTCAAATTTAAGGAAAATGGTTGTATTTAAGGAAAATCAATCGCCTGATGAGAAGGAACTACTAAGAAGTGCTTTACATAGCCAACAATGTCGAAATCTTCGAGGAAATAACCTAAAAAATTTTTAGGTAAAAAAAATTTTAGAGGGTAGCTGGGTGGAAAAGAATGAAAAAGAAAACAAATGAAATGAGGGATAATGGGGATTAGGGGTAAAAATAATTAATAGGGGCAAAACGGTTAGTTTATACAAATTATGTCTTAAATGAGATTTCCGGGGAACATGTACCTATTTGAAAATAAAAACCCTTTAAAAGGTAGTTATTTGAAAAAAAAAAAAAAAAAAAAGGAAATTCTCACCCGTACCCTTAAACTTTTTTATTTTCTCATAAATACCCCTCTTTTTTTGAAAAAAAACTTTGACCGGCGATAACTCTTAGTTACGATTTCATAAAAGTGTAATTTTTTTTTCTATCGTAAGTCTTGACGAGATCTTTGATTTGGGAAAAAAATCATCGATTTTGGAATTTGTACGCGATAGTTTTAGCCGGTCAAAGTTTATTTTGTCAAACGACTTTGACCGGTCATAACTCCCTAATAAAAATTCCATAAATTCTATTTTTTTTTCAAATAAAAGATCTCATAAAGATGTACAATGAGAAGTAAAAAATTATCGGTTTTTAAAGTGATAAGAAAAAGTTATTGTTGGTCAAAGTTTTTTCTTAGAAAAAGAGGGTATTTGTGAGAAAACGAAAAAGTTGAAAAGTACAAGTGAGAATTTTCCAAAAAAAATTATAAAAGATAATTATTTGAAAAAAATTGATTTTATAAGGTACTTCGTAATTATTAGCAATTTTGCCATTCAATGATAATTTTTTTGTACGACCCGTCTCAAACTAAAATTTTTGGCACACTTGGAAAATAAAAACGAATGAATGTCGGTGCATGACCAAAATCCATCATGACTTTCATGAGTAGGGAGTAATTTAATCATTTTTGGATGAAAAACAAACAGAAATCAAGCCGTCCATAAAACCGTAGAAATACACGTGGAAGCATCTGAATGAATCTCCCACACTTCACTCACTATCACCTTCTCTTCTCTCCTCTCCTACTTCACTCTCTCCCTCCAAATCCCAGATCTTCCACTCTAAATGTACCCAGGTATTCCCTCACTTTTTACTTTGCATTTTACATTTTCATTTATTTTATTATTTTATTTTTATTAAATTGTAATTGGGTTTTTTGTTAATTTATTATGTGATTTTAGCTCAGTTTCATGATTTGTGAATTCATTAATGTCACACTTGATTCTTGCTTTTTATTGTAATTAGGTAATCTATTGGATTTTAGATTAGTGGATATGGGTTCATTTTTGTTGGGTTTTGTTTTGATTTTTATATTAATTAATATTAATTGTCGGGTTATTATATAATTTCACAAATAATATGTGTTTTTAATAGGACCGTCTCACATCGTTAGACCTAGAAAACTACTCCAAATAGTTAGAGACCGTTTCCCGTTACACAGATGATTTTAAACCGAGGATGTCTTGGCCTAGTGGTTAAGGCTGAGCTACCGTGAGTAAGTTTTTATCCGAATAAGAGGGCTAGGTAAGCTAATTAGCATTCAAATTCTTGGGAATTTGTAATGCCTAAGTTGTGAGTAGGTCATGTGTGAGACCGATTCACGCGTGTGACAGCTTCCTTGTGGCTAACATGTGACTTACTTTAATGGTAAAACCACTATTTCAATGCTTGCGGCGGCCATTTTTTTAGGTTTCAAAGTGGTCGGCCAAACCACTCAAGTCTCACACTCTCACTTTTTGCGTTAAAATAGTTAGATTTAATCAATTAGGTTGTCGCACGACTGACGACTCAATTTATTGGATTTTGCGATGCCTAGGTTTTTACATTTGCAACGAAACGACTCATTTTATTTGTATGAGTGACGGGCTTTATTGGCATTTACATGATCTTAGGAATGATGGGTATTTGGTTGTAGACATTGTTATGTGATTTCCCCATTTAATCTTTGCTTTCAATTGTAATTAGACTGTCTATTAATTTTAGAGTTATGGGCATTTATTTTTAAATTTGATTACGCAATTCTTATTTTAGTCACTTAAAAATCTTGCTATTAACGCGAGGGTTAGGCCGCATACATCCGAATTTCTTCACCCGCTAGTTATAGTAGCCCACTAGCGCTTAGATAGGTGGTGGTTGTTGTGATCATCCTGCTATTCTTCTGTTTTTGTCATATTCAAAACTTCGATGTTGTTTCGTCTTGTTACTTCTGCTGATGTTTGATGGGTAAAACCTTTGTGGAATTCCAGTGAAATAAGCGTGTACTGATAGAAGCTGTGCTCGAAATATGATGGGACGTTCGCCTCTGCTGCGAAGCGTGAGTTTGAGACCCGAAAACCTAGGGCAACATGCTCTAGCAATGATAGGGAACGTCTGTTTCAGTATGTTTGTGATAGGTGTTCTAATTTTCACCTTCATAGCCGCCACGTACGAGCCCGAGGACCCCCTTTTCCATCCATCCGATAAAATCTCGACATTCCTGACCTCGACCTCGAATGCCACGTTCGAGTCAGACAACACCGTCGTGAGAACTGGCGAGGATTTCATGGCTGCAAACCAGACCGCTTTCAACACTTTCATAAACATCACTGATGTTGCCGATAACGCCGAGCTAGCCGCTAGCGCGACCTCCGAGTGCGAGGGCGATGCCGGGAAACCCATTGATTGCCGGGACCCGGAAGTCTTCCACACAATGATGAGGGCCGCTATCGAGAAGTTTAAGGATGTCCATTTTTATAGGTTCGGGAAACCTGTTCGTGGGTCAGATGATACCACTTGTGACATGGCTTGGCGGTTTAGACCCAAAGAAGGGAAGACTGCCTCGCTGTATAAGGACTATCGGAGATTCGTGATTTTAAAATCCGAGAATTGTTCGCTGAGCGTGACCGATATCGGGGATTACCACAGCGGAGTGAATGCTCGTAAAAGAAAGCCGAAGAAGCAAGGCGTCTTCGAGAAGGAAGCCCAAAAGGGCGACGCTGCTTCGTTGCCAGTTGTCGGGGAGCTTGTTAACGACAGCCTTCCGATAGTCGAGTCAGAAGACGCCTTCCAAAACGGGAAGTATTTGTTCTACTCAGGAGGCGGAGACCGATGCAAGAGCATGAACCACTATTTGTGGAGTTTCTTGTGTGCCCTTGGAGAAGCGCAGTATCTTAACCGAACGTTGATTATGGACTTGAGCTTATGTCTATCGTCGATGTACACAAAGACGGGCCAAAACGAGGAAGGGAAGGATTTTCGGTTCTACTTTGATTTCGAGCATTTGAAAGAGGCAGCCTCGGTGTTGGATCAAGTCCAGTTTTGGACCGATTGGAACAAATGGGAGAGGAAGGATCGGCTACGCCTTCATTTGGTGGAAGATTTTAGGGTTACGCCCGTGAAATTGAAGGATGTTAAAGACACCCTAATCATCAGAAAGTTCGGTTTGGCTGAGCCCGACAATTACTGGTACCGCGTGTGTGAAGGTGAGGTCGCTCGACAAACTGTTTAATTTTTTGTCCTACTATTTTGTTTTCTCTCGAGTACTTTATTTACGCTTCTGTTTACGTCTTATTCATATTTTTGTGGTGAAGTTTGAAGTGTTTGAAGCATTTGATGAGTGTCTGAAGTTTTATGCTTTTTCTTTACGCTTCTCTTAACATCTTATTGACGTTGTCTACAATGACTTACAGTAGCCCAAGAATATTTCAGATGACTTCACAATAAAAAAATTTGGCAAGCATTTGCCTCAATAATAAAATAACAGGTCTAAGGCGGTTTTGTTGTTGGTGTTTATTTGTGAAGGCGAGGCAGAATCCGTCATTCAAAGACCATGGCACATGTTATGGAAGTCGAGAAGATTAATGGACATTGTTTCCGCCATTGCATCGAGACTAAACTGGGATTACGACGCTGTTCATGTTGTCAGAGGCGAGAAAGCACTAAACAAAGAAGCGTACCCTAATCTCGACCGAGACACCTCGCCCGACGCCCTTCTGACGACCCTCAAGGACAAGATCGAAGAAGGTAGGAACGTGTACATTGCGACAGACGAACAGGACACGTCATTCTTCAACCCGCTGAAAGACAAGTACACAACCCATTTCTTAGAGGAGTATCACGATCTTTGGGCCGAAAACAGCGAGTGGTACTCCGACACAACCAAGCTCAATAATGGGGCTCCTGTTGAGTTCGATGGGTACATGAAGATATCGGTTGACACGGAAGTTTTCTTGAGAGGGAAAAAGCAGGTGGAGACCTTCAATGACTTAACTCGTGACTGCAAAGACGGCGTAAACACTTGTAGCACCTCCTCTAGTTAGTCATCAATCAATCTTTATGTTTAAAAGTTTTTTGACAAATTGTTGTACTTTTACTCTACTAGTCATAAATTTGTACCAGAATTCTATATGGTGTGACATTAGATTGTCGAAATAGTGTAATTTTTACGGTATGTACAAACAAGCTACTATGTAGTGAGTGGTGACTTTGTGGGATTCGACTGAACCGAGAGAACCCATGTAGCTCACAAAACGAAAATTTTGAAGCGTAAATGTGATGCAGTATACTTGCGTTTCGCAAGCGAGCCATCTTCACAACACGACACTCTGGTTAATAGACAGGTCATGTAGGACAGGTGTGTATGTTGGAACTTGGAAGGGTTTGATTTTCCTCGATCGATGAAGTATATATAACAACGCGAATTTAATATTGGTTTTTCCAACGTATTATTATCTCGCACGTGTTAAAGAAACTTAAAGTGGAACAATATTATAGGAGTAATTTTTTTTGGAAGAAACTTTTTGACATTATTTGAACATTAAGCTTATTAATATGCTCACACCAGCACGTGTTAAAAAAAGCCGTTTTAATATTGCTTTGGGTGATCGATCGACAAACTTATTTTACATTCAGTCTACCTGTCTAACGACATGACTTTCCCTGACTCTACCCTCTGTGCCACCAACGGGAGCCTTCGCCGTAGTCATGACTCGACGTCCACAACCTTGTTGTTGCAACATCAAAGACGTAAATCTGTGATACTCTTTACCGCCGAAAAAATAATAAAAAAATAACCCCATAAAATAACATGGTCCAATTAAGTTGGAATTATAAACCCCTTATAATGTGGTCCAATGCATAAATGTAAGCTCAATTGCAGACCATTTTGAAGTTGAGAATGAAAACTATTTAACACTAGTCAACAAATTTAACACCATTGTTTTGACTTTTTTTTTTTTTTTTAATGCATGTGTTCTTGAGTATTTGTGTACACATTGTACTAGTTTTGACTAGTCAACCTTCTTTGCTATACTACTACATTAATACTACGTACTCCCTCTGTCTCAGTCATTTGTTTACAGTTTGACCTTTTTCCCCTCACAAAAAAGTCAAACTGTAAACAATTCACTGAAACGGAGGGAGTACATCTCTTTGGTCCACAGTCCATGGAGTAGTATTAATAACCTCCAACTAAAATGTTGAAACACAAGGCCCTCTTCCTTAAATGTGATTCCCGTTATCCCGATCAACCGTTATTTATCGACATTTTATATCTAATTTAATAATTCAGGTGAAAAAAAACTGTGCGCTCTGATTGTCAATAGTCTTCTATTTATTACAAATGTAGGCATGTGGCATATGCAATGTGATCAGGTTACGACTTACGAGTCGTTTGAATCAATATTGTACAATAGGACCTATAGTTTGCTACCTAAAGCTAATTTTATTTTCATCACGCTATACACAAATGCTTACATAAAACCGTCTCACGCGTGCGACGGGATATTTACGACTAAAATGTGCCTACTTTAAGGTTTAAAGTGACTATTTTAACGTTTAAAGTGACCATTTTATGGAGCTTTAAAATGGTCACATTTAGCGTTAAAGTGGTCACTTTAAGCATTAAAATAGTCACATTTTACTCATAAGAACTCCGTTGCACGCATAAAACGGTTTTATGCAAGACTTACTCCACGCTATATTGTAGGTTGTAAATATGATTTGAAATGTCGTACAAAGTAATCTACGAGTATTTCTTAACACTTTGTTTTCAGCTGGCCAAAAAAACAGTTTATCTTCGACGACAAATATGTATAAACAATACTCCGTATACACTAATATAAATCATAAATCATTTAATTGATATCAAGTACTCATGTTGCAATTAGTGGCCTTCAAATAAGTGCCAAGTTAGTACAATTTTTTTTGTAACAAATCAATCTCACAAAATACAGGCCATATAAATAAAGAAAATTGTGACCTAAACTTTCCTAACTTCCAAATTTTTAATGCAAATTTTCTAAGGACAATAATTATGCCCAAAACACTTCTAATTCATAAATCATAAGGGCCTAATAATGAGTACTATACAGACGAAACCGAAAAAAAATTCTGCACATCACGAACGAACCAGGGCCGAGAACAAAACAATGCTGAACTTCGTTTGATTGTTCAGTTAACTCAGGAAGACGTGGGGTTAGTTTTACCGTCGTCCTTTCGGGTCTACAGCTCGTACTGGCGGAGATGATTGAGAACCACTACCGAGCGCTGCAGCAGCAGACTCGACGTGAGTCAGAAGATACTCGTAGATCTTCTTTCTCAGCCTGTCGATTGTTTCCCCTGAGACATGTGCGACTTCCTCTTCGTCCTCGTCGTCCTCTTTGGGAGGACCACCACCTATCTCGTCCAGCCAGTCGTTGACGCTCTTAAGCTGAGTCAACATGCCGGCGATTTGGCCGTTGTCTGACAAAGCTGATGTGTCCACGTCAGCGTCCAAGAACCGCTCAACGAATCTCAAGAACCAGTTCTGCGACTCCGACTGTAGCTTCTCGGCCAAGTCCGAGTACTCATCAAGCCCGTTACCCCTCGTCCACTCTGGAGGGGGCGGGGGCGGGGCCCGCGTCTTTTGGGGGGCCGCAAGTGCGTCTCGAGAATCAACAACCCGTCGTGGCGTCATAGGCGAAGACGCCTTAGAACTGACGGACAGACGAGGTTTCGCAACAGGTTTGGGAGACGAGTTTTTGGTAGAGTTCTCGAGGACTAAGACAGGCAGATTTCCTGAGTTGGATTTCTGATTGTGCGAAGGCGTGAGTGTCGGTCGATCACTGTATACCGAGAAGGGCGATAAATCTGCGGCTACGGCCGCGTTTGTCCAGGAGGCCGCTTGTTTGCATTTCTCAGATAAAATCTTCAGCGTTTCCTCCGACATGATTTCTCCACTGTCGGGGGACGAGCCGACTGATATAGTTTTCGACAGTGAACTAGCGACAAGAAGAGCGGTCTTTAAGTTTGAGTGTAGAGCTAAGAACTGTTCCACAGCTGGTTGTGGGTCGTCTTCTTTTGCTGACGAACTTAACTCTGAGTACTTGCTGCAAGAGTAACAGTAAAGGGGATTTACGTCATAAACGAGGGAAAAGAAGTCGTACAACGAAATATACTCTCTTGAACTACACGATGTATGCACAAATAGCGAAAGATGGTTCAGCTGTACCTCAAACAACGGAGTATACTCTCGGCTGCAGACGCTTCTTGCAGTGCCGCTATTGCAGCCATTTGAGCCGAATCTCTCAACTTCAGAACTTCCTGACATTTAGAAGTAATCGACACACATAAATATAATTATTATTGGGGTGTATAACCAATTCACAAAATTGACACGGTTTCGGGAATACATACCTTTCCGAGCCTGGTAACGGAGGAGGGAAGAGAAGTCCACAAGACGCTGGCATCTATCAATCTGCGGTTGCTGGCGGAGACCTTCACCAGATTTCCCGGTAAACCGTTGCTAGGAGTATCGGCTGATCTCCTGCTAATAGAATTTCTCGGTTTACTCGATCTGTCGAGATCATCCGAGGTTGCATTTGAAAGTCGAGCAGGAACCTGATCTTTGACTTCTTCTTTCGAGAACTTTGAGGGTTTTTGGACTTTATTCTCCGCTTTGTTAGATGACTTGTCGTCTGCTGGATTTCTCTTAGGTACCTAGACACCGAGAAGCAATTATATTTTCAACAAAGATCGGAGAAGGGCAAAATATCCCGAAAAAACTCAAATACGAAATGAAATATATGTATTTTCAATTCCCGAGAGCAAGGCAAAAAAGGCTATAGGGAAAACAATCAAAAGACGGATAAAGTAAAACGTACAGATGAGCTGCGAACGGCGGAGATCATATCCTGCTTACTGCTTTTCGATTTCAAACCGTCTTTACTCTTAGTCTCCATATTTCCTTCCCAACTCCTGCGCAATGCCTTTGGTCCCATGTCGATAACATGAGCCAATTTTTTTGGTGTACTCAACATGGGCTGCTTCTTAGGCGTCGTTGCGCTCATACCCAATTTCGCAGACACCTTCTCCATCAGACCTAACTTCGGCGTCCCTCTATCGCTCTTAACCTTCGCGTGTTGCTTCACCCCCGTCGAAAACTTCTCGAATGAAGTCGGAAGTGAATAACAACTCGTAGGAGACGACGGTATTGACTGAGATGAGGTTGACGTCTTCAACCGTCCTAACGATTCTCGTCTTTCCAATAAACTTCCCCCGGGTTTGGACGATATCGACTTCGACCTCGTTATCGACGATCCTTTCCTATCCGACGACGGCTCGGTTTTGCTACTCACGTTTGACTTAGACGGGGGCGACTTCTCCTTACTCCCAAACAACGACTTCACCGCTGATTTCGGTTTCTCACTAGATTTCGACCCGGGTGAAGAACTGTTCAAAAACCCGAGAGAGTTGGTAGCAACTATATCTTCCGGGGTACCGACACACGGGTGCCGTCCTGGAACAAGCCTCACGCCTCGAAGAATCGGTACTGGGGACGCAGCCTCGAGCCTCTCGACATGAATGTATTGACCCAATTGAATTTTGTCGCTAAGGATTAAATCGTCGTCTTCATCGGGGAGAGCAACGTAAGTAGCGTGAGACGAGTCCGATACTTTTAAATAAAACCCTTGGTTTTGAAACAAATCACCCCCGGCGAGCGCGGGAACAATGCTAACGACTTGTAATAGAGACGACCTATGTTCACCGGCGACTTTGACATCCGTGTTCATATGCTGTAAGAGCTTTAACAATATTCCAGGGACCAAAGTAGCCATTTTGTAGACCGTCAATGTGCATCACTCAACCGAAAAATCAGCCAAAACTATCTCAAGTACACACGTTTCGAGAGCATACGTACCTACTGACAAAACAAAAACAATCACAATCAATACACAAATAATCAAATAAGACCATTTTATACTTTTAGATCATCAAGTGAAGTGTCGAGGCAACTATAACATCGAGTACATTTCCGAGAAAATTACTCACGAGAGTGAAAATAAACATACAATTGAAAGAATCGCCTCTAATCCGTCCATTCATTGTATACAAAAATTCAAATGAAAGACGGTCTTTCACCCACGACTCACGAGTACGAATTTACCCATCGAAAAGTACAATTGAAGCAGTGAATTAAATTTAACCAGATACATGCTCAGAATTTTGATAATAACCCTAGAAAAAGACTTAACACAATGACCAGTAAAAAATGAGTACATATATTCATGAAGATCATAAATAATAATTTCAGAAAATTCAGATTAAATTAAATTGAGATCTTTGAGTGTGAAAATTGACAACACACCAAGAACTCACATGGAAGCATGGTCACTAAAAAACAACATAAACATGAAAAGTACCATTTTTCACACAACCCCAAATAGAAAAAAAGATTGAATCTTTCAAAAACTTTATGCAATTATCAATAAAAAGGGCTTAAATATTTCATTGAAATAACATGAATCATTCGATTGAAAATCGATTTGGGCCGGGCTAACAATGAATCATCATTTGTAACCGTTCATAAAATTGTAGTATTAATATACTTTTCACTACAAACTTAGGGAAAATAAAGGTTGAATCTTTCAAAAACTTTATGCAATTATCAATAAAAGGGTTTAAATATTTCATTGAAATCGATTTGGGTTCGGGTAACATGAATCACTCAATTGAAAATCGATTAGGGTCGGGCTAACAATGAATCATCATTTGTAACCGTTCATAAAATCGTAGTATTAATATACATTTCACTACAAACTTAGGGAAAATAAAGGTTGTAAATGGGGTCGGCTAACATGAATCATCGTTTGAAACCGTCTATATAAATACCATGAAATTACAAACCCAAGAAAAAAAGGATGAATCTTTCAATAACAATACTAAAAACATTTTAATGGAACAGAGTTTTGGAACTGAATGTGATAGGGGTTGACTAACATGAATTATCGTTTAGAACCGTTTATAAATAACAATAAAATTTATAAATTAAACATTTTTACTATTAACCCATGTAAAAAAAAAAAAAAAAGGTTGAATCTTTCATACAGCTAAACATTTCACTACAAACATATATCATAAACAAACATTTCACCACAAATCAAAGAAAAAAAAAGTGCCAAATAATGCTTACCAAATCATAAGAAAAAGAGAGGAAACAAATAGAAGTGAAATCAATGCAAGAAAACCCAACAAAATTACAAGAAGAAGAAGCAATAAATTCAGAACAAAATATCCAAACTTTGTGGCACAAAAAAGGCAGCTTTTTTAAAAAATAAAATAAAAAAAAATAATGATTTTAAATATTAGATCAAAAATTAAATAAAAGAGAATTAATTAAATGGTGAAGTGAGATTGAGAGGGGGACCTTGGAGATGGAAGCTTGAGAGAAAATTGATGGAAAAGTGAGAGAAGAAGAAGAAGAAGAAAAGAGAGTAAAGAGAGAAGAAACTACAACTTCACAAAGAATGATGAAGGTGGGGTTTCATTCAACCAAACAAACTCAAACACACATAAGTTTATAAGAATTGATTTTGTTACACATTACTACTATTACTAGTACTATTATAAACATAGGCAATGACCTCAAATTAAGAGCACATATATATGTATATCACCATTATTAACCACCACTAGAGACTACTAGACTAGTGAGAGTTGTGAACTTACTCCACTCTATTATTGATTATTTTAATATTTTCTTCATTTTGAGGTGGTAATGAAAATAAATGGTCCGGTTTCATATCAAGAGAACCACAATATAATTATGGGCTCTGATACTATGAGAAATCAGATACAGGCCCGAGTCACACCCATAAATGGAAGGAGATAGCACGATCTATAAAATCTAGAGGGTTCCATCTAAAATCAATTAGCAAGCGGAGGAATCTTTATTCTACTAAAAGACAGTTTTCGCTGACATCATCAATGCCACATGTCGTAATTCTGTGCATTTTTTTCCCGCCAAAACATAATGCTGACATCATTCTCCATACTACACATTTTTGAGTCTAGGTTCATTATTTACGATTACCAGTTCTCAATTATCATGTTCATACTTATAATATTTATAAAATAATAAAAGTTAGGCTTTATTAATAATATATTTTTATTCTAAATTCATTACTTTCTTATTTTAATATTTTAATTTTTCATTATATATCTATAATAAAATAGAGTAATAAGTAATTTAATCTATTGATTCGTTTATAACTCTGTATTATAAAGATCTAAATAATATATTAAATAATTAGCTAGCTTTACCAGCTCTATATTCATTTCAAATTCATTACGGAGTACTCCCTCCCATTTTTAATGATCTTCCCCTTTCATTATAATACTCTTCACAAAGAATAAAAAAGGGGAACATCATATAAAATGGGAGGGAGTACTTGCTTATTTTACTTCTCATTTAATATTTTCTGATCAGAAATAAATGTTGAGCATAAATCTACATATAAAAGTTTACAATAGTAAAATTTATGCATTTCATATATTTTAGTTGTTTTTTAGAATCTTTGATTTTTCATTAAATTATTATTATACGAGTATTGTTCTTCAATTATTTTATTACTTATATTTTATTAATTTTAAATAATTTAAATCTATAATAACCGTGCATTGATGCACGGGATCTAAACTAGTAATCTCTATACTTAAGGGAACAACTCTCGTTTTTTATCAATATGAAAGTTATAGGTAAAGTATAAATATAAAGGATACGCTTAATATGAGAAAGTTATCATGGGAATTGGGATACTTATTTATTGTGATCTATCTGATTTTTTATATTTATATTTAGATTAGAGATCGATTTTTAAGAAAAATATGTGCAGTTGTGTTACGAATATATTTATTTCTTCTTATACATTTGTTTAACTTTTATTTTGGCATAAAAATCAAGAAAAATATGTAAAAGACATATATGCCCATAAATATGATGGATTAAAAGTAATCCACAATAAAAATTTGATTTGAATTATTTTAGTTAAAATAAATTACCAAAAAAGGAACACCAATAATAAAACAAAAAATGTGCGTATAAATTATCTGTAAATAGAAAAATGTGAAAAATTACTTTGTTCTTCCTACCTGATTAGAGAGACTACTATCTAAGAACTATTTTTCTTACTTCGTACACAAAATTTTAAGTGAGACGGTCTCACATTATCCGCTTATGAAACCTCTTACATAAAAGGGTACTCTTTTAGTTTTTGAGGTGATTTTCTTTAATAATAGCAAGTCTTGCAGTATGAAATAATTTCACACAAAACCAATTGTGTTACTAATAATATTACGTTAGGATATTGCGACTTAATCTTATTTGAATATATGTTGTACATTACTGTCGCCACGAATTCTCCTTTAGGATTTGGTATTTTGAAGTATACCACATGTTTAGGGGTGTAGATCGTTAGTGTGAATTCGATGAGCCACTGGAATCAAATTGGAAAAAAACTCAATTCGGTCAAATTGAAGGAAATTAAATTCGGTATTAAATGGGCTAAGTTACACCATTATGTGTGTTGTTTGATTCACTACAAGGAATCTAAGTAAAAGATTAAAATTGTAATGCGACTAAGTGCACATTTCGATTGATTAAAAAAAAGAAAAAGTAAAAGGTTACTAATGAAGAACCTAATCTTCAATAATTGTACCAATTTTGTGTATTATTTTTGTCATACGATTATATCACCTAAAATTGCGATTATCGTTTTTTGAATTAGTAACTTATACGTATTCAATTGAAAGTAATTAATGCATGATAAGACTTCTCATGACTATATTAGTGTTTTTCTTTTGCTTTTTATATTCGATATTCCAAATAGAGTAGTAGTCCGTATATTTTTATATGAAACTTATACGGAGTATTATATTTGAGACGATTTAATTTTATAGAAGATTGTAAATTATATAAGGGTGATTTTCCAGTGTAACATTTAAGACTGTTGAGAAATTTTGCAGAATTCATAAGCATAACATTTGTTTATTACGGAGTAATTATTAGTAACAAGAAAGTTGTGCAGAAGAATCTCTAATTCTTTATAAATGTGCATCTGTTATTTGTATTTTTGTGGGTGTTTTTTGTAACATAGATACATGGAAGATTGGAATTTTTTGTATTTTTTGTTGAAGGTTATTGGATAAAGTATTCTCTTGACTGTCAAGATTTACCTCTGACTTTCAGAACATAGCAAATGTTTGAATATTGAATTTTTATTCAAACTAAATACAAATTTTTATCGCGTTTACTATACGATGGAACGAATTACCTAAAGATGGAACGTTTTAGTGATTTAATGACTTTATTTAAGAGTGAAATTACTTTTTTGCCCTTATATTATAATAATTTTTAATGTTGTTTTTGATTATTTTATTATTATTAATTTATATTTTTGTTTTATTTATTTATTTATTTTTTTTGTTAGTTTTTTGTTATAAGTAAAACTAACTTTCTAAAAATAGTAATATAAAACAAAAAAAAAAGGCTATTTTTGAGAAATTGATTGAGAATGTCGGGGTCGGTCGATTCAGATAGCTAACCTTTTTAATTAATTTCGTTTTGTAGAAATTAATTATTATGAGCGAAACATTTGTGTTACGGTATTTTTAAGTATGTTGTTTTGAAAAAAAAATTAAAAAATCAAAAAAAAAAAAAAGGTGCCGTAGATAATTCACGGTCCAGACCAGTACGGACCATGAAGTTTTCATGGCTCTCTCCATCATTGACCGTGGATTATTCACGGTCCCCCCCAGTCTGGACCGTGAATTTTCTACGGTCCCTTTTTTTTTTTTTTTTTTTTTTTTTTTTTTTAAATCATATTGCTAAAAAAAATTTATTTGTACGGTTAAAAATTTTCGGGTTAAATTTTTTTTTTTTTTTTTTGTTTATTTTTATTAAATTATATTGATGTTAAAAATTTTTGTACGGTTAAAAATTTTTGTGTTTTTTTTTTTTTTTTTTTTTTTTTTTAATTTATAATCATACAAAAAAGAGGATGATAGGTTAGATTAGGTTTTAGTTTAGTAAAAAGTTAATTAAGGAGGAGGGCAAATTAGTCATTTGAGCGTTCCGTCTTTAAGTAATTTGTTTCATCGTATAACAAACCCCATTTTTATATAAAACGACTTTACGATAATATTGTTGTGAAGCTTTTTAGATGGCATATACTTTTTTTTTTGTTGAGGTATACTATTTTCTACGGAGTATTTAGATGAGTTTTATCTGATAATACTTAAATTTTCTATTAAGATGATGAATATTATAATATATTTATCTTATTCAAGTATATATACTTCGTAATATATAGTACACTTATTGTGAAGATATAACATTTAAAAGTTAAAAACCCGGCCACCAAAAAAGCAAAACATTTACTCCGTAATATTTTACTTTTTTGGTGGCTGGGTTTTTAACTTTTAAATGTACTCCCTCCTTATCATAATGTTTATTACATTTATCTTTTTGACGTACAGTCAAATTTTAAAAAGTTTAACCGTCAATATTTTAAAATGTATAAATAATGAGAATATAGCAATAGGATAT
This sequence comes from Dianthus caryophyllus, assembly GCA_023091065.1. NCBI lineage: Eukaryota > Viridiplantae > Streptophyta > Magnoliopsida > Caryophyllales > Caryophyllaceae > Dianthus > Dianthus caryophyllus. Next base: position 9,637,144 of record CM041517.1, read on the forward strand.
TCACATTCGTCGTTAAAACATTTTTCCAAAAATTATATTTTCAACGAAAAACGTCATCTATGGCCAAAGAAAAAGACGGTCAAACTATAACGTTGGAGACCGTGTATAAAGTAAATGTCATAAACATTGTGATGAGGAGGGAGTAACATCTACACAAAACATTTAAAAGTTAAATATTATGACTGGACTTATAATATACTCCGTAATGATTAATTGTTATCTCCCACATTTTCTAAACATAATTTTAAATTCTCCTATTTGTTTTTTTCTTTTTCTTTTTAATATCTTCCACCTTTTATAAATATTTTCTCAAAAATTTCCACCAAAACGTCATTTTAACCATATTAAATGTCTATTTTCACTTATGAAACACATGAAATTCTCGTTTTATTTTTTCACATTTTGAGTTTCGGTGCACGAAAGATTACACTCGTAATGAAGACACTTAAAAAAAATCTTAAGTTTTCTCAAAAAATTGCATTTTGGTAAAAACTTTTAAGAAAATGTTTATGTTTATAAAACGAAGTAAATTTTATAAAAAAAATTATAAAATGTGGAAGATTTTAAAATTATGGTTATAAAAAGTGAGAAATATCAAATTACTGTATAATGTGTGTCACAATAAAATCTTTAAAACCGTGAACGATATAATTAAAATATACTCTGTAACTATTATCTCTTCTTAAATACATTATTAATATTAACTTTATACATAGTATAAATTTTTTTTTATAATGTGTAAGCATAAATACTATCGTTGCAAAATACTTCCTATATCACGATAATTGCATTATAACGAAGTATTATCTATATAATCTTATTAAAAGGGTAACTTAAATCTCTAGCTATCCCTCAACTTAATTCCACGTGGCATTTTTTGAGCATACTCTAACATCTACACTTTCATTTGCTTTTCATGAATATTAATTAAACACCCCTTTCATCTTCTTCTTTGTCAAATTTGAGCATTCATGACATTTATTTCAAATTGACCCTTTTGCCTTGATCTTCCCCGATTTTCGAACATACATGACTTCAGTTATTCAACCTCGAACTCCATGTATTTATAGGTATGCTCTTCATATTCGCTTTCTCTTTTTTATTTATATGTTTTAGTTTTTGTTCTTCTTTATGCAATTTTTTTGATCATATACTAATTGTTCCTCTCTCTGTTACATGTTTGCAACTGCTTATGTCGAATTCTCAATTTGCCATCTCCTCAACCGGAAGCTGAATATATTAGTGGTTAGTGTTCCTTCTTTACCTCTACACTTACTATCAAGGAACATTATTTTGTTGTAATGGTTACAAATTTACAATTATGATGACTTGAATCGGTTACACTCGCCCAAGTAATGCTTTCGGATTGGTTTTAGTCACTTAACTTAAGTACTGCTTTCAAAACGAGTGAGTGGGTTAAGTCATGCTTTTTAGATTATCACTTTTGAATTGGTTCTATCGCTGAAGTATTTCTTTTGAAAAAATCAAACACCATCGAGCAAAACAACCCGAAACAAAAAGTGACCACAACAAAAGATGGAGAAGGAGTAATCCAAACTTAACAAGGGAAAATATAAGTACAAATAATGATACATGAAACAATAGACACAACGTGAAACGCAAAAGAGTCATATAAATCACCAAGCATACATACGAAAAAAGGCGAGAAACAAAAAAGAGTAAATCGCAGAAAGAAAATGCGACAACAACCACAAGAAAACAACAGTGAGAAACTACCAATGTCCATGTAACCAATGTCATATAAAACAATTTTTTCCCGTCTTGGTAAATCAACAAGGTATTATTTATGGTTAATATACTTTCAAATGGAATTACAAGACAACCGTGAGCATCACGGGGGTTAAAACTAGTTATTCTAATATTCAATGTAGATTAAACAAACATAAATAACTTCAACCAAAGAATAATTCTATAAAAAGTTTAAACACGAAACCTTATTAATGGTTACGTTACACCATACTACTTTATAATTTAAACAACATGGAATATATAAAAAATAAAAAAATAAGGAGGAAACATGATTGGTAGTTCCAAAAAATAGGGTTTTAATTTTGTTGAGTCGCAAGTCTGCATGTGGATGGCAGTCTGGTGTGTCGGTTGCTTCGGTTTTTTTGGTGGGGGATGCCAGAACGACTTTGGGTGCTACCATTTTCCCTGTTCATAGTCCTTCCGTTCGAGTGAAATGTAAACAAATGAAAGGAATTTGAGTGAAGTGTAAACAAATGAGACAGAGGAAATTTATCCATCAGATTATTTGACGCATCAGATAAATTTTATTATACAAAATAATACTTCGTAATGTTTAAACTTGTTGCACTAGAGTGTATAATTAGTACAGTTTTATATTTACAAAAATTAAAGTGATCGCCTTATATTTAATTGTAAACCGATTTAATTATATGCATTAGAAATTTGCATAACGGTGGTTATTATTTGACATTTCAAGGCTTGTTAATTACTTGTATTTTATCAAACAGAATCACTTAAATTATGCTAGAGCTGGCAGTCTGGCACAGGGAGGTCAGGACATCTCGAGCGGCCTAACCACCGAGTATGCATGACATTCGACCCGGTCCGGTCTAAGGCACGACTTGCTGGCCCGCCACAGCCTGAGCTCATGCACACAAATGAGTATTTTTGCATTACAATTTATGTACATTATTTTTTTTAGTTGGCAACAACATAATTAAATAAATCTTGTAAAAAAATACGCATGTAGTTGGCCGGTTGGGTGGAGTCGAAGTTTATATTTGCTACTCTCTCTATTCAATTCATATTTTGCAAAATCGATATTTTCGTTAAAAATGATAGAGAAAAAGTTAATAAAACATTGATAATGTTGTTAATATGTTTGCAAAGACGTACGAAGTATTAAATAAGATCAAATAGTATCAAATAGTGAAATGTTTTTTTTTTTAGAAATTAATTGTAGGAAGTGTAGTACCTTATACTTCGTGCCGTAAATCAAGTATAAATTTTAGAGGATTTCTACTGCGAGAACTTTGTATTCATACAATGGCAATAAAATTATTCACCACCACATTTATAAATCTCATAAAATGAGGTACTGTGTAAATATTTATCGGCCGTTGTGTGCATGTAATGATCTTATTTTAGATCTTGCCTGAATTCTAGTATAAAATTAATACTCTTTCCGATTTATGTACGTGAAGCTGTGAAGGCCGGCCTTATCTTTTATTTGCGTTTAGTGGGTCGAAAAGTTTTTAAGACCAAAAATAGACGAGTCTAATAAAATATAATTGAATTGAGGAAGTGTAGATAGTTTCTATTATACTCCGAAGAAGAAAGTATGATCACAATAATATTATTATGAGATCTTTTACGATGTCCATGGTTATTTTTTAGTGTTAACTTGATGTAAGACGGTTTTTAGGGGACTTTATTCTAAAATAAAGTAGTAACCAAAAAAACGGCCTAAAAGTTACGTTATTCTCCATGATTGTGCACATGTTCATTACACATGCATGTATTGTATAAATGTACTAACTAAGCTTCTCCACACAAAATCATTTAATCATTTATATATTGTGTGTGGATTACAAATTAGAAATTGAGTTGATAGATGTCTCTACTACTCCATTATAGTCTTTGTACTTGCCATATATATGGAGTTGGATAATAGGGATTGATTTGTTTGTAGTTTGTACCATGTAATCATTCATTATATTCTAATATAGTATATTCTCTAATATAGTGTGAACCCTATTAAGAAATAAGTACGGAGTACAAAGCTTGACGGTAAATGAATATCAAAATTAAAAAATCCTGGATATGAGTAATCGTTTACCATCATTAAAGTCAGTTCAGGATACTTTTATTATTTTGATTTAAGCAAAGAATTCTCTCAAAAGTTATTTGATGATAACAATAGTAGGATGCACTGAATTGTCATATCATGGTTTGGGATATGCTTTATTGCAAAGGAGAAATTTTCTCAATGATTTTTCATTAATTTGTTTTTGATAATCTTTAGTCTTGTAAGTTTGACTTTCATATGAATGAATTAGTCGTTTTTATATTAAAAATAATAATAATAATAATAATAATAATAATAATAATAATAATAATAATAATAATAATAATAATAATAAATCTTGTACCATAATATTAATAAATATACAATAAATCTAAATAGTAAATATTGTGATTGGTTATCAAGACGACGATATCTAATTATTAAACATACGACAATAATGTTGCACATAGAAAGTGTATTTTTCTACGGAGTATTAAAAGGTACGGAGTAATATATACTCGTATTAGCTTAATATCAGTTGAAAATTATACACGTATGTACAAAAACAAATAGTGCTGAATTATTTATTTAAAGTGAAAAATTAATAATGGACATCTCATATAATCATATTTCATTTAATGATTGAGGAGGATATTAAATTCTTCAAATTATTATTCTTCACATTATTATTCTACTATAACAAATTATGATATCCACAGTAATTACAATTATTGTAATTATGCATTTATGTTAATTTTGACGCCTGCATTTTCATATGATTGAGCATGTTATGAATCACATGAAAAAAGAGGGGGAAAAAAAACAAATCTAAGGTGGGATGTAAGGTTAATAAAGTTAATGGTCTTAATTTATGATTAGTTGTTTAATCATTGTAGTAATCATTTGGCCAGCCAACTGTTAAAGAGTAAAAAGTTCTTCAATCAGCCTCACCACAATGATTTTGACAATTTTTTCTGTGGCCATTTATATATGTCGAGTCGGGTCCGACCAGATTAATTTATTATTCGATTATCTTGATACAGTCTCTAAAAATTCAATCCAATCCATTTCGGGTAAGGGCTCGATTCGGATTAAACAGTTTTAGGCACAACTATCAGTTTACTCTATTTATTTGTTGTGCTTTGCTTTTTATGACATGTTGACTTTAAATTGAGTTTGAGCAAAAATGGCTAGATCGTCCTCCCGAAAAGCCAAGACATAGATAGTGTAACATCCTAGAATTTTTTAGGGTTCGATATATGTCGGGTCTATGTTGGTCAAGCCAATCAGGCCCCTATTCGTTTCTAATTTGCTTATCGTTTTTTTTTTCGTTTTTATTTTTTCATGTAGGGTCGTCAAATGATTAGGAGTAACAACAATTTAGTAAATAAACACACTAACAACATTGTCAAATTAAACTACGTCTATCACCCAAAGGTAAAGTTTAATAACTAGTTTCAAAAAATTACGTATAACATAAAAATTCTTTTTCAAAGTAAATTTATATACTTCCTCCGTTCTGATATAGGGTGTATGAGTCATTTGTTTACATTATACTCCGTATTACTTTTTCCTTTTTTTTTTTTTTTTCATGTGCTCAAAGTAAATGTAAATCACTGAAACGGAGGGAATAGTTTTTTTTATACACAATACACGGAAGTTAGTATTCTCCAAACAAATGTAGAAAACAAGGGCGAGAAATAAGCAAGAACGTTAATTACAATGCAAGAGGAAGGTGGTGGATATAATTAGAGCTGGCAAGCTTGACCCGACCCGAGTGACTCGACCCGAACCCGAGCAAAAACCGACCCGATTGACCCGAAAATATTGTGACCCGAGAACCGACCCGACCCGACCCGATGACGACCCGTAACCCGACATGACCCGAATGTCGGTGACCCGAACCCGACCCGGACGGGCAGATGATGACCCAGGCCGATATCGACCCGACTAAATTGACGACCCGATAAATATTAAGCTTAATTTTATTGGATTTAAAGCAAATTATTATTTAAAAGAGTAAATTCATGACTTATACCTATTTTATAACCACATTTCAAAACTTATACCTACATAATTTTTTCTTCATAACTTATACCTAGTTTACTATTTTTATTCATAATCAATACCATTAATGAATTCCGACCAAAAAACACAAACTTCCCGATTTACCCTTGTTTACTGACATCGGTATTTCTCCCAAATACCACCCCCAAATACATACCCCAAACAAAATTACTCTTAAAACACAACCCAAGTAAAACTAAAACCCCAAAAAAATTACTGACAAAATAAACCCCCAAATTAAAACCCCATCTCAATTTCCTCATGTTTCCCTAATTTTTCTCTGCAAATCATCGACTTTGCTTGTAATTGCCATCTATCCTTCAAGATTACAGCAGGTATGTACTTTCATTGAAGTTTAATTTCAGTTTGAACTCAAAATCCCCCATCTTAATTGAACTCAAAATTGATTTCATTGAAGTTTAATTTCAGTTTAATTTTTGTTTGATTCGAAATTGTTGTAAATGACCCTAATTTAACTTCGATTCGTCGTCTTTGTAGAGTTTTTTACACCATCAAGTTGTCAGATTTTGTGCATTACATTTAATTGAATTTCGGGATGACGACGAAGTACTAATACTCGACATTTCTGCAAAAAAAATTAACAACCCTAATTAGGCAAGGTAACGAATTTTCTCAAGAAAAAATAAAAAGAAGAGTAAATTAAAGTATAGAATCGACAAATAATTAAACAAATTTAAAATTTAAAGGAACAAAAAATAGAGGAAAAAATTTAATGGAACAAAAAAAATTACCTGGAGAGAGAGATGACAAAGTGAGCAGGAACGAAAAAAAAGAGAAGATTATGAATGAAAGGATAAAGGTGAGTTTATAACATTAAAATAAGAGGGGTAAAATAGGAATTTCATAAGTTAATTAAGGGGGGATTCAAATATTCCGACAATAACGGTCGTTTTTTTGGTCGGAATTCATTAATGGTATTGATTATGAATAAAAATAGTAAACTAGGTATAAATTATGAAGAAAAAATTATGTAGGTATAAGTTTTGAAATGTGGTTATAAAGTAGGTATAAGTCATGAATTTACTCTATTTAAAATGATATATTTGACTTAATAATGAAGTAATTAAATAAAATAACGATCAAAATACTTATTTTAGTGGTTAAAAATTGAAATAATTCGATAAAATCGCGCTGACCCGATAATGACCCGACCCAAACCCGACCCGACCCGATACACTATTTGACCCGATATGACCCGACCCGATGGCGACCTGAACCGAACCCGACTCGACCCGAAAGGGCACTTTGACCCGACATGACCCGAACCCGACATGACCCGACCCGACCCAAACCCGACCCGACTGACCCGATTGCCACCTCTAGATATAATAAGTACTCCGTATGAAGTAATTACGATCCTACACCACACGTGAGGGTAGTAATTGTAAATTGGAGCAATTTAATTAAACAAATAAACTAAGTGTGTTTTACGTGACACGGGGTACACACATCGGATCTTACGTAATCTTGAGATTTGAGAATCATTTACCATTTCGATCGACGTAATCGATTGCAAGGACGAAGTCAGAATTAATCATCATTTAACGAAAATAGTGATAATTGTTAATTAAATTTTAAGTTTACATATGGCAGCTACATACTAAAAGATGAAATGAATTACTTAATACGGAGTAATTGAATGAAAAGTGACTTATTTATCCCTCCTCATTCATATAACTTACAACTAAGCGTTATTTCAAAAATTAAAAAAAACACTTTTATTATTCAAAACTTAATTAAAAGGAAAATAAATCAATATTTAATCGATTGGAAAATAAAAAATAAACATTATAGGTGAGATTTGAACCCTCTAACCCCTAGGTCATTAATTAATTTATTATTTCATTGCAATGAATAACATTTTTTACAATTAAAAACAAATGACCACGATTGGACCTGGGCTTGCGCCATGGGCCATAGTCTAGCCATGGTTTATCTTCAATATTTTCTTTTTTCCTTTTCGTTTAATATTTGATAATTGATACGGAGTATAATAATATTGATTTTTAAATCACAAAACAAACAAATTACAATTGATATAAATTCAAATTAACATCAAACATACTCCGTAGTTAAAAGAGTTGTGAATGTTTTATGCTCGACAACCGATAATTATTTAAAATAGTCGACAAAATTTACATTTTAGGTTTTTTTAGTGAGATGAGTTTTTTTTTTTTTAATTACAAAATTAAATTCTGAGTCTTAATGAGCAATGAACATTTTGGTATCTTCATACGATCAATTACTCTTTTAAAGACCTAATTCATTCCATCATGTAATAATTTATTTTATCCTACCTTTAGTAATGAGGTAACCCGTCCTGAAATTTAAAATAACAACCAACACCTCACTACCAAAGTGATCAAGGTGAGTAGTAAAGGCTGTAATTTTTCCCGTTTATCAAATATTCAATACTTATCCATTTTTTCAAATTCACTTTAAATCTCGAATCAATTACGATTTGAAATAGGGTCCTCCACTCCAACATCAATAATGACTAGTACCAACTATATATATATGGATCAAAATTGTACTATGCATTAGTTGTGTGTGAAGTAATAATTAGATGTCTCTCCAAACAACTCACTTACAATTACAATGCAATGCAATTACAATTACATACACCCACTTCTCCATTATCAATCTATGTTAATTAATGTTACTATTATCATCAAAATAGGGGCCCCTTACAATGTGCCCTTATTTTGAAAAGTATCACGAGGTTTTTGTTCCCTTTTGAGTTTTTTTCTCTTTGATTTTATGTTCCTCATTAATGTTCCTACACACTTCAATTGTATTTGTTGATAACGACTTGTTTGCCGCATAAAATTATACTTCCTCCATTCCAATAGGTTCTTTACGTTTGCTTTATGCACGTACATCAATACTCGTTTTCTTTTGTTCATATCTTTGGTTTCGTATTCTTGAAAATTTTAAAATTTTGATATTAATAATGTGCTCGATAAGACAATTAAAACAAGATCACACATGACTATTTTTTATTTTGTATTTTAGAAGTTATATCGAAAATTCTACACACTTATGAATAGTGTCAAAAAAGTGAAACGTAAAGAACCTATTGGAATGGAGGAAGTACTACTTCCGATCAATTAAATTGTTAACATCTTTATTAACTAAAATTTAGCGAAATTCTATGAGTTTCTATGATGTACTATCTCTTTTTAAGAATCCACGATATGCCATTAAACTCTATACTTTGTCTCTAATACAATTGTTATATAGATTTTTTATCAATTAACTCATTAGCATTTTGCAATTTTTATTATTCAACCTACTTTTATACTGATAATTAAAGATAATATTGGTGTTTATATTGAAATTTGGTGATAAATTAGCTTGAAAGTTAATAACTAGAATTAAACAAATTTATAGACAATTTGAAGTAAATAATGGTAATTAAAATGTAACATTATTTTATTACAAAGATAAATTAGTAATATGGTGGATTAATCGGGAGCACTATTAGGTTAATTAATTAATACCTTAGTTGATGAAGATTGTTATTGTAGTAAAGCCAGATGGTAGAATTGGAGACAATACAAAAAGGTTACGGGAACTAAGGGGGTCAACCTAACAAAGTTATGGGCGTAGTGTGAAATTCTAAAAAAGTGCGAGTACAACATGGAAAAGTGAAAAACTCGGTGATACACTGATACATCATAGAATTTTTCTAAAATTTATTATCTCACTAAATTAGTTAAATAACAATTTAACTTACTGGATGAAGTATAATTTTGCATCATATTCATAGTGTTTTTCATTTGCCTCAATTATTTACAATTTATTAATCTCATAGCATTTTCTTCCCGTTTACCTCTTTCTTGTGTTGAAATCTTATGTTTATATACTTATATGATTTTAAGTAATCATATTTTGTTAGAGTATATAATCGATCTTGGGCCCTTTTAACCATTAGCTTAAGTTTTTCGTTGAGTTGGTTCCTAACATGGTATCAGAGCTTTGTGGTTCGAACCAGGTAGGCGGGCCTGTAGTTGCGTCCACGCTTCAAGCCCAAAAAGAGCATTTGCGTGAGGGGGCGTGTTAGAATATATAATCGATCTTCGGCCTCTTCAACCATCAGTTTAAGCTTTTGGTTGAGTTGGTTCCTAACATATTTCGAGCAATAAAAACATTTATAATGCAACCAACAATGTTTTCGAGTTACATTCAAATAGAAGCCTCTTCTACCCACCTAAACAGATGGTAGGGAAAGAATTACGACGTAGTTAAATGGATGGAGGGCGGTTTTCACACGAAAAAAAAAATAAGGTGGGGTTAATAAAATTAAACAAGAACGACGTTACATCATTGCCGACTAAAGTATACCCAAACACTTTCACCTGAAAACTGTAGTACATCAGCATATTCACTAGTGCCACTAATCAGATCAATTATTAATCAAACAATTCTGCACCCTAATAGTGTAATTAGTAAAAGTAGATGTCGGTCGATTGAGCTAATAAAACGCATACAGCGTATAGTAATTCTATAAACAAATTACAAACTGATCGAACCATGTTGACGTGACTTGATATACTTAGCAAGACTAAACTCGACTTGAAACCCAATTCAAGATTAGTTGACCTAATACTCGACCTGTCCCGACTCAAAGTTAACTCAATACTCAAAGAAACTTCAAATTGTATAAAAGCAATTAATTAAATAATATTCTCTCTATCTCACTTTACATGTCCTCATTTTCCTTTATCCGAAAGATAAATATATAACTCTTCAATCAAATAGAGTACTTGGTACGGAGTACTATTTTTACCCCTCACTCCCATAAGAATCGCACAAATTCTTCGGTAAGACCGTCTTATAATAACATTATTGTGAGACCTGTCAGGCTTTCACATTACTCTCATTAATGGATACGAAGTACGGAGTAGTTACTAAGTTATTGAGGTAGTTTTATAATTAATTATTAGGTCTCACATTGTGAGACAACACACACAAGACATATAGGAAAAATAATACTACTCCATATTCCTTAATACCAATAGTCTTAAAATGAGGATATTGGCTTCGAAAGTTTTGAAAATCAAAAAAGGAAACTAAAGTCAAACAAAGGGCAGTGTTTTAATAATTGATAAACAAAAAATTATGAAACTCAAAAATCAGTTTAGGGAGCGTTTGATTTGTCCAAGGGAAAGAGAATGCAATCAAGAAAGGGAAAGAGTGGAAAATTAATGAGATTACCCTAAATTTAATTTGTTGTTTGGTTGTTTTATCAAAATCAAAATGAATATGAAAACTCAAATATCGACCCATTTTACCTGATCCGACCCACAACCAAGAGGCAGTGGGGTGTCAACGTGGTGATAGTTATAGTGGTGATCATAATCACGTAGTTTGTGGTAGCAAGGGATGATCAAGAGTGAGAAAGTGAGTTGGAAGGGGAAATGAATCACATTCCCTTGAGGATTGGGAGAGAGGAATTAGAGGGGTTTAGAGGTAAGGAGAGAATTTGATTCTTTTTGTTTGTCACAAACAAACACTAACAAAAGAAATCATTAACAGAGTATAGGCAACTATTATTTGACTCGATTGCAATCAGCACCGATGGAGCAAATCCAATATGTTAGCCAAACGCAAAACAGCCCAAAACAAAACACAGCAATATGGCGATCTGTGACGAGTGATGACTACTTCAGTCCTCAACACTCATTTTCGATCCTCAACGGTCAACACTTAGATCACCAGTTGAGCAACGTATAGACTCCGCAAACTGAAGCGATGTTACTACAACTACTTCAAATTTTAGCCACTAAAGGATCAGCGGATTACATTTTCGTGCTCGAAGAATGCAATGTTAGAACTAGATAACAGTATAACAGAACATTGATATCTCGAATAAAAACCATAGCAAGGGCTGGACTACAGTGATCGTTAATATCAGACTACAGCAATTGCACTATCACTCAAAAAACAATCGATTGGGAACAAAAGGGTGGAACTAGGAAATAGCGAATCAAGTCAAAACTACCATAATCGACGAAGCAAGAATTTTGCTGATACAATCAAAGGAAAAGTGTTCGATATCTTAGAAGAAACGTGATATTCAAAAGGAATACTACAAAGTACTAATTTCCGCAAATGCATATAGTTTTAACAGAAACAACCACCAAGCAGCTGCCTACAACGCTGAACACGACATGAGTTGCTTACAGATCTTGGACACTCAAACCTGAAATGCAACAGAAAAAGAATTGTAAATAAACACGCTCAAAATAAGTGCATTTGCAAACATAAACACTTCACCATAGTCGATCAAATTAAAAGCCCTTTGAAAAGGTCACAAGGAAACGATATTTCGAACAAATAATTATATGAGACCCATGTACGCATACGAGGGACTCCACGTAACCTAAAAGGTATGGGCTTTTATGTTCATTGCGATCATTTTTGGGTAAAAATAGTGACTACTTTCAGACTTTTTTAATGGTCATAGACTATCCGCTGTACCCATTCATTTGTTGTGCCCAAGAATTACTTATCTTTTGTGAGGCTATACATGAATACAACAAAAGGGTCACAAGTACAGCAATCTTAACCAAGAGTCCAAGACATAATAAAAAGCTCTCAACGCTTTTGGTAGCATAAGCTAAACTTGTGCCACCCAAAATCACAACATAGAAGCAAGGGTTAAAATTTAATAGTTCTCAGGTAGTTAAACGACACATCCTATAATTACAGGCAGATGATAACATTTTTACTATGTGGTCCAAATACAAATTACGGGCAAATTCGTTCGGACTTTGTGCAGTTTAAGCTAAGGAAAAGACAGTGATGTAGAAACCGAGTAAATTCCATCACGAAAGTAGTAATAAAGAGACATAACATCGAATAGCACAAAGCAGAAACTAACCAGGGGGAAGAGATTGCTTCAGCTTGTCAGCCTTTTCCTTGTCATGAACGCAGAGAGTGTAAAGGTACTTGGAGCAGCGAACCTTGAATTTGACGATGTCCTTGCTTCTCTTGATCTTCACAAAACGTGCATCTTTCCTTCGGGCAGTAAGGAGGAAATCCTTGATCTCGTGGATTTGCTTCGGCTGCAATTAAAAAGCAAAGAATTTAATAAAGGCACTCTATCACCGCAACAACTTCTTTACATGTTAAACTACGAGTGTAAGACAGAGAAGAATTGTGAACCACAATATAGAATTAAGGGTCCAAAACCATATAAGGTGCAACATTCACAGTAAGAAGACGGTTCAACATTATCGCATGAAACACATTAACATAAAACTAAAACTTGATTCAAATAAGATTTTGAATGTAACTTCTACATATGATAAAATGACCGTAAAAGCAACTTTATCCAAAATCAAATAAGGTACCCACGTCAAAAAAGCTCACCCCTGTGGTGTCGGAATAATTCCATGCACACAATTCACAATAAATATATCAAAAGTTCTCATTTAAGACGGGTATTTCCGTCTTAATTAAGGACGAGTCAAGCATTATGAAGAACACAGAGCTAGATGTATAGGGAAAGTCAAGATATTTATCTGACCCGTTTTAATCTTAAGACATAGAAACACGTTTTAAGTTCACACACAAACTATATAAAGGATCGCTACTTTCAGTATCTAGCTGAAGTTCACAAACTATATAAAGGATCGCTATTTTCAGTATAAATTACTGGGAAATGATTAACTTATTATAAAAACAGTGTCTAGCTGAAGTTCACAATGATTAACTTCAAGATCCATATCAACTACTGGGAAATGAATTTACAAACAAACTATATAAAGGATCGCTATTTTCAGTATACTGCAAAACAAAAATCTCGAAAAGAACTGCGGAAAATGTCAGTAAATACTTACTGGTTACGAAACTCACATAAATTTTGACAAAAACCATAAAAATAGATTTCATAATCATAGCTTCACATCCAAATTTCATCGTAGTAAACTCAACTAACTCCTACTCTTCGGCATCATAAAGGAAAATCAAATACGCGAAAAGAATTCTTGTATGAGACGGTCTTACTAGCTTACTCATAGTTCATAGTAAACGTTTATTTCATTTTCAATTATTGTAACCATGTTTATATTGTTTCTAACTACATCAAGTTCATCAACATAGCTGTATAAATCAATCAAACAATCACCGAACATCAAAATAAACGCATAATTACAATAGTTTTAACTCAAATTACTGCAGATAAAATAAAAAACATTGACGAAAAAAGTAATAAAAAAAATTACATTAATGAGCATCAAATAGTGAAATTATCGACATTTGTAAATGATTAAGACAAAAATAATCGAGAGAAAGAGAGAATACCATGGTTGAAGCAGAAAAGATCGAGAGTTGAAAAATTAGGGACGAAAATGTGAAACAAACCCTAGAAAAGAGGAACAATTTCTAGGGTTTATAAGTGATGAGTATTTATAATTTTGGGCTTCAAAATAATCTCTTTTATTTTTGGGCTTCAGTTTTTTGTGTATTTTGGTTTGATTGGGCTTCTCCAAATCCTCATTTTAGGTCGTAATTTTATTTTAGTTTTCAATCGAAACGCGCGTTCAGTCGCAATACAATAACGGATGGGATTCGAACCTTGACCTCATTTTAGGTTGTAAATTGAAAAGTTTGTCTTCACATTGTGAACAAATAAATTTGATTATAGTCCTTAAGCGTGTTGTTTAACAGTTAAAATATGGTTGAAATTATTTTCATACGTGCATTACGCACCGAAGATAGCGGTTGTAATTATATCCCGCAAGCGTGTTGTCTAATGGTTAAAACATTTACTACTCGACTTAGAGTTTTCATCAATTAAAACTGAACAAGGCTAGAAAAAAAAAAACCGAAACAAAAACCACTTCAGTGACTGAGGGGTGTTTTAAAAGTGGTTCGGACCGGTAAATTGGACCGGCCCCGGACCTAAAGGTCCAATCTGAATCGATTACAGTTAGGTTCGATCCTTGGGTCTTCAAAAAATCCTATCTGGAAAATATCATTTTAACTGATGTGTCCAGCGAATTTATTTTTTTGAACCCGAAAATCGAACCATTTGTTTAGCATAGACAAAAAATCTGTTCTTTCCAGCTTATTTTCATCACATTTCTCGCTTCAATCTGGCCACCATTCGGCCTGGGCCTCAGCTTCAATTCGATTCGATTTGGTCAAAGACAATGCTATTTAATTGAAGCTTATTCGATTCGATTCATTTCGATTGATTCGATTGATTGATTAATTCATTTGATTCGATTCTAGTTAGTCCGAAATAACACGTTCACAAACAAAAACAAAAAAAAAAAAAAAAAAAACCAAAAAAAAAAAGGAGAAAAAACAGAAAGATGATACGAACAAGAATAGCGTGGTTTACCACCGGATTTACGGTCGCCGGAGTTTCGATAGCTTACTTCATCCACCGTGACCTCTCCAAAGATCGTCTTCTTCTTCTCGCTCAAGTATTCTCTTTTTTCAATCTCACTTTTTTTTTTCTACGCATTTTTCTTTCGTGTTTTGTGGTAAATTTTGAATTTGTGAGTTGTTTGTGAATTTAATTAGAGTTTGTGTTAATTTGGATGTTTTGATTGAATTTAAGCTTGAGGATAACTTCGGCGCGTTGCAAACTAGGGTTTCTGGTCTCGAAATTGGTTCTGCTGATCGTGCTGATGTTCAGGTACTTTTTTGTTTGTTTGATTTGATGATTTTGGATAGTGAGTGATTCAGTTGATTGAATGTTTTGAATTAATTAGCGATTTACGGAGTAATTTGATGATGAACGGAGATTTTTTGTCGATTTAGAGAAGGTGTAATTCGTTGACATTAATCCTAATTGATTGAAATGACTGCCAAGGTACTGAAAATTACTTCGAGGTGCGTATAGTTGATGCTTGCGATTGATATTGAATTGTGTGTTCATCGCGTTTAAAATGTGCTTAGGTGAACAGTTCGGCTCGTTTTACTCGTGATTTTTTGAGTGAAATGGTGTAGGAAGTTATGATAAAAGTGGGAGAGGAACGTGTTTGTGATGCGAAAGTTATTGACTGTAAAAATCGGTACCTTGAGTGAAAAACATTTGAGTGTGATTTTCACAGGGCGGGATTGTTGAAATGTGAGAATTGAGGTGGATTTTTTTTTTTTGGTGACTACTGAATTATCAACACAATCTTCACATTGAGTCATTCGGAAACAACCTTTCTGTGTTAAACAACGTAGGGTAAGGCTGCGTACAAACCGACCCCCTTTACCTCGCAATTTGCCGGAGCCGTTGAGGCACTGGGATAACGTTGTTGTTTTAGGTGTAATTTAGCTTCTTCTTAGGAATTTGATGAATAGTTGAGTCTATGTTCCGGGTTTCATTATGATGAATGAAGTTAAGTATCACTGATGCGAAAGACGGACTGAATTCGATTTTTTGCTTAGTTAAGGGATTGGTAGGATGATAGATTGAATATTTAAGCTGCATTAGTGATATTACAAAGATTTGAGGATGAAAATTGCAATACGTTAGTTTCTACCAGCTGTCAAATTCTGATGACACTATTTGATCTTGTGGTTCTGTTATATGACGAATTTTATTACGTGGCTACAAATGAATTTCTGATGACGGGTTGCAAAAATCTGTAATGAGTTAAATGCTTATGGAAGTTATTTTCAAGATAGGTGGTGTGTTGTCTGCGTAAATACGGCCTTGGAAGCAACATTATCCAGTGAGGTATTTGAACAGTTATGGAAAGTTGCAAGTTTGCAACGGTAATGATTCATTGTTCGTTTTGCTTGGTTGCAACAGATGAAGTAAGGATTCAACTATATTGAAGAAATTCAGACACTAGTAAGATAACATTTGGGAACCTTGATTTAATTTGAAAGTTTTGAAAATTTTGATTTAGAAATGTCAAATTATAGATTATGAATTCAAGTTTATCGTTTAGCAAGATAAAGAACTTGAAATCGTAGTGTTGAGAACGTGTTGATATGAATAATAGAAGTAAATTTCAAAATGAGGAGATAAGAGGTGTCATTTGGATTACTCATGGAAGGATTTCTTTTAAAGTTTTTTGGATTTTGTTCAAATTCAAACCCAATCCCAAATCCAAATCCAAATGCAAATCCAATGGCTTCCCAGACAAAACGTTTTGACCAAAACCAAATTTGAGGATGAAATATTTGTGTTCCCAAATGGACTGTAAACTGATTTGTAATTTACATCGACGATATCATGTCATTATTTGTATTTAGATTTTAGAATAAACCTAGTTGCTATTGTGTTATGAACCTTGACATATTGCTATGTCTTTGAAGTGTAAATATTTGTGTCTTTTGTTGCTTAAAACTTTTGGGAAGGCCTTTATCATGTCAGAAGGCTTGCTTTGGTACTTTGTTTGCTACAGTTCTAAGTTTATCTACGTTAAAGTCCGACCATGCGTGATTTACTAGCTTTGGACCATAGTTTGTTTGTTGAATTAGAGTGGCTAGAAAAAAATGGTACTCCGTATCAAACGTTATTTGAGGGCCGAAACGATTTTGAGTAACGTCTTTAGGGTTTACGAAGGGGTGTATTCATTATTATGAGGATTTTTGAAAGTTTACAGCGTATCGCGTTCCCTTAGGGATACCCTTTGCATACATGGCACCAAAATCCCTTGTTTAGTTTTGTAGGCTTGGTACCTATTAATGATGTTCTATGTGCACAAATGACTGCTGTTGTGCTGTGAGTCTGTGACGGAAGGATTTGAAGTGATCCATTTTCCGTCCTACAAATCTTTCCAACGCAGGATATTTGCGGAAGGAAGATGTTACCCTCTCATCCTCTTTCCTTCATTTCCCTCTCCCGTGCGCCCCCGTCTTTGAATTTGCATCAAGGCTGGATCGCTTGAAAGTCGTATCGTGAAAGTTGTACGCCTTCTAATCATGATTCTACTTAATCTCGTCATTGCAGGATGGAGGCAGTTCGAGTTGAAGTTGTCGACAAAATTCTACCGTAATCAAGTGTTTTAGACTTTTAGCTGTATTTGCGGGGCCATGAATTTTCGAAATTTAGGTTTCAATACTTCTCTGTTATACATTTGGCTGTTACACAGATGAGAGATGACAACGTGTTATGGAGTGAGTATTAGGAAGTGAAGCGCAATGCTCGACACTGCATACGTACAGTGGTGCACTGCATTTTGTTTATCAATTTATCTTCGGTTTCACAATTTGCGAATGATTGTCGACACTGTGATGGTGAAACTGTTTCTGAAAGACATCTGTGGTAGATTTCATTTGATGTCCTCGTAAAATGATTTTGCCTTGTTTTCAAATCGGTGCAAACTTTGTGAAAAACGACCTTAAACTCGTCCTCAGTCGATGCAAACTTCATGAAAAACGAAGCGATTTTGCTTTCACAATTAGTGAAGAATAGTGACCAATAATAGAAGCATGAAACCGTGGACGGTCCTCCTGTCAATTTATTGTTTGTTTTGCACAGTTTAAGCAATCTTGCAATCTTTGGGATGCTTGTAAATGGAGTACAAAATTAAGTACTTTTAGTTGACTAACGTAAGTCATCAAGTACCAAAATGTCTCTTTGTTATTTGACTTCAGTTAACTTTTTGCATCAACTTTGGCAAACCATCTCGGTTTTCTTTGCATTTCTAATTAGCTTAGTTTCCATTACTCCCTCTGTCTTAGTCATTTGTTTACACTTTTCCCAAATTTTTCTCACAAAAAAGTCGAACTGTAAACAAATTACTAGAACAGAGAGAGTAGTATAAAATTCACGGTTAAAAAAGTTCTCTTCAGTTTTATTAAGTTTAGCTCAGCTTAACTCATACTCCGTATAAGTTAAACTCTAATAGGACGAAGAGCGGGACTTTTGATTGTAGCGATTGGTAGACCAATTTTTTAACTTAATTTTGCTAAATTGAACTGAACTTATTTTAACTGAATGAAACTTAGTTCAGATTTAGAAAACAAGTACTTCCTTTGTCTCAGTCATTTGTTTACACTTCCCTCAAATCTCCCTCAAATCACGAGTATCTGAATGAAACTTTTTTGGACTGAATTGAACTAAATCCATCCGAAAATAAGTCCAAACGAATTGAGCCTTAGAGTCAACCATGTGATTTGACCTATAAAAGTCCCCAACTTCCGAAGACACTCTTTCTTAACGAAGCATAAACACAAATAAATTCAACAATAACAAAACCATCAAACTAGTTACTCCCTCTGTTTCAGTCATTTGTTTACACTTATTTCAAATCAATTTCACAAAAAAGTCAATCTGTAAACAATTAACTAGAACGGAAGGAGTAGTTAAATTGTTGTACGTACAAGGTTATTGTACTCCGTATTTCGAGTTTTGGATTAGTTTCAAATCTATCATCATAGAATTGAGTTTGATTGAGAAAACTTTTAAGTTGTACATTAGGTGATTCACCATCCCCACTCGCTTTGTCTTTAAATATTATTACGAGACCTTTTATACGAACTTTTGTACTCCGTAATACTTCCTCCATTCCGTTTGATTCTATACGTTTGACCAAAACACGGTAATTAAGGTAGAAGAAAATCAAGTGGGGTAGATAATGGAATTACTTAAATACCCCTACTTTATTGTTTGCAAGTGGGTTGAGTGGGTATTAGTGAAGGGTATATTGGTCTTTTAGTTTAATAAAGTAGAGACTAAAATAGAAATGTATAGAATTGATTGGAATTTCCGAAAAAGGAATATGTATAGAATCAAATGGAATGGAGGAAGTATATAAATATTACTCCGTATTTGTTTTACCGTATGTTTTATGGTGTATGGTTTTATGAGAGAGTGAATTCTCACACATTTCCATTTTAAGAAACGAAGATGATTTATTATTTGTTATTCCGTATGATAAAACTACTACGAGTATTTTCTTAAAAAATGTGTTTGTCCTAGATACAATAATTTGGGGGAGGAGTAAGGATCCTCTCCATTTCTCAAAAAGAAATGGAGGGTCCATTTCCTACGAATGGCTGTGATTAAATTTGGGCTCGATCGGAGAATTGTAAATTTGTTTTGTGAGAGGAAATGCAGAGAAAAGAAATGGAGATGATCCATTTTGTTGGGGAGTATAGATAGAAAATAAAGCCATAGTTTTGCTTCAACCTAGACATAGAGATCTACAACAAAAAGGAAGGGTCTTCATGTTCCCTAAACAACTACAGTATTATGAGCTAATAATCCTAATATTCCGGCATAAAATTTAGACCCTTGTCTTATTTGAATTTGTAACATTTTGAAATGACATAATTATTATTATAAAAAAAAAAAAGAAAAAAAAAAGACTTATATATTAAGAAATTAAAAGAGTGGTGTGGTACCGGGGTAGATTGTATTATATGAGAGACATTTTAAGAATGTTACAGTTCTACTAAATGAGTCATGTTTGACAAATGTTGCAATTCTAATGAATGAGAGAGGTGTTATTTTGCACTTATCATCGTTAGACAAGTTTTAATGTATAGAATGTGATAACTTTATATCTTGCACCCATATTAACAATTATCATTAAGCTAAAACTTAGTACTACCTTTATATATTAAATTGGTCATATTATTCAAAAGTACTCCGTAGTTATCATTGGCATCAATTAGCTTAATTCTGGTTTATGCAAAGAGAAAATGAAAATCGCATAATGTATTAACATTCTGACACAAGTTTTTAATACTTCAAATCAGTATAGTATACTGTGTACGTCCCTTATAACGGATTATTCGATAAATCCAACACATTGTGGAACGGGAGAAGTATAAAAATCAGGAGATGAAAATTCGAAAGAAAATCAATTTTAAACCAACAAGTATAATTTATGGCATTAATATGAGGTAGCAATTTACATGCACCCTTTTGTTGTTAACGTTGTCAAAAATAAGCATTACTGCTAATTATTTTATTACATTAATTCGTGCTTACTATATACTCCGTATTTCGGTATTATTTACTTAGCAACTTGGCTCAAATCTTAAATAAATAAATAAATAAATAACCATTATTCTCTATGACAAGCGACCGTGTTGCACAAAATAAAAAGTCAATGAATGTAAACTTGTTCTTACATAAAATTCTAATTACTAATAATTAAGACTTTTTAAGTGTGTATTTGTAAATTGTAGAGATATTGAGATGATTATCGTCCAAAATTATGATAGCTTTTACTTAAAACTGATTAAAATTATTACGGAGTATCATACTCCGTATGTCGTAACTGTAACATTAGTTATACTGTTATACACTTATACATACAACGACTTCACTATAAATTTAAATTAACGTTGTTTCAGTGTTCAGTGCATGTGAATATGCCTACCTTGTCAGTTGTAAAATGGAATAGTGTTTTTTAAACGTTAATATATATAATATATTTATATTACGAAGTAGCTTTATTTCTCTTATCTCTTTCGTTATACTCTCTATGTTCCTATGAATTAATTGTTTATATTTTAACTTTTTATGAGAGGAATTTCAGAAAATTATAAACAAATGACTGAAACAGAGGGAGTACCGGTATCGCGTTTCCTCTTTACAAAAACACCTACCCATGATATACAGGGGCGAAGCCAGAAACTTTTTGTCGGGGTAGCGAAAATAATTTTTAGAACATAATTAACATATGATTTTTTGCCTTATAAGTATATAACTAGTTTTAACCTCCGTGATGCTCACGGTTGTCCTGTAATTCTATTTGAATGTATAGACCATAAACAATATCGTATTTATTTACCAAGACGGAAAATGTCTTTGTTTTATTTGACCTTGATTATATGGATAATAGTAGTTTCTCTTGTAAATACTAAATGTTCTAGTAACCTATTTTTCTGAATTGAAATTAACATATTGTTCACTTTTTTTTTTTTTTGTCACTGTTGTTTTCTTGTGGTTGTTGTCGTGTTTCCTTCTTCTACGATTTACTCTTTTTATGTTTTCTTGCCTTTTTCTCATCTGTATGTATGTTGTGTTGAGTATTTGTACTAACATTTTTTGAACCTCAAGAGAATTAAAATTAAAACGGTTTTGTTGAGTTATTTTTAGCTTAATTTTTAGTAGTGTTGGTGATTTGTTTGACTCTTTTGCGCTTCATGTTGTCTATGTTGTTTTCTGTTACCACTTATGTGTCATATCCCTGCTTCATTATTATACGCGGTTAAGTCTTCTCGAGTCTTTAGGTGTTATGGTATCTTTTTGAGTATTTGTACTTACATTTTCCCTTTGTTCAGTTTGGATGATTATTCCTTTCTTTATGTTTGGTCACTTTAAGTTTGTTTCGGGTAGTCTTGCTCGATGGTGTTTGATTTTTTCGCTTTTCTTGTTGTATACTCCGCATGTCTTAAATACCTTCAACTCCATTTTGTTTTTTTATTTGCTTGTTCCGACCCTTACCTTGAAAGTGTATGCTTTTCCAATGCATTATTGTACGATGTCCAATACTTTTTCCTTCAGGTCTTACATAAATTGAACCTCAAGAGAGAATTGGAAACTCAACAAATGTAATTTTGTCAATAAAGTAAATATATACGAAGTAGTTGGTGGTCGTTTTAAAAAAGCTACAACCCTTTTGGACTTGTATCCAATTTCGAAGCAACAAACTTTTACTTAATTTTTTTTTTTTCATAGGTAGCACATAGGAACAATTAGTATAGGATTAAAAATTAAATTGTATAAAGAAAAGCAAAAACTATAGTATATAAACAAAAAGAGAAAGGGGATATGAAAAGTATGCCTATAAACACATGGAGTTCGAGGTTGAACAACTTAGGAAAGCCAAGGGTCGGCTGAAAGAAATGCCATGAATGTTCAAAACTGACAAAGATGAAGGTGAAAGGGGTGTTTAATTAATATTCATGGAAAACAAATACGGAGTAAAAGAGTAGATGTAGGAGTATGCACAAAAAATGCCACGTGGATTTAAGTTGGGAGCTAACTAGAGATTTAAGCTACCCTTTTAATAATATTATATAGATAGATTTGGGGTAACATACATCTATATTTTTGTCAATTTAGGGGTAACATGTGCTACCCTTTGTTACTACGTGACTTCCCCTTTGATGATATATGTATACACTGCACGGAAACTTGTATCACAAGTAAACTAAGTGTAACTCACATAATTACACCAAAAATAACGAGTTTTAACTAAAAAGTAAACAATTTTGGAGTACAATTTCAACAAACAACCTCTATAAAAACCCTCAATGAATTACTACATCACTTTCATAACTCATGACTAAAAACTCGACTTATAGTTAGAAAAAACAAATTAATTTCATTTTTTATTTTCTCGAGCAAACGATAAAATGGAAGGAAATAATAATACGTTACGAGCATTATTTCTTGTAACAGCTCTAGCCCTAGTCGCCGGAAAGTTTGTCGGAAAAGTCGAGGGAGCGGAGACGCTACCTCGGGACGGGTTGACAAGGCAATACTACAAGAAAACAAATACTTGTGAAAATGTGGAAGCATTTGTGAGGCATCAAGTGAATATATTTTGGAAACAAGATAATTCTATTACTGCTAAACTTCTTAGGTTACTCTATTCTGATTGTATGGTCACGGTATGTATTAGTTTAACCGTTTGTTTACTTTTTTATTTTAGAAAGAAATGCAAATTGATAAGTTTTTTCATACAAATTGTCTTCTACGGAGTAATATTTTAAAATCGATTACAAGGGAAGAGAACAATTCTACCTAATATGTTAGTTTGTCCAAGTATATAATCGAAAATTATTTGAAGTCAAATAAAAACGTCAATTTGTGTTCCGTTTCAAAATAGAAAATGATAGATGACCGAATAATAAGATGAAGTTTTTTTTTTAACCTTTTAGGTATTTTTTCGTGCTAATTGTGAGTGACACTATTTTAGGAGTACTAAGAATTCCACGGGAGGAATGATTTGGGGCACGGGTTTGCAGTGTTGAAAAAGTGGGACATCAATTTGCAACACACACTTTATCCCGTGGAATGGTTGATTTTGCCAATGGCATTATCACCACCCTATTTTAGTGGTAGTTATTATTTTGGTTTAATTTTTTGTTCAAATTAATGAGCTAAATAAAGCTCTATATATTTCATGTTATGAAATGTTGGACAAATAAAGCTCTATATATTTCATGTTATGAGTATGACTTTTTATTTTGACAAATGATCGACAACAAACATATTTAAGTATTTAACCTATTACAACATATAAATATATTTGTATTCATGTTATATCAATAGACAAATTAATTAAATTTTAGCAAGATAATAAATTTTGTTTACAAAAACTAATAAGTGAGCCTTTCGGTTTAATTTGATTCCATTGTTAAATATATGTGAGTATTAATCTATATTCTCTCTCATTTTCCGAAAAATTATATACCGTACATTCTTTATTAAATATATGTGAGTATTTTTTTTTAGTCAAATGGTAATTCTTAATTAAAATGAACAAGAGGGAGTATATCTTAATCTAAAGTGAACAAAAATAATATACTCACTGAGTAAATGTTAATTACATGCCGTAGTATATATGTAAGGGTTTTAAAAATGCCTTTTGTATGAGACGTCTCACATAATATTATCCGGAGGTCGTCTAATCTCATTCGAGAAGTCGTATTTTTAAAAATGCTAAAATCACACAACACCGTATTTTATTATAACATGATGTTTTTGACTTTTGGTTTCAACAATATATTCTAAAGAAAATTATACTCCGTATTACCTTTAAAATATAACTCTCTTACCTACCTTTTTAAAATGATACGGAGCAATTGATTTTTTTCGTACTTTTTTCTAGTTTGTCAATTGTGAGACCGTCTCACACTAATAATATTGTGAGACAATTGAAAAACTAACACTTTATCAATTGAAAAAAAAAAGTTAAATTTTACTTGTAATAATTACTACTAATTTCGTATGAGATGTCTCACGAGAATTTTATTACTAATTTTTGTGTAAGTCAGGCCTTACAATAAATTATTTTAAATCCGCCTTATTTGTACCCGATTATATAGCTTTTGTACTATTTAAGTGATTATTATGATTAATTGTTACTAAATTTTTTTAGTACCCCTGTTAGTGATTTTAGTAGATTTGTTTCATGTTTTTGTACCCCTTTAACTGCAATTTGTACCTTGGTCTCACATTAACTTAGTGTGAGTTCAGTCTCACAGGAGAATTAGTGTAATTTTATTGTGCGCCTATATATCTCACATAAGTGTGTTTTCAAAATATAAAAATGAATATAGTGAATGTGTGTACTCGTATTCAAGTATTTTTCGTTACAACTCTATTTGTAAAATGATTTTCTTTTTAACGTGTGCCATTATGACATGAAACAATCTCACAGAAAACCTAACGTTTTTAAAATTTTTTGATAAGTAAGCGGCGGACTTCACTACCGAGTTTCTTTTCCCAAATATCATGCTTAATTAGCTCATGACTTAACTTCAGCTACAAGTAACAAGTTATTTATTGATTGATTATAGTTTAAGTTATTACGTCGCCATTAATTAACTAGTTAAGTGTCCTCAATGTGTCATGCATTAATTAAAGATTTATAAATATTTTACTTAACTAGCATAATACTCGCGCATAAATGCACGGAGGTATAAAATAAGTTAATAGTTAATTAAAAAAATTGATAATTGAATTAAATATTAAATTAAAATAAGAATATTTCGTAATAATAATATAAGCACAACCTAAATAAACATGTATTTTCAATCTTAAAATATAACCACTTGTATTTTACCCGACCACGTATTTACTTAACATATAACCCGCTTATATGACTTGTTTAACATGTGATGAATTAACCTTTCAAATTTTGGATCAAGTTCATTAAAAGTTGTTAATTATTATGAAAATATTTAAATCATTCGGCCCGTAATTGTCTTCTATTTAACCCGTTTAATAGGTTTTAAAATGTCAATTTTGATTTTTCTTAATAAACTATCAAAATTTAGATGATAGAAACGTTAAAAATTGTAAGTATGTAACAAAACTTAGAATAAAAGGGATAAAAATAAGTAAAAGTTTGAGGGAAATTGTGGAAGGTGCTTTTTCTTTTATATTAATATAGATATATAGATAAACCAAGTGGTGGTTGTCCAGGTGGAATTTGGGTTAACCTGGAAGGTGCAACAAATTGTGTGAGGTCCCGGGCTCAAATCCCACCTGGAACCAATTTCCCTACTTGGCCACCGCAGCCCCCGTCGGGGTCTGGAACCAATTTCCCCACTTGGCCATGACCAGTCGTGCACATACATGTGGTGTGGTGGTCTTGAGAATCGTGTCTTGAACTCAACCTCGTCACCAAAATAAAATAAAATATAGATAGATAGATAATATAATATTAATATAGAATAGATATTGTTTATTGCTAATTAGATGTATTTTTATTTTTTGTCGTTATAAAAAAGTATTCTTAAATATTCAATGGTCTAAAATAATATCGAAAAGTAACCTAAAATAAAGACAAAATGTTAGGATGAAATCAAAGTATATAGCATATTTGTATCTTGAAGTAAATATGCAACGATATAAATTATAGAAAGTAATACGGAGTAAAAGGTTAAGGCATAAATTTAGGAAACAATTCACATAGGCAGTGACTTAGGCAGGAAAAAAATGACTTTGATGGTTATTGTTTTATATAGTTAAAGTTAATATAGATAGATAGATAGATTACTATCTTTAAAGTTATGAGAATATACTTCGATCAATATTATAAACAAACGACCGATAAATAACACTTCCTGCATTCCAATCAATCTGTTATTTACTTAAAACAGTAGTAACGTGGGATGTAGGGTTGTGACGGATCAATTCTGCTAGACGGTGTAAATTCAGAGAAAACCGCTCCCCAAAACGCGGGACTAGGAGCATTTGTGATCATAGACAAGGTTAAGGAAGTCGTCGAAGAAAGATGTCCTGGTGCCGTTTCTTGTGCTGATCTTCTCGTTCTCACTACTCGAGACGCTGTCGCTTTGGTATACTCTCGTCGTCTCCCCCTTAATTCGTATACTACATATCGACTACTTAAACTTGTTCTCTCTTTGTTTAGCTCATTTCATTATCTCAAATTGTAGTTGTTAATGGATGTTATCATAAAACCGTCTTATCTAAACGTGCAGGCTGGTGGGCCATCCTACATTGTACTAACCGGAAGAAAGGACGGGTTTTCATCGAAAGCTTCATCGGTGGATCTTCCTTCACCCGATATTTCATTCGATGATGGGCTTAATTACTTCAGTAAAAGGGGTCTTAATGTTCAAGATTACACTGCCCTCTTAGGTAATTATTTGTCCATAGCAATTTTTAATGTGCCTCCTAAAGAAATATTATTACCGTCCTGTGTCAGAACCAACCCAATCAAAAACTTAAGCTTAAGCTGATGGTTGGAAGCTCAAGATCGATTTTAAATTCTAACAATCACGATTCAAAAACCCTACACCCTAACCGTAAACCCTTACTATAAGTCGATTAGCATGGCCTAGAGACCGGCTAGAAAAATATTAGCCAGTTCTCGCATATGGCTTAAGGGTTTATCAGGCCAAATATATGAAAGTTCGACATTGATTCGGAAAACAATAAAACTCGTCTAGTGATTAAAACAAATTCGATTCAGTCTTCTCTTTCCTTTAGTTTCTAAAATTTTCCAAATTTAACTAATCGTAAATGTAATTTATACGAGTAATTGAAACTCAATACCAGATAAACTCCAAAAATTCGGACTAAAATGAAATCTATTTATTCAAACCCGAAATTTATTCGATCATACTTTTATTTTCACCTAATGAACAGGGGCGCATTCAATGGGGCGAGCAAGGTGTCGCTACCTACAAAACCGTCTATACAATTTCCAGGGCACAGGAAAGCCAGACCCAACCCTAAAAGGCTCGAAACTCGAGGAGTTAAGGGCTCAATGCCCTCCAAAGCAAAAGGTAGGAGAACATGAAGGATTAGTGTACCTAAACAAGGACTCAACAGGCCAAAGCAACTACAAGTTCACAAATTCATATTACAAGAACATTTTGTCTAGCAAAGGTGTCCTCAGAGTTGATCAAGGACTTTACTATGGGAATGATACCCTACAACTTACTCAACAATTTGCGGACCCATTGACGGGATTTCAAGATTTTAAGAAGGCGTTCGCGTTGTCGATGAATCGGATGGGTATTTACAACGCTTTGGTTGGTAAACAAGGAGAAATTAGACAACATTGTCGTTATACTAATAGTAATAATCCGCAACTTAAAAGTTAGGAAATTGTGTTTTCAATAATCTGTGTTTTCTGTTTTATAAAATTTTTTGTTAATTTTTTTGGGATTTTTGATAATGAGTACGAGAATAATGCGTTTATGCTTTGTCGATTTTTGTCGAACTTTCTTATGTCAATACTTGGAAACACAAGATTGGAAACACAAGATTTAAAACAACTCACGATGAAAATTGCGCAGAATATTGTCGATTAATTGTTTACTTCACAATAAAAGTACAAGCAGTTTAATGAGTCATTTTGTTTAATTCCGTCATACTGATCAAAGAGGTAAAGTTTGTCGCCTTCTCGCAAAGCCTAGTCAAATACTTCAAAAGTAGACATTTCTTTTTTCATTTGTTTGTCACAAAAGAGAAAAAGAATCAAGAACCATAATTAGATAGCAGCTTTCAATTAGCAATATGGCATTTTTTTCCGATCAACAAAACTGTGCTACCATATTATTCGCGTTTCAGAATTTGAATTTCAGATAAAACTCTCGATAGGTGCTTCATACAGTATCGATATGTCTCGCCTGGAAGCCTCCGGCAAAATCGGGGTGGATTACGTGGTTCATCCTTTCCTGTGTGCAAACTGATGACGAATAGAAATGGTCACAAATCAGTCCGTTTAATGAGCAAAAAATTTCTTCGCAATAGCCGTGTCTCACTCTCCGACATTGACTTGGGTCCAAGTAGTGTCCAACATTTGCAGTCATTTTAAAATTTTAACGAGAGAACGGAAAATGAAATACCTGATCATGAAGATGAAAAGTATTGCAACGAGCGGTACAGGATGAACCAAGAGACGATACAAATTATGTGTGTCCGCCAAATTGATCAAGAAGAGTCATTCACTGGCGTTGGATTGTTGGGCTTGATTAGCTGTTTCAAATGCAACGATTAATTGACAGAAAGCGTCAAAGACACCAAAAGACGTAGCTAACATGACTACTTGTAATCATTATTAAGTAAATTATAACGAATATTAGGATCTTAAAAATGGTCAGTTACGAAAAATCTTAATAATGGTCACATTTTGGTCGGATATATCCTGTCTTACGCATAAAAAAAAAAAAAAGGCACAACACTAAAGGCTACAGAAGCACCTTGTAAAAATACTTTTTCCGGAGTTTGATTGCTGTTCGTATGCATCTTCTGACTTTAATCTTCAGCATGTTATCATTAAATACCTACAAATCGATTCTACAAGGTCAGTTTCCGTAATTTATACAATATATCATAATTCACAAGGAAAAACACATGTCGATAGAGGCTTGAATATAACATAAAATGTGTCAATGTAGTATCAAATACGAGTATATGACGCTTCAAGTTAGGTTGAACGGGAGGAAAATGTATATACCATTTCACCTCAATTTAATCATTGAAGTTTTCAGATGTAGGAGTATAGGAAAATTGTATTTCGTTACTTTTTGTCACCTCGAAAAATTATAATTCAGTCCTAGAGGTTAAAGTTGAGCGACTTAGATTTCAAACTACAGTGAATCGCAAACTTGTTTCCATGAAAAAAGGGCATCACAGTTCAGATCACACAGACGTGTAAAGAACGGAAGATGACTTACCTTTATTAGATCATCAAGTGAACGAGTTTCTTTAATAATCTTGTGGCGATTTAAGATAAGAATTGCTGCCACACAGAAAACAGGTAATTCATCTTCCTTATTCCTCGTTACAGTGAACTCAGTGCGAGGTTGCATGCGATCATTTTTAGACCACAACGACTTTGTCAAACCACAAAATGAGTGATTTGACGCTAGTGCCCTCATCACAGCCTCGTCAGATGAGGCCGAATGTTCAACATTCTCGTGTCTTGCTAGTGAGCCGCTCTTTGAACTACATTCATCGGTTTCTTTCTTTTCCTCTCCAGTATCAGAGTTGGAGTCATTTGGAAGTTGTAATGTTAGTGGCTCGAGACAGCTTTCCTCGAGATTCCAGGCCAAAGACTCGTCAAAATCAGCAGCCCACATCATCTGCACACATCAGTCGTTTTGAGAAGGCAAGGAAATATATGCAACATCAATGTTATTACTCCCTCTAATTCCGTCATTCATTTTCCTTTATAATTTGGGACAAAGCAAATATTGACGTTTTTACCCGACTTTAAAATAATTTTTGATCTAATATTAACAAACAAAAAAAATAAAAATAACATAGATACAGCTATTTTTTATCCTCCTTTCTAATTGATTTTAGAGTATTGAAAAATAACTTATATGAAAAGAACTCGTAAATTTGTGTCTCTTCTCAAAATAAAAAGCGAAACAAATGACTGAATCCGAGGGAGTACGACATGTTACTCGTGGTAATTGACATGATTTTGGTACCCCTTTCAGTTATAACCGTGATCATATTATTATTGTTAACTATTTTCATAGTATTTGTAATCATTTTATTGATGATAGTTCAGATTGTAACTATTTTGTAGCTACCATTTTACTAATTTTAACAGATGTTATTCGTGTTTTCGTACCTTTTGAAGCGTATATTGTAAAAATCATTTCACATTAATTTATTGTGAGAACGTTTCACATTAGACTTATTGTAAGCTGTAATTTAGGAGAACAAACCTCCCACATACAAAGAGCTTCGGTAAACGACAATTCCCTGCGAAAGAGCACCAGCAGCATGCGGAAGGCGAAGTGAAGGCTTTCAGCACCGATATGGGACAAGTGTGAAAACATTTCTCTATCTGTAAGTTTCAGGATACGCCATAGCGTTTGCAACTGCTTCATAACTCCCGTTTCTCCTTCCATTCGAAAGTTTTCTCGCTGAAAGTGGGGCCAGTACACGAGTGAGACAGAAAACGGTAGTAAGTAACGCTAGAGAAATGCAAAAAAGAGCAGCGTTCAGACCGTTCGGCGAAGGAGCATCTCAAAGCACCAAAATGCATCAGCATCATTCTCGAAAAGAACAACAAATGGAGACAGTAAGTCACTCATCCCTGAATCACATATTAACGACAAACATGTCAAAAAAAAAGATAATCAAACACAACAAAATCACTTTTCAGTACGAAAGCAAATTGACAAGCGAAGCCACCCATGATAAATTTATATTATTTCAACGTGGGAAGATTGGGATGAAAAACGGTCCTCATGGTGTATCCAAATGAAAGATTATGGGAAAAGAAAACGATTTTGCTCGAGTTTCTCAGGTTTTATGAAAGAAAAACCAATAACCTTGGCAGTATCCTGTCTCAGGATCAACCCATGCATAAACAGCAAGAATATCCGACATCCTGGCCAAATTTTTCGGGTCCTCATAGAACTCCAAATGGCTATCAGTCCTAACCACATCGACAACTGACAACAAACAACACATACAAATATTACAAACTAACATAGAGAAATGAAGAGCACACGTTAAAACATAAAACAAGCAAAGAATAATAATACGATATCTTAAGGTTCCGTAGATACCTATTCGATGAAGAGTCCAAAGCCAGTCAGATGCTTTATCTTCACTCGGTTCTCCTCCCGGACCAATGCTTGTATACAGCTCCGCTGCTTCTGGGACATCAGACATTCTCAATCTACTCAATACCTTATTTTTATACTTTTGAATATCTCGCCGTAATACTTGTTCATGGGTTTCATCACATCGTG
The DNA here is from genome assembly GCA_023091065.1 of Dianthus caryophyllus. NCBI lineage: Eukaryota > Viridiplantae > Streptophyta > Magnoliopsida > Caryophyllales > Caryophyllaceae > Dianthus > Dianthus caryophyllus. The sequence goes on from CM041517.1 coordinate 9,668,873, forward strand.
TGCCGGCCATCTCAATTTCAGAACTAACAGAATGTCTTGAACTGCCAGATGGCAGTGAACTGTTCGATTCAACAATTAATTCTTCGTTATTACCGATCTGAAAACTGTGCATACTCTCACTTTCGTGTGTTGAACATCCTTCATCATGTGATTGGTCTTTGTCTTCACCTTCATCGCGTCTCTCAAACAAATTCGTAACGGGTAAGGGTGGAAAATCAAAAAAATCGACTGCTGGGTATCGAGATTCGCTGGAGTTCCTCCGAGAGAATTTGACGGGGCTACGTATATTACAAGATGAGTCATAAGCAGCACCATCGATGCTTTCTCTGACACTAATGATGTCGGAAGAATCACTCGAGCTAACTCTTTGGGATGTGTGAGCAGTATCTGTACAACTGTCGTTGTTATCACAGTAGTTGTTAAGTTTGTTAGTATTATCATCAGAAGCGTGTTGTTCTTCAGTGTCGGTTTCTCGTTTCCCCTCGTCTTTGGAATATGTCCGGACATCCATAATCTTAGAGCCAACGACATAGGCAAGTGACCCAGTTCCTATGCTTGAATGCATCTTTTGGCATTGTTTTACGAGTTCCTCGTATCGCTCCCTGCACGAAATTTCACTTAATATATCAGGACCGTCCTGTAATTGAGTAATACAAGAGGGATTAAATGTAAAAAGTGTAACCTTCGAGCTTCTCTGAGCATTTTACGGTACTCTTTGGTACTGCTCAATGCGTAACAACCAAGAAGAAATTCCCATACTTCTGGCCTTATAGATGGATCAACACCCTGCAATGCAACGGAGTTATTAACATTTGCCATTTTCAAGTAAATTTAATTCTTTCTTTGCATGAGAGTTAAAGGACCACACTAAGATGTTGATGGAGATGCAAGGTGAGCAAAAATGTCGAGTGACGATCTCATGAACCATAACACTCAGAAACAAGCAAATAACACATTAGAGGGAAGTTTATTCATGGACACCCTGAAAAAAGAAAAACCAAGAAGTAGATGCATAAAATAGCTGATCGAGAATAAATGAAGATCCAAAACACAAGTCACACTCTTCAGCAAAAGATATTCAAGATCTTGATTGATTATGAGACGTGAATATTACAAGACATGAATACTTAATGACAGTGACTAAAGCTGAAAAGACTACTCCCTCTATCTCGGGTTTTTTTACCTTTTTATTTCGGGAATGATACGTAAATCAAAGGGTTTTGTTAAATGATTCTGGATGGTAATTCGATCAAATTTTTTAATCTTTTACATAGAAAGTTGTCCATTAACAATCATAACCAAAATAGAAATGTAAAAAGTGACAAAAATAGATCGAGTATTAATTAGTTTGCAAGTTGGTGTTTCCGATGATCACTACCCACCCCTCCTCTTGAAACTCAAAAGATTGGTCCTTATGTGGTTCAAGAGACCATATAACTGACATATTGAAGTATTGAACTGTGCTGATAGAAGAAGCAATTTTCCCTCCCCAACCATAAAGGCAATAAACCCGCTACCATTGATGGTTCAAGAAGCTCTGCATGAATTTCCGCAAACACCAGACACTGACAGTAATGAAATTGAAAGCCGAAATGAATGTTCTTCGACGCTGCGTGTGCAAACACTGACAGAAACTTGACAACTGAAGGAAGAGAGGAACATAGGAGACCAACACAGCATAGTAAACGATCAAGCATGACTAGGCTGAAACTATAGCAATATTTTACGTGAAGATACTGTCAACAATGTTTCACAAACATGATGATATTGCGAAGACACACATTACATAAGCATGATCTACAAACATAAGGTGCGTATTTAATTCTCTAAAAAGGGAAAGCTGAAGAGCAGTGGACGCACCCCAAGGATAATCGGCTTCAGTGCCTTCTGAAAACCTAAAACCTTACCGTCACTATCAAAAACCGTCTGCCACTTTTCTGGCTTAAGCATCTTGTTTACCTGCAATGCCATAAAGTGGAAAGGTGAGCACTAATAATGGATCGATGATGGAAAGAACCTATTATACTAACAAGGAGCTCCATGAACTTCAATATCATGTCAGTCTCTCGTAATCATATTAGTTATTTGACTTATTTCACATTTTCCGAAAGAATTTTCCTATTGTTATGCAACGACAACAACAAAGACAGAAGACATACAAAATTAAATTTATACTGGCCGTAGCCATATCATAAGTGTAGATAATTTGTAACTGCGCAATACTCTTTCGAAGAAACATAGTTCATAAAACTAGTACAATACCTTTTATCGCATACTTCCACAATTAATGCAACGGATTATAGAAAGTTAAAATGAAATCGTTACGTATGAAACTCACGCAAAATCATGGACGTTTAAGATATTAACAATAATAATATCCTCGCAACTAAACACTTGATGCAATTTAGGCAAAATAAACTAGGCATGGAAACTTTGTTTCTTTATTTGGAAATGACATTTTAATATGGGAAAACAATTTGTTGCCTCCAAAAGACACGCACATGGAAATGCTTTTAAAAACTTAAGACAAAACGAATCAAGACCACGTTTATGAGGTTTCATCATGTAAAATGCCAATTAGTAGAAAACATTAACAAATCAGGGAAACTACAAGGGAAGGAGATAACACATCCTCATAAGAGAGTTGATCACATACCATTTCAATCTTATTCAAAAATCGAGACTAGGTAACCCAAAGGGTTCCTACTACTTTTCCCATAAGAGACTATAATACGCTAATCAAAATGGTCAACCCTTCGAGATTGTAGCCTTTGACTATCAAATGTGGCACTAGAACTCTCCGGCAGAGAGATAGTCCACCGTTTTTCATATACCGGTGTGTTGCTTTCAATGGTTACACGGTAACACAAGAATCTAACCTACAATTCTCCACAACGCCATCTAACTTGAATTACAGCTTTCACGTGCAACTAAATAGACCTAGACGAACTTTTTCCCCAAAAAACAGAAAAAGTAAAAAAGAAAAGAAAAAAAAAAAAAAGACCTAGACGAACTTCTGCAAATAGGTCTTTTATGCGTCTTTAATTCTCTTAAAGTGTCCACCGTTTTGGAGAGGTACAACGTTTAATGAATACTATAGCAAAAATAGTACTCAGTATAAATTAAAAAATGGGACCATGTTTGATAAAGTATGCTAGCGGGTTTCTTATCTAGAGACCCAAAAGAACAGTGGACACTTTCAAGAATCCGCATTATATCCTTGACACAATAGTCAAGGACATAGAGTCTTCACTCGACCCTTGATATTACAACAGTTCTTCAAGAAGATACAAAAAGCGAGACTCGCATGCCAAAGGTAAAAGAAGAAAAGCATTTATATGAATTTTGGTGATTTCATGCCTTGTCTTGTACTGTACTAATTTCTTTTATGTAATTAATTAAGCCCTTGATTGAAAAAATATATCTAGATTTGCGAAATAACAAAATTATAATTTTAGAACCTTGCAGCGAAATCTTTTTTGGAAGAAGTGTCTCCATATGTCCATACGTATCTTCACTAATAGTTTGAGTCATCATGAGTCCAAGTAACATAAAAAATGCCTTCATCTAGTTGAACAAGCAACCAATATCACTATGTAGAACCTCACGCCAAATTTCTCATTTCAGATTATAACTACACTGCCTACAACCACCCAAAAAATCGTGAAAGCGAACACAAGAACCTCACAAACATGCAGCAGTAGAAGCCTTTTGACAGTATCAATTTTAAGGAGCCAAAATATGAAATAGCACGTCGACACAAATCCAATCGAGGGACTTGGAGGCGAACTTGAGTCGAAGAGAACGGTATTTAACTTTGAACTCCTAACAACTCATGCAGCTTCTACAAACTTGACGAGGGCTAAGAATATGGCAAAATTGAATTTTGGATCCCAAATTAACTACTAGGTTGACGTTATGGAATGATACAAAGGTTAACCTTAGAAGAGTTCAATATGAATTCTTAACCAAAAAAAGGGGTTATCTTACAGCCACCACAAGCTTTATAGGTGACGGATGAAGGCAAGGGTCTCCGATGTCGCAAACCATAGAACTCACTCTCTGCAGATTCGCACCTGGTGCTCCACAACCCCATTGCTTGTCAATGCAATCAACAGACATCACCAATCTTATACTTTTCACCGTCTCTCCTCCTACAATTTTGACAAGATTCAACAAATGCATTTCAATAACAACTTCCCAGTAAAAACACTTTGCCTTAACACACCATGTTATTCCCAATAAAAGAACAAACGACCGGGACTTGATTATAGTCGTTCAAGGGCAAGACAACCCATTAAACTTGACGTTTTCAAAAATTAATATAGATTCATTCTACAACACCCGCGCCAAACCCACTTACATTTCTATGGTTCATAATATCTATGTCAAATCAGACCCAAACCCGCATTTGGTCACCTCTAAAATCGAGAGAACTTACCCAAGGTACAATAAGCTAAAATAAACATCTCTATCTAAAACTCGAAAAAGTAAGCGAAAATTCAATCCTAGAAACAAAGATAAAGTCTTACAAATTCATCAAAAACTTCTCATATTTGCTACATATCAATAAATTCACCTCAAAAATTGAATAAATATCATCAAACACATTAAACTAATCACTTCAACAACCAACAACAATTACCTTCAAACAATCGAAAAACCACACATTTTCTACAGCACATCAATCATTTTAATTCCTTCAATCAATCCCATTTCTTCCTAACAAAATTACATTCAACCCACCAAAACCCAGATACAAAAGATCAAAACTTTGATCATGGGTTGTTGAAATAACAACATTTCTACATTGATCCGATCATTTGACAATAAAAAAAATCAATCAAAATTAAAATAAAAAACAAACATATAAAATAACAAAAACTGAAAAATGTAATCAAAAATATAAATTTCAAGAATTAACCTTAGAAGAGATGAAGCAAATAAAAGCTGCGAAGAATATGAGAGATTGGTTGACGAGCTTCGTCGCCATCACACAGGTGAAAAGACCGTTTTTTTCCTCTACCACCTGAATTTTTTATTCATTTTTTCCTGTTTTTTCATGGATTTTTATTATTTTTATTATTATTATATTTATTTTTTTTTTATTATTATTTTGGTTTGTAATTTTTGTTAACTTTTTTGTAATTAGGTTATTTGTGAAATTGTAATTTTGATGAATTTTTTTTTTTTGTGAGAAATAAAAATGTAAATTTTGTTGAGAAAAGGTGGAAATGTTCCTTGTTTCTTCAAAGGTAGACCAAATAGTGATCTTTGTGAAATTAAAGAAATGTGTATTTTGGGGAAAAAAAATTGAAATTTTGTAATAAATGAGAGGTGATTTCGGTCAATTTTGGACGTGTATATAATTAACTTTTTAATATAATAGTCGTAAGATAGAGAAATATAATTTCATATAGTCGCTTTGTAGGAGACTTACTAAATCTAGAATGTTGTTTGCTTTTTGACTGGTTAGTATATGGTGAATTTACAATTGTGTGAAATATACTCTGTATTTGATAGAATTTTCAATTAAAGGTAGTAAATGTGACCTGAGTAATGGAGGGAGTAATGTATTAGTAGTTGTTACCGTATATTATTAAAGTACATGATTTGTGAAGTTTGACGTTTTTAAAGCAGTCCGGATAAACAGGGGATACGAAACTCTTTAGTCGAAGGCTTGGCTTGAACACCACTTGTGACACTGTCTGACACATAAAACGTTCATAATCACCTGTTACCATTCACCTGATAAACATTAGTAAAGTTTATGAACTTTGCCATTTTTCGTTGGTAACTACTCGTAATTACTAGTGTGACTTAACTATAAAATTTATTTACTTGTCGTGATTATATTTAGTAGCGTTCACGCAATACGCATTTATAATATTTGTGATATATGTTTCATTAATCACTTGTGTTGATTATAATTATTCCCTAATTTGACTTCATCTTAACAACAAATCAATCCTTGAACAACACATTATCATTTGTAGAAACTCATGCTTATGTTTAAGGGGAAGAATGGAAGATACACCTAAATCCTATTTTTGTGTCATATCCCTAACATTTTTCAAATTTAATTGAAATCGATTTTGACGGTTTTAATATTAAGTTTGAAATGCATTGGTGTCGTAATGAAAGAGCAATACCCATTTGAAAAGGACCAAGGATCAAGTTTTTCATTCTTCTCGAGTTCTCGCGTTGTGTTTTACACTTTCGTCATGAAATTTAAAAGATAACACTCTTTGTATACTAGGGAAAAAATCAAATAAGATACGGAGTAAATGTTACGGAGTATCTTTTAAATTTCATGACGAAAGTGTAATTTATATAATTTGTAGCTTCTACATTCGATGTAAAGGTATTTAACATCACTTTTTGCTGATTTTACGTGCCTTTTTAATCATGAAAAATAAACGCGTTCACTTTAATCGACACGTAAAGATTATGAATGTAGCAAGGATTGTTAAAAATAATTTAACGACGATGACCAATTATTAGTTGGTAGATGAAATCATTAGCAAGTAAACTGTAGTTTTCACATAGGTGATAAAGTCTTCCATAGTGGTTACAACTTTGAATCTCTGGCACCGATCTAACACCGCCTTCTAGACCTAAAATACCGTCACAATTAAGACCATGTCGATGACCAAGGACATTTGTTTGAGCTGCGAAGAGGCCTATATGAATTCTTCGACAAACAGAAGCGATATTTGAAACCGTGGATGAATGCATATCACCTTCAATTATTTGGTTATCGTACCAACTAACAAAATAGATTCTCGCAGCTCATGAATTATTTGGTTATCAGACCTACTGGGTAATGGACAAACCCGGCTGAATCAGCCACATGATCGAAAATATGGCGACATTAACGACAGAATCAGGAGACAGAAATGAGGAAAAGAGCGGCTACTATACACTGATGGAGGATTGTGTTTGCTCGGAAAAAAATATACACTGAAACTTCTTCTACACAGTAGGCTACATTCTCATAATCCCTCTCAAATATCGGTCTCTTCTAGTATGCTTCTGCTGTCGACCCGTAATATTTGGTTCGCTACAGAATTGCACCCATCATCGTGATAATAATAACTGAAAATATGAGTGTTAAGAATTTCCATCTCCCGTGCTGACGACCTGTCGAAATTCCCCATTTTTCAAAGACGTATCAGTAGAGCAAACATATGAAACAGATTTTACATTGGGATTGTGAAGTTATTTGATTAACATAAGACTTGTCCTAGAAACCTCGACAAAAATTACTTGCAAACACACCAATAACCGAACAAAATATAAAAACATCGACAACATCATGAAGCGCACAAGAAAATATCAAAGACGTACCGGGGCTTCCTAGACTGTGGGCCAGGGGTAGTGCAGGCAGCGACATCTCTGCACAAACAGGTAAGACGCAAACAGGTGAATAATCGCCGCATTGATATATGAATGATTAGCGACTGAATACTCGAGCATTAAAATTAACATGAATGTTACACAGATACTTTTCTCAGTTACCTGGAGCACATAGAGATAAAGATGACACTGAAGATGGTGACGGCCAGGGAGCTCCAATATTGTCATTTAAGTCACAAGTGAAACTAAAACCTGTTGCATTGTCGAATACAATGTCTGCAGGTAAACTTCGTAGAAGACAACCTGCAATATCTAAATCAGTGAGACAGACGCATAATTTTCCCACAACACAAAGGACTAAAAAGTCTACGGAGTACGATTGAATGGTGAGCGGTTTACGTAATTATGTTCAAATAGTGATAAGCTGGAATTATCTGACATAAATTAATTTAAAGCTCAAGAGTAGATAAAAACACACACCTTGCTCCCCAAATGCAGTAACTATATCCAGGGAAAGAAAAAGACGAGGAAATAACACAGGTCAGAATAAATTAAATAAGAAAAAGGAAGCATGCGTTTAATCAACACGAGTTTAGTCAGCGATTAGTACCTTGGAGACTAAAATCTTTTAAATCCACATCACAAAGTTCATAGAGATTTGTCATTACACCAGCCTTTTGCAACAGAAATGCAAACATAGTTGAACAAACAATGGCTTGCTTGTTTGTGATCAACATCTGCTTTTGAATACCGCTGATGTAGCTGTTTAATGAGCTACAGCAAGAGGCGCTAGGGGCAGCAGTGTTCTGACATGCCTTAACTACTTCTGTTGGGTGTTTGAACTCTAATGGACAAACTGCAACGAAAAACAATACTGTGATCAGCATACGTACCGGCGTACCGCAACAAAAAAAAAAAAAAAAAAAGAAAAAAAAAAAAGAAAGTGGCTCATAAAAAGCATCAACAACGAGACGTTCTTTCAAGCTAATTAAATGTTTCTATGAAGATCATATTGCTTAATTTTTTTTAAAGGTTCTATAATTACAGAAGATAGACACGATATTCTTAAGCAGGTCACGGTGACTCTGAAATAACATGCAATACTGCTCTCATATTAAGAACTCTGTGTCATCCTAGATCATAAGTTCTTTCGAAGGTTTTCACTGATAACCTTTCCATTATAAACCGTAGCCAACAAAGAAGGTCATGAATCTTTTGAAGACATACCTTTGTTGACTTTACAAGAAGATAACATCCTCAGCGCCGTGTTCGCATCGTCTGCTGAAAGTTTCCTCGAAAGCCACGAATACACGACCCCTTTACAATCATTAAGAACATCTGCGTCTACAGTTCCCCCCAGGAAATTTTTGTTGTTGCTGGCCATCGATTGCCCTGCCGAGAGCTTAAGTGCAGCATCCGCAATCACAGGCTGACAAACAGGTCTACAGCACTCTTTTAGAGGGTCCACTGTACTGCAGCCTTCCAACAACTGGCTAGTGTTTACGAGTTTTTCAAACGCATTCAAGTCTTTAATCGGGCAGGATCCCCCGGTAAGATTTGAGGCTTTAACGGAACAAAGGGTTGATATCGTGCTGTTAGCTCCTTTGCTGGCTAGAATACTAGTGATGTCTGAAAAACAATCATCCGCGACATCTTTATGCAAAGCTAGCTCATTAGAACCAGCGGTGTAGTAGCCTTGGAAAATGTGAAGTAGACTACCGAATTGTGGACAACAAATAACATTTCCTACAACCGGTGCTAAAGTCTGAGAACAGTCAGCTGCAGTCTTCTCCATGAGGTTTGATACGGCAGAGAAGTTTAAAGGGCACTTCCCGGTTAATACTGGCTTAAATGTGGTAGGAAATGTAGGGTAAAGTGGAGGCAACGTCGGGTCATTAGGGATTGGATAATGTGGAATAACAGAAGGCGATACTTGGATAGGGTTAAAAAGCTCCGTGGTAGGTGACTGAGCAAGCTCATCATGTGTAAATAGACGATTTTCTTCAGCAAGTACTTTTAAGGTTGTCAAGTGTTCTAGAGTAGATAAACAAATTGTGAATAACAGAAACCTTCGACACAGTGCACCTGCAACTACACAACAACGGGGTATTGTATCAAACAGTTAGTTCACTTATAAGATCCCAAGGAACTAAAACAAGTATTCCGTAGATTATAGCTTCCATGTTCACTTTAAGATGTCCTAAACTACCGTGAAATTACAACCAAAGTGTATTATGAAACTATCATGATAAAAAATTTATCCACATAAGACATATGAACAATTAATAATGAACAAATAAAAGCGTGGGATAAAGACTACCGCCATACCTTTATGTCGATCCTCAGTCATAGTCAGTCTCATTTTGGGAATAAGGCTTTGATGTTGTCGTTCTTCTTTTTGGTGTACTCGATACACAGTATGAAAGTCCATAGCACCATTAACCATTAGGCAACATTGAGATCTTCACAGAGATGTCAGCTCAAACGACTATTTTTACCATTATATGACGGCTTTGTGCCATACGATTAAAGCGTGTTCATGAATCACAACATTCAAGGAGCATTACTCTTCCACAGCAGCATGGCTTAGCTTAAAACCTTAAACCAACAACAAAAACACTATAAATACAAGCACCAAACATCTAGTCATTAGCTACCATGTATGACAGAACAATTATAGTAAAACATTGACATAATGCAAATCTTCATCACTTAACCAATCAAACAAAAACATAAGGGTAAACTGCGAAATCTAAATAAAGAAGGTTTTTAATATGACTTCATACAATGCAAGTTTACGCGTTGAGATTGTAAGACGGTTTTTCACAACACTTACTAAAAAAATCCACATTTAGCTGCTCATTTATCAATAGAACACAGATTTTTTTTTTTTTCAGAAAATTAAACTAAACAAACTAAGAAAAACCCCATTTCAGCTGAAAAGTGAAAACCACTAAATTTTATAGTAAAAAATAAAAAATAAAAAATAATTCAATATTACATTTCATGAAGTTTCATCAACAAAAACAACTAAAACCCCAGATTAATCACAACTTTAGTCAAGGATCAAGAGCACAAACAAGCAAAAAAAAAGCTTGACATTAACTAAATAGCTGAAAAATGAAGCAAAACAAATGCAGAATAAATAACATAGAGAAAGATACCTCAAATGAAAAGAGGAAATAATCCCAGAAAAGGGAAGAAAAAATGTGAAATATGATTTGCTGACAACAGATTCCAGAAGATTCTCTATAATGTAAGCAACTTTTTTCTACTGAAAAGGTTAGATTTTGATTAAAATTAAGTTAACAAAAAAAAAATTTAAAGATTACCCAGTACAATTAAAGAGCATAAATTAAGGAAAGTGGAAGAAAGATTGGATTTTGATGAAAGAATGAAGCAAATTAGGGGGAAATTTGGAGGGAGAGTTGAAACCCTAGGTTGTAATAATTGGGGGTGAAGGAAGTTGAAGTGTAGAGTAAAGACAATGGTCTTTTTTTTTTTTTTCTTTTTTCTTTTTTTTTTTTCTCACACTAGAAAAATATAGAGAAAAAACATGATACAAAAAAGTGTATTACTTTCTTGATTTTGGGAGCTATTGTCTGGTTTTGGTAACATGGGAGAGGTGGTGTGGTCATCTATTCATTTGTTTCTTTTCGCTTTAAGCTGAACTTATATAAACTGGAGTCAGTTTAAATTAAAATTTAGTGAAGCTTATAAGAGTTGAACTTATAAAAGTTGAATTGAACTTATTATATCTAAATTTATAGGAGTTGAACTGAATTTTAAGAGTTGAAATTAAGCTGAAAAGAACATGACCTTACTCCTTTCGTTTTAATGAAAAAGCGTCGTAAAAATAGTTGTAATAGGGCTCTATGATATCGAGTTTGTCAATAAGAATTTTAAAATAAAGTTCTATTTTAAAGTTCTATTTGCATGTAAGCATATCATTAAGATAAGAAGTTGGTCCTTATTTAACAACTCAATTTTTTTAATTTTTTTTATTATTTTGTGTTTCTAGAATATGTTACTGGCGCAATGATCGAGTGAAGCGAATCTGCGATTATTAGAGTCTCAGGTTGAATCACTTCAGGTTGTAATGGCCTTGGGTTCTTAAAATATTATGAAAATTAATTGGAAAGGGATTAGTGGCAGCCCTGGCGGGTCCCAAATATGAACAAAATAAAAAGTTCTCTCGGAGTACCTTTGATAAAGGTAAAAATATGATTTTCATTGTTAAAAGTTTAAATTAAACTAAATGAGTGAAAATGTCGAAAAAAAAAGAAGATAAATAAGGGGCTACATGAGTAAAATGTGTATCTTGCTTCAAATGCAACTTTATTGTACATTATACGGAGTACATAACATATTTTATTAAGCAAAATATAGTTCAAAAATAAATTCTTACTCCCTCCGTCTCAGTCATTTGTTTACACTTCTCTCATCTGGAATGGACGTAATACAATTTATGACAAACTCTAAACAACAAAAACTTTTCAATTTGCGCACATCTCAACTAACACTGGCTCATAGTCACTAACAAACTCCATCAATCACAACCAGTGGCGGATCTTGAACGTTTTATCTAGGGGGGCCGACACATATAACGATTAACGAGTTTTGGAAGTTATATGAACAACAAGGTCGTTCGCCTCTAATCTAAGTTATTATGGAGTATTTTGTCATGTACTTTGTAAAGGTCATAGTTGTATAATATGATACTACTCTCTCTGTCTTTGTATCTGGTTAAATTTATTATATCGTATGGATTACGTACTACAAAAATTAGTAAAAATGTGAGTCGAAAGTTCTTTTACAAAAATAAAATTTAAAAAGTTAAAGAGATATGGCAAATGGGTCAATCTCAGGCTAGGTAAAATTCCCGCAAAGTCGTTTTCTACTCGTGTTTGTGCAGAAAACTTACTCCGTACATAATAGTCAAATTTGAAGCCTAATTAAAAAAGCAAAAAACTTACAAAATAGTCAAATTTGAAGCCTTATTTAAAAAAAAAAATGAAAGTTAGGTGTCCCCACCCCTCGAACCTTTGACCACCGGGACAAATATGGACACCACTTACCACTGAGCAACTAGACAATCTCTAACTCAAAAACGCACAATTGATTTTTTTTATAATATGGCAGGGCCAGCCCACTGACTCGCCTTCTTTTAGAACATAAATTTGAGCTTATAGAATTTGAGCTTTGTAGGGTGAAATTTGAACTTATAGGAGTGAAATTTGAACTTATAAGAATTTGAAATTTGAACTTATAGGGTGAAATGAAGCTTATAGTGTTCTGAGCACTTATAGGAGTGAACTTATAGAATTTGAATTTATAGGGTGAAACTTATTGGAGTTAAATTTATTAGAATTTAAAACTTATTGAATAATAATAATAATAATAATAATAATAGTAATAATAATAATAATAATAATAATAATAATAATAATAATAATAATAATAATAATAATAATAATAATAATTTAAATATTAATATTAATATTAATATAATATGAAAAAATTTATTAAATTAATAACAATAATAACAATGATATTTATAGTAATGATGATGATGATTACAATAATTAAAATCTTTTAATTTATTCAAAATGATTAATTTTACTAATAATAAACAATAGTGTTCAAAATCGATTTTATGTCTAGTATAGTTAAATATCTCAATATAAAGTAGATTATAAATAAGTTGGCTCGGTTAAATATTTTAATATACTATATTTATTATTATTATTATTATTATTATTATTATTATTATTATTATTATTATTATTATTATTATTATTATGCAATAATAATAGTTATATAAAAATAAAACATAATAGAAGTTATAAATTTGAAACTTATAAAATTTGAACTTATAGTTTGAACTTATAGGAGTGAAATGAACTTATAGAGTGAAATTTGAACTTACAGTGTTTTTAACTTATAGGAAAAGTCGAAATGGTGAAACTTATAGGGTGAAATTTGAGCTTATAAGTGAAATTAAAATTTGAAAAACAGGGCCTTAACCAAGGTCCGCCGTTGATCACAACATTAAAACCATTAAGGTTTTTGCAACTGATCACCACAAAAATTGAATATGGGTTGGGAGCGAGTAATTGAAGGAAGAGCGTTCATGGGATGGAATCAACGGTTTTCAATGAGTTTAGAGGTGGCATGGGATGACGGCATACGTTTTACTTTTACTAGAGAATGTCGTAAGATTAAATTGATGATCGTAATACAATACATAATGATAATGACGACAAATAAAGCAAGGTGTATAAAACTCCTTCCATTTCAATAGGTTCCATACATTTAGTTTTTGCAAGTACGTCGATGCATGTTTTCATTTGTTCATATTTTTGGTTACGTGTTATCAAAAATTATAAAAAATTGCTATTAACAATTCTCTCGAAAAGACAATTAAAACAATATCCACATGACTATTTTTTTTTTAATATGTTAGAAGTTATATCGAAAATTTTCCTTACTCATGAATAGTGAAAAAAGAAAACAAATATATAGAAACTATTAGAATGTAGAAAGGAAATAAGAGGTTATATGAGACGGTCTCGTTATATTAGACGAATTTACATTAGACTTATTCATAATTTAATGTACATTTAGTGTTTTAAAATTATAACATAGGTCTTACATGGATCATTTTGTATAATAATTTATCAAAAGGTTAATTGCCTAGCACCACTTTTAAAAAACACATTTTGTTAAAAATCACCTTTAAAAAAAAAAAAATGTCCAAAATAATCCAAACTGATCCTCTTATTTCATAAAAAATCCGAACTCGAATTAATCCACGAATAATCCCAAATATTACTCTGTACTGGTTAGAATCCTAGACAAAGGAATTGTCTTCGGGAAAAAAGCTTCAAAAATGGTGCCTTGAAGTGGTGGTACTAGTTTCATTTGAGAAGTGAGTAAATGAAGAAACACACATACATAATAAGCTCAATTATAATCACATCATATCATATTAACATTAAAATTAAAATTAATATTAATTAATTAATAATAATAATCAGCTGCAAAAGTGTGCAATGAAGAACACTTCCAACACCAACACTAACAACAACGACAACAACGACAACGTCAACATCAATCACTCTAATCTCGATTCTCGCTTCAATCTCACCCTCAAATCTGTTCAAGGGTACTTTTTTTTATTGTTTATTTTAGATTTACAATGCCCCATTTGATTAAAGTTTCAAACTTTATTGCATTTTTTGTGTAAGATGTTTTGTTGATGATTCTTCTTGATTTGAATGAATTGTTGTTGTTTTTGAATACCCTTTTGAGAAAAGTTGTTGGATCTCGTGAATTTTTGGGTGTATTGGAGAATTGCTTTGATGGGTGCTCTTGATTTTGAGTGAATTTTGTTATGATCATAGGTTTTTTTTTTCTTTCTTTTAATTTGAGTGAATTGAAAATGTGATTTAAATTTTGTTTTGCATCTAATTTATTGGGAGTTATGTCATTTTTTTATGTGCAGTGATCTTGAATTTTTGTATGTTTTTTTTTTTTTTGGTTAAGATTTGAATATAAATTTGTTGAAATTGAACTCTATTTGAATGATCCCTCTGAATTTCTGTGTTAGATTTTCACACTAGCTTCCATTTCGCGCAAGTAATGTCGTACGATGAGCTCAAATTGTGAGTTTGTGCTTGTAAAACATAGTGAAACTCCACATAACCTAGGAATTGAAATGTTGTGGGAAAAAACATAGAGTAGTCGGAAATCAAACGTGCAGAACACGGTGATCATTGGAGTAAGAGATGCTGCGATTTTGTATTTTCGGCATGAAAGTTTAGCCAAGAAGAAGTATTTAAGATTATCAGCTTGTGGATATCTTTCAGCTTTCTGATGAACCTTTTACAGTAGTTACCTAATCATCACTCAAGCTGGCTGATCCTAAATCAACTAGTTTGCTCACACGTCTGATTGTGATTTGTGAACTGTTATATAAAATTACGATTCAAGTGCATTTTGTTCCTCAATTATAGTAGGCTGCTCATGTTATGTTTTGAGATAATCAGGACCAAGTGATATTATGTTCAAGAGTTCCTAGTTGTGACTTCGTAACTTTTACATACTTTTTCTTGAGTAATTGAAAGATGCATGTTCACATGATCAGGATGTTTCATATATGTTCAGGACTTCAAATTAAAATTTGCTAAAAATCCCGTGTGTACCGTTGATGCTGTGCATGGTTCCTTATGTCCAGTATGTTACTTGTAGGCTGCTTAAAGGTCGCAGTTTTCCTGGAAAAGTGTTGCTGAGTCGCCGGACTGAACCGTTGGATAACTCTGGCGTGCTTGGATCTCCTCGGGATTTCGCAAGGAGCTACTCACAAAATGAAGCCGGACCAAGTGAACATGGGGATAGCTCTCCTGAGGCAAGTATACCTCTTACAATACTTAAAACTTGTGATGTTTTAGAGGTACAATATCATTTCTTTATTATATGATGCAGGAACGAGTTCGAACCAAAAACGAGAATGATGCTAACACCGCTACCAGTCAGTCAAAACCATTAGTGTCTCCTGCTACGAGTCAATCATCAAGAGAGTCCCAAAAAACAGTGACAAGCGCAAGAGCGACAGATTCAGCAAGGATAATGAAATTCAAAAAGGAGCTTTCTGCTCCTACGGTTACATTAGGTACGTAAAACTATCATTGTCATAAAGAGTATGATCTAGTAAGTGGTGGTTATAACGCATCTAAGGGTGTCAACATAAAATTTTTGGTAATCTTATGTTGAATTCATGACTGATTGTGGTGTGCAGTATCACCATCTTAATAAGTGGGCTGTATTGCATATCCATGCAGATGATATGAATTTTCGTAGCATATCAGTTCTCTTTCAATGAAATAATCCTACTCCGTAATATCTAATTTGTTGTCCATGTGAGCCATTTTGCTCGTACTATTGGTTAAGAAAGAGTCAGTTTTTTGGTGTAAATGTTAGATCCATGTATTGGGTCTATGCCATACCCATGAAGATAAGAGAGAGTTCAACTTAATAGTCTGAACGATGTTTTCATCTTAAAACTAATTGACAATAGGCGGGGTCCCCCTTGGGGTTATAACAAGTTCAAGTCTGTTCTAGTTGTTAGATGTGGGACCTTACACGTAGAGTTTCTCCGCATCCCTGTAACATGTAGGTTCGGATAAGGTTTGCTAGATTGGAATTAATTCTTCGTTCAACTGAAGTCCTTTGTTTGATTTGTTCGTTCGTTGTTGGACCAGTTTCTTTTTATCAGAACTACTTATTACTGACCTCATATTTCAGAAGTGGGCCGTGATACCATTGTCACATAAATTAATAGCTCTCATGCCAATAGTAAACGATCTTGTTGTGTCAGCTGCATAGATCACAGAGACGGTAAGGCTCTAGGGGTGAGCGAGAGATGTTTTGTCAGAACTACTTATTACTGACCTCATAAGTGGAAGCCTGTAAGGTGTCGTCGTTGTTATTTTTCATACTGTGCATGTCTCATCTGCATTCTGCAAATTCGTTTAATGTATGTTGATGTCATTTTGTTTCTGTTAGCAAAAAGCAATTTTCGGTTATCTTCTCATGACAGATATCAATGTCATTTTCCTTTCTTTGGGTTTGGTACACTGAAAATCAAGATTTGACTGCCAACTTAAAGTTAGAGTATACACTTCGTATTAATTTGCATTTTGCCTGAGCTGTGTCATTCTTTTTTAATCGACTTCTAAGCACCTGAGGTGCAGTGGGTATATTTTTCTGGAGTCGAGATCTGTAGTTTCCCTTCATATAGAAACCTACAAATTATGCGAGGTTCTGATTCCCGTTACCACTAGTTAGGACCTGTTCTTTCGGACTTTTTAAGTGAGCCAGGCCAGATCGAATCGAATCAAGGCGAATCGAATGAATCAATCCAGAATGAAGTTCAAATTTATAACATTCTTGTCTTTGAACTAAATGGAATCGCCCAGGCGAAGTGGTGGCCCAGGCGAATGGGTGGAATCAAGGCGAAGTGGTGATCGAATCGAAATGAGCTGAAAATAAGCTGGAAAGAACAGGTCCTTAATGTAATTTAACGACTCTACATTTCTATTGCTATATTTTGTTAATTTCTAAATGCTAAATGCAGCCAACTCTAAAGTCTAAAACTATTTCATCATAATAATTTGTGTTTCATCCTCCAGAAAAGTTGCGCCAACTAGCTTGGAGTGGCGTTCCATCTGATATGCGCCCTAACGTCTGGAGACTTCTTTTGGTAAGTCTCATACTTGTAAGGTTATTATCTAGATTGTCTAACAGTTTAGATTTCAATTATTGATAATTGTGTGTGGTTGAGAGCGTCCTAGCCTTCTTTTCTCAATTGATTGGAGGAATGCATGAAATGTCAAAAAAGAGAGAAAAAAAAAAAAAAGCAAAGCAAAACCTGCTTTGACTGCCTATTGAGATACTACAAAAGATGAATGGGTAGGGAAACATTGGAGCATAGGTATTTATGAATTTGGCTGTATTTTGCCTGAAATTTCATGGTTCATGCATACGCATTGCTTTGGATCACTGCATGAGTATTGCTTTCATGTCTAAAAGACGATGTGCAGTTTTTGAACTTATACCGCTTGCTGGCCTTCAATGCATATACCTTCCTATGAGCCAAATTTCGGCCATTACTTCTTCTAGAGATCCTTTTGTAGGATGAAGTGGTTTATGGCTAATTAGTTACTTTAGCATAGCGTTTGTTCAATGCTCACGTATTCACGCAGAGTCTATACTAGAGCCATATAGGAGAAGCAGTTTATCAATGTTCTAGTTTACTACAACAAATATATCTTCGACAGTTTATAGCTAATTTAGTATAGGCTATTTCAGGAACGTATTATATATCATACATCACTTCATTCAAGCTGTGCATCAGGTTGAAGATTACTTAACTAGGATTCCCATATAGTATTTTGTTGTTGTATTCCAGGGATTTGTCGTATACGCAGCTCAGAAATTGTTATGAATAGTTTTCTTTACCCTCTGGCTCTGATACTGCTGGAAAGTAATATGTCTCCGTAGAATGTGAAGTTGATGTTCTCGATAACATTTTTGTTTATAAGTTTGAATATGAACTGACAACAGGGATATGCACCACCTAATTCAGATAGAAGGGAAGGTGTTCTGAGGAGAAAACGCCTCGAGTATCTTGATAGTGTTGCACAGTATTATGATATTCCAGACACCGAACGTTCAGATGACGAAATAAACATGCTTCGCCAGGTATTTGGGCTGATATAACATCAAACAGAGTTGGTTTATTTTCATGTACTCTGTACTTTCAAGTAGCGGTATTAACTTTCTTTTCCTGTGTAATCTGTGCTGTCTCTTGCTAGATTGCTGTTGACTGTCCTAGAACCGTTCCCGACGTAACTTTCTTTCAGCAACCTCCTGTACAGAAATCCTTGGAGCGGATACTCTACACGTGGTTCGTTGTCATTTCCCTATGTAGTGTTGGTCACTTTGATTTACATAGTTTGAGGTAGATGCAATCATATTGTAGGCATATTTAATTTCATGTAATAGTGAAAGCAGACGTCGTAATAATTTCATTTTAAGGACGTGTTATCTTCGTCTTTAAGTTTCAGAAGTTCTTTAAAGTTACTATATGAAATTGTCTGAAAGTTTTTGAAGTTTAGTGTTATTTAAGTAATCTTTTTCCTTTAGGTTTTTTATATTTTCTGAAATCATTTGAAGTTGTCTAAAGTTTGCACAAGTGTTTGATTAGTTAAGAAAAAACAAGAGAAGAACAGTTCCTAAGTTGCTACGGATGAACGTTACCTTATTCAGCATGCTAATTTATTTATGTATTTATGTATTGTATTAATTTTTTTGGTGTGACCAGGGCCATTCGGCATCCAGCCAGTGGATACGTACAGGGAATAAATGATCTCGTGACGCCATTTCTGGTCGTATTCTTGTCAGAACACTTCCAAGGAAGCATTGATAATTGGTCGAGTTTGGAATTGTCTGAAGATAAAATTGCGAACGTTGAAGCTGACTGTTACTGGTGCCTTACGAAATTGCTCGACGGTATGCAAGATCATTACACATTTGCTCAACCAGGAATCCAAAGGCTTGTATTCAAATTGAAGGAATTAGTTCGGAGGATTGATGGTGCGTCTTCTAATTCTTGAATCCCTGACTCTATTATTATTTCAACTCTGTAATTGTGTCTACGTTGTCAAGAATTTCTTCTCATTTTCAAAAGAAGACACGATTATCAGCCCATACTCCATACACAATTTAGCAGTTCTATTTGCACTTGGTTTGGTTTTGCAACCTTACAATAGTTTCCGTTTATGCAGTATAAATATCTATAGCAGTTAGGTGGAGTTTACATCAGATTTTACGGTTTCTCCTAATGTATTGAGTTAGCAGTTTTGTCGTCCCTGTTTCTGCGCATTTCATCTCACATTCCATTTTGTTACTATTAAACGTTGGAGCAGAGCCCGTTTCAAGACACATGGAAGAGCATGGGCTTGAGTTCCTTCAATTTGCTTTTCGGTGGTTCAATTGTCTTCTAATACGTGAGGTGAGTTGCATAAGCAACTACGGAGTACATATTTTACGTCATTTTTTTTTTTCATCTGCCTTAGTCCTCCGCCTTGAAATCAGTAGCTTTCTCGTGCAATTAACTGTATCATTTCCGTTGCAGATCCCTTTTCACCTTGTGAACCGCCTTTGGGATACATACCTTGCCGAAGGAGATGCTCTGCCAGATTTTCTCGTGTACATTGCAGCCAGTTTCCTTCTAACAGTAAGGACCTGTTTTTCTGATCTTATTTAAACGTATCAAACACTTAAGAAAACTCCTGAGAATTTCAGACAATTTCAGACTACTAGAAAAACACTAAATTCTTAAAATAATCATCGTTTGCTCACGCAGTGGTCAGATAAACTCCAGAAGCTCGATTTCCAGGAGATGGTGATGTTTCTTCAACACCTTCCGACACTGAATTGGGCAGATCAAGAGCTGGAGATGGTGCTCTCGAGAGCATTCATGTGGCATACTATGTTCAACAGTTCTCCTAGCCACTTAGCTAGCTAATAAAAAAACGTGGTGACGATATCTAATCCAACATCTTTGATGCTGTATGTTCATTTTCTGCTGACTTCATGGCGATTTTTGTCGGCAAACAATGGTCCTATATGATTCGGACCTTGTAAAATGCGTGCCTGCTTTCGCCATTTGGAACCGTTCTTCAGGAATCAAAACCATTTGTGTATGTCAGTGTTTGAGATATTATAAGAGGCTTGTTTATGTGTGCTCAGTAGTTTTATCATAAAATTGTATAGGAATTTATTTTAATTAATATTGATGAGAAAGTTTTTTTTGTTTGTTGTAAAACATACACTATTAATTTTGCGGGTTTTCCTATCATTCAAAATTGAGCTACATATACGTTAATACTCGTCTTAATTTCGAATAAATTCACACTCCTTTTAAGTCACGGTGTTTGATGACCCAAATCAAATGGTGACAAATAATATGATACGACTTATACGATTATTAGTTTACAACAAAACAATTTTCTATGATAATTCTGCATGAAATGCAAATTCTACATTTAACATTTTCTAGCAGGAGTGAAAGACGAGAAAATCAAACAACTACAAGGGGATTTCTTGAGTACTTCTTCTCCACTTCTTCGAGGAACTTTTCAGGTTCGTCCACATATTCTTCAAAATCTCTCTTCACAGATGCCGAAAGATCTTCTCTTCCCGCCTTCTCCATATTCCGCACCATAATCATCAGCGTTAGCTTATCAGGTATACAACCTGAAGCTTTCATCTGAGTGTAAGTTTCCATCGCCTTTTCGATCATGGATGCTTGGAAATAGGCACCGATTAGTTCTGTGTATGCCCGTGTGTCGGGTTCTAAGCCCTCTTTCTTCATTTCATCGAAAAGTTCTTCAGCCTTTTCAATCAGTTGGTTCTTTCCGAGCAGCAGGATCATGTCGTAATAAATGGAGAGATTGGGTTTGTACCATGTTTCTTTTTTCGCAAATTCAAACACCTACAACCCTGGATTAAGTCAAGATGAGACACACAAAACACAGCGGTAAAACACAGAAAAAAAGAGAACTTCACTTCATTATCAAGAATCGCAAAAGCCGAAGATAAAGACTTTAATTGTATAGGTGTTCAACAAATAAAATGATTTTCACACTATAGGCACAACGGGGATCATATCGTCGTATAAACAAAAGCATCAGAAGTTTTACAAGGCTGAACAAGTATTTTAGTCCAATGTTGTCTGCACGAGAATAATCTCGAATGCAGACAGCATTAAAAGTCTGGTAAACCGGTTACATGTATCCTAAGCAACCTAGAGCGTGAACAAAACGGTTACACTAATGTTCGGCATAAACTACAAATTACAGCACGAACAAAGCAGACAGACTCGCTTATAATCAACTCGTCTTCAAACAACAATCAAATACTAATATACATGGGTGATACTCTAATCGCAATTACGTCTAAACTAAAACAAGCTATCCCCTGTAAGTACGACCGCCTCATTCTAGGCTTCCTACCCTACAACAAACCTAAAACACTAGTGATTAGTTAGTCTCCTGTAATACCGTCTTATAAACCGCCTCATTTTCAAATGTCTACCCTACGACAAGAGTTTAAGTCTCCTGTGAAACCGTTTCACACAACATACAAAATCCAAACACAAAATCAACCAAATTCAACCCAAAAGAAGAGAAGAGAAGAGAAAGCAAATGACCAAGAAACACAAATCAAGTTGATTTTGTCTCTGAAGTTCAGACAAAGTATCCAACAAATCAGCTTTCAACAAACGACTAATCCTAGTATCAAAAACATGGTTTAATTTGGTGGGATTTTTGGCAAGTTTAAGGGCATGAACAGCTTGAATTGCTTCAGAGGACAAGTGACTTGACCTCCACAATGGCTTTTTGGAACCAATGTTTCTTAGTCCACATGTAATTGTGCTTCTTTTTAGGGTACATGCCTTGATTTTGTAGGTAATTTTAGGGTTTAATTGTTGGTTTTTTGGGATTAATGTGTGTGATATGTGGAGTTTTAGAGTTGCCATGTTCTTTTGCAAGTTGTGTTTGGTGTTGAAGTGGGTTTTTACTTTAAAAGTGATGATAATACGGACTAATTGGGAAGATGGGACTATCCGTCGGCTCGGATTTGGGTCGAGTCAAATCGAATCGAGTCCTAACGGATTCGGATCATATCGAGTCAGCGCATCCTTTTGGATTTTGAGTTCGGTCCAGGTCAAATTGTGAATTGGATTAGATCGAATTTGGGTCGGGTCATTATAAGGTTTACTCGATTTTATCGAATTACTTAGATTTTTAGCCATTAAAATTAATAAATATTTCAACGATTATTTGATTTAATTACTTCATTATTAACTTAAATTTGTCAAAATTAACACTAATTTGCTTTCAAGCTTAATAATTATCGGATAATCAATTTAATTCAGGTAAAATCGGTTCAGGTAGTCATCGAGTCGGGTCTAGATCGAGTTCGGGTCGCTGATTATCGAGTCATGTTGGGTCCTTGATCGTCGTCGAGTCGGGTCGGTTCGGTTTCAGGTCATCCTATTTTCGGATCCTATCTGATCGAATTTGCTTGGATTTGGATCACTCGGATCGGATCAGACAAGCCCGCTCTAGCTCTAACCCAAACTAAAAGGAAAGCCATTGAAGTCTATCTATGAAAACGCCCAAAATCATTAGCATCACACAAAGTAAACAATCTTGAATCGATCAAAAAAAAAAATGGGAGCATCACCCTCAAAACGAGTCAAACAAACCCTAGAAAACTCGTCCGAGTTCAACTCAGCCTGCACAACCACCTTCACCGAGTCACTCTCCCTAACATCATCATCACAAGGCATCTTCCCTTACCAACTCTTCTCCGCCGCCACGCGCCTCCACCACTCACTCTCCTCCACGTGTCCCCTCGTCGTAAAGTGGGTCCTGTAAAATCAGAGATGGGCCCGGGCCACACCCACAAGTGGTAGAAAGCGCCTCATGGCGAGGGTTCCATCCTAAAACCAATTGGCGATAGGAGGAGTAATTTTGCGCGTTATAAGGTGGACATTTCAACTCTTCACAACCGATGTGGGACTACGTGTGGGCAAGATATTATTAATAAGGGATTCTTCACACTCCCACACGTAGTTCATTAATGTTCTTTATAATGGGCCCAACAATCGTGGGATTCTTCTCCATGGCATACAAAGAACCGGACGGGTGATTTTAACAAACACGAGATAACGTGTAACCCATAAAATCCGTGGCGTATAATTGGGCTTTCTAATCAAGAGACCAGACAGAGAACACGCCCGATACCATGTAAAATCGTAGAGATGGCGGCCACACCCATGGTAGAAAGCGCTCATGCGCGGGTTCCATCCTAAAACCAATTGGCAATAGGAGGAGTAGCCCTTAGGCGTTATAAGGTGGACATTTCAACTCTTCACAACTGATGTGGGACTTACATGTGGGCATATTATTAATAAGGGATTCTTCACAGGTCCCCTCTCCTCCGCCGCGCCACCTCGTCGACGCCTCCTACCACTCCCTCCGCCGCCGCCGACACGATCGGGAAACCCTGGATTCCGGCGAGTTTCGGGAGTTTGCGGTGGAGTTGTTCGCGAACGCGGTGGTGTTGAGCGCGAGGAAGGCGGTGTTGAGTAGGGTTCCGGTGGGAGTTGCCGGAATTGCAGGGGTTGCGGCGGTGGGGAGGGTTGGGAAGGAGTTTGTTGCGGTGGCGGTTGGGGCCTACGCGCTTGGTGTTGTTACTTCTGTTTATATTAGTTTAGGTTAAATGACTCTGTCTCAATCATTTGTTAATATTAGCGCGTCTAAGTGCGGCGATGAATGTTGTAAATTTGTGATAAGTTGTTGCACATTTTGAATTGTATGATTTGTTCAATTTTAAATTGTCCCATTTTAAAATAAGATGAATAAACTCGTCTTGAGCAAACCCTGTTGCTATTTTATTATGATCTATAGGAATATTTGTTAAATATGTGTAAATTAGACCGAAATTCGGGAACTTTTTCTCAAAAGTGTGTTATTTAACAAAATATTTATCGAAATAATGTTGGTTCGAAAGTTATTACGCTACATGGAGTCAGCGTCGTCAACTTTTGTATTTCAGTAAAATTTTTGAGAAGCCTCTGTGGCGCGCGGTTTCATGAAAAATTCGGCCATTGTGAACCACAGCGATTTCCCTTTGCCAGGGTGAAGGTTGTATGTGGGTGTGTACTAGCGGACTAGCAAGCTGGACAGGGACGGTTTTGGGTTCGTTGGAGGGTGGTACATGGTGTGCTGTGGGGTAGTGGCTGATGTGGCCATATAGTAGGAGGGGGGGTTGGTGTCGGGGTTGAGACCATACCTTAGGGTGCGCTTGCAACATGAATTTAATTGTTAAGCGTCCTCATTAACCTTCTCAATATATATACTAATCATACTTTAACCTCAACCCCGACAAAATTCAGTGAATGAATAGCTGACTTCAACAAAATTCAATTTTTATAGCTCATTTCTGTGAATAAGCAACACTCCACACATATATGAGATCGACTATAGATAAGTTTCACGCTAAGTAACTTGTTTTTCGTTTATTCTATTAAACAACTACTTCTCTTAATTTCCACCATACGACAAAATTTTTAATGCATTGTTGGGTGCAAGGGACTCTTTCGACGACATTATAATTTGATGAAGTTTTTAATATATACATTGTTCGGTTCAAGGCAATTTATCAACTTAACGCCAACATAATTTGAAGCAAAAAAAAGACTCAACATGTGATTAACACGGACCTAGAAGCGAGTTTGTGAGGCTACTTAGTGGGACATATTCGGGTAGCAAACGAGCCCAAAAACATGGTCCCAATTCGAACACCGACCCCCTTCGGTATAATGACCACGCCAGCAACCACACAAGACACCTACACCACCCTTGAGTGAACGCAAAACCACCCTTGCATAGTCCACCAGCCCGGATCCACACCACCCTCGAGTCAACGCAAAGGGAAATCGCTGTGGTCTACAGCGGTTTCTGAAATTTTTCATGAAACCGCTGTGGGCCACAGAGGTTTCTCAAATTTTTTAACGAAATACAGAACGTTGATGACGTGGACCCATAGAGTGTAATAACTTTCGAACCAACCTTATTTCGTTAAATATTTTGTTAAATAACACACTTTTGAGAAAAACTTCCCTAAATTCGACCATAAAACGGATCATATATTTCTGAGGTTTGTTTATATACTACCTCTAAACATGATTTCGAGAGTATAACGAGAAATATCCTAAAATTAATATTCAAAAAACGGAAATGCATGACACGCTAAGTGATCGAAAATCAACTTTATGCAGCCTAATAGATAAGTTAAGGAGTCAAAATTAAAGAAACAACATACAAACACGTATACATAATTCTCAAGTCAAAAGAATTGAATGAGACGATTATGTCCGTTCAAACAAAGCATACTCCAAACATTCCAACTAGGCTATGTACGGAACTACCGGATTATAAAAGGTGGAAATTATCATATTACCCTAATATTATTGATACTTTTGACCAATTTATCAGGTTTTTACATTTGATTAAAATTTCTCTCATAAAAATTGTTAAATGTAAACAACCTATTGAAACGAAAGGAACATTAATTAAGAAATTAAAATATGATTAGATTCATCTCGTCGATCAAAATGTTGTTTCTTACTTTCTTTCCATAGTTATGACCCTTTGTTCCCTTGGCCACTCAAGCTCGCTAATGGATGAACCTCGTAGTAGTCTAATATATAATTTTAACGTTTTACTACTCCATAATTTTTTTTAGATTATCGAACATTTATTCATTATAAAATTATCTCATGTATATAGTGAGGATGCCTTCAAAATAGGTAGTGAGAGTTTATTATTAGTCTAACTAAATGACTTATAGATGCAAGGGCGAAGCAAAGGGGTGCTAACAAGAACCGTCATTCTTCTAAATCTTGAAAAAATTAGATGTTTCAGTTAAATTTTTAGGTTATTTCCCACCTTCTACCTTTTTTTTTTTTTTTTTTTTTTTGGTGACGAGGGGTTTAGTCCCCCCGGGCCCAGGCATTCCAGCGTCACCACCTGGACCATGTAAACCACCCCAGAAGGGGCCGCCGTGATACCGCATGCCTTTGCCCACCCAGGGAGTCGAACCCAGGACCTCGCAATTCCTGCCATTGCAGGCTTTGAGGCACCCCTGAACTCCGCTTGGGCTGGAGGCACTTGGTCACCTTCTACCTTTTATAACTGCACCATTTAAAATTTTCCAATGAAAAAACACACCAAATTCCGTAAATTTTTCAAGTGTGCGCATTTATGAAAGTAGTGAAGGTTTAACTAAACGAAAAATCCTCACATTTCTAGGAAAGTCTCCTACAAAATACAAAGGGTTAATTGAATATAACCCCCTTTTATAACACTTTTTTTCAAAATAACCCCCTTATAAGTTATTTATATAACATAATCCCTTTTAAGACACTTTTGTTTCTAAATCACACCCTTAAACAAGGATTTCTCAAGAGGTGTCGACATATTTTAGACATTGGTGGTTGTAACTTGAAAATAGCTTAAACAATGAAATATTCTCACCCTATAATGTCTTTAATTGCGATTTTTAAATAAGAAAATTCGACGTTGGGGGTGATTTAGAAAGAAAAGTGTCTTAAAAGGAGTTATGTTATAAAAATAACATATAAGAGGGTTATTTTGAAAAAAAGTGTTATAAAAGGGGGTTATATTTAATTAACCCTTAAAATAAAACTTCGTTAGCAATAAAAATTAAAGGTTCTAAAGTCAAGCTAAGGGAAATTTCGTACATGGTCAACGCTCAATCTAATGAATTATGGAGTACATTAGTACATAGAAGCTGCCTCCGTACAATAAAAAACGTAAGCACGATATTTTTCGAGGACTAGTCCGATCCACCAAATAATTCAAAGTAAAACCAAAGAAAATTCAATTCAATTCAAAATGTTTTGTCCAAATTTTCATTGTTGCATGCCTAAATATGGAGAAAAAACAATTGGTTAAACAATTAAAATTCTCCTTGTATTAGTAAAAAGTTTGGTAGATCGAGCATGCTACAATTATGATTGACACAAATTCTAAAAGAAAACGGTTTCACGCGTGAAATAGTCAATAAAATTTGTCAATGCTTCATTTGATGCACATGATATTAAACGGCTGATAAATTTTATTGGTCGTTTCACACGTAAAACAGTCTCATAATAGACTTACTCTTTATAGTCTTTCGATGGCTAGAGAGTTTGAACATTATCCATGCTACTTGATTGTCAGAGTAAAACTTTATGAAACAAGACTCTAAATCAGTTATTTAATTTGTTTACCTTTTATTATAGGAAATAAATAAATTGACGGTTTTCTTTATATTACAATGTACTAGTCTGTAAGTTGATAGAAAAGGATCACTCAATTAGAAGGATATTGATTTTATTGGTTAAGTGACTTTGGAGCAAAATTAGATTAAATTTTAGTGTATACAAAGAACAAGGTTCATTTACGTCGATTATTTGATTCCCAAAATAACAAGGTAAGTAAATGTCTGAAGTTAGAAAAGTATATTGTCTTACTGATGCAATTTCTTTATAAAAAAAATATTCCGTAACTATTATCCATACTACATAGAGAAATAGAGAAAACTTTTTCAATCTTTGGAGATGTATAATTATCCCTTCAATTCGTAAATACTTTTAACTCCTCCATATTCGACTTTTGGAGATCAAAACTCTTTGATTTTAACCATAATTATATACACAACAAACTATGATATACAAAGTACAATTTATATATTTCTATTTGTTGTTACTAATTTCAAACAACACACTACTTTTTAACAAAAAAAAATAGATCAAATAATACTAATCCTAATAATTTTTTATCTTTCATATTAACTGATATGAAACCTCACATGTAAATTACTTCGTAATACTCTAAGAGATTCTCTACAACTTTAACCAATTAATAACATCATACTAACATCTCACACAAACTCATAAATAAAACCGTCTCGCACCACGATACAAGTCACACATTCTCTAGTTTAGTAAAAGAAAAAATAGATTAATTTAATGGGAGTAGAATTAATAATATAATGGAGTAAATATTATAACATGCAACTTGAAAGGGGGCATATGATGTTGAAGTCCATGGCATATTTTAGCATAGATACCGCGTGAAAGACTACTTCATGCTTTTGCTACCACTCACCTACACACATCATATCATATTCATTTCATCATGCATGAAACAACACTACACTATTTACCGCCATAGTTTATTTTTCGCTCTACTTTCTTAAAATTAAATTTTTAAAATAATATTATTTTATTTAGTTAACAATATATGTAATATCCGATATTATTGGAGAGATTATTCGGGCTGGAAGCCTCATTGAAGAGGTTCAGGTAATAAGCTAAAATGATGTTTTTCTTAAAAGGATTTGAAAGTACTACTCATATCAGCAAAATGCATCTTCTTATCTGTTATCCATTTTAAGAATATTTCAGTTATACGTGTTAGATAGAACATATTGTATAGTCCTCTGTAGAATATATAAAATTGAAAAATTGAAGCATTATATTCAAACTTATGAAGTTCCTACTTACGTACGTACGACTTCATTTTGAATAATTTTCTTGGTCTACAAGATAGTTAAATTAAGTCCTTCATCTTATTATTTTTCCTTCGTCAAACCACATGCACTTACCTTGTGATTCACGCAACTTCATTAAACCCTCATACTATACTACTCATTTACTCCATCTATTTAAGCTCCCACGTACAATTCTTTCGAACCAAAATCATACTCCAAATATCTTTGCTTATAAAACTCCTCAAGATTTTATTCCAAAAATTTAATATAACTTCACTACAAAATATTCATTTTTAATTACCTAATAAAACAAATTTATATATAAATGGAAGGTTATTACAACATGGGAAGAAAAATTTGTGTTTTGGTCCTTTTGATTACATTTTATTCATGTTTCATGGCTACATCAATTGGTGCTACAAGAATACTATTGGAAGATTTCAACAATAATTCTGGCAATAATAATAATAATCTTCCTTTGTATGAGACTGCAAAAGACACCGTTGCTCGATGGCTTCAGCAGCTGTCATCTGGGCCGAGTAGTGGTGGCGGCGGCCATTAATTTCTCCTATAAATATATTCGACCATGTCTAAATATTTTGGTACGTTACGTTGGCTACAGTACGTGTAGCTAGACAACTTTTTAAATATGGCATATTATACCCTTAGTTTTATCATTTTATTTTTTGTTTATTTATCGTCAATTGATTTTTGGATGAAGTTGTTTAACTTCTCTATGTAATCAATTGATTTAATTGATTACAATTTTTTTGATTTAGTTCTTGTAAGATCTTCATGATCATAGAACAAAACATTGTACATGACTACGTGTATATCGATATATACATATATTGTAGCAAAATGTAGTATTAGTCAAATTATTGTTAAGGAGTACTTTTTATTTTATGATCGAAAGTCGTCACATGAATTGAGATCAAAATTCAATTTGAGATTCACCACCGTACCCACTTTTGGAATTAAGTTTTATTATATGTGTAAGCGATAGTACGCACGTATTTACTCCTTTTAAAACTTAATTGGCTTGTTATCTTTGAATAACAGAGTTCGAGCTACACTTAAAATGTGACGATGTTTAACTTGTATTTAAATTTGCCTAACCTTTTTGGTTGTGAGATATTGCTAGAAACTTAATGAATACAGTACAATACTCTAGCCTGCTCTGATGCTCCTCAAAAAATAGTTATACAAACATATGGATTGCGTGCGTTCCATTTGCACTTTGCACTACAAAAAAACAATCTACTTGCGAGAAATTTGCGACGGACAAAAACTTCCGTCGCAATTAAAAAAATTTGCGACGGAAAACGTATTTTGCGACGGATAGCTTTGGCGGTCTGAAAATTGATTTGGCGCCAAAATTTGCGACGGAATTTTGTTGATATGCGACGGAACAAAGAAAATTTGCGACGGACTGTTTCGTCGCAAATTTTTTCTCTGTTTTGCGACGGAAATCCGTCGCAAATTTGCAAAATTCCGTCGCAAACTGAAAAAACATGATATCCCACATCGGTGAGGAAAGTAAGTTGTATAAAGAAGGATTAATTGCCAAGAATAATCCGAACTAGTCCTCTTATTCCATAAATAATCCGAATTATTCGAATTAATCCACGAATAATCCCAACTATTGAAATAACAATCCAATAGTGTACTTTGGCCTATTTCAATCGACTCTAACACGTAAAAAAAATGGTGAAATCGACTCTAACTTTGTCTCACTCTTATTTTAAGTAAAATTCAAACCGTTTTCACTTCTTTTTTTATTGATTAAAGCATGTTAAAATTGGCCAAAGTACATTATTGAAATGTTACTTCAATAGTTGGGATTATTCGTGGATTAATTCGAGTTCGGATTATTTATGGAATAAAAGGACCAGTTCGGATTATTCTTGACAATTAATCCTAAAGTTTATATAGATTTGTTGTGAGTTAATGTTTGAATGAAATGTGACGAAACTTATACAAGAGATTCGATAATGCGGTTTAGGATTTCGGGATAACGTTATTTGAGACAATGTTAAGATTTTATTTATTTATTTTTTTCCGTCGCAAATAAAGTTGCAACGGAGTTCCGTCGCAAAAATGTAATTTGCGACCATTTCTCTCGACGAACGGTTTTCGTTGCAAATTCCGTCGCAAAAGTCATTTTGCGACGGATTTGAGTGTTTTGCGACGGATTTGTTCCGTCGCAAGTAGACTGTTTTTTTGTAGTGTTGCATGAGTCTAAACACGAGCATTGATGAATTCTACATCAACGGAATTGATTAAATTTGAAAAATGACACATTTATTGCTAGAATATAGATAAGCCTCTACATGTGAAATCATCTCATATTGGTGGTGCAATTGAGAAGTGTACACCTTATAAAGGCACGTAGAACCTCTTACTATTGCCAATTGGCTTCAGCAAGAACAGATTCTTGTGGATAACTTCTCACATTTCGAGCGTGACTAAGGATTCCTGTGACATATCGATACACAACGAACGGAGTATAATTTATCAATATTAATTATGAAGTTAGAATTTCCAATTCAAATTAGGGTTTTTTTTAGAACTCTCACCTTTTATAACAAATTTTCAGAACTCCTACTTTATATGATTTTTTTCAAAACTTCATCTTATATGACTAAAATATTTTGAAATAATGAAGATGTGATGATATGAGTTCAGATTAATTAACAAATAAATCGTAAATGATTCACATAAACAAAAGTTAGGGTCCGCTATAGCCGGAGCGAATTTATTTCAGGTTTTATGGTGTCGGAATGAGTATTTTGTGATGTTTTAATTTAAACATTGTGGTTATATAAGGTTGAGTTTTATTAAAAAATTATAATAGGTTGGAGTTTCAAAAAAATGTATTATAAAATGTGAGAGTTACGAAACAACCCTTTAGATTACAAACATAATGATACGAGGCCCAAATCAAATACTTCATAGTTGTTTGTTCGAAGTGACAACTAATAGATCAACAGAACGAGCGTGCATCGTCAAAAAATGTGTTAGGGTGCAACACAAGGTCACAAGTGCCACATTGATGGAGAAAGCTGAAAGCTCATCTGTTTAAATGTCAACTAAATATAATAGTATGAAGTCTTTCGGGAAGGAGTCCAAGAGTAAATCCGTGAGGGCATGGCCCAAAGCGGAAATGTCATACTATACGTGTTTCGGGTGATAACTCGGAGTCTTCGGATGACGTAGTAGTAGCCAAGGCCGGCTAGGCTTGCTCCGTGTGTGAACCTATAAAACAACTCCGAGCCCGATGGTTTGCCCCCGGGCCCCGGGGAGAGTCTCCGACGCCCAAGTTAGTACCGAAATATATATAAAGACGGTGTTTTAGTATCAATGTGTATGTATGAGTATGTAAGAATATTAGAGAGACTGAATGTGAGGTAGAGAGTGAGAGAGAATATGAGGAAATCCCTTTACCTTTATCTTGTGACGGTATTTATAGAGTACTTTGACTCTTGGGCCTTTTGAGCCTTAAGTTCCTGTATTCGTCGTTTTATTCTCGTAAGCGTAGTCGGGTATTCGACCCCTAACAATACGGACCGTAAACATCGATGCATGCAGTAGAGGCTTAACATCAGTCACCAGTGCTTCCGTTATCGTTATAACAAGTGTTATCAGAGCTCAAGGTCGACTTGGGCTAGGCACAAGAGGAGAAGCATTTGGCCCAAGACTTGAAGGTGGCCCGAAACTCGTAACTCGAGGTGTCCCAACATCAGTCGTCAGCACTTCCATTTATAACAAAATGGTTAAAATATATCATGACCATGTTCGTTTAATCGTCTAATCGAGTATTAATAATCAAGAAGTCGACCAACGAATGTACTATAGCTATTTTCGTGGTACTTACAAAGCAGAGCTCTTATGACTCTTCGAGCAGACGTACGAATGCCTAAGCATAACGAGTTTCGATCCTCAGGCTGAAGTCACAAGCTAAGCTAATCTCTGGCGACATAAGGTCTTTACAATCAATGTTTTAGGACAAAATGTCATTTGGACCCAAACTCAACAATCAAAAGTTACTTGAGACCTTTTAGTCAATATGTCTGCTATGATCTGTTAAGTTACTAGGATCGGACTATATGAACTAGTCCAATCCTAGTATTCATATGTCAGTAAGTGTTTTGTACGTCTATATGAGTAGACGATTGTTGCTTTGGTAAGACGACAAGTAATTAACGCATCACACACAACGACATAAGGTCATGACGGCATGCTCTACTCTTGAAAATGTTGCCTTAATGTTATTGCGATCCAAAAATAATAAGTGTATGTGGACTATTGTATTGAAATAATATTCTCATCGAGTGTAGATGAGACAGGCCTAACAAACAATACGACCCATAAATACGAGGAAAACCAACTGAATTGAACAGAAAAAAGTTTGAATCGATTAAATCTATATTAATTATATATAACAAAAACCATCCTACAAAAATTTTCCCTCCAAATTTCCCTCCAATTTTGACATATTTTTATCCCTTTTATTTTATTTTATTTTTCAAATTATGTCATATAAGTAAGTAAAGATCTTCTATGTAATACGTAGTTATGTATTTATTTTTTTTATTTCTTAAACTATCCATTTTTATTTAATGTGTTTTCAATATAACATTTTATCTCTTAAACTAACCATTTTTATTTAATGTGTTTTCAGTATAACATTTTAAGCGCGCTTTACCAAATTATATAAATAATCAGTTTTAAGACAATATATTGCGATACCTTGAATCAGTTTTCAACCAAATTATGATATATTTTTTTAAAAAAATTATAACTCTATTTGTATAAAAAAAAAATTTAAAGTTCCACTATTCTAATTTTTTTTGTTAGAATTTCAACGTTTCCATGATGTAATGATAATTAATTAATAAAAATCAAAATTGAAACTTTTAAACCTATTAAACAGGTCAATTAGAAGACAAATACGGGTTGAATGATTTAAATATTTTCATAATATTTAACTACGTTAAACAAGTCATATACACGGATTACATATTAAATAACTAAGTGGACGGGTAAAATACAGTTTGTTGTATTTTGGGTCTGAAAATACGTGTTTATTTAGGTTGTAATTATATTATTATTCTTATTTTAATTTAATATTTAATTTAATTACCAAATTTTTCAATTAACTACTACTCCCGTGCATTTATGCACGGGTATTATCCTAGTATAAAATATATAACAAATACGGAGTACTCAGTAATTAATAAGCTGAATGTATAAATGTATCAATACTTTTTATTCATCGTATACGTATATATATGACATAAGACTACTTTATAATCAGTTGGACAACCTAGCTTCACTTACATAACATGAGTAAGTATATTTGTCAATTAAATTAAAATACTGTCGTTTTATTTGTAGTCTTGTAGATACCCATATCTGTATCGAAACAGAGATTACATCTCTAGCAGGAGAGATTTTGCCCAGGATCAACCCCAAAATCGCCACAATACTGCTTATACAATTGAATTCGATCGGCAGCTCTGTCTGGGTTCTGCCCGTTACACTCAAGAGCACCGTTAATAGCTCGAATTGTAGCACCAAAACCCTGGCTCAAAACCGAGTGGACGTTGTTCATCCAGTACCACAACCCGGACTTGAACGAGGTGACCACGTCGTTAGCGACGGTTTCAGGGGCGTTTAGGCCGTCAAAACCGATAGACTGGCCAGCAGGACCGTAGTTGTAGTTCCAGGAGAGCTGGAGGGGCCCGCGGCCGTAGTATTTCTTGCCCGCCACGCAAGGGTATTGGGTGTTGGTTGTGTCGCAGTAATCTGAGTTCGAGGCTGCTCCGTCGTTCTCTTCTATGTGGCAGAACCCTGTTTATTTACACAAACATAGACGGTTTTTAATTAGGATGACGTAGAAAAATATAAATTACGGATTTAATGAAAAATGAAATAGCGTCACCAAGTTATGAAAAAATAATACATGTGACATTGTCCGTACGTAAAAATAAACGAATTAAACTAGCACTCTTATTTAATGCATTAAGTAGAACTTACGTCCAGTTTCATGGGCAACATGAGCGAAAAAGGCGGCGATTTCCCTCTTATTATCGTCACCAGAGCCAGAGGTGCCAAACTGAGGGTAGGCACCAATGGCATTAAGGAACGCGTCCCTAGTGTAAAAGTTTTTCCCAGGGCAAGAAGCCGCGGCCTGGCCTATAATCCCGTCAAAGAAAGCCTGTGTCACGATATCAGACACAGACCCACCACCACTGGGAGTGGCTGGGGCCGGTGTGGCCCCGCCACCGCCAGTGCAAGGGCCAGATTGGCAGCCCTTGCCACAATAGGCATCAGTCGAGCCACAAAAGCCAAACTGGCTACAACATAGGTTTGAAGCACAACCGCAGTTCTGTGCCAGTGATAATAGCGGGAGTAGTGAAAGTGACAATAGTATTGGCACTATAAATTTCGTGTTCTTCATTGTGAATGTTTGTTGTGATGTTTGATTGTTTGATTTGATGAGAAAATGTTGTGAATATTGTGAGGTATTTATAGGAATGTTATGTGGAGAAAAGTCTACGTAGGGTATATCTTTTGACATATTACGTACCTCATTTTTTGTGTTGATCTATTTGACTAGGCCTTACCGTTTTTATCAATTAATACATCGATTGTAATAGTATGACTTGGTCATGTTAGGCATAATAATAAGTATATTTTGTAATAGTTTACTGCTTTCAAAATAATACTACTAATAATGTTGCGGAGTATTATTTTATGTTAATTAGTTTAAATAAAAATATTTATGTCGTTAGTATCTCGAAGATGAATTATATAATGCATTTGAAGACAATGGTAACGAATTAATTATTTGGTTAAGGTATAATGTTACGGAGTACTATTTTATGTTAATTAGTTTGAATATGAATATCCATGTCCTTGGTATCTCAAAAATGAATTATATAATGCATTTAGAGCTGTCAAAATCTGACCCGACCCGGTAAACCGCCCGAAACCGACCTGATAATAACCCGAAATAAACCTGCTTTTTTTACCCGAAGCCAAAAATGACCCGAACCTGAAACGACCCGAAAAAAATGGGTCATAACCCGACCCGCAGCGGGTTAACCCGTTAAGTTAAGAAATTTACGTTCCAAGATAGAAAATGTCAATATCAATTTTTTTTTCACATGAAATTTTTTATTTTAAATTAGTTTTAAACATTTCACACTGACCAAACTACTCATAATTTACAATTTTCACTTAAATATAATATTTATTATTTAATAATTGTATAAACAATCATACTTCGTAGTAATGATGTTTGTAAGTTGCATTGGACATTGCGAATTATGATTTGAGACATCTTAAATCACTATTTACGAAATTTTGAAACAAAATTACATGTGGAGAGTAAGTGAAAAAATGTGGAAAAAAATATGATACTATAAGTCGGTAATTCGAGGTAATATTTTAGAATTTAAAGACACAACTTGGACTCTACAAGTACGGATCAAAATCTTCATTGTTATATTTTATTGTTTTACTTTATGATTTAAAGTGTTTGATATCCACTTCAGCTTATAATTAATACTCCGTATGTTATACGTAAATATTGACTTAATAATTACACGTCTATATATACTTATTTTGAAATATTATCAATTTTTAATCAATTTTTTTTATTTTTTTCTATTGTATCATCAATTAAAGTATTTTTTTCTTAGTGAAAATTAAACCGTTATACAAAAAACGAAAAAAGAAAATATCGATAAAGGGGCGTTAATTAACCCGTATTTTGACCCTAACCCGACCTGCAACCCGTATACACCCGACCCGTATATTACCCGAACCCAAAATACACCCGACCCGTATGTTACCCGGTTTATGGTTATCCGAACCCGAAACCCGCCCGATCGACCTGTTTGACAGGTCTAAATGCATTTGAAGACAAACGTAATGAATTGATTTAGTTAAGGTGTTAACTGTTAAAATGTTGCAACAAAGTTTAAATGCATTGACAAAGAAAATAGAGTTTTTTTTTAATAAATTGATCAAGTGAGATTGTATTTTAAAATTAATTCGTGGTTAGTAGTAGAACAATATCTGTAGTCGCTATTGTTGGATTCTTTTACATTTATCTAATCCATTTATGATTTTTAGGTCTTTATGTTTACTTTTGAATTCATTTTGTGAAGGGATAATTCAAGAGTTGACGGATAATCTTTAATTTGAAATGTTAAACTATAACATGAAAACTTTATTTGGAAAAAGAAAATTTTAAAGCACTTATTTAGAAAAATATTAAAAATTCAAGATTTAGAGGAAATATTAGTTTGATGTGGTTACAAAATTGACAATTACGGAGTACCCTGTTTAGACGGTCATTTACAATAGTTCTTCTTATTATTTGACACGTCATTATGTGATTATGCGAAATATACTTTATAATGAATTATAAGAATGAATTTTCTGACATGGCCTGGTAATTAATTTCTTTTTCTTTTTTACCGTTTCAATATAATTTACTCCATGTAAAATAGGCTATATGTGATCATGTCATAATTGATAAAAACTTAAGCCATATACATATCATATCTTAGAATTATTTAAATGTTTAGTGTGAAACTTTTTATGTTAAGACTAACGTAATATTGTTTATATATGTTTTGATTCATATAAAAAATTCATGCAAAACTTAACCTGTTTAGTTGGGGTAAAAGTACTTTTATCACTTGAACAATCTCTTGTTCTCGCAAAACTAAACCTCTAATACGGTGGAAAAGTTACTTAATGCAGTAATTTCTCCTAAATAGTCCATTAGTTACAATTTACCAAACAAGATAAAGACAAATTCAAGATGTTAATTAGTCAATCTTCCAGAATGACAAAAGAGTGTAAGCGGTGATTAATGATATTGAAACAAAAAATAATCAACAAATTTAAAACAAAATAAGTTGTACAAAATGATTAAGAGTTAGGCAGTGCAAGAATTCTCACGTTTTCTAGGCTGCCACCTCCACAATATTAATTCTCCCGTAAAATCGTCTTATATGTACGACCTAATAATTCTGGGGTCTGGGCTGCAACCTCCACAATATTACGTGTTCAAATCTGAACACTATATTTACTTCCGAACACTATACATGTACGCCAAGAATATTCTGAATTCCATACAATATACGGAATACTATGTGTACGGGAATATATATATTAAGTCATGTATCATGTATGATCTTGTTGATTCGTTTCTTTGATGCAGTGTATAGTTTATTATCATCTAATTTGGAGTATAATTTATTATCGAATATGATTTTCCGTATACGGATTTTACTCCCGTCATATACTTTTTTCATTTTTTTCCCCTCTCATACCCTTTTTTACTCATTCTCTATACAAATTTCTCTCTTTTAGTTTTCTAAGTTTACTTAACCTAAATTCATCCAATTTTCAATTATTTCAATTCAATTCAATTCAATTCAATTCAATTCAATTTATTTCAATTCAATTTCAATTTCAATTCAATTTCAATTTATTTCTTAAAGTTATGTTAATTGTATGAGTTAATCTTGATAATTTTTGGGTTAAAAATCAAATTAGGGTTCATAGAAAATTGAAATTTGGGTGGTTTCCGAGAGGCGGCGGGAGGCTAACAAATCACAAGCGTAAGTCTGCCAGTGGGAATTATGGTCTCGCCCACCCACCGAGCAAGAGGTTTCTTGCCGGTGGCCGGATCTGCTAAGGCCGTAGCTTTGTTCACCTTTGTTCACCTTTTTTCACCTTTTTTTCCACCTAAATTGAATTGAAATTGAAATTGAATTGAAATTGAAATTGAAATAAATTGAATTGAATTGAATTGAAATAATTGAAAATTGGATGAATTTAGGTTAAGTAAACTTAGAAAACTAAAAGAGAGAAATTTGTATAGAGAATGAGTAAAAAAGGGTATGAGAGGGAAAAAAAATGAAAAAAGTATATAACGGGAGTAAAATCCGTATACGGAAAATCAATACCCTTTATTATAACCTGTAATTGAGATTTTATATATCGTTTCAAAATCCACTTTGTTAATGATATAGCGCTTCTATCTAAATGGAAGGACTACAAATAATCATGGCTGCTAACACTGTTTTTAAGTATTAAGACTATCGAAATAAAATATCAACAAAATAATTAGGTTTTTGAGAGCCTTGTTTTAAAAAATTATGACCTACAATGTATTTGCGCACAAATTCTCATTGAAGACAGGTATATTCGTTTTAATTTAAGACAATCGCGCTGAAAAAAGCAAGATAGTTGCCTTATCTGTGCAACTAGGTGATACTTGATCCGTTTTAAGCGTAACACAGGTATATCCGTGTTAAGATATACAAACCACAATAATTACACCTAAAAATGTCGTAATGAGTGAAGACTGTGGAAATATGAGAGAAAAATACAGCCTAACTTCATATGACAAAATTGACCATTGAAAACCGCAACATAAACGCCGAGTAATACAGCCTAACTTCATATGACAAAATTTTACTCCGTACTAAGTGAAACGGTTTTACAAGTTACTAACTATGAAATACTCCGTACTACACGGTCTCACGATTCACGAAATACTACACGGTCTCACGATTTATGGTAGAAAGTGCATGCAACAGCGTGACACCCGACAGTGAGATTAGGCTTTCGTAAAAGTGTATGTAGAACAGATATGGCAACCATATGATAATGGAAAGCCATTTCTCATGAAGCAATCGCTGAAAAGACATTATATATCTTCCAACAACGTCGACGACAACAACGCAACAGAGCGGATGGCTTGTTCCAGAAATACTCGTATGACAATAAAGCATTTTCTATGTGGCAGTTCAGACTCGATCGTATGTTTTAGTTGCATCGACTTCTATTTTATGCCCTGGATTAATAACATGAATCGGTGTTTTAATCCACCAAATGAAGGTAACTTAGAAGGTTGGATTGCTGTGCAGAATGTTTCCAACATTAACATTACAGAAGCCTTTCACGAGGAACAAACAAACGCAAGACGATACGTACAAAACGCTTCTTCATGGAGTTGTGAAGTGCTGCGTAATATTCTCAGCGAAGACTGGTGCAATACGATGGCGATTTTAATTATAACACAGAACACCCGTTTAGTAAGCAAGGTAAGAAAGGAGGAAAAAGAATTGCTGTCATGTTTTCCTCCGTTTTCCCGCAAGCCAAGCCAACGAATACGATGCAAACAAATCAAAGATCGAACGTAGAAAGTATAATATTCATTTCAAATATAGGAAGTATATAATATTCATTTCAAATCTTAAGATCAAGTTTAACGTAGAAATAAGTAATCCATTGGTTACTCACAACGAGTTAACTTTTATATCAAACGATGTTCTTACAACGTCCACCGAGTTCACACTTTAAGTCCAAGTGAAGTGAAAATTTACCACCCAAAGGTCGAAACATATATCTATAACTTTCATGTTTTACACTTTAGCAAACGAAGTCATAAAAAGGGCCAAATAATTGGCTTACATTGCTGTCCAATTCAATTCAATTCAATTCAGTTTACTACACATCAATAATTCACGAAAATGCTCATTCTGAGCAAACGGCTAATCGTATTATTAATCCGAAAACCAATCTGAAAAGTACGCTCAGAGGGCTACACTATAAATTCAATAATTTTGTAAATCGGAGTTCTAAAACCCGAGTAAATCAGATTCAAAGACGGCTGAAATTTCAGCACTGTGTCGTACGTTTCAGCACGTACACCTCTTACGAAAACGCTCATAACTTCCAAATGACTCAACGGATTTCAATTCCGAAAACTGTTCTGAAATCTACGCTCGACGAACTATAGTTTAGACATATAAAAAGCAACGACTGGACTTGTAAAACTCGTTATATAGAAGCTTAAAGACAGACCTACGAATTTTACAGCACCAGTAATTTTCAGCACATATACTTCTTACGAAAACGCTCATAACTTCCAAACGACTCAACGGATTTAACTTTCGAAAAATGTTTTGAAATCTACGCTTGACGAACTACAGTTTAGACATATAAAAAGCAACGATTAGACTTATAAAACTCGTTTTATAGAAGCTTAAAGATAGACCTACGAATTTTACGGCACCAGTAATTTTCAGCACATATACTTCTCACGAAAACGTTCATAACTTCCAAACGACTCAACGGATTTAACTTTCGAAAATGTTCTGAAATCTATGCTCGACGAACTACAGTTTAGACTATAATAAGCTACGATTGGACTTGTAAAACTCGTTTTTATCAAGGCCTAAAGACAACCCTACGAATTTTCCCAAATTTCAGAATTCTCAAATTAATTTCAATTTACAAGTGAATCAAATCCAAAATCAATTCTTACCATAAGAACACTATAATCATCCTCAATTTCAAGCTATATGAACACAATCAAACATGAAATTTTCAGAAACCCTAATTATTATAAACTCAAACTTATCAATTCTCACATCTTTTTATCATCTCAATATTATCCATAATATCTTTTCAATTACAAACTCAATTCATTATATCACCATCAATAATCAATTTGCTAATTTAATCACATATAACCCAAATCATAAAAGTAAATGAGTAAAATAGATTTTAGTTACTTTATAAGCCAATTTCATAAGATTAAACTTACTAAACATCCTCCATGAATAAACCCAAGTGGATGAACTTTAAATTGATAAAAACCCAAAATATTGATGATGATGACTTCGGTGACGATGAGATAAAAATTAGGGCTTTTGGTATGTATCTGAAGAGAACGAAGAGAGGATCACAAAGATGAAAACGGAATGAAAATCGGATGAGAAACAAGATCGAAACCAAGGATTAGGTGTCAGAGAATTGTATGGAATGAATCTTTTGTTGTTGAGTTATCGTTCATATGTCCTGTGTGAAATGAGAGACGGGCCCGGGCCACACCCACAAATGGAAGGAGAGAGCCCGCTTCATAAAGCCTGTATGCTCCATCCCAAAACCACCGTGATGGAAGAGTAGCACTCTGAGGCTGGGCACTGTTCTTCAAACATTTTCAAGACATTTCGATTCGATTCATTCGATTCGATTCGATTCGATTCGATTCATTCCATTCGATTCGATTCGATTCGATTCATTCATTTATGTTATAAATTATTGCATTCGATTCGATTCGATTCGATTCGATTCGATTCATTCATTTCGATTCGATTCGATTCGATTCGATTCGATTCGATTCATTCAATTCGATTCGATTCGATTCGATTCAATTCTAAAAGTCCGAAAGAACAGGTCCTTATAAAGTGAGCAACTCTCACTTCCTTGATCGATGTGGGACTTACATGTGAAGTTAATAAGGGTCTTCTTCACATCCTGTAAGGGAAAAATAGCAGTGTGGAACGTTAGTGTGTATACACATGTCCCGGGTCTCATAAATTGAGACTCGGGTTTACGATTTCAAACCGGCTATAAAATTTTGACACTAAGTAATATAAATATATGTCGATAAATTTAAAAGCATAAATTTAAAAATATCAAATAAATTAATTCGTCTATGACAAATAAAGTTATCAAATAAAACGGAGTAGTACTTAACCTCTCAGTTATTATATAGTACTTTAAAATTCTTTAAAGATGTTTATAAATCGTAACAATAAACTGTATTTGCTGAAATACACGACTTTACTTTATTTCAAAATTCAAAAATCATAATATTAGTTTTCTTTATATAACTTACTCCATATTTGTGACAATACAAAATAATAAAATAACTCGGTAAAATATGGGGTGTCACAGTGGTGTCGGAATAGGTTGGAGTTTAAAAAAATGTACTCCGTATTATAAAATGTGAGAGTTACGAAACAACCCTTTAAATTAC
This sequence comes from Dianthus caryophyllus, assembly GCA_023091065.1. NCBI lineage: Eukaryota > Viridiplantae > Streptophyta > Magnoliopsida > Caryophyllales > Caryophyllaceae > Dianthus > Dianthus caryophyllus. Next base: position 9,711,801 of record CM041517.1, read on the forward strand.
TAACATTATGATATGAGGCCCAAATCAAATACTTCATAGTTGTTTGTTCGAAGTGACAACCGATAGACGGTTTCAGGGGCCCAAATCAATTAATTAACGCATCACACGCAACGACATTCGGTCGTGAAGGCATGCTCTACTCTTGAAAATGTTGCCTCAATGTTGCGACCCAAAAATACCCAATAAGTGTATGTGGACTATTGTATTGAAATAATATTCTCTTCGAGTGTAGATGAAACAGGCCTAACAAACAATACGACCCATAACTACGAGGAAAGCCGATTGAATCGAACGGAAAAATGTTTGAAATGGTTAAACATAAAATATATAATAAATACTGAGTACTCCGTAATTAATAAGCAGAATGTATAAATGTATCAATACTTTTTATTCATCGTATACGTATATATATGAGTCTATGAGATAAGACTACTTTATAATCAGTTGTACAACATAGCTTCACTTACATAACATGTGTAAGTATTATTCGTCAATTAAATTAAAACACTATCGTTTTATGTGTAGATACCCATATCTGTACCGATACAAAGTTTACATCTCTAGCAAGAGAGATTTTGCCCGGGATCAACCCCAAAATCGCCACAATACTGCTGATACAATTGAATTCGATCGTTAGCTTCGGCTTGGTTCTGCCCGTTACACTCAAGCGCACCGTTAATAGCTCGAATTGTAGCACCGAAACCCTGGCTCAAAACCGAGTGGACGTTGTTCATCCAGAACCACAACCCGGACTTGAACGAGGTGACCACGTCGTTAGCGACGGTTTCAGGGGCGTTTAGGCCGTCAAAACCGATAGACTTGCCAGCCGGCCCGTAGTTGTAGTTCCAGGAGAGCTGGAGGGGCCCGCGGCCGTAGTATTTCTTGCCCGCCACGCAAGGGTATTGGGTGTTGGTTGTGTCGCAGTAAGCTGAGTTCGAGGCTGCTCCATCATTCTCTTCTTTGTGGCAGAACCCTGTTTATTTACACAAACATAGACGGTTTTTAATTAGGATGACGTAGAAATATATAAATTACGGATTTAATGAAAAATGAAACAACATCACCTAGTTACGAAAGAATAATACAGGTGATGACATTGTACCTACCTAAAAATAAACGAATTAAACTAGCACTCTAGCAATACTATGTTATTATGGTATAAATCAATCAAGTTATACGTAAAATTAGATTGAAATCGATATAATTAATGCATTAAGTAGAACTTACGTCCGGTTTCATGAGCAACATGAGCGAAAAAGGCGGCAATTTCCCTCTTATTATCGTCACTAGAGCCAGAGGTGCCAAACTGAGGGTAGGCACCAATGGCATTAAGGAACGCGGCCCTAGTGTAAAAGTTTTTCCCAGGGCAAGAAGCCGCAGCCTGACCTATAATCCCGTCAAAGAAAGCCTGTGTCACGATAGCAGACACACCACTACCGCCACCACTGGGAGTGGCTGGGGCCGGTGTGGCCCCACCACCAGCAGTGCAAGGGCCAGATTTGCAGCCCTTGCCACAATAGGCATCACCCAAGCCACAAAAGCCAAACTGGCTACAACACAGGTTTGGAGCACAGCCGCAGTTCTGTGCCAGTGATAAAAGCGGGAGTAGTGAAAGTGACAATAGTATCGGCACTATAAATTTCGTGTTCTTCATTGTGAATGTTTGTTGTGATGTTTATTTGATTGTTTGATTTGATGAGAAAATGTTGTGAATATTGTGAGGTATTTATAGGGAATGTTATGTGGAGAAAAGTCTACGTAGGGTATATCTTTTGACATATCACGTACCTCATTTAATTTATTGTGTTGATCTATTTGACTAGGCCTTACCGTATTTATCGATTAATACATCGATTGTAATAGATGACTTGGTCATGTTAGGCATAATAATAATAAGTCTATTTTGTAATAGTTTACTACTTTCAAAATAATACTACTAATAATGTTACGGAGTATTATTTTATGTTAATTAGTTTAAATAAGAAAATGTATGTCGTTAGTATCTCGAAGATGAATTATATTATGCATTTGATTATTAAAGACAGAGGTAAAGAATTTATTTGATTAAGGTGTAATAATATTATTTTATGTAAATTATGATAATATTTAGAAGAGAAGATAATTTCATAAAATGAAAATTTATTTTTAATTGAATTGATACGAACTTTGAACACATAGTTAATATTTATAGTAAAATTTGGAATTCTAAAACTTGGTAACATAATTGTTGAGTCCTTCGTATCGGGTTTACAGAACAAATGAGATGGTCAAGCCCACAAGCAAGTGAGGTTCCATCCTAAAACCAATTGGTGATAGGAGGAGTAGCTCACTTATAAACATGACACCTCACTATAATTAATCCGTCGATGTGAGATTTTGTTTACTCTTCACACACATGGGAACCAATCTCAACAATAATTATATCAAATCTTCCTAATCTCCTAATTATTATTTTATTATTCTAATATTTTGAACATATTATGTTATTATCATATTTTAATATTTTAGGGTTTTTTCCATCTATCTTTATTATACTAAACCACAGTTATCGCTGACATCATCAATGCAACATGTCGCGATTCTGTGCGTTTTTTCCCCGCAAAAAGCTTGTGCTGACATCATCCATCCTATTACATATTTTTAAGTCTAAATTCATTACTTACAATTATCATTACTCAATAATCATATTCACTTTAATATTATGCATAAAATAATAAAATCTTTGCTTTTAACCATATATTTATTCTAAATTTATTATTTATTATTTTTATATTTTACTTTTTGTTTAGTTATGTATTAGAATTGAAAATTACTCCGTAAGTACTTAATGTATTATTTCGCTATAACTCCACCTTTAATTTTGAATATGTGTATCTTTAATATTTATTTTAGCTTTGTTAAAAAAAACTATTTTTTCCTAAACTAAATGTTTGCTTATTTTAATATTTTTGACTTTTCATTTTATATTTTCTAATCAAAAATAAATGTTTTATCAAAATTTTGTACATAAAGTATTAGAAAACAAAATTTATGCACGTCATATATGTCTGTTATTTAGAAATTAGAGTCTATGTTTATTCAATTCGTTACTATATGTACACTTAAATATCATATAAATTAAAAAATTTATTATTTTCTAATTGATTTATTACTTATAATTTTATTAATTAAAAACAATAATATCTATAATTACCGTGCATGGATGCACGGGATCTAAACTAGTACCTTTGTACTGTTCAATTTTTCTAGTTGTACCCTGCGTTTGACGTATTCCCAGGTGTACTCTTAAGCTTATAAAGTTTAGTCTCAACCGTAACCAAACTTGAGTAAACCGTTAAATTAGTCGTTAGTTTTGGTTTATATATGCGTTTTCACCCTTTTTTAGTCAATTTTTCATCAATCTTTTCGCATTAGACACTTTGTTTTTTATAATAAAGGATGAAGCATGGTATTTAATGCAAAAAAATGGACGGAAAAACTTTAAAAAAAATAGTGAAAGTTTATATGAAACATAACTAACGGCTAAATTTAACGGTTTACTTTAGTTTAGTTACGGTTAGGACTAACTTTAGAAACTTAAGGGTATAACTGTGAATACGCCAAACGTAGGAGTACAATTAGAAAAAAGTGAAAAGTACGGGAGTGTAGATGAGAAAAATCCAATATTTTATTATGATATGATATAATTTGTACCATATATAATTCTCGTCAAATTTGCCTTAGTGTAGTTTTTCTTAATTTACATAAATAATTCATGCAAAATTGTACCGCAAAAAATTAAAATGACTAAATGGACTAATTTCTCCTAAATAGTCCATTAGTTACAATTTACCAAACAAGATAAAGACAAATTCAATTCATTTGATGTTAATTAGTCAATCTTCCAGAATGACAAAAGAGTGTAAGCGGTGATTAATGATATTGAAACCAAAATTATCAACAAATTTAAAACAAAATAATCTGTACGAAATGATTAAGAGTTAGGCAGTGGAAGAATTCTCACGTTTTCTAAGGCTGCCACCTCCACAATATTAATTCTCCTGTAAAATCGTCTTATATGTACGACCTATGAAATCGTTGTATACGTACGACCTGGTAAACCTAGTAATTCTAGGGGCCTGGGCTGCCACTCCACAACACCACGTGTTCAAATCCAAACTCTACATTCATTTTCAATCAAGTACGTTAAGAATGTTTAGAATTCCAATGCGCGCAATATGCAATGTGTAAGTGAGTATATGATACTTGTTGATTCGTCTTCTTTAATACAGGGTATAGTATCGTCATCTAATTTTTAAAATTTATTATAACCTATAATTGAGATGTTATTCGTCAATAGGAAAATAAAACATATATAGGGCATTAGCGCGTCAATTTAAATGGAAGGATTACAAATAATCATGGCGGCTAACACGCACTGTTTTTAATTATTAAGACTAATGTAGTAAAATATCAACAAAATAATTAGGTTTTGGAGAGCATTGCTTTCAAAAATTATAACCTACGAGTACAATCTATTTGAGCACAAATTCTCATATAAGACGGACCATGTTCTTTTCAACTTAATTTTAGCTCTTAAAATTCAGCTCAACTCCTATAAGTTCAGCTCTAATAAGTTCAGCTTTTATAAGACTCACTAAGCTTTAATTTACAGTATACTGACTTCAGCTCTTATAGATACAACTTTATAAGTTCACCTTAGGTCCTATAAGTTCAGCTCATACAAGTTCAGCTTTAAAAAGCCGAAAAGAATAAAGTTTTACTCCGTAGTATTTAGATAAGACAGCTGTGTTGGAGAAAGCAAAGTAGTTTTACACTCGCATGTGCAAGTAGGTAATATTTGACTCAATTTTAAGCAAAAAAACGGATATATTTGTCTTAAGATACAAACGACAAATACACCTAAAAATGTGGCAACGAGTGAAGACTGAGGGAGTGAGGGACTTGTACTATATTGTGGAAATATGAGAAAAAATACAGCCTAACTTCATATGACAAAATTGACCATTGAAAACCGTAACGTAAACGCCTTTGCAACAATTTCTGATTGAATCAAATCCCTGATAATGTGCATAAATTTATGGTACATCATATATGAACTCTGCCACATCGCATAATAAGATAATAAATTTTACTCCGTACTAAGTGAAACGGTTTTACAAGTTACTAACTATGAAATACTACACGGTCTCACGATTCACGAAATACTACATGGTCTTACGATTTATAGTAGATTGTGCATGCAACGGCCAACCAACATTGTTCACCTAACCACGGATTAATATTGTAAATCGTGTATGTAGAACAGATATGGCCAACCAAATGATAACGGAAAGCCATTTCTCATGAAACAATCGCTGAAAAGACATTATATATCTTTCAACAACGTCGACGACAACAAGGCAACAGAGTGGATGGCTTGTCACGGAAATACTTGTACAACAATAAAACATTTCTCTGTGGCAGTTCAGACTCGTGTTTCAGTTGCATCGACTTCTATTTTATGCCCTGGATTAACAACATGAATCGGTGTTTTAATAATCCACCAAATGAACGGAACGTAACTTAGAAGGTTGGATTGTTGTTGAGAATGTTTCCTACATTAACATTTTACAGAAGCCTTTCACAAGGAACAAACAAACGCAAGACGATACGTACAAAACGCTTCATGGAGTTGTGAAGTGCTGCGTAATATTCTCAGCGAAGACTGGTGGAATAAGATGGCGATATATAGCTCATGAGCATTTGATGCAGATCCCGTTTAGTACGCAAGGTAAGAAAGGAGGAACACACCAACGAATAGTATGCAAACAAATCAAAGATCGAACGTTTCGAGTAAATTAGATCAGCATAGATACGCAATTGAGCACTTAACAACCAATATCGCTTTATCAAACATAGCTTTATTGAACAAAAAAAACAGCACGAGGAAAGCGAGTCTAAACTCAACCGAAGGAGTGAAGTGAGATTGAATTGTTCAATCCATAATCAGAAAACAGAGCTGTGAAAACACATCGTTTAGAAAGTCGAAAACTTGAGTATAACAAACGAAAATTCCGCAGACAAGAATATCAAAAACTGTAAATTAGTTTCCATCCCTAAAACAATTGTTCGTCGCATCGACTCATAAAGAATAACAAACTAATTCTTTATTAGTCGCAACGAACAATTGCTTGTCGAACAATTGTTCGTCGCATCGACTCATAAACTGTAAATTAGTTTTTGTAAATTAGCTTGTTATTTATCTTGGTTATAGCTTGTTACAGAAAAACAGGCAGACTCATTTGTTTTAGTCGCATCGACTTCTACTCTATGGCGTCTAGCTAGAGGTGGCAATCGGGTCAGTCGGGTCGGGTCAAGTCGGGTCGGGTCGGGTTCGGGTCATGTCGGGTCAAAGTGTCCTTTCGGGTCGTAATCGGGTCGGGTCATATCTGGTTAAATAGTGTATCGGGTCGGGTCGGGTTTGGGTCGGGTCATTATCGGGTCAGCGTGATTTTATCGAATTATTTCAATTTTTACCTACTAAAATAGGTATTTCAACCGTTATTTTATTTAATTACTTCATTACTAAGTCAAATATATCATTCTAAATAATAATTTGCTTTCAATCTAATCAAAATTAAGTTTAAAATTATCGGGTCGTCAATTTAGTCGAATTAAATTCTGCAAGGTCGAGTCGTCATCGGGTCAGATCGAATTAGATCATCCCGGTCGGTCGGGTCAGATGCAGGTCGATCACTGAATATCGGGTCATGTCGGGTTACGGGTCATCATCGGGTCGGGTCGGGTCGGTTCTCGGGGTCACATTATTTTCGGGTCAATCGGGTCGGTTTTTGCTCGGGTTCGGGTCGGGTCAGACTTGCCAGCTCTACGTCTAGCTGTCTATGCCCTAAAATAACAAAAGCTTTTCGCAACGAACGAAAAAACAAACTCAAGACTACAGAATCCTGCCACAGCTCCATGGAGTTGTGAAGTGCTCCATAATATTTTCAGCGTCAAGTGGTGCTAAAAAAAATACGGCGATTTTAATTATAACACACAGAATCCAGCCACAGCTCGAAAGAATTTGCTATATATATAGCTCACGTATCATGTTTTCCTCCACTTTCCGCCAAACCAAGCCAACAATTACATTAAATACCAATCAAATATCGAAAATTTCGAGACAATTAGGTCAGCATAGATATGCAATTGAGCGCTACAACCAAGATAAATAACAAGCCCACAACATCGCTTTCTTGAGTGAAAACAGCATGAAGAAAGCGAGGCTTCGTGCGCAGGAGTCTAAACTCAACAGAAGGAGTAAAGCCGAGATTAAATTGTTCAACACATAATCAGGAAAACAAAACTGTGATACACACATCGTTCAAAAAGTCGAAAACTTTAGTATAACAAACGAAAATTCCGCAGACAAGAATAACAAAACTGTAAATTAGTTTCCATTCCTTAAAACAATTGTTCGTCCATAGCTCAACAACATTAAGATATACTACTGGAGATCATAATTCAGGGCACAAATGAGCAAAAAATAAACCTACAAAATCAAACACAAAACGAATTGAGCGAAAAACACGAAAAATTATACCGAAACCTTGCTTTTCTTTGATTTCTTCACTCCTAAATCCTTCTTTTTCTTCAAACCCTTCTCACCTTTCTTCACTACGACTTTAGTCTTCTTCACAGCATCACTCTTCTTCCTCTTCTTCCCTACACTCTCTTCCTTCACTTCCTCCTCCTCCTCATCAACGACACCGTCATTCTCCTCGATTTCATCGACAATTTCATCGTCCCCAGCCAAAATCTCCTCATCCATGTACCTCACCTCATGAATCCTCCCCTTCATCTTCTTCACCTTCTTCTTCTCATCACTCTTCTTCACCTCCTCGACCGCCTTCACCGCCTTTGTATCCTCAACCACCAAACCGCCCCCAATCTTAAACCCTAGCTCCGGAACCTTCTGATAAACGGGCAACGCCACAGACTCCGAACACTTCAAATGCAAGCTCCTAACATTCCCCCAACCTTTCGGCACCACCTTCGCGGCCCCACCAATCGCCGCCACGACATTCTCCACCATCTCCGCCGCCTCCATCGTCGCCCTCGCAACCTTCACCACGCAACAACTCCCGGAACTCAAATACAACATCGCCGACGAACTCACCCTCTCAATTTGCTCCTTCCAATTCGCTCTCGCTAACTCCACCGGCACCGGAACCTTCTTCTTCTTGTAAAACGACTTTCCGATTGCATTCGGCAAAAGCGGAACAATCTTCTTCTCCGTCAAAAACACGTCGTATGAATTACACAGCTTTCTCTTTTGTTCATACGCCTTGTACTCCTTCCTCAGCTTGCTCAATTTAATCACCTTCGATATCGGCAGCGTTTCCGCTTCGATTTTCGATTTCGCGACTTTCGAGGTTTCGTCGGCGACGAAGAGGCAAACCTCCGCGTTTTCCGGCGAGTAAAGCGGGTGAGGTAGAGTTAACTTGTACGCGTTGACGCGCGATTTAACGGGGATTTTAGTTAGGGTTACGACGAGGTAGAGGAATTCGTCGGAAGGTAGAAGTTGCGGTTTTTCGGAATTTGATTTCGCCGATTTCCACTTAAGTAGTGCATTGACGGCGGTTTCTATGGCGGAGGTTGGCACCTTCGACGGCGGCGATTGTAACTCCATTGTCGTCATTACGGTGGTTGTGGCGGTGATGAGAGAGAAGTGTGAGAAGTGAAAGAGATGAGAAAAAGAGGAATTAGGGTTTATGATTGAGGAGGATTAGGGTTTTATGATTTGGGGGGTTTTGTTTTGTTGGTTCACTTGAGAGCGTATATGGGTCAGCCCGAACCACTTTGGTCGGATCCGAAGTTGTTACATGCTAGTGGTCGGAACGGATGTATCTTGATCAGTATGTTTCAGATTTGATTCCTCATTTCCCTGTTGTAAACTTGTAATGGCCTAGTGTCTCATATCAAATAAAAAATTAATTTCTCGGTAAGTCTTATGTTAGACAGTTTAATATCGTTGGAAGTTGGAACTTAATTTTAACTAAAGAAAAAAATATTTGATTTTTTATTATTCTACGGAGGGAAAATCATTATATTAAATCAATGACCGCTAACGTCAAAATAGCATTTGGAAAATTCTCAGCGTACAACTTATTAAGTTCACTAGGCTGAATACAACCTAACGACATGGTATGCTATCGTATCTCCCCCTCTTTGCACATGAGACCACATACATGACACGAAAAAGCTAGCAAGAGATAAAATGTCGTTAGGAAGTAAACCGATAGGAGTCCTATGCGTTTTTCCCTCCCGAACAGCATCGACAACCAGCTTGGCATCACTTTCCAGCACTAGTAAACCCGCTCCTTCTAGCCGTCTTACAATTGTTAAACAGTCTCATATGAGCATTTGTGTTAATTTTGATTTTTGTAATTGTTAAATCGTATTCGAACTTTGCTCGGTCATAGTTTTTTAATCATTTAAAGTTCGCTCTTGCCTTTTCATGTTTTCTTGTTTTCTCTCTTTTAAACCAAATTAAGATTACGATTTAATTAAAATCATTTAAAAATTATCAAAATCTTGTAAAATAAAATTATTTTACAGATACAAATTGAACAAAAATTCTGTAATAAACACTTATAAACATATACTCCGTACGTAATTGATTTTTCGTATACGGAATTTACTCTCATTATATACTTTTTTTCATTTTTTTCCATGTCTATCCTTTTGTTACTCTTTTGATATACAACTTTTTCTCTTTCATTACTTTAGTTTTCTTTAATTAAATCTTTATCAATGGAACGCTTCAATTCGATGATCGGAAACCGACGATAATTCAACTTAATACTTCAAGCATTGACAAATTCGTGTCACAATCTAATATTTAAGTTCTTATAAAATTACGTTCATAATTCAATTGAAAAATGTACACAAATCAATTGGAATTACTTACTTTGTGTGATTGATGGCAGTGCTTATTCAATTGGAATTATTACACAACCCAAATTACTAAGTACAACACTTCGTTTATTGAGTACTTTGCAAAATTGAAGTCAATCTTAAAAGTTGTATAAAGGACATTAATTAATTTCAAAACCCTAATTTTTATTTTTTATTTTGTAAAGTTCATGCCTTTATTAATTCATTGTAAATCCATTCATACAAAAGTTTGTCGAAAGATCACAACTTTTTTGATTAGTTATGAACGTATGATGATAATCAAAGAGCAAAATAGAAATTGAAATCGATTAGTTGAGAAATTGATCAAGAAAAGTTGAAAAAATAAAGAGAGAATTTTGTATAGAATTGGAGTAATAAAGGGTAGGAGTGGAAAATTAAATGAAAAAAATATACAACGAGAGTAAAATTCGTATACGAAAAATCAATACCTATAAATAAAATACACATTCGAACCAATTTTTTAAAGTTTCAAATAAAATCTAATGCAACACAATAGCACTTAGGCCTGCTCTTTCACATAGAAATTTGAACTTATAGAAAGTGAACTTATAGGAGTGAAATTTGAACTTATGTGTTCTGAAATTTGAACTTATAGGAGTGAAATTTGAACTTATAAGAGTTGAAATTAACTTATAGGAGTGAAATGAACTTATAAGAGTGAAATTTGAACTTATAGGAGTTTAATTTATAGGGTGAACTTATAGGAGTGAATCTTATTGGAGTTAAATTTATTAGAATTTAAAACTTATTGAATAATAATAATAATAATAATAATAATAATAATAATAATAATAATAATAATAATAATAATAATAATAATAATAATAATAATAATAATAATAACAACAACAACAACAATAACAATAATAATAATTTTAATATTAATATTAATATTAATATAATATGAAAAACTTTATTAAATTAATAACAATAATAACAATGATATTTATAGTAATGATGATGACGATTACAATAATTAAAATCTTTTAATTTATTCAAAATGATTAATTTTACTAATAATAAAGAATAGTGTTCAAAATCGATTTTGCGGTCTAGTATAGTTAAATATCTCAATATATAGTTGATTATAAATAAGTTGGCTCGGTTAAATATTTTAATATACTATATTTATTTTCTCGAGAATTTTAGTATTGCATTTTGTAGAAATGTTTTATAGGTGTCAATTTAAAGATAACTCAAAACGAGTCGGGAAAAAGGGTAAAAAGAGATTCGAGATGAAAGAAAAATAAAGCGAATAAACCAAAATAACCTACAAAAATTATACTCTATATAATGTGGAAAAATAAAAATAAAAATAAAAAACAAACAAAGTAATGAACAAGTTGAATTCCAACATATTCATCGTTAAATCAAAATATTTAACCGCTAATTCTAAATTAAATGTAATCATAAATCAAAATGAACAAGTTGATTTCCATCAATTTATTTCATTTTCGACCCTTAATTTTTTTATTCCACAAAAAAAAAAAAATGAGAAACATATTATTATTATTATTATTATTATTATTATTATGCAATAATAATAGTTATATAAAAATAAAACATAATAGAATTTATATGAAATTTGAACTTATAAGAATTTGAACTTATATGAAATTCTAACTTATGTGAAATTGAAATTGAACTTATGTGTTCTGAAATTGAACTTATAGAAATGAAAAGTCGAAATGAAATTTATATGAAATTGAATTAACTTATGTGAAATTGAAATTGAACTTATATGAAATTGAATAAACTTATAAGAAATTCTAAATTGTTCTAAAAGAATAAGTGCTTAGATAGTTAGATCCACTAGTGGCGGACCGATGATTATAACAAAACCAGTGTCTCGAGTTTAAGCCCTTAACTTCCTTTGTGGTAATACAGACTAATTTGGATAGTATACTCCAAAAAAAAAAAAAAAAATAAGGAATTATTGTCAAAAACAATCTTAAAAAAACAAGTTTTATCAAACACCACCTTAAATTAAAAATAAAAAATAAAAAAATTGTCAACTACGGAGTATAACTTTTTCTCCTGAGTTGACCAAATTACGACGTTAGACTTACATGATCACATGCTTTTTCTTCATCTTTAACTTCTTATCTTCCACAAATTCGAATTTTCATTTTTCAAAACCCAAAATACACTCCCCAAACTAAAAATTTCACCACTGAAACCTTGAAATTCATCCTTCCAACGTGCTCTAATGATCAAAATGTTAGAATTTAGTTAACTTAAGTCAAACTCAGGTTAAAAAGTCGTATTTGGGAAAAAAAAAAAAAAAAAAAAAAAAAAAAAAAATTAAAAGTGATAATTAACAATTTTTTTAAAGGTATTATTTAACATTTAACAAAATGTGTTTTTTTTTTTTTTTTTTTTTTTTTTTTTTTAATTTTATATTTGACCTTTAATCCAATAAAATAAATAAAAATCTAATCCATCACAAACACTTTGAGTTACTCAATATCAAAAAATAGCCATAGATGAGGTACATGTTACACACAACTTAGCCTGTTAGCCATTCATATTTCATATTCAAAGTTCACACTTGAAAGCAAAAGAGCAAAACTTATGGCAAATGTTGTTATTCCTCCATTTTCCTCCTCAATTTCAACTACTTACACCCATCATTTCCATATATCCAATGTAAGAACATCTCCAATTTTCACTTCCACATTTTTTTTATTTTTTCTCCTAAATTTCTTTTGTTTTCCTGTTTTAATTGCTTGTAATTTGCTGTGAATTCCATCATATGTTCATTATTGTACAGAGTAATGCTAGACGAGTAAGTCTTGTGACTTTTTTTAGACCAGTGGTGTCGTTAAATACTCAATAGTAATAGTGGTCACCATACGCCTGAACGTGTGAAAAAAGTAGTTGTCTAAAAAAAGACCGTCTTTTTTAGACAATTAAATCTCATTTATTGTTGCCCATCTGAGATTATTACTCAAATTTATGTGCTGTTGTTTGTTACTACCATTTTGCTCTATCACAAATTCACTAGTAAGACCGTTGTATGCGTACAACGATATTAGCCATATTACTCTAGTTAAGGAAATATTACTTACCTCTCAATCAAGCAATCAACTCATCAATCTAATTGTGTTCACATTATAATAAAGAAGTAAATAAAATCATATCTTTGTAATTAGAGATTTTATTCTAGCTAAGATTTATCATGTAGACCTATATATATATATATATGTATCATCTGTTGATATCAGAACTACGCACTCAATTAATAAAACCTTCTTACTCTTCCATTATTCTATCATCGTGGTATCAGCCTCAAGTCTTTCTTGATAGTGTAACACCCTGAGTAGATCCTGAGGCCAAACCACCACCCAAAAACCAAATTTTATTTGGTCAAAACCTACATCTTTTCCGCTGCCACCACCTCAGAATTGCATCAAACCAAAAAACCAAAATTATAGCCAAAAACCCTCCTTGGCACAAACCTAATCACAACCAAAATTTTAGCCAAAAAACCCTCCTTGGCCAAAACCATAGCCAAAACCCTTCTTGGCACAAACCTAATCTCAACCCAAAATATGATAAATTATCGTTTCAAGATTATTTATTCAAAACCATAAATTTTTTAATGTGCAAGACAAACTCACCCATGATTTTAGTCTTGATAAATCTCAATGAGATAAACCATACATATTCTTTACAAACACAACCAGTTGTTTATTTTTACAACCACTTGTTTATCTTTACAACAAAACCTACATCTTTTCTGTTGTCACCACCTCAGAATTGCATCCAACCAAAAAACCAAAATTATAGCTAAAAACCCTCCTTGGCACAAACCAAAATTATAACCAAAACCACCATCGCAAACCATTGTTGCTGATGATAAAACCAAAACCTATAACCCGGGTGGTTAAAACAAGCTCTAATGGGCGCACTTTCATCTAACCCACAACCAAAATTATAGCCAAAACCATCTTAGGCACAAATCCACAACCAAAACTTACTTATTCCAACCCATAATATTGTTCAGATAATAGAACAATCTCACCCATAAATTTTATGGTACACCACCAACATGACCATAAAATTAAATTTATCAAAAAAAAAAAAAATTAAAAAAAAAAAAAAATTAAAATAAATAAAAAAAAAAATTAAAATAAAAACCCACAAACCTAGTACGAGTAATATAATATAATTTACTTTAACAAAATCAAAACCAACCAAACTCTGAATTCCCCTTCATCACTTCAAACAAAAACCCAAATAATTCATTCAAAAATTCAATCTACAAAACCCTCGTCAATGACTGACGTTAAAAAACCCCGAGGAACCCACATTACCTCTCACACAACCAACACCACACAACCCTCAGGCGACCGCACCCCCAATCTCCACCACCTCCCTCGCTGTGCTCCATCTCGATCGTTCATCGTCTACTCATCAAGATTGGTCAAGATGAGACATTTCCTTCTCAAATGTGACTATTGTAATCACCATTAATTTACTCTAAAATGTGGTTACAATAATGTAATTATTACCGTAGACGTCTTGGTCTCAGATTCGAATCCCCCTAGTAATGTCAATATTGGTCATTTTAGTCACGAATAGCCCATTATACGCATACAACAACGGCCTTGTTGAAGAAATAATTTTTGCTCAGGTTGATGTTGTCATTAGTCTCAACTTGTGACCAATTTTTTGATTGACAATTTGTGACTGATGTAGTGAGAAGGTTACCCATTATATTATTACTCCCGCGTAAATTAAATTTACGTAGAATTAAGGGCTTGTTTGGAATGTGGATAATTGTTACTATGGTTAAGTCGAAATAAACAAAAGTAGGAGGTAAGTAGACGGTGGGATTTTCGATTGCGGCTGCCCGATTACATTAGTGATTAGACATCCTGATCGCGATGGGTAACTGGTGTGCTAAATTTTTATCGGCGATAAATTAGATTACGCTGAATTGTAAATTAAACCCTCTGTAGCTGATTGCGTGTATCTGAATCGTAATATATTAGATTGTTTGAAGGTATATTTTCGTGTCGTTGCCTTCAGTGGTGTACCAGACTGTAGGCTGTATTACGAACTAGATAAATGCTCTGGTGATTCCGTTATTCTGATTTAATGGATTAGCTCCGTCAACTATCTTATAGCCAGCTGCAGCACTGTGCAATGTCATTTACAGAAGGCAAAGCGTAGCATTTTGTACAATTCAACACGAGTTCAAATTAAGGTGAAATTCAGTTTTCCGATATTTCATTTTATACATCTTCAGTAGTGCCTTTCGCGGTTTCGCCAATAAAAGTTATGCATGTATTTACTGTCAGCCAATTATGTGTTAACCAATCGCGAGGAAAAGCTCACAGACGAATTTTGAAGCCAATATGTGCCGCGGCAGCAGGTTCGGGTGAAAATTCGCTACACGTTTGCGTTCTTCAGCGATCCTTTAGCGTGACTGGTTATCTTAGCTCTAACAGAACTAATGTTTATCTGTTGTAGGCTTAGAAACCTCTGTTGGAGATACTGGTAGTACAATTACGCTTAAAAAGGTTGAAATTGTAGTCGAATCTCAAGATGCAAATCAGATGAAAGTGAGTCACCAGATTCTCTGTGATTGTTCAGCATTTGGAGGATAATTTTCGATATATGTTTGATGACTGTTTGACTATCTTTCTTATAGTTGAGAGTCGACTTGCCCGCAGAAGAAACACAAAAGGTCTTCGATGTGATTTTGTCGAAATTAGCTCGCTCAGCCCCACAGACTCCTGGGTTTCGCTCCCAGAAAGGAGGTAATCGATCTAGACCCTGCAAATTAGAAATATCAACTTAAATATACATGTCTTTATGTCGCACACTATTTTACTGTGAAATAAATTCTCCGTGAATTTCATAAACACATTCACAGCAACGAAATTCCGAGCATTGTCTTCTCATCTAAAGTTTAATTCTGTACGTACTAATGCGTTTTGGTGTTAGCCCTGTGTCGGGTTAGTTAACGGATTTGATGACCTCAATGAAGAATTCTGACAATTTTTCCTGTTTTTCTTCTGCGCTGCAATTCCCAGGAAAAACATCCAAGGTAACTACGGAGTACATCGTAGTACAAAGTTTATCTAATTATATGTTCAGTGTTCTTATTTGTTACTTTCATCTCTTGCACCACGTTTTAGGAAAAAAAAAATTAGTTTCTGTTCCGTTATACGTATGATTTTTCAAAAGGAAAACTCAAGAGGCTTGTACGTAATTCGCAAATCATTTCTATTTCCCCGAAATACTGACTGACAAAATCGTGCAGATCCCAAAGAACTTGCTTATTGACATACTTGGAAAAGATCGCGTGATGAAGTTTGTTATCCGAGAAATAGTTACATCAGCAGTCGCAAATTACGTAGAGAAGGCAAGCCACTTTAAGAATTCATTCGACTTAGTACTCATACTTGGTAGTTTTCTTATTTCTGCTTTGTTTTATGCCAGGAAAAACTCGCTGTGAAAGACAACAAGTTAAACACCACACAAACAGAAGATGAACTGAAGCAATCGTTCTTGCCTGGAAGTGCGTTTGGTTTCAACGTCGAGTTAGAGCTCGTAGCTGAAGAAACGGAGGCCTCTAACGAGCTCGTAGCTGAAGAAACGGAAGCCTCTAATGCGACCACATAAATTTTTCATTACTTTTAATTTACAGCTTTTAGCTAGGAGATACACTTTCGGCGCTGTGTGATATTCTTATAGTTCGAGAAGAAACTGAAATGTGAACAGTTTGTTTTCTGTGCAGATAATTTTATGGAGCTGACAAAGCATTTATATAAAAGTATCTAGAACCGCTTTTTCTTATTATAACTCTCACCTACACTTACTATGGGAACTACGAACTAATTAAGTAAAATTCATTGTCGGCAAAACTCGTCCTAAAAACCTTGTTACCGATTGTATTAGAATGTATTTTGGGTTCACCATTGTACATCCAACTACATCTTGAAACTCTTCATAAAAAAAAAAAAAAAAAGAAAAAAAAAAAAAGAAAAAAAAAGGGTGGTTTATTAGGATTAAAGAAAGCTTCATCTTCATCTTCTTCGGATTCTTGATAGTAGAATGAATACTTCCTCCAATCTTCCTTTTTCATGAACCACTTCGATATATTCTATAACTTTAATTGTCCACGTCTAGTAAGGATCTGAAGCCGACGCTCTGATGCCACATTGACTTGTCTTCATTTGCGGGGGTATAATCATATTTATAGCTCTAAGGCCGAGAGCTTTACAAGAAAACTAAGTGCACATGAATTAGGAAAGCAAGACCAAACCAATCAGAATTACTATGACAGTAAGAGTTCTGTCATGGCATTACTAGAGGCTTCGCCCTCGTTGTTGACGCTCGGAATGATTCTGACAGGAGAAATGAACTTCGTAAACTCCTTCAGTTCTTCGAAGCTACAGTGTTCACTGTACGGCACTTCGTACCTACATTTTATCAGAGCATAGACTTGGGTAAGAATGTGCGTGCGTCTTGTTCTCAGTATATGCACAAAAGATTGACAATTCAAAGAAAATTGATCAGCCTGTACACCGGTACAATCAAAATTGAGATCTTCAAAAATCACCGCTGAGTTATGTAGAAAGAAACAATCACAGTGAATGACAGGAAGTATGCTTACTATCTGCACTTGATTGCAGTTTTCGCTTCCACATCAGACTTTATTCACTAAAAAATATGGAGTACAAGTGGAAATAATCACCTTATAATGGTACCCTGCTGTCGTTTTCTGCGTGCTGACTGCTTCCCTTTACCAAGAGTCCAACCAGTCGGAGAAAACGCAACTATTAAGCTAGCCTTTCCCTGAAAAATTATTGCTGTCAGTAAGTCCTCCGTACTTAAGTAAATTATGTTCTAAATACTGCAGGATTAATATGAATCAGATCAACGAGTCATCGTGTGAGAATGGTGTGTGCAATCTTTCCCGATAACTTCAGATAATGGAAAGGAAAAAAGCTTGAATATCATAGCAGTGAATAGGTCACTTACTGCGTATTGACCGGACAATTGTTTCAGCCGTTTAAAGCTTGCAATTGTCCACATTGGGACAACGTGTATGTTACTCTCATTATCATTTCGAGTAAACCACTGCATATCTTGCGCAGGTAACCCCAAACACTCAAGAAGACGAAGTTTTGCCACAGGGACATAAACCTTTCGCTGCAGAACACGGGCAACTTCTAGGAAAAGTCTTTCTTTCCCTGGTTGTGCGCAAAAAAACTTGGTAATCAGACGGAGAAAGACAGAAAATAAATTACTCTGCACCAATGACTGAAAGAAGGGCAGCCTACCAATAGTATAGCTTCCAATAAGAAACAGAGTTTTAGGGTTGAAAGATTCTGCTTGAATAGCTTCAATGACAAACTGAATCACCTCTTCCTGCTTCGGAAAGTTGTACTGCCGAGGAACCAATGCAACATTATCTATATGAAGCTCAGATTTTTATCGGCTTGAGCAACTAAAATTTTCTGTGCTGTTTTAAGCTTGTCTCAATTTGAATATAGTCTCAACGGAGAACACATGGCACGTTCAGTAGCTCTATTAGAACATTAGAATGCATCAAGTTAATTTATACTCCGTATCATTTTAGCCGGAACACATTGCTGAAAAGTTAAACATGAGAGAGTTCTTATTCTTTGTATGCAACATTCAGTCATAACCTCGAAGTCCACTTAACCTCCCTGTTTCAGGCTGCTGTGCAACACATGCTCGGCTGAATCTACTCATAATTGATTGTTCCAACACAGTTCTCAGGTACTAGTGAAATTCAATCGTCTTATGTAGGTCGTAAAGAATTCCATCTAATTACATCATGTGTGATCCTCGTGGTTAATTGCAGTTATGCACATAAACTAAAGAAATAAAGCATTTTGAGCCAAAAAAATAAAATAAAAATGGATAAGTCTGAAAGACTACTGATTTTTCGCGCTCATGAAGAGGAGAAATTGATCAGGCGGAATCACAGCAGGCAGTCATTTTGCCAACTAGATGAAAAATTTCCCTGCTAAAGTTAGGAAGAGAGAGAATTATAACAGATAAGAGCTTTCTTTAACAGATTCTTCCTTGGTCATTGGTTAGTACTTTGTATTTAACAGGATATAAATTCATGGAGCTGCAATCATGTGCTAAGCGAGGAAACTCTTCACGAAGCTACGCCAGTTAAAAACAATGAGACTGTATGAAGGACAACAAGGCCTATATGATTAACGTCTAACTGATGAACTCAATAATTTAATAGCTATTATCAGTGAAGAATCCGTATGAAAGGAACCACAAACTTCATCCAAAAAAAGAATCACCTTCACATGTTTGCAAGGAATATTATGCGGTCTGATGGGCCAAATTGAGAGATAAGGTTAGCAAACAAGGAATACTTTTCCAAAACCAAGCATTGTATTTATACCTGGGGATTACAATAGGTTGTATCGAGGACAAGGGTGTGAATATGGCATCTCTGCAGATCAGGTATTGCTGTCATACGCTCATCGAAACGGAAGTCCCCTGTGTGCAGAACTGGCTGGATAGAAGAATGTTAACCAAGATGTCAACAAAAAACAATAAACTGACAGTAAAACTGACTATGGACACACCAATTACGAATTTCATTGTATCACCTGACCGTTCGGGGGCTCAAAGAGTATCATTATGGCACCTGGGCAGTGATTTGCATCATAGCATGTCACATCAACTCCAGCAATATTTATTTTCTGATTGAGTGGCATAACTTCTAAAATGTCCCATGAAATACCAATCTTTGCGTTTATAAGCCGTGCTGTTATCATGGAGCAATATATTTTGCCATATGAAAAGGATTTGGTCAGCCCCTGGTAATCTGTGGAACAAAAAATAGACTTGTCGGGAATACAGAATAATATGAACTGAAAGCATACTCACTATTTGCACATGGACGTCAACTTTTGCTATCATTAAAAGATCTCTTTTGTTACGCACTATGAAAAACATTCTGATGTATCCAGGCAAAATAAAAGGCAGCTTCAAAACATGGTCATACATGAGGACCACATGATATTTGATCAGGTTCTGAAGAACACAACTGCAGTTTCAGGCAGTATAGGACGCATTCGAGACCAAATGACAATATTAGGCATGATGACGGACTAATGAATTAAGCAAAAACAATTTTTGATACCGTCATTATTATGTATAAAAATGATAAAGTAACAACATTCCACAGTAGTTCATAAACTAACATTAATCTTAAGAATGGAAGATGACATACGATCAATGTGAAAATGAGTAAGAAACCAATGTGAACATTCTCTTCGAAGACAACGGAAAGCATCCTGCAGTCGAGCACGTCATGTCAGGGAGTTATTGAGTATAAATACATGCTGAATTGAACTTAAGAATTGTTGAGTTCAAATTACATGGAACATCTTAAAATAGAAAAGAAAACTCCAGAGTAACAGAAAAGAAACGAATGCAAAACTTTTAAACAAAAATGAAGTCAAAAGTGCTATAAATTGAAGTAGGATAGTTACCACACGAAATGGTGTTCCTGGAACAGTGCACCACACAGGAACGTCCTTTCTCTTTGCGTTAACAGTTTTCCTTGCACTAACCTGCTTCGAGCGAGATTCGGTTTTGGGTTTTTCTGTCTGCTGCTGTCCTGAACTAATCACATTCTTCTTCCTGCGAGAGGCAGGGCCTGCAAAAAAGTCTGTAATCAACTTGTTCATGGTCTTGGCCGCATTTGGCGTGTGTTCGGAAGCCCCATTCCTCTGCTTAGTTGAATTGCTCTCTTTTTCTGTAAGTTCTTGAATACTCTGCATGATCTTCTTCCTGGGACCAAGTGCAGTGATACCCATGGTAATAAGGTCCTACAATAAAATTCCATATAGCCATAACTTCTTTAACGCTCATGTGGTTAATGCATAGAAGTAAAAGCTTGATACATGCAAACAAATATCAAGGCGAAGACGTGACTAGGGTGACCAAGCGCTTCGCTTTCCTGATGATTGACTGATGCATCTACTCCCTAGTCTATTTTCAGTCGTGAAGCTAACCGTTCTCAATTTTAAGAAAACTGATCCAACACGAATTATGGAATAGACTTACATGAGCGATTGAGATTTCCTTCTGTTCTACATTTGACATTGGAGTATCTTTTGCAGTTATGTTGAGCATACCTCTATTGTGAAGGTTTTCTTATCAAAATCATAGCATGCAACAGATGCAGAAATAAGAAGCATACCTTTTCAGTTAGACACTGCAAAGATTCCCAGTCAATCTCTTGTTCAACGAAAGCTGCTTCATATTTGGCAAGACCCAAACTATGCAGCCACTTCACGACACGAGTCTCAGCAACAGGCTTTGTGGAACACTGTACAGGTGGGTTGTGAGATGATTGTGGAGATTGTTTTGCTGTCTCAATTGAAGAAGTATCCTGCACTTAAAGTACTAAGGATATTGAATCGACTGCTTTACAATCAAAATCGTGCATTATTTTTGACAAAGCTGCTAGTTTGAAAATCAGGACGCATAACAAACACAACCACCGTCACTAATGCTGGGCATACTTTGTGATGTATCGGGTATATAATCCATGAGAGGTTAGATAGTCCTGCCAAAAACAAGGCAAAACAGCATCCACATTCTATCTCTCCATTTGCCAGATACACAGATATTGATGAAGAGTCAATATGCAAAACGAAAAGTAGGTAATCAATACCTTGTTTCTGGACAAGGATATGCTGCAACCGAAAGCATATAAATTATAACACAAGAGGTTCAATTTTTCAAAAAATGCTGACCAAATCCAAGAAATATAGTCACTGATTTATCAGATTATCTCATCACTATCGACCTTTCTTTTTTTATTAGAAACATAGAAAATTTCGGGAAGCATTGAGGAAGGTGGATCAAGATTATCCCCAGCAAAGAAGATGAATGAATTGTACCTAGATGGATGCCGAATCCATTGATTACCAGCAAAAAATGAGTCTTCAGTCGTTGAAAACACTACCAACGACTGACTTAGTGACTTCTACAAAATTAAAAGACCTTAAATCCAAAACAAGATCCCAAACACATTCACTTGAAAGTAAATTACAGTCCTACGTGGAGCTCTATTTAGCGGTTTAAGGTCTCTCATCAAAGAACAGTTTCTAAACCCTCGGATAATAATCAATCAGGCAAATCTAAGCAGTGTTTCAAAAACAAAAAATTCTGTTAAGAGCTTGCCACCTACAATATTCAGGTAGAACGAGATCGCTTACCTTTGGAGCCACCGATTTGTCGATACATTCATTCGCATGGAATTGCCTAGATTCTTCATTCATTTCGGAAATATCAGTCCCACACAAAGGACAGGACAACACAGGGTCAGGTTCGTGACAATCAAACTCATTTTCGCCCTTGCACAACTCCATCAACACGTCAAATTGTGTGCTTCCAAAGTCCTCTTCATCACCATCGTCACCACCATCATCTTCGACAGTATCTGCATCCTCGCTATTGATACCACTATCATTTTCTTTTTGTGCATCTCCATTTGCACCAGAGGATGACGATAAAAGCCTAGACTCTATAGAACGAGACTTACGTGAACCGAACCCAAAACTTCCAAAACTGTTCTTCTTATAATCAACCTCACTAGAAGACTTGCTACCACACATAGAACTTCCATTTATTCCAGAATTCAGCTCCAACTCATCAACAAAGTTTGAGTCGAGTATCTCAGCATCCAACTCAGCAAGGCCGGAACTTTGTAATATCTCGGAATCTAATTCATCAAGACCACTGCTTCCACAAGTGTCCGTCCACTGGCTATCTAACCGGGTGCTTTCGTACACCAAACTTCCTTCTAGCTGAGACAAATGATGGATTTTCCTCTCAGTTTGCTTGAGACGGTAACTTCTGACATCTTTTTGTTGAGAAGTCCCACAAACTGCTCCAATTCCCTTATCAGTAATCGAAAAAGGAATAACATTTTCCTTTCCGGTTTGCAAATTAGGCTTACGACATGTCGATACACTTGCAGTGATTGGGGATTCCTTCATATACATACTAGAAGTTCAGTGAAATTCTATGTATTCTCAGCAAAAACACTAATAAAATCAAATACTCCGTAGATTCTTCTCAAATAAACTAACAATGTAGAAAACCCTAATGACTCATTCAACCAATACACATCGGAAAAATCCAATAAAATTAAGAATCGTATGGCAACTACCCCAAAACCCCCGATTTGTGCAACCAAAAGGGGAAATCTAAACGCAAAGTCCGACCAACTAACCCTCCAATAACGACATAGATATCGACACTATCAAAACCCTCGCTCATATGAACACATCAGAATATCCAAAATAGAAACATCATTTGAGATATCCAATAATGAAAAACTCTTCCCGAAACACAATTTCGTAATAAGCATTAAAGCGGTCTCGTAATCGAAGAAATTGAAATGAACATACAGACTTGTGTTGCTGGTGAAAAAAACTAATCAAATCAAATAATCAAATTCAACCAAACTTCCAAAATTCAGAAAATACTAATACACATTAGATTTAAACTAATGTTATAACCTAAACCTACAAAATTGCACCGGAAAATCCAATAAAATTGCCACTAAAAAAAGAGGGGGAAATTCGCAGAATTAAACAAGTACCTATTGATTAAATTACCAAATGAATTGAACTTACCGAAATGTTATTCGAAAAGGAACTCAATACAACTTTCCGACGCTTTTCGCCGATCATTGCGACGATTTAGCCGACAATAATTAGGGTTTTAGGACGGAGATGACTGTAGTAGAGGATAAATTAGGGTTTATGTTTGATACAACAAAATCAGGGATTGTAAATTATTGCAAAAAACTAAATATTAATCATTTAATGAAAGAATTAAGATAATATTAAAGAAAAATGAATTGAATTTGTAGAATTGATTTGAGATTTGTAAAGATCAAATTAATTTGGGTTTTTTTTGAATTCGTTTTACTTTTTGGAGGGAAACGTAGGGTGTTTTTTTTTTTTTTCAAAAAATATTTGACCGTTTTTAAATTAAAACGGTTATATCCATCTTCAATGAAAAATTATTGAAAAATGTGGGTTGTAACTTGCGAGTAAGATGTGGATTATTTCATTAAAAATTACTCCGTATAATGATTCAATTAAACAAGTTTAGGTCAGTTTTTTGAACTTATTTTTAGGTTCACTTAATCGATTCATTTCAAATAAGTTTCAGACTTTCAGTTGGTGTTTTATGAACTTTCATTTCATTAGATTTGAGTAAGTTCATTTCTACAATTCAGTATTCGTTTGGTTATAATGTGGGAATTACATTTCCTAGGAATTTCAAAATGACAGGAATTGAAAATTCATGTGAATTGAGAAAAATGTGTTTGGTTGACAAAATGGAATTAATTTGATGTGGGAAAGTTCAACTACTAGGGGGGTCTAGGTAAAGAAATTCCTCCATAATGGTGGAATTACTTTCCCATGGGATTTTACAATTCCCATGAATTTGGCAACTAAACAAGTGTTGGTTAATACAATTCATGAAATTTCTAAATTCCCATGATTTTGTAAGATAACCAAACAAGCACTCAATTCGACATAATTAAGTCCGTGAAAATAGAATTTTGGTTAAGTTTATTTATTTAACTTTCTATTTTGAGATTATGTAAAAAGTATAAATTACGGAGTACTTTAATCGTTTTACATATATAGATTTATCTTTTATTTCGTAATACTTTAAATTGCATTAGATGTGAATAAAATGGTGGTAGCTTTGTGATTTTGATTGGACATTGAATTACAAGGTAATTTAAGTTAGATAAAAAAAAAGTCGATTTTTATTATTTTTGGAAATAAAAAGGTAACACAAATTATACAATTAGAAAAATAAACAAATACAATATTATATTTCAAACAAATCAAAATGAACATAATAAATTATAGTCGATTGCTGAGTGTCAAGTCAAGTGAACGCTAATATAATAGAATTTGATGCAGTTGTAAACTAGTAGTAACCAAGACCGTAATGTAGAAAGTGTTTTTAAATAATACTCGGAGAACTTCTAAAATTTATAGAATTTTTTCGAAGTAGTTTGTTTTATTTTTTTGATGAGATATTAAACTTAGGTGAAAATAATAGACAATAAAGCTACCAAACAAATACCCACTCCATTCTACTCCATATTTATTTATATGCTTTAATTTTTGAGACACTATTAAAAAAAATAATAATAATAAAAAATGAATAGAACTTTTAATGTTTCATTTTCCGTATACAAGATACTAATGTTCGATCTTGTTTATAATTTTTAATAGTATATGTAATATGTAATTAGTAATTAATGATAAGTAAATGTATAAAATTAAATTAAATTAAATATAGACAAAACATCATCCAAAATCACTTATATTTTTCTATCTATACCCTTAGGACATAAAATAATATTCCTAATACGTTGATTAGTGACAAATTAATAATTATTTTAATTTAATAATTAAACTACTCCTTATTTATCTCTCTTTTAATTCCTTAATTTAACTTCATATAACATTTTCTCCTCATGTAAGGGGTCATTTGATCGAACGTGGGAAACAAAATTCAGAAAAATAAATTCGAAGTCGTAATTCATTTGAATTGTACAAAATTTGTTTGGTTGGTAATTGAATTGGTACGGTACATTTCATGTGAATTGTATAGAATTTGTTTTGTTGGTACGAGGGACATAAATTCAAGTGGAATTCAGGTATTCTTACGCTACGTAGCAAGCGAACTTTTGAAAAATTCAACTCCCATGAAATGGGCAACCGAACATAGAGGAGTGAATCAATACGTAAATTCTATTTTCCATAGATTAAAAAACAAAACAAAAAACTAAACAAATTTTTAGTTTTTATAATTAAAACGAACAGTTAGTCTCTCTTGAGACGGGTGAACCCGTTTTAAGAGATAAACGGGTCGGATCCAATTTAGGGTTGCTTAAATAGGGTCCTCTCCTCTCCTCTCCTCTCTGCCGCCTTCCCTCTCTCCATTTCATTTTTTTTTTGTTTTCCTCTCTCTCTCTTCTTCTTCTTCTTCTTCTTCTTCTTCTTCACACCATTTCCCTAATTTTAATTACCCTAATTTCACCCCCAAATTAAAACAAAACCCAGAAATTCATCCAATCTCACCTCAAAGAACCCTAAATGCAGAAGTTGTTGTCGCCATTGTTGCTGTTGAAGCCGCCATTGTTGTGTTGTCGCCATTGGTGTTGTCGTGCCATTGTTGTTGTTGTTGTTTGCGTTTTTTTATTTCTCTTTTTTTTTTCTCTCTTTTTTAAACCCTTTTTCACTTCAAGTTTTTTTTTTTGTTGTATTTGTTTGTTTTTTTCTCTTGATTTGATCTGAAGATGATGGATGAATTTACGAAGAAAGAGTATTTTTTGGTTGGAAATGGTTTGAATTTACGAAGATCTATTTTTTTTTTTTTACTAATAATAACAAGTTTGTATGTAGGTGAAGTTGATATTGCTTTTGAAATGGCTTCCAACTTTCAGACAAAAGCGAGTGATAAGAGTTAGATAGAAACTCATAGTTGTTGGTTCAAAATTACTTTCTTTGAGAATATGTTACCATGTTATGGAATTATGTTACCATAATCTCATAATTTATCGACATGTTGTTATGTGTATGTTTGTTAGCATATAATTTAAAATGTGAACCCATGGAAAGACGGTAACATTATTGTTGTAAAGGGTGACTTGTTTGCATAAATGGGTAACATTTTCTTTTAAGTAAAACAAACCCATGGAAATACGGTAACATTGTTGTACTAAATGGTGACCTGTTTGTAATAAAGGACAACATTATATTTGCAGGACAAAAAACCCATTGAAACATTAGTTTAGCTGAGAAATAAGATGGTAACATTGTTTTTCTAAAGGGTGACCTGTTTGTATAAAAGCAAGAACATTTTCTTTCACAAAACAAACCTATTGAAAACCTCAGTTGAAATTTGAAAAATGAGATAGTAACATTGTTGTAGTAAAGGGTGACTGTATATATAAAAAGACAACATTATCTTTTAAGGAATACAAACCCTGAAAGCCTAACACGATAACATTATTATACTAAATAGTTACGTGTTTGTAGAAAGAACAACATTATCTTTTAAGCGAAACAAACCCATGAAAGCGAGGTTTCATAATATGTTACCAATATAATATAATATGTTACCATTTTTGTCTACTTTGTTACCATTTTTAATTACCCTATAAACACGATTTTCGATAAAAGATTAAAAAAAAACAAAATTTGGGTCTTAAAAAAATTTTCAAAAAAAAAAAGAAAAAAAGAAAAAAGAGAAAAACGGCCATACCCGAATTCGCTTTTAAAGTAAAGCAGGTTTCATTCTCAAACAAGAATTTGTGTAAAACGAAAAGTAAAGTTACAAGTTACAACGCATAAATAAATAGATTTTCCCAACCAAATAAATCTCACAATACGTAAACTAAAACTACGGTATAACAAATACGGAGTTTTTTTCCACAAATTCTTCCCCAAATTTTACTAGGGTTTCTTTTCATCACTCAACCACGGTAAAATCTTACCCTAATTTTAATTTTATGCTCGTTTGATTGATCACTGATTGTGTTTGAATTCAAGTCCAAGACGTTGAATTTAGTCGGTTTGATCGATTTGTTGTTTTGCTTTCAGTGATTGTAATTTTAAGTTTGATTTTGATTTTGATTTGACAAGTTCTGGATTTTGCAAGTTTTTTTAAACTCGTTACTTAACAATTATTATCGATTTCTCAGATTATTTGTAGTTCGATTTGCGCAGAAGTAGTTCTTCCTGTTTCTCGAATTCGCCCTTTTTGTTTCCCAAGTATCAGTAACATTTGAAGGTTCTGTTTTAAATTAGTGTAATGATGTCAGTGTTTACATATATGATTTGCTCCTGCAATGCCAGATGAAGAGTCGAGGTGTCGTGTCACGTTGAGGTATTGTGTGTCGCATCAAAAGTGAAGTGTCGAAGAAACGTAGGTTTTAGGCATCTGTATATGTATGTGGAAGTACTTCTGATTTTCGACTAGTTCAGTGATTGCCGTTTTTTATGATGCATAACTTACAACGTCGATACATCTTGAGGGATTTTGCCTCCTTATAAACATCAAGTTAATGAAAGGACGATCTTGAGGGATTTTGTTAGCTTATGGTTAGTGTGTAATGTTGTCTTTGGTCGGGAGTTGAAGTCGTTGTGATGCATCACGTTGTTTGATAGAGTCACGAGTATTATTTGATGCGGACATACTTCTGAACTTTTGTTTAGTTGCCTTATAATCTACAATGTGGATCGACTCGTGGACTTTGGGGACTTTGAATGGTTGAACATCCCTTAGAAGAACTAATTCTCCGTGGATATAACTTTACGATAGTGGAATCATTTCATCACTTATTTAACTTTTTCGTTTACGTCCTTACTAAATTTACTTCCCCGTTTGTGTGTAGGCTAACAACATGAGGCTTGACACAAGTGGTCTTGAATCAACTGCTCCGTTATTTGGATCGAATCATGTTATTTTGGATGGCTTGCAAATGACTCCTTCATTTGACCTTCCCAACACCGCTAACGTATGTGGTTGCGTCTCCCTTTTGTCTCTTGTGATTTATGACGCCTAGTCAAAATAATTGTGCCCACTCGTCCGTTATTAATTATTTTGTTTCTCGTGCAGTTTGATGGATTTCAGAAAGAGGCTGTGCAGATGGTGAAGCCAGCAAAGGGGACTACCACTCTTGCTTTTATTTTCAAGCACGGTGTAATTGTTGCTGCTGATTCACGGGCTAGCATGGGAGGATATATATGTATGTTTTAATTTCTAAGTTGGTCTGCTGCATATTTTGTACTGATCAATTTGGTGCTTGTATGGTTATGATTGAACTTATTTAGATCTTGTATAACTAAAAGTAAGCTAGTTTTTGAAAAGTTCGATCGTTATCGTTCTATGTCTACTACGATAAACGATTTTAAACCCTTCAAGGTTATAGTTTGTTTTTTTTCTGGGCTTTTCATATCATAGAGACTATTTGCGTAAGTGGGACTCAATATTTTCATGTGTGATAGATCAAGGTTTTCTCCATATAAATCCAAGTTTGATTTACAAGAATTTTAGAATTCATTTGGATGAAGAAAAAGGAACAAGTGCTCGACTCTTGACAGCATATATATTCTTTAATATTCATCTATTATATTTTTTCTACAGTTCCTTTGAAGTTTAAACGGCTCATGAAGTCATGATCTACTTTGTCTTTTGGTTTTCATGTTTCCTCTTCCCTTGTATAATTCTCTATTTCTAATCTGTTCACTGCATAGAAATATGATTTTTCATTCTTTAATGAATTGTTTTACAGCTTCCCAATCGGTTAAGAAGATTATCGAGATCAATCCTCACATGCTTGGAACTATGGCTGGTGGAGCTGCTGATTGCCAGTTTTGGCATCGCAATTTGGGTGTCAAGGTATTGACTAATCACACTCTATCTCTATTTACAATAATAAAATGGACCTGTAATCATTTCACGTGTGGAAGGGTAAAAGTTGACGAGCAAATCAGGAATTAAGTTGAATTCTCACATTGGAGAAAAAAACAGTAAAAGGTCTTGGGACAAAAGAAATCTGATTTGATCACTGTACATTTCAGTTTTGTGAAAACACTTGTTATTTTACGACATTGTAACATTCTCTCAATCAGTCGAGCTCAAGTGCTCAACATCTGAACATTGAGCATCATGTTGGGACGTTGTGGTTTACCGAAAGTTAGTGAGACTTGTTAATGTTCTGAAAATGGCAACATCTTAATGATGTAGTCTATCTTGGTTATCCTAATATACTTTGTCTTACACTCTTACCCGTCGCACCCTTTAGTGTTCTTTTGCTACATGTACATGAAGTGATCTGTCAGTACTTTAGTTATGTTGATCTACATTATACAAGGAGAAGTCAGGGGTTTCTTAAGAGGAAGTCAAAACTGATTCTTCAATATGAACTTGCTCTCGCATTTTTGCATCCTTCTTCCTTGGTACTCATAGTCTGCAATCATAGACTAATTATAATTTGTTTGTTATCATCAGTGCCGGCTGCATGAACTAGCGAACAAGCGAAGAATTTCTGTTACAGGTGCTTCAAAATTGCTGGCAAATATCCTGTATAGCTACAGAGGAATGGGCCTCTCTGTGGGTACCATGATTGCTGGATGGGATGAAACGGTGAGAATTGAACTCTTAATTTTTGGCACAGCTATATCTGTCATGTTGACCATAGTAAAATTTGTACTTGGATGTTAATTGCAGGGTCCTGGCTTGTACTATGTGGACAGTGAGGGAGGAAGACTCAAAGGAGAACGGTTCTCTGTTGGATCTGGCTCACCATATGCTTATGGTGTGCTTGATAATGGGTTTGTCGCTATTTCCGTCTTCTTTTGATTTAATTTCTTGGGTAGCATTTTGAAGTCCTTTAGTACCTACGTTTTGAAAATATTGTTGGGATCGTGTTAGGGATTAGTTTCAGAGTGGTGTTGTGAGTGGTATCGGGGGTTGGAGAACGTCTTTGGTGGGAATCGTGTTGGGCTTTTTGTTCTCGGGTGAGGGTAATGGTGGATTTTTGGGTTGGAGAGTGGTAGCTATGTGTTTTTACCATGGCAACTAGCATACATAATGAAATATAACTAGGAAACTTCTACGTTAGTAGCTTTTCGATATTACTATAAAATAGAGAGCAAATGATGCCTCAATTCAATAAGTTAATAAGAAACTCGATCTTGGATAACATCTACATCAGGAGTGGTTACTAATTTCTCCGTTTCTCAAGATGATCATACGAACCAATATTGGGTGGTCTTGTTCAATCTCTTGTTTATGGGAGAGGAGTTGAAGTATGTTTGTACTTTGTTATGAGAAGTATCTGAACTTAAGTTTTTGACACTGTTTCCTTTGAATGTTTTTATTGCTTTTAGGGTGTAATACTGTGATTCTTTATGAAAGTATTTGCTGCTAGTATGCAAATTTTGTAGTCGGGGTCGTATATCTGCAATTCTGCATATCTTTCTCAATCTGCAGTTTCTTATATGCATGGCCCTTGGATTAACTTAATGTTTATGCTCAACTTGGAATGTTTTGATGTATTGTTAGGTATCGGTATGATATGACGGTTAAGGAAGCAGCTGAGTTAGCGAGACGATCCATCTACCATGCTACATTCCGTGACGCAGCTAGTGGTGGAGTTGCTAGTGGTATGTTTCTTCTCATGGTTTCATTTCTTCTTTTGGCATATTTTAATTCTCTAACATCGAGGGGTTCCTTCCAAAATCATTCTCCGGAATTTGATATTCCTAGTAGACGGATAGTTGGATCCCTTATTTCTCTAACATCGATTTTATTACTAATCAACTCATTGAACGATTCTCCAGACCATGAAATCGCGCTCATCTTAAATTTCCTTTTCTTCCGATTCTTTCCTTCCGAACCAAAGGCTAGTTTATAACCGCAAACCTAAAAGTTTAGAATAGTCATTGACCAAGATTACCTCAAGGCACTGAAACATGTACACTATTCGCCTTTTTTCTATTTGTTTATACTTTGCGCCCTTTTGTCCGTAAACCTATCTTACTTTTTAGGCTCTATTTTAAATCCAAAAAGATTTCGTTGTGCGAATTTTTTTGTTGGAATTATCATTTGGCTCCAAAAACATTGCTCCCTTGTGCATGAGTCATTTACAGCTTGGGCCTCATGGCCTTCATGTGCATCGTCCCTTTTAATCACGAATTTGAAAACTCTTACCTTTTGTAATTGTTTTTAAAAACTTCCACCTTTTATAAACATTTTCTTAAAAGCTCCCACCAAAATGCATTTTTTTTAAATTGAAAGAATTTTATTAATCTATCTAGAATGTACTTTATCGTCCATCGAAACTCAAAATATGAAAAAATAAAAATAAAGAATTAAAGTTTTTCATGAGTCAAAATAAACGTTTAAAGAAATGTTTAAAAAAAATGTGGGAGTTTTTAACAAAAACTAGAAAAGGTGAGAGTTTTTAAAATCGTGTTTAAGAAAGGTGAGAGTAAATAATTAATCCTTTAAATTATGATACGTGTCTTTATCTCAAATGTCGCACGTATCTCATTTCCGTTTGTTTTCCGTGTGTAGTCTACCATGTTGGACCTGATGGATGGAAGAAACTGTCGGGTGATGATGTCGGTGTGCTTCACTACCAATATTATCCAGTTGTGCCGTCTACTACAGTTGAGCAGGAAATGACCGAAGTAAGCGCAGCCTAAGACTGGGTTATGGGAATGCATGTCTCTAATTTTAGCCAACTTCCGATGGATGTAATTGAATTGTGTTAGTACGCTTTACCAGAATGAAAGCGGGCTGTGTTTAATCTTCTTGCGTTTATAAACCATTTGTATGTTATTTTACCTTAAAACTCTGTGTAATACGATCACGTAACCAATTATTCTAACGACGATTGACGGGCCTTTGGAGATGGTGCACGCTCAATTTACAGTACCCATTTTCCCTTGTGCGTTCTTCTTGGCTGTTGCTTTTTCCAACCACAACAGGAAACTATAAAACTTCCCTAACAATTGTTGGTTTGTATTTTTTTTTTTTTTTTTTGGTAACGAGGGGTTGGTTCCCCTGAGCACTTGCAATACCCATGTGCCGGGTAAGTCATCCCGTAGGATGGCAGGTATCCGCAAGCCTTTGCCCACCCAGGGAGTCGAACCCAGGATGGCAGGTTTGTAGTATTTTAAAAGACTGTTTTCATTCGTTTTTAAACTGAGATGAGTTTCTTAATACATAAAATGTCAACTATATTTACGGAGTAGGTTAAATGTGATTTGCAACCACTAGTGAGCATATGTGACCATATTTTAGAGGCGCAAAAGCCACATTTTGAAGTACGGAGTAGTTTTGTTTTTTTAGTTTTGAGCGTTCAGCAGGTTTCTTGTAGGATTATCTCACATCGTGAGACCTCTTAGTAACTTAAGAAAACTATCACAAATACTTTTGTAAGCACCCTTTGTGAGTCTCATAATAATGTTAAACCGTCTCATTAAAGAATCTGTGTTGAGCGTTTTAATATTTTAAACATAATTTAGATTAGATTTTAGACCTCCAATTTGAAAAAGAAAGCAATCACAAATAATACGATGCATGGTAATGGAGGACACTCATTCACGTGCATGATTCATTTTCCACAAAATCAATCTTATGGACAACATTTGTGAGCTTTCTACTTTTATTTATACTACTCCGTAGTAAAATTCATATATTTCAAGTTGTAATCATATTCATTCATAACAATACTTAAAACAACAATGAAGTGATAACACGCACAAAATCAAGAAAGAAAGTAATAATCCTTCAACCTATTTAAATAGGCAACGGGATCCTCATCGGACTCCCGCTCGAACAGATCCAAGCTATTAGGGTTGCTCCCACCGGTCAACGACTCTCCGACAATTGGTTGATTCTGATCACCTTCTTGTTGAAAATTGCTTCGGAAGTCACGCAATACGTCATCAAAATCAGCATCCATCCCAAGAAAGTCGTCTCCTCCTTTATTGATCACACCGTCATTATTAGTATCGCTCGACAACAGTTGCTCGTAAACTCCACCTTGATGATACTCGCCTTGTGGGATTGGTTGGTTAGACATCCCTCCGAAATTAGCCTGATATCCCGCTCCATATGGACCATATTCACCGTTCATTCCAAGAACGTCTCCTCCTTGATTGACACCGGCAATATTAGTATCGCTCGACAACACCTGCGTGTAAATACAACCCTGATATTCAGCTTGTGGCATCACTTGGTTAGGCATCCCTTCGAGACTAGCCTGATATCCCGTTTCATCAAGACCAGTACAACTCCTTTTGCTCAAATTGCAGTCTTCATTATTGTTAAGCTCTGATACAATAATAGAACCTTCGGGTTGATCCCTCTTAGTCAACAAACTTTGTTGAGTAGAAGGGTGACAAGAGTCGTCGGCCACCTTCTTCCTAGTAATATGACACAATACAAAACTTCTACATATCTCATCATTATAGTCTCCATTATTATACATCGTGTACTCATGCATCTGCCACTCATGTTCGTTCAAAGGATCGTCTTTCTTCAATTCAAACGGAATAAACTTGTAGTACTTATAACACCCTATAGCCGTCCCAAAACAATCACAAACTTTCTTGGTTGACGACTTGTCTAACCACGTCCCCTGATCTTTAACAACACGGTTGAAATTCTTCGCTTTGCGACGAATCTTCATCAGTCGAGTAAAGAAGTACCCCGAATCACTCCCTTCATCACCACCGTCGTCCCCAAGAATTGCCCTCGCCTTCTTAGTCAAACGAAAAACGTTCGACGGGTGGTCACTGTAAACATTAAAGTCGACAAATTGAGGGTAGTATGGAGGTAAAGTTTGGCCACTTAGCTTAGTTCTTAGGAAGTAACCAATTAGCTGTTCCCTCGCTGGCTCGAACACGTAACCGACTTCTCCATAAACATCCATGATCAACGTAATTCAAGAAGATATTAGCTCGCTAGGTTTTTGAGAAAGACGAAATCTAAATTTTGTTGTTGGAAATAAAATTTTATGTATGAAATTTGTTGGTAGCTTAGGGTTGATATGTTATATATAGGTTATAGAGAAATTAAAGGGTAATTTCCAATTTTTTTTGGCGTCATAATTACTCGCCTATTTTACGAAGCATGCAAGTGCATGCATAGATAAGGTGATCACGTAGCTTAGGGTTTAATTTGTTGTATATAATAAGTTAGTTTAATTTACTTAGGGTTTAATTTGTTTAATTTTTCTTAAATTTTGACTTGTTTTACTTTTTTTTATCTATTCATGCAATGCATGATACATGCATGAACGGGACGTAGATTTATTTATTTTTTTTATTTTTTTTGGTTAAAGGGTTTTTTGTCCGTTGGTATTTAAAGTTTAGGTTATTTGCCATACAACTACTAATATTTTTAAATTAAATCATAACTACTTATAATTTTAGAGTTTTTGTTAACAATTTTTCGACTAATTCAGTCGAATTCTGGCTTGATTTTTACGTTTGCACATGACATTTCCAACTAATTCAGTCAAATTTCAATAATGGTAAGCCACGAGTGCAAGCAAAGGTCAAGCCGAAATTTGAATCGGAAATGTCATTTTAATAGTTATTAGCAAAAAGTCTGAAACTATAAGTAATTATGATTAAATTTAGAAATTTTTAAGTAATTATATGATAAATGGCTTAAACTTAGGTATCAACCGACAAAAATCCTTGTTTATTTAAAGTATTAATAATAAGAATATTTTAATATCCCTTTATATATTAACAATAAGGACTAATTTAAGGAGTAATAACTATAGAGTAAATTTTTTATATACGAGTATTGAATTGAAAATAATATTACTCATATTTTTATTAAACTAGTTTATAGGCCCGTGCTATGCACGGGTCTTAAATAATACGGAGTGATATTTTCTTTCGTTTAGTTTGATTATAATTTTTTAAACATTTTAAAATGATATACTCCCTCAATTTCAACCAGTTTTATGTATTTATTGAATATATGTGAAGTACGGACTACTCCGTATATATTAATTTAATGCGTAGAAATGAATGAAATGGAGGGAGTATTATATTAGTAGATCTTGAATTGATATCGGGATTAGTGAGTGATCTGAGGCCTTAGTGTCGTTATTGCTTAACTTTGATATTATTTTATCCTGTTTTAGTGAGTGCAATATTTCTTCACAAATATTTTTATGAGATGGTCTCACAATGATACTATTATTTAATTTATTTTTTCTATTTATTTCTATTTTCAGTATGTCGTGGTTGTATTGTTTTGTATCAATATAACTTAAGGCAACACTGTCTCTTAGAAAAATTATTTAATTTTGACTGTAAAACAAACCTACTTAGTTTAAAAATTATTTAATGTTATATGTTATGTTAATTATATGACTTAGCATTGCAACACCAACATTATGCAAATTATTGACTTTATTTGACTATTCGTTTTTTTTTTACTGTAGGTAAGAATTCTAATTAATTTCCCTTTCAAAATAAAATACCTCTTAATTATTAGTTAGCAAGTGTCAAATTAAAATGACAAATGTTAATTACAATCAAACAAATAATCATGAGGACAAAATGGTCCAACAAAAAGTTACGCAAAACTTGGTACACGCAAAAATGTTGACCACAATCTTGACCACACAAACTTTTACGGAGTATAAAGTTAGGAATTTCATCCACTCAATTATTTTACCAATTACTCACATGTCCATCACACTTGACACTTAGTATACCTTAAATGTACAAACAAACTTCACCTTATCCATTATCTATTTCCAAATTATTAAAAGTATCGGGAATTTTATCCACTCAAAAGATGAAATAAACATTAGTTTTTAAACTTTGATGGAAATAATAATATTGATTGATTTTGTGAAATTATTTCATACTAAAGTTATTAAAGATGTAAAAAGAGAAAATTAATGGATTAAAAATGATATAGAGTATATGTATGTGAATTCGTCTTACCAACATATATTTATGAAAAATATTACTAGTTCTAAATCTATATATGTTAGAGTATATAATCGATCTTGGACCTTCAACCATCAGTTTAAACTTTTGGTTGAGTTGGTTCCTAACATGGCATTAGAGCCTTGTGACTAGAGGTCACAGGTTCGAATCTCACCACGCGTCCACGCTTCAGCCCAAAGAACATTCGCGTGATGGGGCGTGTTAGAGTATATAATCGAACTTACTGAGTATACTTTATGACACTAATACTTACTGCTTATCGTTCATTACTCTTTAATTTTGTCTCTTTTAGTTTTACGACCCTAAATACTCTTAAATGCGTATTGATTTGTTTAACATAACAATTGAGCAAATTGAGTATGTACAAGATGATGTTACAAATCGTTCATTACTCTTTAATTTTGTCTCTTTTAGTTTTACGGTGCAAAAGCATGTCAGAAGGCTTATTGATCAAAGAGTTGCCATAGTGCGACATAGAATGCAAGCAAAGAGATCTGCCTAGGGAGAGGTATGAGTAGCTTAATGCGCAGCTTAAGGTTGTTAATGCTTGAGAGTGCGGTTCCATTAGTAAGGTATTGAGCTCCTATAGTCCAGGGACGAGATTTTGCACATTATGCTTAGAACACGATAATTCCAACGCTTATCGTAAAAAGTGAAAAATATATCTATTTTATAAAGATCTAAAATTATACCGTACAATTATATCCAAAAATAATTAAGTCGACCGATTAAAAAAAAAACAAAAAGGAAAAAAAAAATACTAAAATAGGTGTCATTGCATGAATATATTGAATGATGAACTTTAGGTCTTGTGTGATTGTGTCACCATCTAGCACAATCATACGAGTAGAAGCAATAAAAGGATGAAACTTCGAAACTTTTCCAAAATAAAAAAATTTCGATTACCACCTTTTGGCCTGAGTTAACCAAATTCCGACGTTAATTTATCGAAATTAAATTTTTTTTTTTCTTCATTTTCATCTTCTTAGTTACCTCAAATTTGAATTTTCATCCTTCAAAACCCAAAATATACCAGCTCAAACCAAAAATTTAACCACTAAAACCTCGAAATTCGTCTTTCCAACTTAAAAAACGTGCTCCGGTGACCAAAAATGTCGGAATATAGTTGACTTAAGTCAAACTCAGGCCAAAAGGTGGTGTTTGACAAAAATTATTTTTTAAAGGTGATAATTGGCAATTTTTTTTAAAGGTAGTGTTTGACAAAATGCGTTTTTTAAAGGTGATGTTTGACAATTAACCCTTTATTTTTACTCCCTCCGTTTCGGTGATTTGTTTACATTTACTTTATACACATTTATCGATGCGAGGAGAGAGGTTGAAAAAAAAACTAATAAAATAATAATATAAATCTGAAAGGTTTGCTTAAAATTATCAAATGTAATTTGGTTGAGAAAGTAGGTCCCTCACATGCCAACCAGCCATTTTGGAAAGTGTAAAACAAATGACCGTCTGTCTAAATGGAAAGTGTAAACAAATGACCGGGACGGAGGGAGTATTATTTTTGTTAATATTGAAATACGAAGTATTTTTTTTTAGTTTTGATCGTTCAAAAAGTTTCTTGTAGGATTATTTCACTTCGTGAAAACTCTTAGTAACTTAATAAAACTATCTCAAATACTTTTGTAAGCACTTTTTTTGTGAGAAGTCTCATAATAATGTTAAACCGCCTCATTAAAGAATCTGTGTTGAGCGTTTTAATATTTTAAACATAATTTAGATTAGATTTTAGACCTCCAATTTGGAGTGATTATTGGAGATTTGGAGTCGGCAATGAAATCGAAACGACAAGTTTAATGAATAAATTTGAAAAAGAAAGCAATCACAAATAATACTATGCATGGTAATGGAGGACACTCATTCACGTGCATGATTTATTTTCCACAAAATCAATCTTATGGACAACATTTGTGAGCTTTCTACTTTTATTATTTACTCCGTATATTTCATCCACTCAATTATTTTACCAATTACTCACATGTCCATCACACTTGAGTCACATATATTCGTATACCTTAAATGTACAAACAAACTTCACCTTATCCATTATCCATTATCCATTATCCATTATCCATTTCCAAACTGTACGGGAAATTTTATCCACTCAAAAGATGAAATAAATACGGAGGATTAGTTTTTAAACTTTGATGGAAATGATAATATTGATTTTGTGAAATCATTTCATACTAACGTGATTTAAGATGTAAAAAGAGAAATTAAGTTAATGGATTAAAAATAATATAGAGTATATGTACGTGAATTCGTCTTACCAACATGTATTTATGAAAAATATAAGTAGTTCTAAATCTATATATGAAGCATATATTAGAACTTACTGGGTATATTTAATGACACAAATACTTAACGCTTATCGACTTATCGTTCATTACTAATGCGCATTATGCTTAGAACTGTTAATGCTTGAGGGTGCGATTTCATTATTAAGATATTGAGCTCTTACAGTCCAGGGATGAAATTTTGTGCATTATGCTTAGAGTACGATAATTCCAACTCTCATTGTAAAAAATGTCAAAATATATCTATTTTATAAGATCTAAAATTATACTCCCTCCATTCAACTCCATTTGCATGCCTTGTACTTTTTACATTTGCCTCGACGAGAATATCTGTAGTTCCGCATAATTAAAAAATGTAAAAATTTGATTTTCTTGTCGTACTCATTAAAACGTATTATTCAAGATCTCGCATGACTATATTTGGTTCTTTATATTGCAAGAATTCGCAAATTCTACACTTCAATGAATAGTAATAATTTTCTCTTTGATGATAATGGAGTTGAAAGGACAAATGTACAATTATATCCAACAATAATTAAGTCGACCGATAAAAAACAAAAGAAAAAGAAAAGAAAAAAGAAAAACTAAAATAGGTGTCATTGCATGAATATATTGAATGATGAACTTTAGGTCTTGTGTCACCATCTACGACTAGAGGTGGCAATCAGATTATTTCGAATTCGGGTTTGGGTCAGATCGTATCGGTCATGCTTGATGTTTAGGTCGGTTTAGATTCGGGTTAGATCGTATCGGGTTGAATTATGTCGGGTTATAACTTGATGTTAATTGATGCTCGGGTGGTCAAGATCATATCAGGTCAGTCATTAAAGCTAAAATTATCGGGTTGAATTAATTCGGATCACTAATAATAAAGGCTAATTTTGGCGAAAACAAATTTTGAAATTTTAATATTTTTCAAACCAATATTTGAATTTTTAACTATATCTCAATCTCAAAATGTCAAATATTATATTTGGTGTATATATTTAGATTGAAAATTTTGAAAATTTTAAAAAGTTTGAAATTTTTAAAATCTTCAAAGCTTTCATTAATCGGTCACGGTCATTTCGGATCATTTATCAAATAAACCCTCGGGTTGAATCGGGTTCTGGTCATCTCGGGTCGTCGGGTTGGTTTGGTCAGACTTTATCTGGTCGTGTCGTCTGCGTCGTCGGTTGCCGGTCACTATAATTTCGGTCAGGTCGGTTTACTTCGGGTTGGTCGGTCACTCGGGTCGGGTCAAGCTTGCCAGCTCTATCTACGACACTCATAGAAGCAATAAAAGTATGCAACTTTGAAACTTTTCCAAAATAAAATATTTGTATCACAAGGAGTAATTTGCAGTTCAAAGTCTGTACCCAGTACCTTTATTTGATCATTCTCAAATCTAATTTCTACCCATTTTTCCTCTCTAAGTCTACTCTAAACCCTTTTCTCAATTCATTCAATTAAATCTTATTTCTGGATTTAATTTGGGTTTAAATGGCAGAAGTATTCAGCAAATCAGCTGTTTTTTCTCCAGTTTCTCACACTCAAAATCATGAAAAAGGTCGAATTTTTCCTGTCAAATGTTCAGTTTCTGTGAAAAATGAAGGGAAATTCATGGGGTGTTGTTCTTTGAAGAGTGATTTTACTGGTTTAAAATTAACAGTTGTTGGAAATGATGGTGATTATTTGGGGTTTTATAAAAGGGGAAAATCTCAATCAATTGTTGCCAAGGTTTGTGAGTTTCTTTTGATTAATTCTATGTTATCAGAGTTTATTGTTTGATGTTTAATCTAAAGTTTGTAACTTTGTGAATTATTGTTTGTTAATGATGATTACTTTTGTATATTTGAGATTATTTTGTTTGAAGAAACTGAATTTGGAATTCTTTTTTTGTGTGTGTGTGTTTTGTTGTCTAATGTTAAGCTGTACAATTGTACAAATTATTGATGAAGTATATAAGTAATTGTTTGATTGCCTTAGAAAAACATGTTGTTTGGTTGACATTTTATTTTATTTTTCAAATGTTGGAGGAATTCCAAATTAATGTGAATTGTGAATTCTTACAAAATGGAGGAATTTAATTACCGAGTCCTCCGGTAATTGAAAATTCACACGATGTGAATTTCAACATAATTGAGGAATTTAATTACCCAATTCACGTGAATTTTGGATTAAACACATGTAATTCTTCTATGACAGGGGCAGGGCTCACGTTAATGTGATAATAAAGTACAAATTGCAGTTAAAACTTTACAAAAATATAAAACAAACCTACTAAAGTCACTTACCGCCTTACAGGTACTAAATCCTTAATTAAAAATAGTACTCCTAATAATAATTACTCCGTATTACTTAAATAGTACAAAAGCTATATAATCGAGTACAAATGAGACGGACTTACAATAATTTATTGTAAGGCCGGACTCTCTCAAGTATTTGTGAACAAATATTAAGTTGTCTATGGAATGAGATTTTGTGGCGTGTTAGGACTCGTTGTCGTCATCTTATTTACTTTGTAACTAAATGACTATAAAAATGAAAACTTGACGATAACGATACAAACTGCTTAAAAGACACTAAATTGTAAAATTACTTCTGAAAACTTTATAATTCAGACAACTTAAGGCGAACAGAACATGTCTCTTAAGTATATGTAATCCACTGGAGC
The DNA here is from genome assembly GCA_023091065.1 of Dianthus caryophyllus. Lineage (NCBI taxonomy): Eukaryota > Viridiplantae > Streptophyta > Magnoliopsida > Caryophyllales > Caryophyllaceae > Dianthus > Dianthus caryophyllus. The sequence continues at coordinate 9,753,320 of CM041517.1, forward strand.
ATTTCCGAAGAATACGAGGGAATTTCAGTCAGTGATCTTTTCTCATATAGTCAGTCGTATCTCACCCTTTTCCCTTTTGATATATCACCTACTAAAACAAGAATAAAAGGTTCCGCTATATAGCACTCAAATTGAGTTGTTTACGTGTCAAAAGAGAAAGTGATGAGGACATTATATCGAGTTAAGTCGGTAATGTGTCGGAAAGAAAGGAAGGTCGGGATGTTAAACGTCAAATAATCCCCGTGGTCTTGTCAATCAAGTAAGATTTGGTGAATTTAAGTGTCCTAGCGATTCTACTTGTTGTCTGAACTCTGAAGATTTTAGTCAATTTTGGTAGCGGTGTTAATGGTGTTCTTTTTTTGAATCAGATGGGTCTTAGCATAGGTAAGGCGCAGAGATGGTGGGAGAAAGGACTTCAGTCTAACATGAAAGAGATAACTTCTGCGGAAGAACTGGTGGATTCCTTACAGAAAGCGGGAGATCAGTTGGTTGTCCTCGATTTTTTCTCTCCTGGTTGTGGAGGTTGCAAAGCTCTTCATCCCAAGGTATCCTATTCCCTGTATTTTCCAAGAGACATTCGCCGTGTTTAATCCTTTCTACGGAGTACTTAATATGTGTAACTGTTTTTATGGTTTTCGACAGATATGTCAGTTGGCGGAGATGAATCCCGACATCCAGTTTCTTCAGGTCAATTACGAAGAGCACAAGTCGATGTGCTACAGCTTGAATGTTCACGTCCTTCCCTTTTTCCGCTTTTACAGAGGCGCTGAAGGCCGTGTTTGTAGCTTCAGCTGTACCAATGCCACGGTGAGTTCTACTTCTAGATCTCTGACGTCTTTCGTTTGATTTTGAAAGTCTTTTGTTTTTTCCGATCTGTAAACCTGATATGTCGAATGTTCACAGATTAAGAAGTTCAAGGATGCGCTAGCCAAGTATAGCCCAGCGCGTTGCACGCTGGGCCCACCAAAGGGGCTAGAAGAGAAGGAGCTTCTCGCTCTATCCGCCAACAAAGATCTTCAATTCACATACACGCCAAAACCCGTCAAACAGCCAGAACCTACGCCTGCACATCAGCAAGTCCACACAAACTGCGCAGGAGAAGCGTCTATTTCCGTTTACCCACCAAACACTGTGATGCCTTATCGGGAAAGCAAGGATAGAACTTTGGTCGGCGCTGAGAGATGAATTTAGGATTTCATCACAGCAAACGGAAATTGAAACTATTTACATATATAGTTTGGCGGCTCTTGGGGTGGTTTTTTTTGGCAGACCAAGAGTGCCAGTCAAGACTAGACTCCGTATTACGTACTGTATAATGCTTGGGTGTTTTTCGTGTGATCACTGTACATAGGAGTAAAAAGTGCATGCTTGCATAGAGAGCATCACAAACTGTGTTGTGTAAATAAACTAAAATGAATTGCTTTGTATCTGTATTCGGCGGAAGTAAAGTTGTGTGCCTTGACATCTCGATATTGACTTCGCATTTTCACAAATTACCATCACGTATTTGTATTTTTACAAATATTAGTCACGTATTCATTATTTCCACGGAGTATAATTTTGAGAAAAAGGTGTCACAGAAAACTTTGAATGTTTTGTTAATGGTATACTCCATACACATTGACAACATGATTAAAACAGTTACTATAAACACAACAAAATTAAGAGTTGATGTGATGGAGAATCACATTGTAATAATGCTTTATCCAACTTATACAATTATAATAGCATTTTTCTTACATTAATAGATAATTTTGAGGTCAACTAAGTCAATTTAAGCACCATATTCAAATTTAATTAGGGTAATCTTTCATCAAACACTTGTCATTAAATTTTTTCAATCAAATTCAAATTACTAGAATAAGATATATTTTAACGAAAAAATAAAATAAGTATTTTATTACACTGTCAGATGTTTTCTTTTTATAAAAGCATGAGTATTTTTCAACAAAGATATATATCTGACCCGAATAATAATCATCACAGTATTGAACATTAAACTCTCTCTCACGTGACATCTCATTCAAATCTTCTCTAAATTCTCATTTTACACTCCACTCCTTATGTTGTATGAGTATATATACTCCGTACGAGTTTAGGTGAAAATATATGATCCGATAAATTTTATTCTAAAGGTCAACTTTATTTTACACCATTTTTTTATTTTACACCATTTTTTATTATTTAGGTGAAAATATATGATCCGAGTTTAGCCATTATTCTTTTATTTTACGTAGTATTTGTATTGAAATATTATGATTGTATTCGTGAAAATGATTATTTGTGCAGATCAAAATAGATAATCCCTTTAAAAAGAGTCTTCATTAAAAAGCATGGGTGAGGACTGAGGACCCTATTATTTTACGTAATTGTTATTTGTATCAAGTTTCTTTCGGTTATTTTTCATTACGTGTATCTGACTTACAAAAAAATGGGACGAATTTCAATAAAATATGAAATATTTGCCCATTGTGATTAAAAAAAAAAAACGAGTATAATACCTCAATTTCAAGTTTAGATTCATCCGACCCCGACATTCCATCAATTGATTGATTAATTTGTTTATTGGATAATTAATTTTATTAATTGAATATGGCTTTTGGGTGGTTCTGGGTGATAAGGCGGTGAGGCTGGGTAGGGACAACTTCAGGAAAAGGGTGGTGATGCGGGACGTTCAGTAAAAGAGAAGTCGATTGGGAGGTTGGGCGCCAATATTTAGGGTTTAAGTCGTGGTGGTTTAATTGGGGCGATTGGGGTACCGTGGTGGTTAGGTCGAGGAAGCAGTGAGGGTTTGAGTCTTTGGCGGTCTGCAAGGAGGGAGGGTGTTTGCGTTTGTCAGTTTGTGCATAATAACATCAATCATCATGCATAACATCATCAATCATCATTGCTGGGTTTTTTTGTTACTTTTATTATTATTATTATTATTATTATTATTATTATTGTTATTTGTTATTATTGTTTTTGGTGGGCGTTGAAGGTGGTCGGCGCGGTGGTGGAGATAGTAGCGATAGATCGGTGTTGGTGCTTTGAATATGATGTTTTGATTATTTTTTTTGGAGAGAGAAGAGAGAAATCCTAATTTGTGAAATGGGAGATGAGGAAATGAAAAGGGTAATTTAATCTTTTTTGGGTACAAGTGAGTAAAAGTTGGGTACAGTTGAGCAACACCCTTATTTTATGCATGGTCAAGTCTGTCTTAACCTAACTTGTTTGACTCATTGAGACTTAGTAACAAAACAATTTTAATTTATCCTTTTTAACTTATTTATTATATTTTTTTCTAATTAGAACGCATGCATTTACTCATTTTCAAACATCTTTTACTCTCAATTTTTCGTTTGATATCCATGTTATTTTTAAGTACAATTTCTTTTTTCTCTACAATTAAATAGTGTGATTCGAGTAAAATCAATTGATTGTGTGTAGAGTAGGCTGATGTTTTTCTTTTTAGTTTCATTAATTTTTTTTTTTCATTATTTTTTTTAATCTACTTAATTTTCCTAGTTAATTAATTTCCATATTTTATCCGTATTAGTTGTCATTGCATTATTCAGCATCATAAGAAAAAATTCGAACAAAAACAGAATGTCAAACACTCAAACATCGCTACGTCTATTGAGTCTGCCGATTTAAGTACCGAGAACATTGAGTCGTCTGAAAATTGGATTCCATATGTCAGTAAGGAATTGGATTCAGCCAGAGGTGGCCAAGGGCCGGATAGGGCCTCCACAGAAGAGGCACTGGAACGGCCCTTGGGGAGATGGGGGTGGGTAGGGCCTAAAGTCCGACACTTAGGAGGGCCTGAGAGGGCACTTTAATTTTTTTTTTAATTTTTTTTGCGGGCTTGAGAGGGTTGGGCTCCAAAAATCGAGCTCTATCCCGACCTTAAATTTAGACGGCCTGAGAGGGCTTGAAAGGGACGGGACCGGGCTCTAAAAACACAGCCTTTAGAGCGGGCCGGCCCGGCCCTTGAAGATGGCCACATCTAGATTCCGCACCCCTGCAATTAAAGGGGAACTAACTTGGAGAAAAAGAAAGACGGAGTGTGTATATACGGAGTATAATATACCTCAGTGTGTATCAACTATCAACATAAGCTAACCTAAAACTACGATATACTAACAAATACGGAGTAATTTCACAAATTCTTCCCCAAATTTTACTAGGGTTTCTTTTCATCACTCAACCACGGTAAAATCTAACCCTATTTTTAATTTTATGGTCGTTTGATTAATCTCTGATTGTGTTTGAATTCAAATCCAAGACCTTGAATTTAATCGGTTTGATCGATTTGTTATTCTGCTATCAGTGATTGTGATTTTAAGTTTGATTTTGATTTGACAAAGTCTGGATTTTTTTGCGAGTTTTTTGTAAATTCGCTGCTTGATTACTATTATTGATTTCTCAGATTTTTTGTAGATCGATTCTTTCTGTTTCTCGATTTCGCCCTTTTTGTTTTAAATTAGTGTAATGATGACAGTGTTTACATATATGATTTGCTCCTGCAATGGCATATGAAGAGTTGAAGTCTTGTGTGTCGCATCAAAAGTAAAGTGTCGAAGTAACGTAGGTTTTAGGCATCTGTCTGTGGAAGTACTTTTGATTTTCGACTAGTTCAGTGATTGCCGGCTTTTATGATGCATAACTTACAATGTCGATTGATCTCGGGGATTTTGCCTCCTTATAAACATCGAATTAATGAAAGGACTGTTAAAGGATGAGTAGTGTCGTAATGAAGTATTTTGTAAGTGGAACATACTTACGAATTGTTAGCATATGGTTAGTGTGTAATGTTGTCTTTGGTCGGGAGTTAATGTCGTCATTTAATAGAGTCACGAGTATTATTTGATGCGGACATACTTCTGAACTTTTGTTTAGTTGACTGGATTCTTTTCTTTTGACGCATATTTGATGCGGACATACTCAAAGAAGTTTAATTTCGTAACATTTGAATGGCTGAACATCCCTTGAAAGAACTAATTCTCCTTGGATATAAAGTTATCGGTTTGTGTGTAGGCTAACAACATGAAGCTTGACACAAGTGGTCTCGAATCAACTGCTCCGTTATTTGGATCGAATCATGTTATTTTGGATGGCTTGCAAATGACTCCTTCATTTGACCTTCCCAACACCGCTAACGTATGTGGTTGGGTCTCCCTTTTGTCTATTGTGATTTATGACACCTGGTCAAAATAACTGTGCCCACTTGTCCGTTATTAATTATTTTGTTTCTCGTGCAGTTTGATGGATTTCAGAAAGAGGCTGTGCAGATGGTGAAACCAGCAAAGGGGACTACCACTCTTGCTTTTATTTTCAAGCACGGTGTAATTGTTGCTGCTGATTCACGAGCTAGCATGGGAGGATATATATGTATGTTTTTTTTTTTTTTTTTTTTTTTTTTTTTTTTTTTTCTTTTCTTTCTAATAAGTAGGTCTGCTGCATATTTTGTACTCCCTCCGATTCATTAGATTCTTAACGTTTCAATATGGCACAATAATTAAGAAAGGCCAAAAAAGTGGGTAAACAAGTGGGGGAAGAGTTAAGAATCTAATGAATTGGAAAGAAAGTGGGTAAACAAGTGGCCAAAAAGGGAAATGTTAAGAAATGAAAAATCACCCCAAAAAGGAAAACGTTAAGAATCTAATGAATCGAAGGGAGTACTGATCAATTTGGTGCTTGTATGATTATTGTAGAACTTCTTTAGATAGTGTATAACTAGAAGTAAGCTAGTTTTTGAAAAGTTTGATCTTTATCGTTCTATGTTTGCAACAATTAACGATTTCAAACCCTTCAAGGTTATAGCTCGTTTTTTCTGGGCTTTTCAAATCATAGAGACTAGTTGCATAAGTGGGACTCAATATTTTCATGTGAGATAGAGCAAGGTTTTCTGACTTTCTCCATATAAATCCAAGTTTGATTCAAAAAAAAATTTAGAATTCATTTGGATGGAAGAAAAAGAAACAAGTCTTGACTCTTGACAGCATATATATTCATTAATATTGGTCTATTATATGTTCCTCCTATAAATATTCTTGAATAGAATGCTGGTTTAATTTTTGGCGTAACTTTGTGGTTACTAATCTGTTCACTGCATAAAAATACGATTTGTTGTTCTTTAATGAATTGTTTTACAGCATCCCAATCGGTTAAGAAGATTATCGAGATCAATCCTCACATGCTTGGAACTATGGCTGGTGGAGCTGCTGATTGCCAGTTTTGGCATCGCAATTTGGGGGTCAAGGTATTGACTAATCACACGCTATCTGTATTTAAAATAAGAAAATGGATCTGTAATCTTTTCACATGTGGAAGGGTAAAGGTTGACGTGCAAATCAGGAGTTAACTTTAATTCTCACATTATGAACCAAAAAAAAAAGGAAGTTAAAGGTCTTGGGACAAAATAAAATCAGATTTCTGAAAACGCTTGTTATTTTATGACATTGTAACATTCTCTCGGTCAGTCGAGCTCAACATCTGAACGTTGATTATCATGTTGGGACATTGTCATTTCCCGAAAGTTAGTGAGACTTTGTTAATGTTCTGAAAATGGTAACTTCGTAGTGATGTAGTCTATCTTGGTTATCCTAATATACTTTGTCTTACACTCTTACCTTTCACTCCCTTTAGTGTTACTTTGCTACATGTACCTGAATTGATCTGTCAGTATTTATTAATGTCGATGTACACCATACAAGGAGAAGTCAGGGGTTTCAAAAGTGGAACTCAATATTAAGACTTCGATATGAACTTCCTCTCGCATTTTCGCATCCTTCTTCCTTGGTACTCATAGTCTGCAATTGTAGACTAATTATAATTTGTCTGTTATCAACAGTGTCGGCTGCATGAACTAGCGAACAAGCGAAGAATTTCTGTTACAGGTGCTTCAAAATTGCTGGCAAATATCCTGTATAGCTACAGAGGAATGGGCCTCTCTGTGGGTACCATGATTGCTGGATGGGATGAAACGGTGAGAGTTGAACTCTTAATTTCTTGGCGCAGCTATTTCTGTCATGTTGACCATAGTAAAATTTGTACTTGAATGTTAACTACAGGGTCCTGGCTTGTACTACGTGGACAGTGAGGGAGGAAGACTCAAAGGAGAACGTTTCTCTGTTGGATCTGGCTCGCCTTATGCTTATGGTGTGCTAGATAATGGGTTTGTCTCTATTTCGGTCTTCTTTTGATTTAATTTCTTGGGTAACGTTTTGAAGTTCTTTAGTACCTAGGTTTGGAAAATATTGTTGGGAACGAATTGTTGTTTTGGGTATAATTTCATGTTACACGGTGGTTTTGGGGATCAGAGTGGTGTTGTGATAGGTATCGAGGTTGGAGAAGGTCTTCGGTGGGAATCATGTTGGCTATTTGTTCTTGGGTGGGGGTAATGGTGGATCATTGGGTTAGAGAGTGGTGGTTATGTGTTTTTACAATGACAGCTAGCATACATAATGAAACTTACCCAGGAAACTTCTACGTTAGTTGTTCGACATTAGTATATAATAGAGAGCAAATGATGCCTCAATCTAGTAAGGAAATAAGAAACACGATCTTGGATAACAATTTCTCCATTTCCCAAGATGATCATACGAACCAATATTGGGTGGTCTTGTTCAATCTCTCTTGTTTATGGGAGAGTAGTTGAAGTATGTTTGTACTTTGTTGTGAGAAGTATCTGAACTTAAGTTTTCGACACTGTTTCCTTTGAATGTTTTTATTGCTCTTAGGGTGTAATACTGTGATTCTTTATGAAAGTATTTGCTGCTAGTAAATGTATTCTTTTCCCTGTTTATTTTGATGCAAATTTTGTAGTCGGGGTCGTATATCTGCATATTTTTCTCAATCTGCATTTTCTTATATGCATTTTCTTATATTGTTAGGTATCGGTATGATATGACGGTTAAAGAAGCAGCTGAGTTAGCTAGACGATCTATCTACCATGCTACATTCCGTGACGCAGCTAGTGGTGGAGTTGCTAGTGGTATGTTTCTTCTCATGGATTCATTTGTTCTTTTCGCATATCTTAATTCTCAAACATCGAGGGTTTTCTTCCAAATCATTCTCCGGATTTTGGTATTCCTTGTAGAAGGATAGTTGGATCCCTTATTTCTCTAACATTGATTTTATTCAAATCAACTACTCATCGTCCATTTCCTTTTCTTACGATTCTTTCCTTCCGAACCAAAGGCGAGTTTATAAAAGCAAACCTAAAAGCTTAGATTAGTCATTGACCAAGATTACCTCGAGGCACCAAAACCTATACACTATTCCCCCTTTTTTTCTATTTGTTTATACTTTGGGTCCTTTTGTCCTTAAACCTATCTTACTTTAGGCTCTATTTAAAAATCCAAAAAGGTTTCGTTGTGCGAATTTTTTGGTTGGAAATATCCATTTGGTTACGAAAACATTGCTCCCTTGTGCACGAGTCATTCACAGCTTGGCCTCATGGCCTTAATGTGCATCATCCCTTATAATCACGAATTTGAAAACTCTCTCACCTTTTGTAAATTTTTAAAAAAAAACTTCCATTTTTTTATAAACATTTTTTTAAAAACTCCCACCAAAATGCAATTATTTTGATTTTTTAAATGTATCTATCAAGAATTTACTCTATCGTCCATCGAACTCAAAATGTGAAAAAATAAATAAAGAAAGAATTAAAGTTTTCCATGAGTCGAAATAAACGTTTATTATGGTGAAAATGAGGTTTTGGTGGTAGTTTTTAAAGAATTGTTTGAACAAGGGGAGAGATTAGTCGAAATAAACGTTTATTATGGTGAAAATGAGGTTTTGGTGGTAGTTTTTAAAGAATTGTTTGAAAAAGGGGAGAGTTTTTAAAATCTTGTTTAAGAAAGGTGAGAGTTAATAATTAATCCTTTAAATTATGATACGAGTCTTTATCTCAAAAGTTGCATGTGTCTCATTTACATCTGTTTTCCGTGTAGTCTACCATGTTGGACCCGATGGATGGAAGAAACTGTCGGGTGATGATGTCGGTGTGCTTCACTACCAATATTATCCAGTTGTGCCGTCTACTACAGTTGAGCAGGAAATGGCGGAAGTAGGTGCAGCCTAAGACTTCGGGTACGAGAATGCATGTCTCTGATTTTAGCCAACTTCCGATGGATGTAATTGAATTGAGTTAGTTCGCTTTACCAGAATGAAAGCGTGCTGTGTTTAATCTTCTTGCGTTTATAAACCATCTGTATGTTATTTTACCTTAAAACTCTGTGTAATATGATCTCGTAACCAATGATTCTAACGACTTATTGACGGGCCTTCGGAGATGGTGCACACTCAATTTACAGTAGCCACTTTCCCTTGTGCTTTACTTCTTGGCTCAGTTGGCTGTGATTTTTTTTTCCGACCCTACAACAGGAGACTAAAAATCTTCCCAACAATTGTTGGTTTGTAGTGCTAGTATGTTTTTTACTAACTTTGTTTTAATAATTTGTTTACACTTCATTCAAGTTCCCTCACAAAAAAGTCGAAGCGTAAACAATTCACTGGAACGGAGGGAGTACTTTTTTACGGCAGTCTTTAAAGAGATCACTTTTCACTTTCAAAATGAAGATGAGTTTCTTAATGCATAAAGATATACTCGGTAACTATATTTAGGTTAATCACTTAATTGTGAGTTACTATTGAGCATACGAGACCATTTCGTTGATCGAGGTATAAAAGTCGAATTTTGAGAGGCATAAAAATGGTTAGTGATGGATAGTCTTTCGATATATTCACCATTTTTAAAATATATATTGTAGTCCATAGTTTTGAGCATTTTAGTATGTTGAGGGGTATTTTCTACTTCTCTTTTTATCTTCTTTGTTATGTATTTATAAAAGGTAAAAGAGACGGTAAAATAAACTATTGGAAAGAGACTGTCATTAATATTTTTCGTTTTAGTATTGTAAACAAAATTTAGACCTCCAATTTGGAGTCGGCAATGAAGTGGAACCACAATTATAAAGAACAAAATTTGAAAAAGAAAGCAATCACAAACGTTACGATGCATGGTAATTGGTAATGGAGGACACTCATTCACGTGCATGATTTATTTGCCACAAAATCAATCTTATGGTCTTATGGATAACATTTGTGAGCTTTCTACTTTTATTTATCTATATTTCATCCACTCAATTATTTTTACCAATTACTCACATGTCCATCACACTCGACACACGAATTGAGATCCTCTCCATTTCTTTTTCTCTCCATTATCTATCAATGATGCAGATTTAAACGAATAAACTATCTAACGGCGGTAATGTTAAGCAATGAAAGAGGGTGTAAGGAGAAATACTATTATTATATTAAATTGTGAGAGAAAATGGACTCTCCATTTCTTTTAGGAAATGGAGAGGATCCTTTCCCCTCGACACACACTCATATACCTTAAATGTACAAACAAACTTCTCCTTATCCATTAATCCATTATCCATTTCCAAATTATTAAAAGTATGGGGAATTTTATCCACTCAAAAGATAAAACACTATTTCTTGTATAAATTCTGATAAATTATTGGAACTAATAATATTGATTGATTATATAAACTTTTGTCATATTTAAGTTATGATTAAGATACTAAATTTTTTAATTTTAGATGTTAATAGATTTGTTTTATATTTTGGATTTAAATGATATAGATTTATGTCTGTCTCACATTAATTTAGTGTGATTTCAGCCTCATAAGAAAATTACTGAAGATAAAATAAACATTAGTCGTAAAATTTTTATGAAAATAATAATATTAATTTTATGTGAAATCATTTCATAGTAAAATTAATTAAGATATAAAAAGAGAAAAATAATGGATTAAAAAAAGGACATGAGTATATCCCTTTAAATTCGTTTTACCAACATATACTTATAAAAAATAAAATTAATTCTAAATCTATATATGGAGCATTTGCTGGAATTTACTGAGATTATGTTATGATATATATGGAGTAATATGTACACTTAATGTTACTCATTACTCAGTAATTTTTTTTTTCTTTTAGTTTTATGACCCTAAATACTCATAAACGCATATTGATTTGTTTAACATTACAATTACAATTGATCAAATTGAGTTTGTACAGGATGGAGTTACAAAATCAGCGCAAAAGCATGTGAAATTGTTTATCGATCAAGATGAGTTTTCATGCTTAAAGCGCGATAATTATCGTAAAATGTAAAATATAAGTAATTCTATAAAGATCTAAATGTTATACAGTACGGAGAATCATTTTATCCAACAATTATATAACTCGTCTAAAATATCAAATCTTTGCCGACCGATTAAAATTTTAAAAAAAAAAAAAAAGGAAAAAAAAAAAAACTAAAATAGGTGTCATTGCATGAATATATTGAATGATGAACTTTAGGTCTTGTGTCACCATCTACGACACTCATAGAAGCAAAATAAAAGTACTCATGAAACTTTGAAACTTTTCCAAAATAAAATATACTTCCTCCATTCCATTTGATTCTATACATATTCCTTTTTCGGAAATTCCAATCAATTCTATACATTTCTATTTTAGTCTCTACTTTATTAAACTAAAAGACCAATATACCCTTCACTAATACCCACTCAACCCACTTGCAAACAATAAAGTAGGGGTATTTAAGTAATTCCATTATCTACCCCACTTGATTTTCTTCTACCTTAATTACCGTGTTTTGGTCAAACGTATAGAATCAAACGGAATGGAGGAAGTAAAATATTTGTATCACAAGGAGTAATTTGCAGTGCAAAGTCTGTACCTTTATTTGATCATTCTCAAATCTAATTTCTACCCATTTTTCCTCTCTAAATCTACTCTAAACCCTTTTCTCAATTCATTCAATTAAATCTTATTTCTGGATTTAATTTGGGTTTAAATGGCAGAAGTATTCAGCAAATCAGCTGTTTTTTCTCCAGTTTCTCACACTCAAAATCATGAAAAAGGTCGAATTTTTCCTGTCAAATGTTCAATTTCTGTAAAAAATCAAGGTAAATTCATGGGGTGTTGTTCTTTGAAGAGTGATTTTACTGGATTAAAATTATCAGTTGTTGGAAATGATGGTGATTATTTTGGGTTTTATAAAAGGGTGAAATCTCAATCAATTGTTGCCAAGGTTTGTGAATTTCTTTTGATTATTATTTTTTTTTCATCTCAGAATTTATTTATATTTTTTTTTGAATTATGTTGTTAATAGCTGAAGTTTGTAACTTTATGTGTTATTGTTTGTTAATGATCATTACTTTCGTATATTTGAGATGATTTTGTTTGAAGAAACTGAGTTTAGGATTTTTTTTTTTTTTGTTTTGTTTTTTTTGTGTTTTGCTGTCTAATACTTCTATTGAGTTGTACAATTGTACGTCTTGCATAAAACCGTTTCACGCGTGCGACGGAGTGAAGGCGAACATACACTACATTGAGTTAAGTCGGTAATGTGAAGGAAAGAAAAGAAGGTTGGGAATTTGGGATGTTAAACGCCATATAACCCCCACGATCTTGTCAATCGAGGAAGATTTGGTGAATTTAATTTGTCTTAGTGATTCTACTTGTCTTCTGGACTCTGAAGATTTGGTCGATTTAATAGCGATGTAAGAACCTGTTCTTTCGGACTTTTTAGAGCTGAACTAAACTGAACTGAATCGAGCTAAACTGAATTGAATCGAGCTGAACTGAACTAGATGAAGTTCAATTAAATAATATAGCTGTGTTGAACTGAGTGAAGCTGAAATGAACTGAGTGAAGCTGAAGTGAGCTAAAGTGAGCTGAAAATAAGCGGGAAAGAAAAGAGCCTTAATATGGTGTTCTTTTTTTTGAATCAGATGGGTCTTAGCATAGGTAAGGCGCAGAGATGGTGGGAGAAAGGACTTCAGTCTAACATGAAAGAGATAACTTCTGCCCAAGAACTGGTGGATTCCTTACAGAAAGCGGGAGATCGGTTGGTTGTCCTCGACTTTTTTTCACCTGGTTGTGGAGGTTGCAAAGCTCTTCATCCCAAGGTATCGTATTCCCTGTATTTTCCAAGAGATATTTGCTGTGTTTTATCCTTTCTACGGAGTCCTTAATACTACGGAGTCCTTAATATGTGTGGAACTGATTTTATGGTTTTCGACAGATATGTCAGTTGGCGGAGATGAATCCCGACATCCAGTTTCTTCAGGTCAATTACGAGGAGCACAAGTCAATGTGCTACAGCTTGAATGTTCACGTCCTTCCCTTTTTCCGCTTTTACAGAGGTGCTGAAGGCCGTGTTTGTAGCTTCAGCTGTACCAATGCCACGGTGAGTTCTAATTCTAGTTCTCTGACGTCTTTCGTTTGATTTTGAAAGTCTTTTGTTTTTTCCGATCTGTAAACCTGATATGTCGAATGTTCACAGATTAAGAAGTTCAAGGATGCGCTAGCCAAGTACAGCCCAGCGCGGTGCACGCTGGGCCCACCAAAGGGGCTAGAAGAGAAGGAGCTTCTTGCTCTGGCCGCCAACAAAGATCTTCAGTTCACATACACGCCAAAACCCGTCCAACAACCAGAACCTACGCCTGCGCATCAGCAAGTCCACGCAAACTGCGCAGGAGAAGCGTCTATTTCCGTTTACCCACCAAACACTGTGATGCCTTATCGGGAAAGCGAGGATAGAACTTTGGTCGGCGCTGAGAGATGAATTTAGGATTTCGTCACAGCAAACGGAAATTGAAACTATGTACATATATAGTTTGGCAGCTCTTGGGGTGGTTTTTAGGCAGACCAAGAGCGCCAGTCAAGACTAGACTCCGTATTATGTCCCGTATAATGGAGGGTGTTTTTCGTGTGATCACTGTACATAGGAGTAAAAAGTGCATGCTTGCATAGAGCATCACAAACTGTGCTGTGTAAATAAGTAAAATGAATTGCTTTGTATCTGTATTTGTCGGAAGTAAAGTTATGTGCCTCTACATTTCGATATTGTTTGCGCATTTTTTTTTTTTTTTTGACAAGGTCGTGTACTTGTGCATTTTACGCGGGATTAAAACTAGCTAGTCATATAACGAGGATATTGGTGCATGATGATGTAAATTTTGACGTTTATGTGCCAGTGCTTGGGAAGACAGGCTTAAGGCGGCGATCAAAGGAGATCTTCTGTGGTCCGTTACACAAATAGTAATTACGGAGCGATAATTAATATAGTCCGTATACGATAAGGAGTTTAGATAATAAGTAATTACTGAGGTACCCTGAGCAGTAGGTCTCAGGTTCGAATCCTTCCTCACGTTGTAATGGCTTAGTGCCTCCTACTTGAAAAAAAAAACAAAAAAAAACTTCGTAATATTAATCAATTCATCACGTATTTATTTATTCGACAGTTTAACAGAGTATAATTTTGAGAAAAAATGCGTCCCGGAAAACTTTGAATGGTTTGTTAATGTAAACTCCATTCAATGGCAACATGAATGCATGATAAGACTTAAGAGTTAATGTAATGGAGAATCACATTTTCATTAATGCTTTATCCAACTTATATGTAATGTAGAAAAAATGTTTTTAATAATAATACTCCGTAATAATAATCATCATTATTATCATAATAAGAGTAATAATAATAATAACATTCTTTTCTTACATTAATAAATAATGTTGAGGTCAAGTAAGTTACTAATTTAAGCACCTTATTCAAATTTAAATGAGTGATCTTTCATCAAACACTTTTCATTAAAATCTTTTGATCAAAATTGAAATTCTTAAAATAAGATTATTTTTAAAGAAAAAAATAAAGAAAAGTATTGTATGACACTGGCACGCGTTTTATTTTTATAGGCAGACAGAATATTATTCAGTAGTATATATACGCTGTAAACCCTGAATAATAATCACTGCGCCGCTGAACATTAAACTCTCTCGGACCTGACGTCTCGTTCAAATCTTTTCTAAATTCTCATTTTACACTCCACTCCTTATGTAGTATGAGTATATGTACGAGTTTTGGTGAAAAATATGATCCGTTCATTTTTATTTTAAAGCTCAACTTTTCGATGTGTCTAAATTCCAAGGTTTCCCTCCTTTCACATGGTTTAATATTGTCCATGTAATTGTATGTGTATTTTATATCTTGTTATTTATTTTCTATTGCGTATTATGATCTGTTCATTTTTATTCTAAACAATATACTCCGTATATATATATTTTTTTTTTTTTTAAATTAGAATGCACTTACTCATTTTTAAACATCTTTTACTCTCAAATTGTGGCACCTATTTAAAATCGAAGCAATATTTATGTCGTCGAAGATGAATCCTGACGTTCAGTTTCTTCAGGTCAATTACGAGGAGCACAAGTCGATGTGCAACTGCTTGAACGTTCACGTCCTTCCCTTTTTCCGCTTTTACCTAGGCGCTGAAGGTCGTGTTTGTAGCAGCAATGCCACAGTGAGTTCTAGCTGTCTTAACGTTTTTCGTTTGAAATTAAGTCTTTGTTTTCTTCGATCTATAAACCTAATATGTCGTTGTACGTTCACAGATTAAGAAGTTCAAGGACGCACTTGCAAAGTATAGTTCACCATGGTGCACGTTGGCCCGCCAAAGGGGCTAGAAGAGAAGGAACTTCTCGCAATATCCGCCAACAAAGATCTTCAATATAATTCACATACATGCCAAAACCAGCGCCTGCGCATCAACAAGTCCACGTAAACTGTGCAGCAGTGCAGGAGAAGTGTCTACTTCAGTTTACCCACCAAACACAGTAATACCTTCTCGAGAAAGCGAGGATAGAACTTTGGTCGGCGCTGAGAGATGAATTTAGGATTTCGTCACAGCGAATGGAAATTGTAACTATGTACATATATACAGTTTGGCTGCTCTTGGCGGGGGTGGTTTTTTTCCCCTCTTTCCGCTTTTACAGAGGCGCTGAAGGTCGTGTTTGTAGCTTCAGCTGAACCAATGCCACAGTGAGTCCTAGTTCTCTAACATCTTTCGTTAGATTTTTTAAGTCTTTTGTTTCCTCCGATCTATAAACATGATATGTCGTACGTACGTTCACAGATTAAGAAGTTCAAGGATGCGCTAGCTAAGTATAGGCCACCGCGGTGCACCCTGGGCCCACCAAAGGGGCTAGAAGAGTAGGAGCTTCTCGCTCTATCCGCCAACATATATATATCTTTAGTTCACATACACGCCAAAACCCGTCCAACAACCAGAACCTACGCCTGCGCATGCATCAGCAAGTCCACGCAAACTGCGCAGGAGAAGCGCCTACTGCTGTTTACCCACCAAACACTGTGAAACCTTCTCGGGAAAGCGAGGATAGAACTTTGGTTGGCGCTGAGAGATGAACTTAGGATTTCGTCACAGCAAATGGAGGTCGAAACTGTCTACATATATAGTTTGGCTGCTCTTGGGGTGGTTTTTTGGCGTACCGAGAACGCCAGTCGAGACTAGACTCCGTATTACGTACTGTATAATGCAGGGTGTTTTTTGTGTGATCGCTGTACGTACATCGGATTTTTGGCGTATTTTTGTAAATTATCATCACATATTTATATTTTTACAAATATTCATCACGGATTAATTAAAATAGTTACTATAAACACAACAAAGTTATTAAGAGTTAATGTGATGGAGAATCACATTTCATTAATTCTTTATCCAATTTATATATAAATGTGGAAAAAATGTTTTTATAGTAATAACGATAATAACATTTTTTTCTTACATTAATAGATAATTTTGAGGTCAACTAAGTTATTTTAAACACCCTATTCATATAGCAATCTTTCATCAAACACTTTTCATTTAAATCTTTTAATAAAAATTGAAATTATTAAAATAAGGTTTTTTAAAGAAAAAAAAAAATAAAGATAAGTATTTTATTACAATGTTACGTGTTTGATTTTTATAGGTGCACACAGCGTTTTCTACAGTATATATACGAACCCTGAATAATAATTCCGCCGCTGAACATCAAACTCTCTCTGTCTTACCTGACATCTCGTTCAAATCTTCTCTAAATTCTCATTTTACACTCCACTTCTTACGTTGTATGAGTATATTTATGAGTTAATTTAAGGTGAGAAATATGATCCGCTCATTTTTTTTTTTGAAAGATCAACTTTCCGATGTGTCTAAATTTAAAGGTTTCCCTCCTTTCACATAGTATTATATTTTCAATGTAATTGTATGTGTATTTTATATCTCGTTATTTACGTACTATTTATATTGAAATATTATGATTGTAAAATTCATTCGTAAAGATGACTATTTATGTAGATCGATACATGTAATCCCATTAAAAGGAGTCTTTATGGGTGAGGACTGAGGACCCTACTTAAAACTGGCTAGTTTGACTCATTGGGGTCTATTAATGTACTCCGTAAAACAATTCTTTTCTTTTTTTTTTTTTTCTTCTTTCTTTCTTTCTTTCTTTCTTTCTTTCTTTCATTTTTTTTATTTATTATTATTTTTTTATTTGTTATTTTTTACCTAATTAGGACGCATTTACTCATTTTCAAACATCTTTTACTCTCCAATTTTTGTTTACTATCCATGTTATTTTTAAGTACAATTTTTTTCCTTTGCAATTAAATTGTGTGATTCGAGTAAAATCAATCGCTTATGCGTGGAGTGAGCTCATGTTTTCCTTTTTAGTTTCTTTAACTTTTTTTCATTAATTTTTTTTAATTTACTTAATTTTTTGGTTAATTAATTTAATGTTATCCATATTTTTACTTTTAAATTATTTTTATTTAAATTAATTTAATAGTTTATATTATTGGATTATTATTTGCCAAAAATAATCCGAACTAATCCTCTTATTCCATAAATAATCCGAACTCAAATTAATTCACGAATAATCCTCTTATTCCATAAATAATCCGAACTCAAATTAACATGCCAATTTCAATCGACTCTAACACGTTAAAAAAATGGTGAAATCGACTCGAACTTTGCCTCACTCTTATTTTAAGTAAAATTCAAACCGTTTTCACTTCTTTTTTTATTGATCTGATTAAAGTAGGTTAAAATTGGCCAAAGTAAATGTTACTTCTATAATTGGGATTATTCGTGGATTAATTCGAGTTCGGATTATTTATGGAATAAGAGGATCAGTTCGGATTATTCCTGACAATTAACCCTATATTATTTTATTTTTAAAATTATTGATAAAATTTCTAATGTTCTTTCTTATATACAAAGTATATCACTAGTGATTGGGTACGTGCAAATGCACATTTCATTATAGTCGAGTAAATGAGACTCAATCTATAATCACAAGGAATAGTACTCGCCAAAGACTACAGTTTAAAATCTTATAAAATGGTAGTCATTTTAAGTTTTATATTGGTAACATTTTAGTCACAAATTTAATAACCCGTCGTACGCATGAAAGTATCTTACTGAAAACTTACTATAGAACTAAAAGGAGAAATGATTATCCTCACCATTTCCCTTCCGTTTATATTCATCTCCAAATATCTCCATATACATGCGGCGTTCCAAACCCTGTGAAGGACAGATTGTGATTTAAAGGCGATAATCTTAACGCATATGGTGATCACTTTAATGCATATAGTCCTCACTTAGCTAGAAACTTGCAAAATAATCACATTTTATCACAAGTGTACTCAAGTATTATCAAAGCGGACACTTTTTCGTTAGAAGAAAGTCGTGGTACTAATAACGCAGTTTCATCTGAGCGTCTGTGATTATTTTTGGAAGAACATTGTGTGCCTACTAGACGAAAGTCAGAAATTTTTTGGTTCACTTAACTATAACCCATTTTATAATTCGCATGATAGTCAATTTGCATTTAAAATCGTATTACAAATAGATGGATGTGTGATTGTTCAACTCTTCCGAAGTGTCACTTGCCCGTTTACTTCAGTCTAAATGAAATAGGTTGGTCTTATTCGAGACACTGTCATTGTGTTAATGTTACTTGTCAATGAATCATACAGTCATGAAATGTACGTAGTACTTCGTAGTTATTATACACAGTACAAAGATCACATAACTGTAATGCGACTAAGTGCGCGCTTCGATTGACCAAAAAGATCACATAACTGTTTGATGGTTAAATATTGTCTCGAATAATTTCACAAAGTACAGCATAATATTTCAAAAACACCACCATTTTTGTTGCCCCCTCTATTTTGCTCAACAATATACCAATCATTATTATATCATCAAATAAAATCTTTCTTCTTCATTTGAGGTATGATCAACATCCTTTTTTTTTTTTCCTTTTTTTTTTTTTTTTTTTTTTTAAGTTTAACATGTTCTTATTATTTCATTTGGTTTGCATAATATACTCTGTACAGTCAAGTTCAGCTAAGTTCACAAATATTTTTAAATCCGGTAAGTCTCGTAACTCTTACTGCTATTTTTTGAAAATGTAATGCTTTGTAAATGTAGTTGTACATGTAACCTATACAGTTTCAACATTGGGTTTTTGGATCATCTATTACAACAATTCACATAATGTGATACCTTTTATTTTGAAAAAATGGCATCAAAAATAGGGATTTTTACGGGATAATTATTGTTCATATTATTTTCAAAAGCATATACTTCCTCCATTCCGTTTGATTCTATATGTTTGACCAAAACACGGTAATTAAGGTAGAAGAAAATCAAGTGGGGTAGATAATGGAATTACTTAAATACCCCTACTTTATTGTTTGCAAGTGGGTTGAGTGGGTATTAGTGAAGGGTATATTGGTCTTTTAGTTTAATAAAGTAGAGACTAAAATAGAAATGTATAGAATTGATTGGAATTTCCGAAAAAGGAATATGTATAGAATCAAATGGAATGGAGGAAGTATTATTTTTGTTAAATTTTTTAAAATATGAAGGATTTTTTCTTAAAAACATGACCAATGAGAGGTGATTAGAAAACTATTTAAGCCAAATTTTGCAACAAAAGAGATCGCAAAGTAGCAACCCTAATTTGGTAGACCCCGCACCGCACAAATCAGGTTATTCTCTTCTCCCTCCCTTACTCTCCATCAAAAAATGACGATCTGCGGAATGAACTGTCGCAGAAGTAGATATCCTCACAAGAGGAAGAGGATGAAATACGTAATGCCAGAGATCAAGTATCCCTACTCCATTAAAGATCTCGACCGCGCTCCCAACAAAACTCAATATATTCATATGTTGAAGGAAAACAATGTTTGTTTCTTTACATACATACTTTATTATTATTATTATTGTTGTTGTTGTTGTATGACGACTGTTGTTGCTAACCGAAATAATAATAATAATATGAGCAACTGCAATGCAGGAGGCAATAGCCCGCAGTTATGAGCCTCAACTGGTCGGGTAATTGTCCCTCGTCTCGTCTCACATATGTGTTTGTTTGTGTGTATTGTCGGTCGTAACAAGTTTTCCTTATTGATGTTATCAGGGAACGTGGTGCAAAGCGTGTTGTTTATAAGCAACCCAAGCCTGTTCCAGATGACGCTTGGGAGGTTCACCTTAAGAACAAAAAGCAGCGCGAGGATCACAAAAAGGAACTCCAGATGTTCTGTGATGCCCGTGGCATTCCTATCAATGAAACACGGTGGCATGACATGACTGACTTTTACAACCCTAAAGGATTGACGCTTGGTAAACCTCATGATGCTAAATTAGAGGAGCCCGAGGGTCAGCCGTCTGCCAAAATCCTTGAAATTGTAGGGAATCCGACTGATGTTGATGTTGATCTTGATGGGAGCCGCACTTTGGATCCTCATATTGAGGAGGAGGCACTAGTAGAAGATGCTAAAGATCAGAAAAAGAAGCTTGGTCATATGAAGGTGTCGGGGGATGAGCTGGCTGTCTTGCTGAAAAGGGTGATAACAAAGGAATTCAAGACCTTGAAAAAGGATTTGCTGCAGACCATCAAGGAAACAAAAGCACAACTCATATATGACTACTGTTCGACGAAAGTCTCGAGCATCATTAACTCAGACGGCATTGAACCCATATATGACTGGAAATGAGACTATCAACTTGCCACTTTTTATCCTATGTCATTTAGCTCGGAGTTTAATTTTCAGAAAAGTGTTTTTCTTCGACGAATGTAGTACAAGTATTTCAAGTTTCATGCTAAAAAGCTGTTAGCTTCTCGTAAATTGCTTCATTCGTATTAATTTTTCATATTGATTCGTTCTATGAATTTTAACATCGTGCAGTATACACGTCTATTGTAGCTGTTAATGTTCTTCCCAATCCCAATTAGAGAGATAAAATGTCTAAAAATCACATTATTATTCACATATATACTATAGTAAACTATACTACTTCAAAGGTAGGATACTCATATTGTAATAAATGTCATGAGCCTGCAAAGCGATTTTGTGTGTCTGATTGGTTTAAGGAGAAGGTCTTTTTTTTTTATAACCCTGAGACCAAAACCCATCGTTTAATACCGCCTATCCCCAGTAATTTACCGGGTCGTTATGACCCACCCGTCCGAGTCTAAGTTTAACCTGAATGTGATTAAGCCTGTTGATTTTGTTGTTTGTTTCGGGTTTGGGTATGATTCGGTTAGTGATGATTATAAGCTGATGACGGTTCTTGAGTGTTATGTGGACCGTGTTCAGGCCGCGAGAGAAGTTAGGTTGTATAGTTTGCGGAGTGACTGCTGGAAATGTGTCGATGATGATTTTATTTGTTGCCTTAATCAGCCTTTTAATGCTGTGAATGTGTATTTTCTCGTGACTCATGAAAGTCGCGATGGTTCTGTTGCTATGATTAAGTTGGTTTGATCTTCAGACTGAGAGGTTCGGGTTGTTGGAGCTGTTTGACTATGAAAAGGAGTCCGTTAATTATAACTTTGTGTTGAAGGATTTTCTGTGTGCTGGTGAATTATACGGACGGGGCTTATTGGATGCCATGTGGTTTGAATTTGAAACGAAGTGAGTTCTGGGTGTTGAAGGAGCGTTGTAAGAGGGAGTCTTGGGTTAGGTTGTTTAGTATATGCAACCCGAGGAGGAGGATTGGGAGCATGACTAGTATTAGGCCTGTTTTTTACTCGATAGATGAGACTAGGATTTTGCTTGAGTTAGATGGTCGGGACTATTGTTGGTATGATTGGCGTAAGAACAAAGCCGAGAGGGTTAAAGCTAGAGGGTTGCCTCCTGATGATGATGATGATGATGACGATGAGCTTTTCATTACCTCTACATTTGTGGGGAGCCTTGTTTCTTCCAAGTCCGACAAGGAGATGGAAAAAGATAAGAAAAAGGAAAAAGGGACAGCCACACCAAAGAAGAATACAAAGATGTACTCCGTACTTGGAATGGAAGGTTGGTGTGTTAACCTATTTAACATCCCTCGGACTCCAAGAGACGCTTGCTGAAAATAACACGACATCTCCACAAAATAAAGCAAAGGTCCTCATATTCCTTCGTCGTCAAATCCACAAAAGTTTGAAATACGAGTTCTTCTTAATTAGTCGACAATCCTAATTCCTAAGGATCTTTGGGACAGTCTCAATAAGAGATACGGGTCCAAAGAAAGTTTCTTGTACTCTAAAGCCGCAGACGACTGGTCAAGTTTGCGGTTTCAAGATTATGAAACGGTTAGCGACTATAATTTGGACTTGTGTCGGATAACATTGCAATTGGGACTGTATGGAGTGGTAAAAAACGAGGCGGAGAAATTGGATAAGACGTTTTCGACTATGCATCCTTCAAACATGGTGTTGGCACGGAGATGTCGACAGATGCATTTGAAAACATATTCGGAATTGGTTTCGGTGTTGATTGTTTACGAACAATGTGGTAAGCTCATAATGGGGAGTCTGAGGGAACAAACTCCATCGACTGCGACCCCACGAAAGAGGCTGCATTGGGAGAAGCGCCTACTTCTGCTTACCCACCAAACACTGTGAAACCTTCTCGGGAAAGCGAGGATAGAACTTTGGTTGGCGCTGAGAGATGAACTTAGGATTTCGTCACAGCAAATGGAGGTCGAAACTGTCTACATATATAGTTTGGCGGCTCTTGGGGTGGTTTTTTGGCGGACCGAGAGCGCCAGTCGAGACTAGACTCCGTATTACGTACTGTATAATGCAGGGTGTTTTTCGTGTGATCTCTGTACATCGGATTTTTGGCGTATTTTTATAAATTATCATCACATTTATTTTTTCTACGGAGTATAATTTTGAGAAAAAGGTGTCATCACTGAAAACTTTGAATGATTTGTTAATTTATTCCATACAATGGCAGCATAATTAAAATAGTTACTATAAACACAACAAAGTTAATTAAGAGTTAATGTGATGGAGAATCATTAATGCTTTATCCAAGTTATATATAAATGTAGAAAAAATGTTTTTATAGTAATAATGATAATAACATTTTTTCTTACATTATAAATAGATAATTTTGAGGTCAACTAAGTTATTTTAAACACCCTATTCATAGAGCAATCTTTCATCAAACACTTTTCATTTAAATCTTTTAATAAAAATTGAAATTATTAAAATAAGATATTTTTTAAAGAAAAAAAAAATAAAGTTAAGTATTTTATTACAATGTTACGTGTTTGATTTTTATAGGTACACATAGCGCGCGTTTTCTACAGTATATATACGAACCCTGAATAATAATCATTCCGCCGCTGAACATCAAACTCTCTCTGTCTCACCTGACATCTCGTTCAAATCTTCTCTAAATTCTCATTTTACACTTCACTACTTACGTTGTATGAGTATATTTATGAGTTAATTTAAGGTGAAAAATATGATCCGCTCATTTTTTTTTTCTGAAAGATCAACTTTTCGATGTGTCTAAGTTTAAAGGTTTCCCTCCTTAGCGTTCACATAGTAGTATATTTTCAATGTAATTGTATATGTATTTTATATCTCGTTATTTACGTACTACGGAGTATTTATATTGAAATATTATGATTGTAATATTCGTAAATTAAAGATGACTATTTATGTAGATCGATACATGTAATCCCATTAAAAAGAGTCTTTATGGGTGAGGACTAAGGACCCTATTGTTTTATGCATAAGCAAGCCTTAAACCTGACTAGTTTGACTCATTGGGGCCTAATAATGTAAAACAATTCTTCTTTTTTCTTTTTTTATTTATTCTCGGGACTTGTTATTTTACGCACTCTTTTTGCTATTTATCGCCCCTTATTTTAAGTAAAAAGACTAAAATACCCTTAACTTTAATTCTTAAAATAACTCGTTTTTAACATGTAAGGGTATTATGGTAATTTTGGGGCGAGAAATAGTAAATTAGGGTGCGTGAAATAGTAAAAGTATTATTCTTTTTTTTTTCTTTTAATTTATTCTTTTTTTTATTTGTTATTTTTTTCCTAATTAGGACGCATTTACTCATTTTCAAACATCTTTTACTCTCCAATTTTTGTTTACTATCCATATTATTTTTAAGTACAATTTCTTTTTCCTCTGCAATTAAATTGTGTGATTCGAGTAAAATCAATCGATTACGCGTGGAGTGGCTGATGTTTTCCTTTTTAGTTTCTTTAACTTTTTTTCATTAATTTTTTTAAATTTACTTAATTTTAAGGTTAATTAATTTAATTTTATCCATATTTTTACTTTTAAATTTTTTTAATTTAAATTAATTTAATAGTTTATATTAAATTAATTTATTTTAAAATTATTGATAAACTTTCTAATGTTCTTTTTTATATACAAAGTATATCACTAGTGATTGGGTACGTACAAATGCACATTTCATTATAGTCAAGTAAATGAGACTCTATCTATAATCACAAGGAATAAACTCGCCAAAGACTACCGTTTAAAATCTCATAAAGTGGTAATCGTCATTTTAAGTTTTAAAATGATAACATTTTAGTCACAAATAATCCGTCGTACACGTGTAACTGTCTTACTGTAGAATTACTATAGAACTAAAAGGAGAAATGATTATCCTCACCATTTCCCTTCCGTTTATATTCGTCTCCAAATATCTCCTTATACATGCGGCGTTCCCAACCCTGTGAAGGACAGATTGTGATTTAAAGGCGATAATCTTAACGCGTATGGAGTATGGTGATCACTTTAATGCATATAGTCACCACTTAGAAACTTGCAAAATAATCACATTTTATCTCAAGTGTACTCAAGTATCATCAAAGCGGGCACTTTTTCTCTAGAAGAAAGTCGTGGTACTAATGACGCAGTTTCATCTGAGCCTCTGTGAATTTTTTTGGAAGAACACTGTGTGCCTATTAGACGAAAGTCTGAAATTTTTTGGTTCACTTAACGGTAACCCATTTAATAATTCGCATGATAGTCAATTTGCTTTTAAAATCGTATTACAATAGTACTTTTAAAATCGTATTACAAATAGATGGATGTGTGATTGTTCAACTCTTCCGAAGCGTCACTTGCCCGTTTACTTCAGTCTAAATGAAATAGGTTGGTCTTATCCGAGATACAGTCATGAAGTGTAGTTATTATACACAGTAAAAAGATCACACAACTGTTTGATGGTTAAATATTGTCTCCAATAATTTCACAACGTACAGCTTAATATTTCAAAAACACCACCATTTTTGTTGATCACTCTATTTTGCTCAACAATATACCAATTATTTGAGGTATGATCAACATCTCTTTATATTTTTTTTTGTTAACATGTTCTTATTATTTCATTTGGTTTGAAAAATATACTTTGTAAATCAAATTGATTAGTTGATGTTATTAACATTTTGATGTATGTGATTATGCTATGTTGCATTTTCTTACATGCCTTTCTCGTTTAAGACGGAACAGTTTTGTCCTAAGATTAAGACGGGTTAATGTCGTCATTTCATAATAAAAGTGACCATTTGACGAGAAAATGTCAGTTAAATTAAGGGTGGAGAATTATTTCGTTATTTAATTGATTTGTAATTCGAATTGGGGGAAAATGGTTGATCCATCTTCGCCTTCTAGGCAAATTAAAATCTTTAGAATGTAACGAAGATTCCGAAAGAAAACGTCAGTTTTCACGTCGTTGAAATTATTCGAACTAGTTAATGTCCACCTACTCGTAATTTAGATCCGTCTCATTTTTACAGCATTTGGCATGACAAGTATCGGGATGAGTGACGTCCCAGTCCTCGACTTTCTCGGGGAGATGTACTTGGAATGGAAGGTTGGTGTGTTAACCTATTTAACATCCCTCGGACTCCAAGAGACGCTTGCTGAAAATAACACGACATCTCCACAAAATAAAGCAAAGGTCCTCATATTCCTTCGTCGTCACATCCACGAAAGTTTGAAATACGAGTTTTTCTTAGTCGACAATCCTAAGGATCTTTGGGACAGTCTCAATAAGAGATACGGGTCCAAAGAAAGTTTCTTGTACTCTAAAGCCGCAGACGACTGGTCAAGTTTGCGGTTTCAAGATTATGAAACGGTTAGCGACTATAATTTGGACTTGTGTCGGATAACATTGCAATTGGGACTGTATGGAGTGGTAACAAACGAGGCGGAGAAATTGGATAAGACGTTTTCAACTATGCATCCTTTAAACATGGTGTTGGCACGGGGATGTCGACAGATGCATTTAAAAACGTATTCGGAATTGGTTTCGGTGTTGATTGTTTACGAACAATGTGGTAAGCTCATAATGGGGAGTCTGAGGGAACAAACTCCATCAACTGCGACCCCGCGAAAGAGGCTGCATTGGGAGAAGCGCCTACTTCTGCTTACCCACCAAACACTGTGAAACCTTCTCGGGATAGCGAGGATAGAACTTTGGTTGGCGCTGAGAGATGAACTTAGGATTTCGTCACAGCAAATGGAGATCGAAACTGTGTACATATATAAATGTAGATAAAATATGTTGACTCGACCTCGTCGTTATGTTTTGATGATGTCCTTGATTTTTGTTACTATACTATAATCCGTTGTTAGTGTTTATGATACTTAGTAGGTTGTGAAACATCCAAGCAAGAATCAAGCTTCCTTGTTGGGAAACGCGAATCAAATCAAGGCTATATAACGACTCATGAAGCATCAGTTCTTATTGTATACGTATAGTCCTTGTAATGACAAGGGTGATGATAAAACAACAAGAGAAACTCACGTTTCCCTCTACGGTTCTGCGATGTCGTTCTTTGAACGCACGTTTCCACAACAAGACACTGGAACCGTGGAGAACTTGCTACGTTTCCAGTATTCTTGCTAGAAACGTACAAAAGGCTATTTTCGAAAAACTATTTTGAAAAAGATATTTACGTGAAATCTGATCTTTATATTTCCTATCTTTTAAAATATCTTTTACAAATCTTGAGAATGATTTTTAGCTTGTTCAAGAAGTAAAAAGATTTTGAGAATATTGCTCTTATTTTCTTTTGGAAACAAAACCTTTTTAAACTATACTTCCTACTTTTAAGTAATTTCGGTTTTGGTAAAATATCTCGTGCAATATCTTCTCACTTCTATTTAAGCTCAAACTTTGGGAAATCATTCTTTACCTTTTTCGAGCATTAATTTTAAATCTAAGCATTTTGCAAATCTGTTTTAAGCATTCATTGTTTTTAATTTGCAAAACTTTTACAAAGGCCTTTGAAACGATTCTCGTGTTATTTAATTGTTACTCAAGTCAATTGTGCTAGCACCGTCTCATATTCGTTCTCTTGTGAACAATTGTCGAGACACAATTAGCTTTCTTTTGCTTGAGAGAAAGAGTGCAACTTGAAAGAGTTGTAGAGTGATTAATATATTGTAATCCGGAGTAGGTACTAATATATTAATAAGAGAATAGTGGACGTAGGTCTCGGAGTGTGAGACTGAACCACTTCAAAACCCGCTGCGTACTTTGCTTTCGTTTTACGTTTTCAAGTATTTTTCACTTACGTTTCAAATCAGATTTACTGCGTTTCCAATACATTTACTCTACGTTTCCAGCTGGTTTCTCAGTAATCGTTCAGCGTTTCCAGTAGACTTGAATTAAACTTAATTGATTCTAAGTCTCAGAAACGTGATTAACCTTTTAGTCTTGAAAACTAGAAAAAGTTTTCTAGCACCCAATTCACCCCCCCTCTTGGGTACTTTTTCCTTAAAACTCGGATCCATAGACTCTTCAATTGGTATCAGAGACTCGTTCTCTTGATTGCCACACCGCAAAGAGGCTGATCCTTTCGTTTTTTTGTTACTTTATTTAACTCTCTATGGATTCCAGACATCCAAAATGTCCCGTCTTTGACGGTTCTGACTACGGATCTTGGAAACAATTGGCTTCCCAATATATCCAAGGATATGATTGGGATTGTTGGAAAATTATCCTCGCTGGCCCTCATGTTATAACAACTGTTGATAAAGAGGGCAAAACGGTCGCAAAAAGTGTTTTAAACTATAATCTTGAGGAAGAGGCGTAAAAGCGAGAAAGAATGCGAAAGCCTTGTCTTTCCTTCAAAACTGCATTTCTCCCAATGAGTTCCACCGCTTTTCCGCTTGTGTTAATGCCAAAGAACTTTGGGAATCCCTAGAACTTGCCTATGAGGGAAATTCTCAAGTTAAGAATCAACGTATAGACATGCTCACTCAACAATATGAGTCCTTTACTATGACTAAGGATGAGTATCAATAGCATGTCTGCACGGTTCTCAAAATTGACAAATGAGTTGCGAAACTTAGGCAGCGAGATTGAAACTGAGAAAAGGATTCGTAAAGTCCTTAGGAGCCTAAGTGATAAATGGCAACCTAAGGTAACTGCTATCGAGGAGGCAAAAGACTTGTCAAAACTAACTTACCAAGATCTGATGGGCTCACTTATGGCACATGAGTTAATCCTCAATAAACGCACGAGTGAGCCTAGTAAGAACAAGGGTATAGTCTTAAAAGCCGCCTCTAGTGATAGTGACGATGATTCGGAGGAAATGGCTGCGTTTGCTCGTCGGTTTAAGAAAATGTGGAATAAACCACAACAAGATAAATCTGGTTTTCAAACAAATCTAATAGCTCGAAAAACTCCTCTTCAAATCGAAATTGCTATAAGTGTGGTGCCTCTGGTCATGTCATAAAAGAGTGCCCCTCTTGGAAGGATATCAAGTCCAAGAACCAACGTGAAAAGAAACAAGATAATTACCGAAAGGTTATGGCGGCATCTTGTTGGGGCGAACTTGACCCTTCGGACTTTGAAGATGATGAGGAGGATGAGGAAGCACATCTGTGCTTGAGTAGCCTTAGTATCGACATGATAAATCGTAAGGCTCCAGGAGAAACGGATCTTTGCCTAATGGGAAACGCTGGGTTTCCTGATATTGAAGATCTAACCGACGATGCTGAGGTAAGTTGTCTTGAACTTAAAAAGGATCTTCCTAGTCTTAAACGCAATGTTCTTATTAAGTACTTTGAACAAACTCTTGACACGTGTCATGAACAAGGTCTAGAGTTAACTGATGTTAAAGAACAAATCGTGGAGATAGCCGAAGAAAATGCGTTTCTAAAGTTGGATAGAATCGCTAAATTTAAAGGTCAATGGGAATCTAACGCTAAAGATTTGAGAACTGAAAATGAATCCTTAAAGACTGAAAATGAATCCCTAAGTGAAAGAATTGTTGCCTTAACGGATGAGTTACATGTCTTAAATGAACGAAATCTTGATGCGTGTGAAACAGTCAAAAATTCTGACGATTCCCTGGAAACGTGTGATTTAGATCACGATTTAATCTTCAAACAACATTCGGATGAACTAGAACATCTAAAGACCAATCACAACATAGAAATCAGTAAACTCACTATGACACTTCAGTCATATTTGGACAAAGTTAACATTGAGTTGGATAATTCGGTCTCAAATTGTGAAAATCTTTCAAAAGAAGTTGTGTCTTTAAATGAGAAGTTGAAACATGCTTTGAAATTCAATAACAAATGGGAAACCAGTTCCCGTGTGAGCAAATTCTTGACTGAGCAGACAAATAATAACTTAAAACTGGGTCTAGGTTACGATTTGTATAGTCGTAGGGATCATTCTAAATGCAATCCTAAACCTTGGGAACGAGACTTTAGGAAACGTAAATATGTGGACCTTCCTGAGTATATTATTTGTCACTACTGTGGAAAAACAGGTCATTTTAAACAGGCGTGTGAAAAATTCGATGAAGATATCACTAGAAACGTGAATTTTGTTAAGAATATGAGTGAATCTTCTAATGAACTTAACGTGAACACCACCAGAAACGCAAAACCTGTTAAAGAAACGTGTAGTTCTTCCACAAAAACTGATGAGAAACGTCAAGAAACGCATGTTGCTGTAAAGAGTTTGGTCAAAGGAAAAGTCACTAAAATGTTTTGGGTTCGAAAGGACCAAGTTTTTTCTGTGACTAATAAGAGAGGACCCAACCTAGCTTGGGTACCTCAAACTCGAGAATGATGCGCTACAGGTCAAGGCGAAAGGAAACAGCTATTGGTACTTAGACAGTGGCTGTTCACGACATATGACTGGAGACAAGAATCAATTCCTTTCGCTGGAGGCCTACGATGGAGGAAGCGTCACCTTTGGAGACAACAAAACAGGTAAGATCATTGGTGTTGGCACAATTGGTATGTCTCCCTCTCTTTCCATCAAGAATGTGTATTTGGTCGACGGACTAAAGCACAATCTTCTAAGTATATCCCAATTTTGTGACCGTGGCAACAAAGTCGTTTTCCACTCAAATATTTGTCGGGTCATAATTGAGGGATCTAGTAAAGTTATCTTGGAAGGACGTCGCCTTAAAAACGTGTATGTCCTTGATGTTAAGTCTTTATCTAGAGATTCTTTTACTTGTTTGAGCGTTACTATAAATGATCCCGATCTATGGCACAAGAGACTCGGTCATGCTTGTAGCTCCTTGCTGAATATGTTGAGATCCAAGAGTCTTGTGGAGGGTTTACCCTCTATAAAGTTTGATCGTGAAAAGGTTTGCGATACGTGTATTCGGTGTAAGCAAGTGAGGGCTTCGTTCAAACCGAAAAGGGTGGTAAGTACCAAGCGACCTCTTGAGCTACTACATATGGATCTTTGTGGCCCTATGAAGGTAAGAAGTAGAGGAGGTGCAAGGTATGTTTTTGTTATTGTTGATGATTACTCAAGATATGTTTGGCCAATCTTTTTGAGCACCAAAACTGAAACTTTTAATGAATTCGAGTGCTTAATAAAATTGGTTGAAAATAAGCTTGATGTAAAACTCGTGTCCATTAGGACCGACCACGGTACTGAGTTTGACAACCATGCTTTCATAAACTATTGCAGAGGTAGAGGAGTGGGGCATGATTTCTCCGCTCCTAGGACACCTCAACAAAACGGTGTTGTCGAACGCATGAACCGTACATTAGAGGACATGGCTCGCACCATGCTCTTATGTAGTGGACTTCCCCGTAGCTTTTGGGCTGAAGCCGTTAATACGGCGTGCTATATTCATAACCGTGTTACGATTAGAATCATTCTTAAGAAAACGCCATATGAATTACTTCGTGGTCGAAAACCTAACATTTCTCACTTACGCGTTTTTGGAAGCAAATGTTTTGTTCATAATAATGGAAAAAATCAATTGTCAAAATTCGACCCTAGAAGTGATGAGGCTATTTTTCTTGGATACTCTAATCATAGCAAGGCATATAAAGTCTACAACAAAAGAACTATGGTTGTCGAGGAAAGTGTCCATGTGGTCTTTGACGAAACTGACATCTTTGAAAAGTATGCGCAGGATGATGAGGATAAAGATGATCTAGATTTTCGCTTGACTCGTCAAGACCCACCAGAATTCGTGGATGATGAAGGTAATCTTGAAGGGATAGATGATGAGGTTACAGCTCATGGAAACGCAGGTTCTTTGCAACTCCAGGTCAACAATCGAATGATCTTTGAAACGTGCTTATTCCGCATTTAAATCGACCACCATGGTCGATAACAATGAACCCTTAGATTTTGTCACGGGCCGTAAATCAAGAAACGATCCGTAAACGCAGAAACCAAAGGGAATGGCATCGCGATTCCACAGGAAACAGGTAACCCAGTGGTCCAGCCTGTGGGGAAACGCAGTTTTCCAAAGGGGCACCGGCCACAACGGTTGCAACAGAAACAGAAACTGCGGTTCCTGATGAAACCACAGAAGAAACTCAGAATACTCATGGACTACCTTTTGTCCCTAAGAAGTGGAAACACCAAAGCTCGCATCCACTTGACTCTATCATTTCTGATATACAAAAGGGAGTACAAACTCGTCGTTCTCTAAATAATTTCTGTTTGTTTCATTCGTTTTCTCGGCCATTGAGCCGAGTAATGTCAAAGTTGCTCTTAGTGATGCAGATTGGATAGGTGCTATGCAAGAAGAACTAGAGCAGTTTGAGAGAAACAAAGTTTGGCATCTTGTGCCACGTCCAAATGACCGCACCGTCATTGGTACGCGATGGGTTTATAGGAATAAACTCGACGATTCCGGAGTCATAGTCAGAAACAAAGCAAGATAGGTGGTGCAAGGATACAACCAACAAGAAGGAATTGACTATGAGGAAACGTTTGCCCCCGTAGCACGCTTGGAAGCAATCAGGTTATTAATTGCTTTTGCTGCTAATAAAGGACTTAAACTGTTTCAAATGGATGTTAAGACCGCGTTTCTTAATGGCTATTTGAAAGAAGAAGTCTATGTAGAACAACCTCCTGGTTTTTTGAATAAGGATTTTCCAAAACATGCTTTCAAACTTGACAAAGCTTTATATGGATTAAAGCAAACACCTCGTGCTTGGTATGATCGTTTGTCCACACATTTAATTGAAAATGGTTTTAAAAGGGGTTCCGTTGATAAAACCTTGTTCTTGAAAAACGAGGGGGTTGATCTATTAGTCGTACAAATTTATGTTGATGACATTATCTTTGGATCCACTAACAATGATCTTTGTGTTTACTTTTCCGAGTTGATGACCTCGGCGTTTGAGATGAGCATGATGGGTGAATTGAAGTTCTTCTTGGGACTTCAAATCCAGCAAACACAAGAAGGGATCAAGATTCATCAACAAAAGTACGTTAAAGAGTTACTTACGCGTTTCTCCATGATTAATGCCAAACCAATGACTACTCCAATGTCCACAACCACGAAACTTGGACTAGATGAGGACGGTAAGTCAGTAGACGCTACTGTTTATCGAGGTATGATTGGTTCTCTACTCTATTTAACTGCTAGTAGGCCAGATATCATGTTTAGTGTGTGTGTGCTTGTGCGCGTTTCGATCAAATCCTAAGGAAACGCACCTTTCTCGCAAATGAAACGCATATTACGCTACTTGGTTGGTACTCAAAACTTGTTTTTATGGTATCCTATGGAGTCTAACTTTGATCTCAAAGGATATACAGATCTGGATTATGCAGGATGTATGATAGATAGGAAGAGTACCTCGGGAATTGCAACGTTAGGTAGGTCCGTGCATTATTTCGTGGTCTTCAAGAAGCAAAACACCGCTGCACTTTCCACCGCGGAGAGTGAATACATTGCATTGCTCTTGCTTGCTCACAACTACTATGGTTGAAACAACAACTAAAGGATTATGGGGTAAGTTTCTCGTGTGTCCCAATTTTTGTGATAATCTGAGTGCGATTATTATTTCCAAAAACCCCGCTCAACACTCCCGGACTAAACACATTGAGATTAGGCATCATTTTTTGAGGGATAATGTGGAAAAGGGAAACATAAAATTGGAATTTTGTAAGACCGAGAACCAATGGGCCGATATCTTGACTAAACCGCTAGCTAGAGAACGTTTTGAGATGCTACGGTTAGAAATTGGTTTGCTTGGTAGTATATAAGTTGTGTTTGCCCTTTCATTACTACCCCGTATGATTGACTAGAACAGGATTCGTAGACTGTGTCCGCACCCTCGCTTGCACTATGACATTGCTTTTTATTGTTGGCATTATTTTGTGGGATTGATACTTAACATATTTTGGCATGTGTATGATTCATATTTGTCACACTTGGTAAAATTTTTGTACATTGATTATTGTTCCAAATCTTTTACCCAAATATTTCCCAAATATAATTACCCAACATATTCCCTAACCCCTTGCCCACCGTATACTTTCCTAAAACCCCTTTTCCAATATCACACTCTCAGCCTTCCCAAGCACGAAACCCTACTCCCTCTCTCCTCCCTTATTTAACCCAACCTTATCCTTTTAACCTCCCTTAATTCTTCTCACCTACCACATTCAAAACTTACCACAAAACCTTTCATCTCCCTTTTTACCGTCTCTTTCTTCCCAAAATCCCCTCTTTTTTCTTCTTCCTCACTGAAATCATGGCCCCCAAACCAAAAACCAATACCCTTTCCCTTGATCTCACTGATACTTCGGAACCTTCCTCTGTGGGGCAACGCACCTCCCAGCGACGCAAGTCTGCTGCTTTAAAAACCCCACCACGTCAAGGTAAACGATCCCGAGTTGACACCCCTCCTGAGATTACCATGGTTGACGACGAGGGAAACAACTCAGGGAATGATGAGGTTATTCTTCCTTCGGGACTTGAGCCCTTGAGAACTCGGCTCAAAATGGCACGCATGAGTTATCTAGAGTGTGAAAAAGCCATTGAGGTACTGTCTCATCCACTTTTTCCTTGTTGTCACATTCTTGTAGACTGGCTGGATAGGCCTGAGTTGGAGTTTTTAAAGAAGGTTGTGGAAATACAGCAATGTAAGTCGTTTCTTTGCTATTCAGGGCCAATTTATTTGGTCGAGATTGCTCAGTTTTACGCTACAGTGAAAGTGGCTGATGAGTCTCTAACGGCTCTTGTGAATGGTGTGGATGTTGTGATCTCTGATGATGATTTGGCTCAGTGTCTGGGGGTTTCTGATGTTGGCACTATAATCGATTTGAATGCTCATAATACCCTCTCTGCTGATGGTAAGTTGGAATTGAAACGCTCTGTTTATCCCAGTGCTGAGTCCGGGACGGAAATCAAACCCCATCTCTTGTCCCCAACCGATCGATTGTTGTTGCATTTCATCTATTCCACTTTGGCACCCCGCAATAAGGCTAAAAACAAAATCCAGCTTTCTGATCTCCAAATTCTACGGTGTATTAAGGAGAATAATAGGGTGAATTTGGTACGCCTGTTTAAAGAAAAGGTCCTCTATGTTGCCGACTGCATACGCGCGGGAACCAATGATAAAACCCTCAAGCTGGCCTATGAGATGCTTCTCTCCAAAGTCTTGCAGGCTAAGGGTGTGGTCCAGCACACAGATCTTGAGATCCAACCCCCTGCTGCTGCTGATGACCGCTTGCTGAAAGAGGCAGGTCT
Source organism: Dianthus caryophyllus (assembly GCA_023091065.1). Taxonomy (NCBI): domain Eukaryota; kingdom Viridiplantae; phylum Streptophyta; class Magnoliopsida; order Caryophyllales; family Caryophyllaceae; genus Dianthus; species Dianthus caryophyllus. Next base: position 9,788,509 of record CM041517.1, read on the forward strand.
TTCTGTGGTTGTGCCCAAGACAGTTGAGAAAGGGGAATCTTCTGGTGGTGCATCCATCATGGGTGTGGCCGCGGATGCAAGGTTGCGTTCCCTGGAGGCGAATGTCCTCCTGAATACCACCTCCATTGCTCAGCTAATTGGAGTGGTTCGCGGGCTGGAAGATAAGGTCACGGCGCAAACTACTACTCTGCAGGAGATGGCTGCTGCTCTCCTTGCATTTACAAAGGATGAAGAGGGTCTCACTCCGGTTGTTAACGAGTTTCGCAACCAACTCATTACTGTAGCAGATACTCAGCAAACGATTCTTGGGCTGCTTCGCTCTCACCCTGCTCCACCTGCTGCCCCTTCCCAGGATCCCCAGCCTAGCCACCGTTACCAATCCCCCTTCCCAGCTCTTACCTACTACTAATCCCAGCTTATTATCTTTCTAAACAATTGATGTTTTTTTGTTTTATCTTGTGTGACATCTCTGAACTATTTATGCTTTTATGTGTTGACGAATATGATTTCCCTTAATATCATCTAATGCTAATGCTTAATGTTTTGTCTTACGGTTAGCGACGGTGTTACCCTAGTCACTTCCTTTTTAATGATGTCAAGAGGGGGAAAACGCTATCGCAACACACTTTTTGCTCCTTCTCACGTTTTTGATGACCTTGCTTCTCATTTTCTATCTTGATGCTATAGTTTCGTTTTTATATCACTTAGTGGTTCTTCCTTTTACAAACGGCTCGTTTTATGTTTTTTGATTCTCGTTTGACCTTTGTATGGTGACTATTAGGTTGAGGGGGAACTACACATAGAAACAAAAATAGGAGACTTGCCATCATCAAAAAGGGGGAATTTGTTGACTCGACCACGTCGTTATGTTTTGATGATGTCCGTGATTTTTGTTCTATACTATAATCCGTTGTTAGTGTTTATGATACTTAGTAGGTTGTGAAACATCCAAGCAAGAATCAAGCGTCTTTGTTGGGAAACGCGTATCAAATCAAGGCTATAGTACATCCAATGAAGCACCAGTTCTTGTTGTATACGTATAGTCCTTGTAATGACAAGGGTGATGATAAAACAACAAGAGAAACTCACGTTTCCCTCTACGGTTGCAGTGTCGTTGCTGGAAACGCACGTTTCCACAACAAGACACTGGAACCGTGGAGAACTTGCTACGTTTCCAGTATTCTTGCTAGAAACGTACAAAAGGCTATTTTTGAAAAACTATTTTGAAAAAGATATTTACGTGAAATCTGATCTTTATATTTCCTATGCTTTAAAATATCTTTTACAAATCTTGATAATGATTTTTAGCTTGTTTAAGAAGTAAAAAGATTTTGAGAATATTGCTCTTATTTTCTTTTGGAAACAAAACCTTTTTAAACTATACTTCCTACTTTTTAGTAATTTCGGTTTTGGTAAAATATCTCTTGCAATATCTTCTCACTTCTATTTAAGTTCAAACTTTGGAAAATCAATCTCACCTTTTCGAGCTTTAATTTTTTAATCTAAGCATTTTGCAAATCCGTTTTTAAGCATTCATTGTTTTTATTTGCAAAACTTTTACAAAGGCCTTTTGAAACGTAATCTCGTGTTGCTTAATTATCACTCAAGTCAATTGTGCTAGCACCGTCTCATATTCGTTCTCTTGTGAACAATTGTCGAGACACAATTAGCTTTCTTTTGCTTGAGAGAAAGAGTGCAACTTGAAAGAGTTGTAGAGTGATTAATATATTGTAATCCGGAGTAGGTACTAATATATTAATAAGAGAATAGTGGACGTAGGTCTCGGAGTGTGAGACTGAACCACTTCAAAACCCGCTGCGTACTTTACTTTCGTTTTACGTTTTCAAGTATTTTTCACTTACGTTTCAAATCAGATTTACTGCGTTTCCAATACATTTACTCTACGTTTCCAGCTGGTTTCTCAGTAATCGTTCAGCGTTTCCAGTAGACTTGAATTAAACTTAATTGATTCTAAGTCTCAGAAACGTGATTAACCTTTTAGTCTTGAAAACTAGAAAAAGTTTTCAAGCACCCAATTCACCCCCCCTCTTGGGTATTTTTTCCTTAAAACTCGGATCCATAGACTCTTCAAAATAGTTACTATAAACACAACAAAGTTAAGAGTTAATGTGATGGAGAATCACATTTCATTAATGCTTTATCCAACTTATATATAAATGTTGTTTTTATAGTAATAATGATAATAACATTTTTTTCTTACATTAATAGATAATTTTGAGGTCAACTAAGCTTATTTTAAACACCCTATTCATAGAGCAATCTTTCATCAAACACTTTTCATTTAAATCTTTTAATAAAAATTGAAATTATTAAAATAAGCTATTTTTTAAAGAAAAAAAAAATAAAGATAAGTATTTTATTACTCCGTACATTGTTACGTGTTTGATTTTTATAGGTACACATAGCGTTTTCTACAGTATATATACGAACCCTGAATAATAATCATTCCGCCGCTGAACATCAAACTCTCTCTGTCTCACCTGACATCTCGTTTAAATCTTCTCTAAATTCTCATTTTGCACTCCACTTCTTACGTTGTATGAGTATATTTATGAGTTAATTTAAGGTGAATAATATGATCCGCTCATTTTTTTTCAAAAGATCAACTTTTCGATGTGTCTAAATTTAAAGGTTTCCCTTCTTTCACATACTATTATATTCAATGTAATTGTATGTGTATTTTACATCTCGTTATTTACGTAATATTTATATTGAAATATTATGATTGTAATATTCGTAAAGATGACTATTTATGTAGATCGATACATGTAAATTGTAATCCCATTAAAAAGAGTCTTTATGGGTGAGGACTGAGAACCCTATTGTTTTATGCATAAGCATGCCTTAAACCTGACTAGTTTGACTCATTGGGGTCTATTAATGTAAAACAATTCTTTTCTTTTTTTATTCTTTCTCTCTTTTTTCTTTTTTCTTTCTTTTTTTATTTTTTTTATGTTTTTTATTTGTTATTTTTTTCCCTAATTAGGACGCATTTACTTATTTTCAAACATCTTTTACTCTTCAATTTTTGTTTACTATCCATATTATTTTTAAGTATAATTTCTTTTTCCTCTGCAATTAAATTGTGTGATTCGAGTAAAATCAATCGATTACGCGTGGGGTGGCTAATGTTTTCCTTTTTAGTTTCTTTAACTTTTTTTCATTATATTTTTGAAATTTACTTAATTTTTTGGTTAATTAATTTAATTTTATCCATATTTTTACTTTTAAATTTTTTTATTTAAATTAATTTAATAGTTTATATTAATTTAATTTAGTGTTTTTTTTGTCAGATAGTACCTTTTATTTAAGGTCATTTGTGAGATAGTACCTTTTATTATATTTTTTGTTTTCTAGTACCTTTTATTTTTCAATTTTGTGAAAAAGTACCAAATTATGAATTCCGTTGAAAAAAGTCAATTTTCCGGTGAGAATTCTTGTTTAGCACTTAAACCTAATAAATTTTATCTTTATCTGTTAAATCCTACCTTATTCTAATTCTAATTTACCCAAAATATAACCCACCTAAAATTGTTCCCTCTAAATTCACTCTTCACCCCAAAATTAAATATTTTCTTTCAATTCTTTCTAACCCAAAATTAAAGTTGTCAAGTAAAAGTAGTCATTGAAAAGATCTTATATGAGGATGATGAGGATAAGTTTAAGGAAGTAATGAAAAAGTTGGCTAATGATGTCTTGTTATGTGTTAAATTGAGAGAGGTGGTGAGAGAATTAATGTTGGCTAATTTGGAAGACTTTAATTGAAAGAGGGTGAAAGAGATGATTAAATCGAAGAAGAAGAAGAAGAAGAAGAAGAAGAAGAAGAAGTGTCAAATTAGGTTAGTTTAATGATAATTATGGAATTGATGAAAGAATTTAACAAATTAAGTTTATGTTAACAAAATAAACCAATTGAAGGTATGATTTAACAAATAAAAAGAACAAAATGAAGAAAATTGAAGGTCTACAGCCGGAAAGTTGACTTTACTTACCGGATTCCGTTATTTGGTACTTTTTAACAAAATCGAAAAATAAAAGGTACTAAAAAACAAAAAACAAAATAAAAGGTACTATCTCACAAATGACCCTAAATAAAAGGTACTATCCGACAAAAAAAACCCTTTAATTTATTTTAAAATTATTGATAAACTTTCTAATGTTCTTTTTTATACTTCGTATACAAAGTATATCACTAGTGTCTAGTGATTGGGTACGTACAAATGCACATTTCATTATAGTCAAGTAAATGAGACTCTATCTATAATCACAAGGAATAAAGTCGCCAAAGACTACCGTTTAAAATCTCATAAAGTGGTAATCGTCATTACATTTTAGTGACAAATAATCCGTCGTACACGTGTAACTGTCTTACTTTAGAATTACTATAGAAGTAAAAGGAGAATTGATTATCTCACCATTTCCCTTCCGTTTGTTTATATTCGTCTCCAAATATCTCCATATACATGCGGCGTTCCCAACCCTGTGAAGCATAGATTGTGATTTAAAGGCGATAATCTTAACGCGTATGATGATCACTTTAACGCATATCGTCACCACTTAGAAACTCGCAAAATAATCACATTTTATCACAAGTGTACTCAAGTATTATCAAAGCGGACACTTTTTCGCTAGAAGAAAGTCGTGGTACTAATGACACAGTTTGATCTGAGCCTCGGTGAATTTATTTAGAAGAACACTGTGTGCGCTACTAGACGAAAGTCTGAAATTTTTTGGTTCACTTAACGATAACCCATTTTATAATTCGCATGATAGTCAATTTGCTTTCAAAATCGTATTACAATAGTACTTTTAAAACCGTATTACAAATAGATGGATGTGTGAATGTGTGATTGTTCAACTCTTCCGAAGCGTCACTTACCCGTTTACTTCAGTCTAAATGAAATAAGTTGGTCTTATCCGAGACACTGTCATTGTGTTAATGTTACTTGTCAAAGTAGTTATTACACACAGTAAAAAGATCACACAACTGTTTTATGGTAAAATATTGTCTCCAATAATTTCACAAAGTACAGCATAATAATTCAACAACACCACATTTTTGTTGATCACTCTATTTTGCTCAACAATAATACCAATCATTTGAGGTATGATCAACATCTCTTTTTTTTTTTATTATTAGTTTAACATGTTCTTATTATTTCATTTGGTTTGCATAATATACTTTGTAAATCAAATTGATTAGTAGATGTTATTAACATTTTGATGTATGTGATGTGATTATGTTATGTTGCATTTTCTTACATGCCTTTTTTTTGGTAAAATTTGGTCGATTATGATCTCATATTAAACTCATTAATGTTAGGTTTTGTCAATATAATGAGAAAAAGTAACATGATCCGATCCCTTAAACTATACTAAAATTCTCATTTAAGACGGAGCAGTTTTGTCTTAAGATTAATACGGGTTAATGTCATCAGATCATTTCATAATAAAAGTGACCATTTGACGAGAAAATGTCAGTTAAATAAAGGGTGGAGAATTATTTCGTTATTTAATTGATTTGTAATTCGAATTTGGGGAATATGGTTGATCCATCTTCGCCATCTAGGCAAATTAGAATCTTTAGAATGTAACCAAGATTCCGAAAGAAAACGTCAGATTTCACGTCGGTGAAATTATTCAAACTAGTTAATGTCCACCTACTCGTAATTTATATCCGTCTCATTTTTACAGCATTCGGCATGACAAGTATCGGGATGAGTGACGTCCCCGTTCTCGACTTTCTCGGGGAGATGTACTTGGAATGGAAGGTTGGTGTGTTAACCTATTTAACATCCCTCGGACTTCAAGAGACGCTTGCTGAAAATAACACGACAACTCCACAAAATAAAGCAAAGGTCCTCATATTCCTTCGTCGTCACATCCACGAAAGTTTGAAATACGAGTTCTTCTTAGTCGACAATCCTAAGGATCTTTGGGACAGTCTCAATAAGAGATACGGGTCCAAAGAAAGTTTCTTGTACTCTAAAGCCGCGGACGACTGGTTAAGTTTGCGGTTTCAAGATTATGAAACGGTTAGCGACTATAATTTGGACTTGTGTCGGATAACATTGCAATTGGGACTGTATGGAGTGGTAAAAAACGAGGCGGAGAAATTGGATAAGACGTTTTCAACTATGCATCCTTTAAACATGGTGTTGGCACGGGGATGTCGACAGATGCATTTAAAAACGTATTCGGAATTGGTTTCGGTGTTGATTGTTTACGAACAATGTGGTAAGCTCATGATGGGGAGTCCGAGGGAACAAACTCCATCGACTGCGACCCCGCGAAAGAGGCTGCATTGGGAAACGTTGACGTTGTCGTCTAGGCCCTCATAGAGGTTATAGCACTACCTCATCGAGGTTATAGCACTACTTTGATGCTACTTCGTGTATCATTTTGATGACTATTTACATCGCTCTTCGTCTTTGTAGAATAGTCTTTTTTTCTGGTTGTTTTGGGTTGCCCTAGATGCAGCGGTGATAATGCATAGTTCTCGCGCAGTTTCTGTTTCAGACTTCCATGTTGTAATGCGTAATACTCCGTAGTATAATACTCTATTGTATGAAAAATTTCTTTCGATCATAAGTTTTACTTGCAATGGCCTTTAGCTTAGCAGCTTAACGTCTTTCCACTCGCAGGACACAAGCGAAAACAGTTAACAGTCGATTGTTTTTGTTGTTTCCACCTTAATGATGTATCAGTGGTTCCTGGCAATTTAGGGTTACAAATGTCGAATTGTCAACACGATTCCAGAAATCGTCACTAATTGGGTACAATCGTTTCGAGTCATGACAAGTGTGCGAAAGAAAAAATTGTGACATTTGCAACATCACCTATTTCGTGTTCAATACGAAAGAGTAAACAAAACTCATGCCCTGGAACCGAGTGCTTCAGGGCAAAAACTCACTAGTGTTACATTCAAGATTTTGTAATTGCATATAGACGAGTTTCCGTTCTTTGCCTACTTCTCATCGACGTATTACTAAATTATGAATCGCCGGAAGCAGAAGATCCCTCGGATGCTTTCTTCTCCCGTTGTTTCTCCCTCTTTTTCTTGTTCTTCAAGGCATTCTTGCTCAATTCCCTGGATAATGTCAATTTAGCCTTGAAGAATCAGTTTCAGAGGTTGAAACAGAATGAAAAAGCATAGCGATAGGCAATAAATTCACAATTAAAATAAAAAAAATATGTAGTTTTAGTCCACTTACTGCGTAGGTAATCCGCCAAACAGCTGCCATAATAGGAACGGAAGAGAGTGTTAGACGTCTTAGAACTTAGACGGAATGTGCACAGTAAAGTAACAATACAGGTAGAAACAACATCACTTCGCTACTAAGTTTATCGCGGTAATTTCATTGATCAGACCGATAAGAGATAGTGTGGTTTTATTCGGCAGTTACCGGTCCTACAGTTGTCAACGAAAGGTCGATATTCGGTATTCCTAATCTGCTTTCGGAATTATGTGACCCAACAGCTATTCCCAATATAAGAAACGCACACAAATAAGCGCGCCAATTTGCAAATTGAACCTTTAGGGTGAGGCAACGACGTATGCTCAATAGAAATCAGAAATTAATAAAGCTCTAAAACAAGATGACGTGAATGGAAGATACCTCTACTTTAGACACAGCAGCCTGCTTGGCATGAGGAGGTCGATATGCAGCGGGTTTTTGAGGCGGGTTTGCAGTGTTGGTTTTGGAAGCACCCTGAGAAGACTTTGATCCTTGTCCTAAATACAACAATGCCTTCTGTTAGACGCGTGACACAATGATTGTGTATAAGAAGCAGTAATCTACAAATCTGATTTTAGAAAAAGAACCTTGCGGTTTGCCTTCGTCAATCTTTAAAGAGGCAACAGACTTCCCAAGTTCAGCAATGTCACCGAACCTCTCTGCAGATTCCGGTTTCCAATCAACCTGATGCATATGACAGTTGCGATAAATATTTTATGAGTAGAAATTCCGACTTTAAACAGAAGCATTTTACAGGAACACATACCTGAAACAATTTGTCAAACATCTTCTGGAAGAACAGTGACCCATTGTGGTGGAAAATCTTCAAACTATCATTGTAAACAGCAGGTTTAATTAATTCCGTCAAACAAATCCATTCCAGCAACCATAACCAAATAGATGAATTATAAAATAGACACTCATGTCAGATACTACTTATACGCTACAGCATAATTCGAAGTCAACAAAATGATCAATTAACAGCTCAGACGCTCAGTTACTGGGTCAAATTTGAGTATACAGAGTAACTCTTAAAGCATGTACCCATTATTCTAGTTCTTTAGCAGCATCATGTTGACTTTACTACAGCTGCATGAACTTAAAATCAGTTTCCGGAATAAATCAACTACATGAACTCAAAATCAGTTTCCGGAAATTAATCAAATACATGAACTCAAAATCAGTTTCCGGAATCATGGTCCTTAAAACAAGAGCATGTTGTGATCAGCTCAGAAGGCAATAAGGCGTGAAAGGAAGTATTTTAATAGAAACATTAACAAGTTTATGCAGGAAAGAAAAGAGTGACTTGAAATGTAAGTTTTGAAACGTATAAATAGGTATTAACATAATTTTAACCTTAAAAACTTAAAAATCTAAATGGTACTCCGTAATTAACGTAATTTATACTGTATATGAGGGCAGAGGTTAGGGCACTTTGTCCCTGCAAAAGTTTTGAAACGTATAAATATCATTCAAGAAGTTAAAGCACACCCAAATCAATTTGGAAGATACGATACACTAACACCGAGTGTATAGAGGATTCCTTACACCGTAAATTGAAAACCTCATGCGGTAACTTTTAGTTTCTTTCTTAAGATTTTACAGTGTAAATCAGGAGAAAATTATGAAGGGCAGAATAAAAGATAGGAGTACTTTAGACTAAGTGTGAGCGTAGCTTTTTTCCTTGAGGGTAACAACATAGCTTTCCATTTCACCGAGTTCTGGATTATGGTAAAATGGTAGACAACAAGGCTAGTAGCATAACATTAAGTTACTGTTACACATTCTCCTTTCAGTTTCGGAATAAAGACATGCATACCCGTTATCAACTTGACGTCGAGGTGCTGTTGATGCAGTCATGAAATAGCAACCACTGGGAGACCATTCATAGGTAACGGACCACTCAGCCTTAGAAGTTCCAAGCTGCTTTTTTGCTTCACAGTCCCAGAAAACCTGATACGCTCAACGGTGCAGACATATGAGGCAAAACTTCCACTGATTTCAACATAGCAATACGTAAAATAAGCAAAGACAAAGCACAAGTTATTGCCAAAAGTAGCTTCATATTTCAAACAGAATCGTAAGAAGGATGCAGGCAAACGGTCTTAAGCTTTTTTATTCCTGAAAAGATAAGAGAAAGGAGACCACGGAAAAACTGTAGTAGCAACTACGATAAAACAAATGGGAAGGATGGTTCAACACTTCAACATACCATATCACCAGGTAAATTTCCAAACCCAGCAACACACAAAACTGCATAAGGGTGCATCAAGAACAGAAAATCAGACCTTAACGTTTGGATAGATGTATACCGTAAAAAAATTGGAACTGAAAAGAACAAAGATGACTATAGGGCAGCAACACAGTTCAACATACATTTTCCTTTTGGATTCCATCTGATGGTGTTGTAAGGGCCTTCGCCGAGCTCAAGAATTGGATTGCACTTCTTGTTAAATATTGTGGTTTTAGCAGGCATAACTTAGATTAGGTCAAGGAACATTCACAGAGAACTACAAATAATTTTTCACGCACAAAAGGAGCCTAATCATTTCAATTACACTTCATCAAGCATCATCATAAAATTCGTAAGCAACCCACTTCAAAAAAATACTGAAGCTATAAGCCAAAAATGCTACGCCCATTAAAGTCTCCTACGGAACCTTGAACCCAAGACGTCTCTTCTCTGATACTTAAACATCACAATTATCTTCTATCTCCGTGAAAGATGCTCCCATGTCAAGCGGTGAAGGGAAGCAAAAAACGAAATAAATGCAGGTTTTTGCTGCAATAACACAGGTTGCGACTTGCGAGTTGCGACCATGTGACCCATTCCGAAATGGAGATCTCATCTGCTAGATCAAAAATAAGAAAACTAGAAATGTGCAATGAGACAATCTAGACATTCTAATTTAATCAACTATATTAGTGGACAGAAGTGATATATACCATGAATTTCTAATTAAAAAGGATACAGCCATAAACAACAGCGAACTCTAAACCAGAATATGACCACTGAACATCATGAATGGGTCCATCCTTTCCTGCACATGAGTTGAGAACTAATTAATCTCCTATAAATTGTCACACTTCATATTGAACTACAGAAAGAAATATAACATACGAAGAGGTACAAGGCCTTCGTGAGTGCCATCCGTCGTTAAATAATGTAGCTTTGACTCTCCGTAGTAACTCTGGTTCGTTTTGTCAACATCTGACTGTGCCACAGCAAGAAGACCAGTAGAACCATGATTCCAATGAAATTGCACCGATGAACAACGGAAAAAGCTTCGTCGAGCAAGAGGCTGATTAGAGGCATTGCTTCCAGATGCATATATCTGAATACTTGCAGGAACACCCTGTAAAAGAAATTGCAAATAATTAAAGGAACTGCTTTAGACATTGACAGAGGAAGGGCATAAGACTCGAAAATTCCAGCGCAGTCAAACAAAAAGCCTTCTCTACCGACAAAAAATATGCCAGAATACTATATTTGATCTTCACCAACACTAAAATTGGCTTTATTTATACTCATTGGCTTTACGTAGGATCGTCAATCTGACAGAGACAGAGATATACGATAGCTTACTAGAATAATATGGATAGCCTCGAGAAGTAGGACTTAAACTATAGACTCCCTCTAGAAAGATCCCAGAACATTAGTCTTTAGCCCTTTACAACTATAGCATAAAGTCACAGATTCTGAAATTCTAAGTTCTTCAAACAATAAATAAATTTAAAAGTGACCTTATACCTTTAATTTTAAGATGCAGGCGAACACAATAGACCTTACCTTAGATTCAGGAACATAGGTTGCAACATGTGTACTGGGTAGCTTGGAAAGTTGGGCGGCAGCTATTCCGGGAACTCTGAGGCGATATACAAAACCTTTAGAGAAGTCACCAGGATCAAAAAATTGTACTTCATTAGTGGCGAGTTTACAAGCAATGGCTTCATCAGAGCTGAATGATACAGGAGGCCTGCACAAGACACGGTCATCTAAATACATAAACAAGTGAAAAAATACAGAAAAATGATACCACAGTGCAAGAGAAATTAAATAAATTATGCACATGAACTCTGGTTTTTCTCTTTTTTGGACATGCTACACACAGAACAGTTGATGTCTAATTCTGAATTTCTTGTATAATGAGCCACTAGTTGCCTGCGATTATATTTGGCAAGATGAGATTAATAAGTAGATACTCTTCGGACCATTCAAATTGATTCACTAAAGTTTTACATTCCGCATGACGGGTTAATAAGGAGATATTCTCTCCATTCATTTGATTTGTCGACACATTCGTGTTTGGACCATTTTAATTAAGTCGCTACGTTGGGAGATTGAATCAATTGCTTCCAATTCAGAAAAAATAAAGGCAGTGACTTTAACGTAGTAAACTAAGTAACTACAGATTATCATGCATACCATGTGCTTTTACTCATGTGCTTCAGCGAAAGGCTATATACAGAAGCGGCGGTATCCACCTTCCACAAATTGACATTCTTTTCCTGAGGTGACGACGCTTTCTGAAATGTCTGAACACAAGTCCCACGCGGTGATAAAGCTGAACCAAGAAGGTTCGGAATTTGAATCGAGTTGATCTCTTTGTAGGTCTTGCAATCAAAAACACTAATCACTCCCTCGGGTTTAATCACCATGAGCCTCGACCCATCCTCACTAAACACAGCACTCTTACAAGCTACTTTCTGCAGCTTGGTGGCGGGTTCACCCTTGTCGAAAGGTGGTCCTGTCCATATCGAAAACCCTTCTTCGTCTCGCACTAAATAACAACGTGATAACCAGCGACCTCATTAAAACAAATTCAATTAAATAATTAACGGAAATACATTCTCCATCCCATTTATATCATTCTCCTTTACCATTTGAACGAACTATCAACATTAACAGACATTTAGGCGTCTTATTTATTCCTAACTCATTAAAAATTCAGAAATCTTCAAATGACATCGAAAAATTTCATTATACTGACTACTTAGAAAAACACTAAATTTTAGTAGAATACTTCAAACTTCAGCAGCTTTTTTGAATTAACGAAACGAATGCAGCTATATTATACAATCAAAAGAACAACTTTTGAATTGTTCATACACGAATAGACAGACAATAAGAAACCGACACCTCCAAAGTCAAATGTGAACAATATAAATGAGACGAAGGCAGAATACGAAATCGATAATACGACGAACCTAATATCTCCAACGACGGCGAAGGGTCCACAGCTGCCATTTATAGTATAATCCAATAATATTCTCCAGCAAACAACCAAAAACCCTAAAAATAATGTAAATTAATCGTCAAAAATCACAACAATTACAACTTACAAGTAATACCCAATTCACTAAAATCATAAACCTTTATTCAATTCAGAAATCATGAACAATAATTACCACTTAATAATCTTAAATTTGAGATTAAGTTGATTCAATTGAACTAAAATGGGTATTAACAATCAAAATTAGCATCATATATATATATCATTTCTGTAACTAAAAGAAATGAAATAAATCGATTTCAATGGTAAATTACAGAGAAAATAAGCTTGAAATTGAAGTTTTTGAGATTAAACGTGAACATAGAAGAAGAGAAGAAGAGTGTAAAACCTGAGAAGTCGACGAAAGCCTAAAAAATTGAGTTCGGAGACTCAACTTATATTATTTACGGGTCGGATCCGATCCTATTCAGTTTGGATTAAACTCGAAATAATTACGTGAAAAAAGAATAATTGTCAAAAATAATTCGAATTGGCATCTATTTTAACAAATAATCTGAATTCGAAATAATCAGCGAATAATCACAACTATCAAACAATCATTTCAATAGTATATTTTCATCATTTATACCGTGCTTTAACAGGTGAAAAGGAAGGTCAACTCGATTTGAATTTTATTTATAATAAAAGTGGAATAAAGTTGTACGAGTAATCAATTTCACCTTTTTTTTTACCACAATTTCTTGTGTGAGACGGGCCTAACGATAAATTTATCGTAAGTCCTCTCACACAAGGTAGTTACGAGTTAGTTTTTTTTTTTCTTTTCTTGCTTGTGTCTTACGTTAATTATCGTTAGGCCCGTCTTTCAGGAGAACTACTGTTTTTTTACATGTTATAGCCGATTAAAATTGGTTAAAATATGTTATTGGAATGATTTTTCAATAGGTAAGATTATTCGTGGATTATTTTGAGTTGGAGTAATTATAGAAGATAAGTGTCAGTTTCGAATTATTGATGGCAATTATTCCTAAAAAAAGCCCTTTGATTATATGTTTTGGAACAAATTTTAAAAAATATAAAAAGTCAACAAATTTTAAGAAATACCTTTGAGACTAAATGAATAAAATTGTTGAAAATGATAAATTAAGCTAAATGAGTGAAATTGAGCAGTACCTTTTATCTTTTTTTTCTTATAAGATGATCTTAAAAAATTTCTTCCTTCATTATTTCATTCATTTAGTCCCAATTTTCCTTTTCGGCAATTTCACTCATTTAGCTTCATTTTTATATATGGTACGGAGTACTCCGTATCTTTTAGCATGAAAATATTAGTTTTACCCTTACTAATATACTTATTTTACTAAAATAACACACACTTTATACTAATCAAAGCATCAATATTACCCCAAACTTTTTCACTCTCTTACTCCAACTATAAAGTTGGGGATTCGATTCCCACCCACGATATATTGCACTCATTTGCACTAATAAAAATAGGCCAATCACCTTTTTTTATTAGTCAATTAATTAGTTCACGTTATTTATTTTTTTCACTATATAATGCCATTATTATTTTTGTTAGAAATGTGTTTAAGTCATACGTAGTACTCTCTCCATTCAAATCCAACACCATCATTTACTTTATGAAGTCAGCCATCAATAAATTTCACTCCTTAAATATATCGTGAAATACAAAAAATTAAAATATGAAAAAATATATTTGAAAACATTATAACATAATCTTTCACAAAATCAAATTTTTAACGAGAAATTTTCGTGTATACATAGAGAAATTGACGGTCAAAGTAACGCCTCGAAGACCACCCCAATAGTGAATCTAAGTGTTGGATTTGAATGGAGGGAGTATGAATTTAGTAATAACTGATGGAATATTCAAAGGTACTTTAGAAGAAACTTTTTAATAGGTTGCGGGTTGGAATGGTAATGGTAAAGGCAGGGTTTGGGTTGGTAGCGTATGATTTTTGTGGTAAAGTTTTCTTCAAGGGTAGGGAGACCAGGTTTGGAATCGGCTTTACAAGCAGAAGTACTAGCTCTAAGGTTAGCGGTGGAATGGGCAATTAAGTATAATATTCTGCATGTGGCTTTTTCTCTGGATTGTTTACAGGCGGTACTTCAAATTACGGGTCTTGCTGAGAAATCGCATACAGCGGTTTTGATTATTCAGGATATCTTATCTTTTTTTCCTAGTTTTCATTGTTGTTCTATTAGTTATATTCCTAGATTTCTTAACAGAGTAGCTCACAATTTAGCCAATCGGGCTAAAATGATGTAACCTATTCTATTTTCTCTTGCCAAAAGGAAAAAAAAAACTTTTTAATAGGTAGATTAGATGTGTAGTTCTAATAGTTTAGACGAATTGTGTAGGCTAGGTTACGTTTAATTCGAGCTTCATTTGCATCAGAACAAAATCAAAGAATACAGAGCGAATAACCGTTATTGTTTTGACGAATTGTGTAAACTAGGTTACATTTAATTCGAGTTTCATTTATATAAGAACAAAATCAAAGAATCAAAGAATATAGAGCAAATAACCGTTATTGTTTTCATGAACTTTTTATCCTTTCAAAATATGACACGAAATTTAAGATTAAGGCCGCATACTTTTAAACATTTGAAAAAAAAAATGAATCAAATAAAATTGAAATCAGGTAAAAAGAAATAAAAACCTTATGTATAGTTGACTTTTATTTTGTTACTATCCTTTTAATCTTTATCTTTAACTCCTAAAATGCACAAACTCAAACCAACCAAAACTATTCACAAAATCTCAAAACTATTCATCAATAGTGTTTTTCTTTTTTTGGCTCTTACTAACTCTTAGCATTAATATGGTCACTTACTACTTAATATTGCTTGAATCATAATTTTTCTCAATTTAGTTATTCCTCCGTATTAAATGTCGTCAATGTTTAGACAAGCAAAAACTAAATTTAGCTGTTAATTGACAGCGGCATATCGATTTTCGTTTCCCGGCCTTTTTCTATTACTCTTGATCCAAAACTAACTTATATGATCTTAAACCAAAAAAATAAAATAAAATATAAAATAGCATTAGTGTCCACCTTATATGGTTTGGAAACAAAAAAATGAGTTATAGGAGTGTAAGGCAAGATGAGGTACATAAGGGAGAGCCAACAAGAGGAGGAGAAATAGGGGAACACAAGAGGGAAAAAGGGGATGATGATAAAACAAAAGGAATATTGGATGAATAAGATGACAATGAAAAACAAAAAGAGTGAAGAATACATCAGATGAAGGGGAATCTGAAAGATAAAAAAAGGCAAACAAGATGTTGAGAGAATTAAACCGATCTTGGGCCTCCAACCATTAACTTCAGCGTTTGGTAGAGTTGGTTCCTAACATGGTGTCAAAGCATTGTGTTTAGAGGTCACTGGTTCGATTCTCCCCGCCCCTTAATTTCAAAAGTGGATTATTTCGCAAGTATGGTGGGATTGTAGTTCGTCTACACTTGGTGAATGACCATTCGTGTGAGGGGGGTTAGAGAGAGTTAGACCGATCTTGGGCCTCCAGCCATCAGAGAATAAGGGGACGAAAAAGAGTAGCAAGAATGGGAAAATATAGGATAAATGGAAGATCGAGAACAACTATGCGAAAAAATAAATTACCGATTATGGGCGTCCAGCCATCAGAGCATAAGGGGACGATTGAGAACAACTATGCGAAAAAATAAATTACTAGAGTATAAAATTAATCTTGGGCAACAATCGGCTCTTGTAGTTGATTTTCAACTAACTATTACACTGTATAATAACTCATGTCATTACTGTTTAGATGCACATAAGCTCTTATAGAGCGATCTTATACTACAACATAATTCATTTTTCAGAGAAAATGAAATAAATACTGATATAGTCATCTCTCATTCGATATTCATTATCGAAACAACTTAAATCAATTAAAAACATCTAATTGTGTGTGATATATAATCGTTGGGCATCTCTGTTGTATTATATGAAATCATCTAAACAATATTTCAAATGTTTTTCTTATTAGCGTAACTTCATAAATGCATTGTAATAACAATGATGAATTATGTATCTATTAGTTTTCAAATTTTATTACAACAAACAGCCTTCATATCGCGCAACTTAACCCTGCCTACCAACAAATTAACTCGTTAGGCATTGCGCGCGCACAATGAACAACTAGTTTTGTAAAACACCCTTAATATATTCGAACCTAATTCAAATTTAACCTAACCCTTATGCAATTTAGAGTCTAGACTATCCATTTAACTGTTTCACGTGGGATGCCCAAGGGCTGAGCTGGGCTGGCCCGAGCCACCCCATGACCCCAAACCGGTCCATAGTGGATCGTGCCTTCTTTTACTCAACCCATGACTGATCATTTAAGATGGAGGGTCAGGCTTAGCCCGAATTAGGCCAAATTAAGGCTCGAACATATTCCGTTGGTTACAAATTATGGATTAGTAGTAAAGTCGAGGCCTGGTGGAGACCGGGCCTTCAAAATCGTGACTCGGGCCCGGCCTGATTACTTGGGCAAAAGGTAAAAAGTCAACAACACTAAGACTGTTGGCCTAATCAGAAAGAAAACTACTCCAGTGTGTGTACTGCTGCTGCATTTTTTCACTGCAGAAAAGTGTGATTTTTCAAGGGAAGTATGAATGTTTCCAATGAAGAAGAACAAGTTAGAGAAAGATTTAAGAAAGTGTATGAACTACTTAAGTCTCAACTTCTGCAAGATCCTGCTTTTGAATACTGCACTGTCTCTCTAAACTGGCTTCAACAGGTTGTTTCATTCGATCTCCTGCTGTATTTTCTGCACATTTTACTTAAAATTCTTGTTTAAGACGGTTGTATTCGTACCACAAAGCGCGCTGTTTAAGGCGTAGAAACACGCGTTTTATATAAAGATTAACTGGTCTGTCTGTTTCTTTTTTTGTCTTCAGATGCTGGATTACAATGTGCCTGGAGGTATATTTCAACTTTATAAATCTAATTTGAGTATTCAATTGTGCAATGTTGGTATTGTTATTGATTATCAAAGTATAGAAATCGTCGATTGAACGTTAACTAATCGCTTAGATTGTCTTTTGGTTGAGATGGTTTTCTGTCGCGTTATTGGCGCCTTAGTGATCTGTAGGTACCAAGTTCAAATTTTGGGAGCGTCTTATTTTCACACGTTGAATTTCAGCAAATGGGTATTTGTTAAGTATAAAAATCATCGATTGGGCTTCTATTGTTATCTTCAGTTGTCTTTTGGCTGAGATGGTTATCTGTCGTGGACTCGTGGTATTGGCACAGCAGTAGTCCGACATTCCTAAGATTAGTTTTTGGGAGCGTTTTGTTTTCACATGTCGAATTTAGTATACAAGTATTATAATAAAGTAGAACAACGTACCATCGATTGGACCTCAAAGGGGTAGCGTAGATTGTTGTCTTTTGGCTGAGATGGTTTTCTGTCTGGTATTGGTCGGAAGGTCTCAAGTTCAAATTTTGGGAGCGTCTCATTTTTCACGTGTCAAGTTTCAGAACATGGGTGATTGGTGAAATTTGGCAGGTAAGATGAACAGAGGGTTGGCTGTAGTTGAGACGTACGGGTTCCTGAAACAGGCAAAGACGCACGAACTCTCTGAACATGAGTTTTTCCTCGCTTCTGTGCTTGGTTGGTGCATTCAATGGGTAATTTTTTCGTACTTTTACCATGTCCATTTGATTTGTTGGTCAACTGATTCGAACAATGCTATTGAATAATGTGAATTGTCCATAGAAGCCAGTATTGTCAGTACGAATCCAATCTTAAAAGCGTTAATACAAAAACGGGATAAAGTGAATGTCGTATCATATCGTACTCGTAGCTTATAGCCTGATGTTTATCGTTTGGCCAACAGCTAGTCGCGTGTGTTCTTGTTCTGGATGATATCTTGGATGATTCTTATACGAGGCGTGGCCGAACTTGCTGGTTCAGATTACCCAAGGTTTTTTTTTTTTGGTCCTTTTATGCTCCATTGCTTGCCCATATACACGCTGATTGAAAGCTCACGTCCGCGGTTTAACTTGGCATGTGCGGTTTCTAGGTTGGCATGGTCGCTATCAATGACGGTATTCTTCTGTGGAACCATATCCACAGGATTCTCAGATATCATTTTAGAAACCAGCCTTACTATGTTGATCTCCTCGATTTATTCAATGAGGTTGGCATATTTCCGTTGTTTTTTCGAGGTCTTTGTATGCTCGAGGATTACTATTTCATCTGCTGCACTCCTGCAATACTAATCATCTTTCATTCAGGTAGAGTTTCAGACAGCTTCTGGGGAAATGATTGATTTAATAACCGCTATCGAGGACTCAAAAGATTTGTCGAAATTCAACGTTGAGCTGTAAGTTTTTCAACTTGGTAATACTTGGGGGATTGGGTGGTAAGCTGATAACTTAAAGACTTCCAGGCACAAGTTTTGTGAGGAATTCTGAATTTCTACCGAGTTCCTGCAGCTAGATGCCATGAAACACTGTGTATTCTGATTTTGTGAGCCGCAGAAGAATATAGGCTCTTATAAACGAAATCAGCTTTTTGTTTATGTGCAATAGTGGATGGCTGCGAAATAAATGCAACAGGATATCGGCAGTGACCTCATCAGTAAACTCTTTCATCATTCGGAGCGTTTAGAATTTCCTTTGAATAAACCTTTGTTTCTAAAAAGTAGTATATTAATAACCTACCGCCGTGATTATGTAATTTTGACGTTTCTTAATCCCATATTCCCATGTAGTGTCGAGAGGCCTCTTGCTCTTTTAGTTTCTATGTTGTTGGTTAAATTTCTAGATCGAATAGTAAGTACAAGTAAAGTTTAGCTTAATAAGCTAACAATAAAATGTTTTTCTTACATTTTTCTCGGATAAACACTTAATGACGCTTTCAAACATGAACCCAATTTGCACCTTCGATAGGTCAATCAGCTAGCGAATTGTTTTTTTTTTATTTTGGGTCTGAATGAGGCAGAAGGCTATTACAACGAGGGAGGGGATTCGAACCTGAGATCTACCGCTCAGGATACCTCCGTCTTGACCACTAGGCCTTGACATTTTCGGTATCAGCTAGCGAATTGTGACGTGGGCGTTTAAGTTTGTGTGCAGCCCTTTCCTTCTGCTATGCGTACTGATATTGAATTTGTCTAAGAATTTCTCAGCTATGTCGTAGTTGTTTCTTATCAATTTTCAAGTGTTTGTATGTTTGCAGACACCAACGAATTAGCCTATTCAAGACTGCCTATGGAACATTTTATCTTCCGGTGAGTCGAATTTATACCTTAATTTTTGCTCCGTACTAGTTATATTCGTTAGAACTCATATAGGAAGGTATGATTAGTTCAACCCTATCTTATTATATCTACAAAATGAGTTTGTCTAAGTTGTCATCGTTTTTGTTGCTGTATTTCTCGCTTCTGCAATCGGAAATTTGGTGATTTTTTTGGACCGTTTTAGTTTTGTTGTCAATCCATTTCTTTCGGGAACCATGATCTTTATCCAAGCAGTGTTCCCTTTGAAGTTCTTCCGCAAGATGGTCATTGAATGGCTTACTTGCTTTCGATGTTTCGTTCATGAAATTTTAGGCGACTTTCGAATGGTGCATAGCTTTTACTTGATTTTCACTGTTCTCTTTTCTAATTACAATTTCTGTGAAGTTTGCCTGCACTTTACTCTTGTTAGGTGAAAAGCTCGATGATTGTACCGATGTTAAGGACATCCTTCTTGACATGGGCGTCTACTTTCAAGTTCAGGTATATCGTGATACTCTCGTTGTACGCTTGGGCGAAGTAGGTCACTTTCGACCACGTAACCACCTTCTCCCGTTAATTTAATACTATGTACGAAAACTGAAATTAAGGATAACTTATGATGAAACTGTCTCATAGTAGAATAAGTACTTGCACGAGCAATGATTGTTTGCTTACTCACATGACGGTTTCTTTAAATTCTTCCTTTAACGCTCTCATCGATGGTAAAACAAGGATGTACCCCGACTGTACGTAGTAGCAGCCTTGCAGAAGTACTCTGCGTCAGCCAATACTGCGACCGTGACTGAAAACCGAGATTTAGTACTCTACAGGAATGAGTATATGCTTGTGTTGCTTTGCAGGATGATTACTTGGACTGCTTTGGCGATCCCGAAAAAATCGGCAAGGTGAGATTATCCCGGTAATCGTTCAAAGACGATAATTACTTGTTCACGTAACGAACGGTACAGTACTTCGTACAAGATTCACAGTGCTTATTTTTATTCATTAGGTTGGATCTGACATTCAAGACTTCAAGTGCTCTTGGTTGGTTGTGAAAGCTTTGGAGCTTTGCAATGAAGAACAGAAGAAATCGCTTTTCGTAATACTCTTTTATTTTAACTCTTTTTACTGTCATTAAAACAAATTTTGTTAATTTATTCAACCCATATTAATTCACCCAATTCAACCCACAGCAACGTTTAGAAAAGTAACGCCTGATGAGTAGAAGGCGTTAGTATGACGTAGCTAGCATAGTGACACTTTTGCAAGTTATTTACGTGTGGTCTCACAAATTTTCCAAATATGAAGTTCACTGTGTCGAATTTAAATATATCAAACGAAAGTCCTTACGCTTGACGACTAACTGACAGGACAATTACGGGAAACAAGATCACGCAAGTGTTGCCACGGTTAAATCCCTGTACAACGACCTCAACCTTCAGGTACGACGTTAGAGAATATTTTCCTGCAACTCTCAAAATGCTGTGCTTCTGACAGTAGTGTACATTTTGTCGACCCTCCACTGATCAGTCTGATTTACATTTTCCGCTTGTGTTTGCTTGCCTATGCAGGGAGTCTACGCTGAATACGAGATCGAGGTGTACCAAAACCTAGTTGGCCGCATTGAAACGCTTCCCAGCAAGTCTGTGCAGTCAGCTCTGAAATCGTACTTGGGTCGGATTCACCTGAGGAAGAAGTAAAGAGAAGGCAGATTTTTGTGTGTGCCTCTCCTTATTTCTCGATAAGTAGTTTTATTTAGGCAAGAAGCTAGCGAATGGCCAAAAATTGGGCTGATTTTAATCGACAAAGTTCGTGAAATTGGTGGCGGACGAGAAGGCTTGATCGTGAATCTTTGGGACGGTTCCTCGTGTTTACTTTGATGACACTTCCAATTAATTGTATACGTTTTCATTTTTAGGTCATTCAACTTAATTATACAAAAATTTAATTATATCTGATTTGTGTCGGTTTATTTCATTTTTTCCCAAAAGTTTGTACTGATTTTTTATTAAATCGATAATCCCGTTTCAATAATAAAATTTCAACAGATCCAATTAACTTAAATAGCAAGATAATCTTTTATCAACGGTCAACAATGCACTTTTTCTAGTCAATATTTACCATAATTTGCTCCAAAATAAGTTTATTGTGAAACCGTTTCACGTAATATTCTCAACACTTCATTTATTATGAACAATTCTATTGACCGTCTCATGTGTTAAACGGTTTTACTTTCGAATTTGCTTATAGTCGGAATTTGTGTGCACCTAAATACGTTACCAACCGAGTTTACGTGGACCCATTTTTAGTACTATTATTGTCGGGTCTACCCGTTGACCAACCTAATTGACCCTCAAATACTAAACTACGTTGATACTTCACTCCAAAAACCCCAAAACAATTGACTGAACTGAGCAAAATTACACCCAAAATTCATCAATTTCATCATCAATCAAAACAATTCACACCCAAAAAAGTGAAATTAATGGGTAGATTGATGTGCGCAACGTTACTGCTGATGTTAATTTGGGTGCAATTATCATATGCGCAAGAGTTGAGCTCCAATGATTGTGAGAAATTAGGGTTTACTGGGTTAGCTCTTTGCTCTGATTGCAAAACTTTGTCTGAATATGTCAAAGATCAAGGTTCTCCCTCTCTTCATTTTGAATTTTGGTTGGTTTTTGCAAGTTTTTAATTGGTTTTTATGTTAAAATTTAATGCAATTTTGATGTGTTAAAAGTTAATTCTTTATAATTTTTGGGGAAGTTTTTGCCTGGGTTTGGATGGGAAGATTTGGAATGGAATTGACGGGTTCGATTTCCGTTGTTTGGTTAGTAAGTTCGGTGTGAGGGAATTTGAGGGATTCATTTTTCGTTTTCCGAATCATAGGAATGATGTTCCTTCTAATCTACGTAATATCGTATTCAAACAATTCTGTAGTTTACGTGCTAACACGTGCTCGTGTGTGATCATCGTATCGATTACTGCGTCTAACATATGTTTGGAAGAGTAAGGGCATGTTCTCTTCATCTTAACTTATCAAATGCGCGAAAAAACTTCAGACTTTTGACTTCTTAGAAAGCTCTAAATTTGTGTAGCGTCAAACAATTTCGGAAAATTGTAGACTTCAAAAAACTTACGCTTCAAACCTCTAACTTTGAGAAGCTTTCTTCATATATTGTCATTCGGGTCTGTGGGTTTTAGATGATATTTGCAAATGTTGGTGAGGATTGATGATCTGGCACTGACATTTGTCGCGATATTGTCTGAAGGGCTAGCTATATCGTCTAAACTCTAAAGCTTCATTTAGCCGCAAATGGGTTAGACATACAACGATATAGCTACCGTTTAGACGATTTCAAGGGCTCGGAATGACTAATCTTTGATTAAGTGAGTTCATTTATATAGAGGTCGAGGTTTTGACTTTAGCTGTCATTGCGTTTGGTGATGAAACATCATTATTACTCCGTGAATTCACAAACTATGTCTGCTGTTGTTCTCCATTTGATAGTGTGGTATGTTCACCTTTTTGTCTTCCTAGATCTTGAATTAGGCTGATCAAATTGTGACGGGCTAATACGTAATGGTGACAATTTAAATGGGATGGAGGGTTACCTTGCTGACGACTTTTGGAAACTGTAATGCATTATAATGGTTAATTTTGAAGTTAAGTAGAAGAGCTAATGAGTAGTGTGTGTAAGTTGTGTGTGTGTAGTTTTAAGGAGATCAATATAATTAACTTCTCATATATAGTTTTAAGAATATCACAATCAAGTTACTAATAGCACTTTAAGTTCAGCTAGGATTACTAGCCTTACTACTCTCGAGCATCAGACTCTTCCCCTGAAAATATTCATATAGTCAACTTTGATGCCACGTATTTTCGTGTTTTTTATTTGAAGTATTGCCTCACTGTAAAAAGTGAAGCCTATCTATATAGGTTAAAAGATTTGTGGTTACTGCCTTCTTTGTATATCATTCATGGCTTTTGTGCTCGACCGACAACCTTAACTTATTTATCCAACTGAAGCTTTTGCCTATATTGAAACATCACCAAAGAGAGGTTCTTGTTGGTTAAGAACCATTGAAGATCCTATACTTTTAATAACATTATCGTTGTGAATGCCGTTTCAGAACTGGTATCGGACTGCTTAAAGTGCTGTGTAGAGGATTCTGACGACTCAGTGAGCAAGGTATGTAGATTGTTATTCGAGTAAACTCTTCATCTTCTAGTACCAGCTGTTACAACTCCTTACATCTCGGCTTTTTGCCCTGGGAAGCTCAACTATTGTCTTTAAGCATAAGCTTGTTTAGGAGTATTTTCTAATCTATGTTAATTCCTTAGATGTCATTCTCGCATGTTTTGGTGTACCAAAGGTCAACTAGGTCACTAGATGTGCTAATCGAGCCTTGACTGATAAGTTCTTTTGGAGTCCTCGGACTTTATGATTTTCCCGATTGTAGAAAAGGAACTAGTTAGTACTGCGTACTAACTTTTGGCCCAAAATGTAAATGTTGCAGGTAACTTACGCTGGTGCACTACTGGAGGTCTGCATGAGGAAACTGGTATTTTACCCTGAGATTGTTGGCTTTATCGAAGAAGAAAAAGACAGATTTCCGTCTGTCAAAGTTCAATATTCTTTTAACTCGCCTCCTAAGATGATCATGCTGGATGATAAGGGTGAACATGCAGAAACCATCAGGTGTGTTACGTCTGTTTCACTCTAATTACTAAGCTCTTGTTATCGTTCTTTTTGTAATTGCTTGAGAGACTTTGTGCTCGCACAGTCGCACGAGGTACTTTGTGTTCATTCTAATGTATTGCGGGATTAGCTACTCTTTTGTTCAAACGCCCATGAGTCCGACACTCCACCAGTGTGATAATAGACTGTATAATCGACTGTCATCTGTACTATTGTGGAAAACTCTCGTCTATGGTCTCGCCAGTTCTGGTACGCCCAGCGTATAAAATTCGTGGATATCCTTGCTGACTTTACCCCGTGACTTTGTTTTGCAGAATCGACAATTGGAAACGTGAGCACATCCTGCAGTTTCTACGAGGGAAGCTCAAATCTGTGGCAACGAGCTAAATTACACTACCGCTAAATATACTCAGACCAAACGAAAATCGGTTATTTTTTAAATAATTAAAGACCCCTTACAATGTTGACAGTTGATAGTTCTGTTATATCTCACTTGTATCAGTTGTATGCTCGTATCTTATGGACTGAGTTTGTTGAAATTAGTTATTTTCGATTTTTTTGGGAGAGAAATTATTATTTTGATCTGATTCCTGGGAAAAACGACATTTATATTGTATTGGTGAACATCGTCTTACAACAATTTATGCTGTTGTTATCTGTTCAACACAACGCGAGTACATTTAATGGAACATGTAGTCCCTCTCGTTTTTAATGTTCCTTTCACTTGAATGTAATACACATAAAAAAAGAAAAAAAAAAAATGGTGAAAAAAATCAATTACTTGTTTGATTTGTCTGAATTTTGCATGAACATTTGTTTTTCTATAATCTGGAAGGTAAACCATCGAGAATTGTGTGGAGTAGAAATTTTGGATTATTAAATTTGAAGTTGTCTTAAGATAAACATGTTAATATTTCAGATTATCTTATAGGGGGCACTAATGCATGTTTGATTGAAATGACCTCCGAAAATAAAATAAAATAAAATAAAACTAAAGAAAAATTATGAATAATTCTTCTTAAACTCTTTGAAAATTAAGATTGAGTTTTACGAAATTTGTTAATTGTGAGAATTAACAATCAATTTTACCGTAGGGAATTATTTACCTCTCGTAAAATTAAAATACAAGTACTAAAATATTGTAGACAATGAGTGGGTGTTCAAAAAGTGATCCGAACCCATAAATTGGACCGACCCATAATTTCCGACTGGTCCAAGTCGGATCAAATACGAATAGGTTTGATCTCTGGTATTTTAAAATTTCGATAATTGGTCTACGGTTCGCGCGGACCGATCTGGTTCAATACCGAAAACCTCTTTGATAAAACCCTATATTAAGTGATGTGGTCCGATACCCCAATTAAAACCCAAATCTAAGAGGTTCGTGTTTTAATGGTTTGGTCCCTGATTTTACAGGTTCGACCAGGTTCGGGTTTAAACCGGTGAACCCCTTACTTGTACTCCACTCTTTTATGAAAATTGCTCAATTTGGCTTGGATTTTAGCTGGACAAGATCTGATGGTGATAAAACTCTTCCCCATGAGAGTCGTGTATGACCGCAAATGTTATAAGTGTTGTATTTTCATGACTCGAACTCAATACTTCCGATTAAATTTTAAATAACTCTACACTTGTTAGTTTAAATGTCCTTGAGTTGCTTTAATTATAAGTTTCATTGTTTTTTTTTTTTCTAAAGCATATACACATGTAAAAAAAAGAACAAAAAGCTCATGTACTTTTCCAAAAATTCATGTATTTTGAAAACTACTTTTTCCAAAAATTCATGTAAAAATACTTGAAACCTTAACAACAATTGTAGCCTTGTCCAATATATATGATTAGACTGTTACTACAATCCTGATACTTTGTGTAATATAATTAACACGCGTAAAATAAGCCGATTCTTAATAAGCGAATCTCTTCCGGATTTATATTTTCGAATCGTCGAACCTGCCTACATCCTCAGAAAACTGAATCTATCCAAAACGAATTAATAATTCCGTTTTTTGCACACGGAAATTCTATAATCTTTCTTAGAAATAAAAAAATTCCCAAACAATAAACCGATACTTAAAAAACAAAATTTAAAATAAAAATAAATAATAAGATTATTATTTATATTTTTTAGATTATATATATTTTTTTTCTCTATTTAATGGGGAATGGAACATTATAAATTGAGGAGCAAGAGAACCCAAAAACATCGACAAAAGAGAAACTCCGATCAAATCAACCAAATCCCCCCCTTTCCCCCGCCAAAATCATTTTCCGGCGACTTATCTCCGGCGAAAATCACCCCTTTTTATCCAAAGTTCATCCCTTTTTACTCTTCAATTTCCTCCAATTTTAGGGTTTTCTCCCTCAATTTCACAACTTTTTTGTTTTTTTAATTGAACTTCACTTTTCATGTTTGTTCGTTCGTCATTGAAGCTCGAAATTCGGAGCTCAAAGGTGAGAAATTTCGACTTTCTGCTAGTTTTTTTTTCCTCTTTTGTTCGAACTTCAAATTGATTGATACCCTTTTGATTATGATGCTGCGAATTGAATTGGGTTTGATTTAATTTGTTGAATTTTCGTCAGATTTTATTGGGGTGGAATCGTAAACCCCTTTCATCACTTGCATTAGGGTTAGGGTTAGGGTTAAGCTGTTCGCGGTGTTGAACATGGGCTCGGAATCAGCCAGTGCTTCTCACGATAACCGCGACTCCGGTAATCTTTTTTCACCTGTGAAATTCTATTTCAGCTCAATTTTGTTTCGTAATTTTCTTTGATGTCGTGAATTGTATTAGTTCTCGGGTTGTTGGCCAAGTTTAGATATGTTTGATTACAATTGGTTATGTTAAGGAGTTCAAAATGTAGTTTTGATGTAAGTGTCACCCTTGTTCTGTGACTAGGAGTAGTATTATTGCTCAAGGTATGTTCCAGTTTGCGGAATTTCGATTATGTTGCGGTGTGTGACGGAAATTGGTTGTGTGAGTGAGTGTAGCTTGCGAGCGATTTGACTCCGTCATAATTGCAGGAAAGATCATATTTTTTTGCCTGTAATTGATTAGAGGTGACACATTATGGTGAAAGAGAACTACCTGTTGGGATTTACTTCTGTTACTCGGTTTCACGAATTATAGATTATATATGGTAAAAAAGTGGTTAGCAGAACAGAGTAAGGAATATAGTTTAAGAAGATACCAAGTTTCTTCTGGGGTTAAGAAAGAATCGCTTCGTAACCTATATTGGAGGGAAACTCAAAAAAGTCATTTTAGAAGATTAATTACTTTTATGTGATTAATTCATTATCACGGGAAATTGTTAGACGAGCCGGGGTTAGCCTAAAAGATATGTTTGTTACATATAGTTTGGGTGAAATAGTAGTAAAAGTTGTGTTCTCAAGTGTTATTCGGTATAGGGTCAGTAATTTCCTTCGTCGAGGTCACCCGGGCGTGGTTTAAATTATTGAAGTTCTTGGAATAGTTTCTTTAAATGTTATTACAGCATCTGTTTACGAGCTTACTAATTTTGGTAGATGACGATGACGAGTCTGGTGGAGGCAGTCGACTTCTGGGATTTATGTTTGGAAATGTTGACAATACCGGTAGACTTGAAGTTGATTATCTTAGTGAGGTACCTCTATACTGCCTTTTGATGGTTTGAATCATTATCACAAGTGTTTATTCAAATAATGAAGGTTCTCTTTTATGTTTATGTTTCATCATTAGTTTTTGATAAAAAAAAAGGTCTATATTGTAGAAATATGCTTATTAAACAGGAACCCCAAGAACCTAGTAGAGGCATAAGCTATGGTCCTATGGACATAAATCTGATGAAAATCAATGAATTGTAATGTGCTGTAGACATGACTTCGTAGATTTTGTACTGGAGGCCTAACGACCCTGGAAGATAGAAAGACTGTACATGTATCTGACATTAAAAGCAAAAAGGCAATAATCTCCCTTTAAGAATATACTCCGTATGTTCTTACCATTTATAGATTTCATATTAATCTTTGAAGCAATAAGCCAATAACTTTGGGAGATGGACATATTTGAGTTTTCGGATTTTGGTCGGAAATTAGATATATGCAAAAATAAGTACGTTGATGAATCGAAACAACACAAGAAGAAATTTCGATGAACTTGGAACTTTCAATGTCTATGAGATATCCGCCTTTACACATCTACGATGATTCCATGAATAGTAATCTTCATTTTTTTGGGGTGAGTTGGGCTACATCTTTCACTCGCATTCAAATCTAGAAGATGACTGACAGATATGTTGCTATCTTTTGATAAGGATGTATGGCTGTATGCTTTCTCGTATCATCTACGGGTATAAGATTTCTTGGGCAAATGTTCATTGCGTTCTTTTCATGCTTATCTTCTTTGATATTGTAGGAAGCTAAAGAGAATCTGAATGCAGTGGCTGACAAACTTGGATCATCCCTCACTGCCATCAATGTATGGTTTCCTTTCTCCTATATACATCTTCAACTGCGTGCAAGAGCGAGTCATTTAATTTTAAATTTTTTATATGTGGTACTTATAGTTTATAATTGCTAGTTGTCAGAAAGATCTCCAAGCACTTCAGCAGCTGTAGAAGGTAACGTTACTAATATCTTAAGTAACTCCCGTTTCAATATCCGTATCTTGAGCTGCTGTTTTCTATTACATTGCTTCAATGGAACTTTCTCTCGGATATTTTCCATGATTAAGTTATTTAACTGCGGGAACGTAATACGATCCTGGGTTCAATTTTTACGTCCAATTTTGATTTTGGCCTATAGGGTCTGCGTATTCACTTTCTATGTGCTGTTATTTTGCTGCGTGGTCGTAAGCTTTGTTGCATGCGGGTATATGCCTGGATATAATGATTGCTGGCTTGGCTTGTAAATTTGAATTAGTTTTGTTGCAATTGCTTGAATGTAACACAATGTATGGATACATATGAGATGTTAATTCTTGGTTAATCAGGGTTATATACCTACTTCTTAATTTCCTAGTTTTTGTAAACTCTTGTTGCATGGTGCGGACCTTTGTTTCCTGAGTTATGGACGTGGTCATTATCTGGTCGAGACAATTTTCAGCAACAAATCGGGTCGAGTCGGGTCATTATTTGGGTAATTCATTATCAAACATCTCACCGTTTATTACAGTTGGAGCAATAAGTTCAAGGTTAGGGTGTCATTTGGTCCATTTATATTGTTTTTGAGTTAGACAGGTGTGAAATCAATATTATATATTTATCATTATTAATTAACTATTAAAGTAATATATCTGAGTCATCAATCAGATCAAGTCATCATCATATTAGTGAGCCATCTCGGTTTGATTTCAGATCAGGTGGGCTTGAGAACACGAGTTACAATGATTATCGGTTTTGTCTCTGAACATGTGGGTTCTGGTTCAGCAATATTCCGGTTTCAAGTAGTTCTAGGTCAGTTTCTCATGTTAGGTTACCTTTTACCGGTTGTAAGTGAGGATGTATACTATTGACCTCTAACCGCCCTAAGTGGGAGTTTTTAGGACACTGGGCTGTGTTACCTTGTAAATCTGATACTCATTTATTGCGCGTTCAGTTTTAATGTGGGAAATTGGCTGTTTGCTATCCAAATGTTATTTTAAGCCATTTGCAGACCATGTTTAATTGTTGTACGACACTGGGGCAAGGTTGTGCGCTTATGATCTGTCTCATGGGTTTGCCTTGGACGTATTAGGGTAACATAATTGTCATTGATCGTGTGCCATGGCTTTGGAAAGTGTGTAGAGTACAAGAGTTCTTTGTTGATACTCCGTCCGACTCTTCTAATTTACTATAGCGATTGAGGATGTCATTCCTGTTCTCCAGATTACGATGAAAAGGCTGAAGATGCAGTTGACTATGAAGATATTGAAGAACAGTATGAGGGTCCAGAAATTGAAGCTGTTACTGAGGAGGATCATTTGGTGCCAAAAAGTGTTTTTTTGGCTGCTTCTGTTTCGACAACTGCTGTACAGTCTTCTGTCTTTGACGATGAAAATTACGATGAAGATGAGGACGAAGGCGATGGCGAGGACAAATTATCTGGGGCAGTGGTCGCGGAGCCTGAAACTCAAACTCAAACTCTCACTGGCTTAATTTCGAGTACAGCAGTTGAAGACGAGGCTGAGCTGGTTCAGAACATTCCTGTCAACCATGAAATTGCAGCATCAGGTTGACATAAATTAAACCTTATTGTTGCCATGTTTGTGGCATTTATTTTATTTATTTATTTTTTATTTTATTTTTTTTTTTTTTTTGCTTTTGTACCGAGTATATGTGTAGCATTCCCTTTACTCTTAATACATTCATAGGATTCATTTGGTTGGATCTTCTGTCTGCTATCAAGTGGTTGATAAGTGTTATTGGGTTTTTTTTTTTTTTTTTTCAAACGAGTAGGATGGGGTTTTTTATTTATTTATTTATTTATTTATTTTATGAGCAGTTATGACGTGTCATTTTATGCTGGATTTTATCATATCTGTTTGTTTGGAATGCATAGGCCTTAGTTTTAAGCTAGAGAGTGGCAGGAGTTGCAATCCACATCTGGTGTATGCTAGATGGTAAAAATGTGCCACTGAAATTTCAAATTTCTATTAATTGGTCTACTCCTACCAAAGTGTTGAGATTAGCCAAAAGCACTTCGGATGCTGATGCGTGGTAGTAGACTAGTAGAGACAAAACAATGATGGGTGTTTTCGGGGTGCTTGGTCTGTGCACAGATTGGAATTTCAGAAGAAAATATGGTAAAATATATACCTTGTTAAACTAGAGTCCGGACACACAAGATTTTGTGTCTTTAAACCTTTCCATTTCCTTGGTTTAGTTCATCCGCTTGACCATGTCTTGATTCATTTCCCTCACTATTGATATTTTAAGAGTAAGAGAAACTGTTAGTTAAAGGATGCCAAGGGGGTGACATGCATATGCAAATGGAGAGCTTCATATATGCTCTCTGTCGCAACCAATCTCATTTAAAAAAAAATGATTAGGGTCCTTCATGGGTTCATCTCCACCAATTCTCTTTCTTGATTCCTTCCCTTCTGCTTATTTGAAGTCAGGAACCTAACCACACCTTTAGTCATGGGATCCTGTTCTCAGGTGTCAATATTGGAAAAAGGGTTTGCTAATTGCTTTTGTAGCCAGTGTTTCTGATATTTATGTTTATGATGATTGTTTTTCCTTTTTTTTTAAAGATACTTTGTGGAACTTACTGTTGAAAGATGATTTCAGTGGAGCAGCCTGAAAATGATGTAGCAGTTAATGATGGGGAAATCCTACGTGTGGATCAGACAGAAAATTCTGCCGGTTTTGCCGAACTTCCAGAGGTATATTACGTATATTTATTATGAAGCTATTCATTGCTTGTGTATATCACCACATTCCGTCGTAAGGCCCTTCTGTAACGACCAATGGTGGTTCCGAGATCATCTTTTGTGGTGGTTCTGTTGATATGTGACATTTAGAATTTGGAGTCTTTTGCTTAGTATATTTGGGATGCAAAGACTATTCTCTAGGTGTTATCTTTCCTCGACCTATGCTTCTTGTAGGATTGGTGAACTGTGCAACAACAATCACCTTAAGATAATGCTACTTCCTCTATCAATGTGTGCTGCAATGCAATTCACTTCTCGAACAAAGCATGTAGTTATTCCCAAAACAAGTAGCCCTCCCTTTGCTTCTAAGATTATAGGACCCTTAGTTTGGAAACGTGTGCCTTAGCTCTAGGTTTTCTCATTGCCGCAGTACCCCCATTACTTTCGAGACACCTCTTGCCATTTTGAACAGGCTAAAGACTGAAGACATCCATTCGTGGAGTATTCTAATTGTCCCCCTTTGAGCAGGGTTCTTGTCTTCCATTTGTTTGTTATGTGCTCTGTTGTTATAACTTTTTCTAGAATGCTGGACTTTCCACATTTAGGAGTACTGTATTTGTTTTTAGCTTTGTGTCTTGACCCTGCTTTCTGTGACATTAGACATTCATTAGCCATTTTATGTATTGTTTTTGAGTAATATCATTTTCTGTTTAACTGCTCTGCAGAAGGAACCACCTCTTTCTCATGAAGTTGTTGATTTGAGAAGGACAGCCTCTCTTCCTGTTTTGTACACAGAAAATGGGACAACTGTTTTGCGTTTCTCTGAAATATTTGGTGTCAATGAGCCCTTGAAGAAGACTTGGAGAAGGGAACACAAGCATTCTTTTTCTAAAGGTATATATTCTGCTCTGACATTCATTGATATGTGAATTTTGTGTTTTAGTTAAGCTAAAGCTACTGTTATCTTGCTAAGGAATAATATGAAATAAAAGCTAAAGCAATTCTGCTCACTGAAAACTCTGCGCTTCTTTGGTTGTGATGTACCATTCGGTCGATGCAAGTTCGCATAATTTCTTTAAGGGTTATTTGAAAATAGTCTCCATGTCTCTTAACATGAAGCAAGGTTGCGTTCTTTTGACCCCTTCACCATAGGCAGCAGCCTTGGAGGCGTTGGGTTGATATTGATGCTGCGGTTGCTGTATGCACTCAACAAGTATTTTGCTTATCATACATATTGCATTTATGGCGTGTTTGTGTTTTTCTGCAAACGTACTTCTTTCATTGTTTTCATACCTTGCTGTGAAATGCTATTTTAATGAGTTGCCTTATCGTCTGAGGTTAACTGTCCAACTCTGAAAGGACTTGCGGACTTTGTCTCATGACTTGATATTTTTTCTGTTGTAATTGGATTTCAATCGGTAAGCCACTTTTTCTCTTCTCAGATAAGTATACTGCTCTTGATGCATCACTCATAATAGAGGAGAGTGAGGAGGCGTTCCTAAAAGGATCCTGGCAAGTTTTTTCTACCGGAAAACCATCGGTGGAGGCACAGGCTGGATCTAAAACTTTTTTGGATGATCATTCAGAGTTCACTAAGTTCGATTCTTGTAGTGGGATGTGTCATCGTCCTGATGAGAGTAAAGACTCTTATTTGAGTGCAGAACCATTGAGAGAGGATTTCGAATTTGATTATTCTGTTGAATGGCAGTCCTGCTTGTCGAAAGAATTTTACACACTTGATCAGCAGGACTGGGAAGATAAAATTGTTTGGGGGAATTCACCTGTGGTGACTGAGCATACTGTGGAGAGTTATGAACTATCAGAACATGACTCTGAAGATGATGTTGCTCATGTGGAACGAGAAAGCATTTCAAAACCAGATCATCATTCTCCTGATTGCAAAATAATCACAGACGAGATAGATAGTAGAAACCTTATTGCTCCATCTGCCTTTTTGGTGGAGCCTTTTGATTCAAGAGATTCTGGTATTGATGCTGATACTTCTTGCTCTGAAAGCCTTCACCATCCTCAACTCTTGAGATTGGAGTCGAGATTGGTTGCGAGTCCCTCAAAGCTCCCTGCAAGGAAGGAGCCTGCATCAGAGGAGCATCACAATCTTGACTTTACTAAACGTTTTAAACAACTTACGTTGCAGAACAAAGACTTGGTTGAAGGATCATGGGTTGAGAATATCATTTGGGAATCTGAAAAGCCTTTCGTTAAGTCGAAACTGATACTTGATCTTCAAGATGAGCAAATGGTCTTTGAAATTTTAGACAACAAAGACTACGATTATCTACATGCTCATGCTGGGGCGCTGATCATTGCACGGACTGGTAAAATCAGCACTGATGCTTTAGAGCCTCCTGGCCGTGTGACATTTTCTGGTGGGCAATTCAATATTGCAAATGACAAATATTACTCCGACCGAAGAACTTCTCCACAACTAAAATCTCTCTCAAAGAAACGAGCTGTGCATGGAGCGAAAATTTTGCACTCAAACCCCGCTTTGACACTTCAAACAATGAAGCCAAGACTAAGCAAGTAAGATGTCACTAATTTGTAATGATTTTTTTATTTTTTTCTACTTTCCTCAATGCCTTTTGCGTTCCTGAGTCAGTTTGTATATAATATATGTCATGTTGGTTATGTTGGTTTTATACTCGCTGCCGATACATTTCAGTCAGATATCCTCCTGTCTTATCTGCCAAACAGCAACTATATTATGTGGTTCAAATATTGGCTATCATGTAAGATCCTGTAATGAATAGCCAACAAGGTCCTAGAAAAATGCCACTAACATAAAGCCAGATGTTGAAATCTCACCATGAGTGGACAGCGTGAGAATATGAATTCTTGTCTCAGAGACATAAGTGTTGATAAGTTGTTTCTCAGTGTTTCTAAGTATTGAGCTGCGAGGCCTTATCTCCTAGGAACTCAATTTCTTCCAATGTTGACTACTTTGTCTGATGTATGCCATAGAAGTGATAGAATAAAGTTTCGTGTTTAACCAATTCTTTTATGGCCGTCTTTCAGCAAAGAACTAGCTAACTTCCACCGGCCAAAGGCCATATGGTATCCTCATGACAACGAGGTAGCACTGAAAGAACTTGAAAAGCTCTCGAAGCAAGGACACATGAAGATTGTAGTGAAAAGTTTAGGTGGAAAAGGGATAAAGTTTTTCGTGGATGCACAGGATACAGTTTCTTCACTGAAGGCAAAGGCTTCTAAGAAATTCGGTGAGCTAAATTGAGTGCACTTCCATACTTTTTATAAGGTAGTCTTATTGAATGATGATAGCTGTTAAGTTGTCTCTCGATCAACTATTAATCCGCCTATACGTGTTTTATGTTCCCGCAGATTTTAGCTTGACAGAGGCCATCAAATTATACCACTTAGGCAAAGAACTTGAGGATGTGAAGACTCTTGGTGAACAGAGTATCCAGCCAAATTCCTTGCTTCATCTAGTCTGTACGCGGATACATGTCATGTCCAAGGCACAAAAGCTTCCAAGCGAAAAGAAGTCATTGCGTCCACCTGGTGCTTTCAAGAAAAAATATGACCTGTCCGTTAAAGATGGACATGTTTTCTTGATGGAGTAAGTGTTTTAACTTTTAACTTATGCCTTGTTTTGCGTCGAGCCTCTAAAAGCTATCTAGGCTCGTCCATAATACCATAGCCAAGACGAGTCCCTTTGTTTGAATTATTTTAGTTATGTACTGACCCTTGTTTTTATAGATAAAAGGGGCAGTGGGTCCACAAATAAAAAAACACCGAAACGGCAAAAGTTTAATTCACTCACTAGATATACTCTCAAACTAACATCCTCAAAACCGACTGTGGTGTACCTTATGCCTGCCTTGCTATACCCAACCACCACCAGCACCCATCCGTACGACCCTACCTACACTACATCTACTTCTACCACTCATGTCACCATCAGTACTACATGGTTTTGATGACGTATCACCAAAATTATGAATAGGTCACCGTGAGTTGGGGTTAGGCGAAGGGTGGGTTGCGGAGAGGTGGTTGTTGACCGATGACTTAAGGTTCAACAGAGGTGGTGATTGATGGTTGGTCTAGGCTGGTTGATTGCAGAGTAGAAGGGTTTCGTATTTGGAAAGTTAGTTAATTTGGTCGATTAATATTGAGAGTGGTTTGATGATTTTAATAATTTTCTCATGAAAAAAGTTGCGCAATAATAGGGGAGGAACTTATTGTATTTTCTCACGAAAAGGGAGTACTGGGGTAATCAAGAAATTTTTTAACTTAATGGTCCGTGTGGACAGTAGGGTAATGGTGTTTATCGTCTCCTATATTTGAGTGATAACTCCTAACTGGTAGCCAGAAGACGTGTGGAATTTGAGTAGGTGATGACATTTAGGTCTTTCAATGGTGTTGCGATTGCCCTCTAATGATAAATTGGGACATGGTGGATTAGTAATCATGGAGATTTCATTTACGGAATTACGGGCTTCCGGTTTTCACATTTTTGCTTCTATGGAATAGTAATATAGTATTATCAACTGTATAATGAAATAAAGATTTAGATGGATTATTCGTTTATCCCTTACTTTACAAGAATCCTTCTTGCCAAAAAAACAAAAACAAAAAACAAGTGTCCCGTGTTATTTATTTATTATCTACATTTATTGGTTCATCACATTTGACCTGGGTCTTAAGAGTGAGGCACTAATTTGAAAGACCCCTTTGATTTGCCAGGTACTGTGAAGAGAGACCTCTACTGTTAGGGAATGCTGGTATGGGTGCAAGACTGTACACTTACTATCAGAAATCTTCGTCAGATGATCAAACTGGTGATTTGCTACGGAATTCAGATAGTGGCTTGGGGACAGTTGTGTCACTTGATACTACTGATAAATCCCCCTTTCTTGGAGATATAAAACCTGGTTGTAGTCAATCAAGCCTTGAGACTGAGATGTATAAAGCACCAGTGTTCCCTCATAGAGTTGCTTCAACTGACTACTTGTTGGTTCGTTCGCCAAAGGGAAAGCTATCATTGCGCCGCATTGATAAGATCCACGTTGTTGGTCAACAGGTAATGCTATTGTTATTTGGACGTGTCTGGGAGTATGGCTGCGACCTACTTTAGTATGTAGACAATCTTCTTAAATTGTGGCCTTTTCTGCTTTGTTACTTTTATCCGCACAACAATGCTTTCTGATGCTATGCTTGCTAGCTTAAGAGTGTCTTCTAAATCTGTAGTCGGATGTTGCTTGCAGGAGCCTTTGATGGAAGTTATGTCTCCTGGTTCCAAGAATCCTCAAAATTACTTGTGGAATAGGCTTTTTGTGTTTATGTATCGCGAGTTCCGTGCTGCCGTAAAACGTAACCTGCCTCCTTCTATCCGTGCTGATGAGATAACTTCACAGTTTCCTAATATACAGGAGCACTTTCTTCGCAAAAGATTGAAACATTGCGCTGATTTGCAGGTAGTTTTGTCATAATGACAATTCTTTTATGTCAGAATGACTAAAAATTTAAATCTGTGATGAGCTATACTACCTCAACTCTCAAAGTTTAGTGGAGAATGGTGTTCAGACTGTTCACTATTTTTTTCAATTTCCGGTGGAGCCAATGCCTATTCTATGGCTGGGGATTATGATGGAATGGTCCCACTCTGATATTACTCCCTCTTTCCAACTATTTGCTTCCCAAATCACTTTTTGAGGTCAAACTTACTAAAGTTTGACCATAAATAAGTGAAAAACTATTAACATTTAATATCTCAACGGTAACGTATTTGTATTCGTTGTGTAACGGCGTTTCGTAAATTAATACTTTTAACAAAAAAATTATATAGATGCCAAATAAAGCGGTCAAAGCGTTGTCTTGGGGACCGCATAATTACTCCAGTTTCAGCATGGCTCCTATGGAAACAGCCTTCTAGGATAATACTCTGCCTACATTTGACCCTGCCATTGGTGGTAGCCTTTGGGACACTAGGACAATTTTGTAATTTTTACACTAGTGACGTTCATTGCTCCAATTTGTGTGATCTGTGTATTAAAATGTGTTTCTTCCATACAATAGAGAGGGCCAAATGGGCGGCTTCATTGGGTCATGAGACGTAATTTTCACATACCGCCAGAAGAAGAGCTTAAGAAGATGGTGAAACCGGAAACAGTGAGTGTCCCTGTTCTTTACGCGTAATATATTTATTTATTTTTCTTTATTTTTTTTGTATGGTGTATTTATTGATGTGCTAGAAGTATATTGTATAGAAGGAATAGAGTATTACAAAGAATATTACAGAGGAGTCTTTTTATCTTTTATTTTTTTATTTTTTTATTTTTTTTATTTTTCAAATGACAACATTTATCCAATGGAAATTGGAGCCCTACAAACTAGTTTTCGTGATCTTGTAATTTGTTATGTGTGTTAAGCTTATATTAAGATTTGAAATCTCTCTAAATGAAATGATTCTCTGCAAAGTTGTGTTCAGTTGCATAGCTGATATTTAGAAACTCCCTAGGTGTTTCCTATCTGATATTCCTGTTTTTATTGTACAGGTTTGTTCATATGAAAGCATGCAGGCTGGTCTTTATCGACTCAAACGTCTTGGGATTTCACGGTTGGCTCATCTAACTAGTCCATCACAATTAACGGCCCTCTCATCTGCCATGAATCAGCTCCCGGATGAAGCTATTGCTCTGGCAGCTGCATCCCATATCGAAAGAGAAATGCAGATTACTCCTTGGAACCTGACTGCCAATTTTGTTGGTTGTATTGGTCAGGTAAAAATTTCACAGTAACTATTTTGATATATAGTTATTGCTATTAGATTTGTATGAAGCTTCTAGTTTTTCTATTGCTCTTA
This sequence comes from Dianthus caryophyllus, assembly GCA_023091065.1. Lineage (NCBI taxonomy): Eukaryota > Viridiplantae > Streptophyta > Magnoliopsida > Caryophyllales > Caryophyllaceae > Dianthus > Dianthus caryophyllus. Next base: position 9,827,150 of record CM041517.1, read on the forward strand.
AATTGTTTTTGTCGGTCTGTTTTATCATCTATTACCTTCTGTGGTTTGTCTCTGATAATCTCCTCTCAAGCCAATCAATAACAATGCTCAGTGGAGAGTAGGGGATAGATGCTTCTATAGACTTGATGAACTATGGAAGTTTTATTAACCGGTAGCTACGAGTATGTTGCTCCATTGTAGGCACTATTGCTTTTGTCTGCTCTATATGTTATAAATGAGTCAAAGTAGCTCGTGAACTGGCTGTGTTAGTTGTTCTATCTTTCTTCTATAAGCTGGTGCTTTGTCTGGTAGCAGAATATTTCTGACCTTAACATATACGAAGTATAGTTTTTGATAGGTCAATCTAGGGTCTGTGATTTTGTTGCTTGCAATAGAGGAAAACCCACTGCTGAGTATTTGATACCACATTTTTACTGACATTGATGGTTAATTTTGTTGTCTCCCTTGTGTTATTTCAGGAAAAAGGTAATGTGGAGCGGCTAGAGATAACTGGTATTGGTGACCCATCAGGTCGTGGCTTGGGTTTCAGTTATGTACGTGTTGTTACAAAGCCTCAAGTATCTAATGCTTTGGCGAAAAAAAAGCCTGTTGTTGCCCGAGGTACCACTGTCACTGGTACTGATGCGGATCTACGTAGATTGAGCATGGAGGCTGCAAGAGAGGTTAGTTTATCATTTATGATAGTTAGATAAAGAGGTCTATATCTTAGGATGATTATCTGCACAGTAACATTTTGTATTTCAATCTAACCGTTGTATCAGCTCAATTTCCGTAAGGTGTTGGCATACTTTTTAAGAAATTAATCAGGAGTTGGGGAATTTATAAGGTGACCCTAGATTAGCTCACTCTTATCCTTTTCACGAACGTATTTTCCTTCTATTAGCAATGATAATATTTGGTTATGATGAGAAGAAATCATACTAGCCCCTGGCCCAATCGTGCATCTGGTCCAGTCCTCTCTGTAGTCTTGCCAAATTTTGTTTGTTGTGAAAGAGTTATGAAAATAGTTTGACAATTCTTTTCAACAAAGAGGGACGTAATTTTCTTCTCTTATATTTTTAGTGAATAGATGGATCTGTTGTTCACTCATCGGCGTATAAATGTTGGCTTTGAAATATTGTGGAATAAAGCAAAATGACTTGTTAGATAATATGCACTTCTTAAATATAAAAACTATTAATTTATGTTGGAAAAATTATCAATTACGGCCTTATAAAATAATAATTTTGAATTTACAGCCTTTCAAAAATATTTTTTTAAATTACAGTAAAAAAATGACATCCATTCACAGATTTTGCTTGCAATTTTCGGTTGTATTCATCTACAGTTAGCATGTGCTGCCATCTGATATGTACATATAAGCCCTGGTAGCTCACCACAGAATCATTAAGTGGCCAATAATAAGACATCATCTTGAACTTTGTGATCATAAGTCCATGCTCAGCATGCTCTTTGTTTGATGGCTCATGCGTGGCAGTAAGCCAGTAAGCATATGAAGGCATTCATAAATCTTCTTGAACTAAGAAAATATTTCTTCTATATTTTGTACGTAGCATGTATACTACATTTACGAGCAAAATCTTCCTGAGCAACATTGCCATTTGGCATTTTCTATTTAATGTTGCTTGCCAAATAGAGTTGAGCATTTTTTTTGCTCAATAATTTGCAAGTCCTTTGTGATCTATGTGATCTGTTTCAATCTTGATTGTATAAAACTTGTGTTATGTGTATACTGAATGTGTTTGTGGCTGCTGTATGAAAACCTTTATCGAGTACTCGTGTATGTATCAGGGACAATGGCTCATTTGTGTTTGTTACTCATATGATTCATAGGTCCTTGCGAAATTCAACATTCCTGATGAACAGATAGAAAAATTGTCTCGTTGGCATCGTATCGCCTTGATCCGCAAATTGTCTAGTGAACAAGCTGCATCAGGTGTCGAGGTTGATCCAACGACTATCAGCAAGTATGCACGAGGACAGCGGATGTCATTTCTTCAACTTCAGCAGCGTTCCCGAGAAAAATGTCAGGATATTTGGGATCGACAGACCCAATCTCTTTCAGCTGTAGTAGAGGGTGTTGAAAATGAGAGTGATTCAGAAGCAAATAGTGACCTTGATTCTTTTGCTGGAGATTTAGAAAATCTTCTAGACGCAGAAGAAGGAGAGGAGGGTGATGAAGGTACCTTAGACATGAAGAATTGCAAATCCGACGCAGTTAAAGGGCTTAAAGTGAGACGGCATCCACCTCAAGTTCGGCGTGAAGAGCAGATGGAAGATGATAAAGCCGAAGCAGCAGAATTACGCAAAATTATCATGGAAGGTACTTCGTGGTTCTTGTTTCATTCCGAGCCTTTCTGAAGACAGTTTTTTAGATCATGCATGTCTCTATGTGCTGTTGTAAAATTTCCATTCCTTACTAATGAATTCAGTTGCTACATGATGGCACAAATCAACACTTCTAATTGTGGTGAAGCTGGTAATTTTTGTAGAATAAATGGGCGTAAACATGGTTCAATGGATCATACTGTTGTAGGTGGCCTCATTGCCCCTTTCTAGGCATATAACGTGTGCTCCTACTGTGGGACATGGTGTACACCGTTTTCAACTTCAGTAGAATCGGGATCCCCAATTCTGTTTAGAATGATGAGAGTTTTTCCCATGCAGGTGATGAGGCTAAGTGGAAGAAAAAGAAGAAAGTAAAACCTGCCGGAGAGGCCACAGCAGTGATACGAGGCCCTCAAAGGAATTCCGTTGTAGAAAATTCACCACAAATCATGAGACCTATAACTGTGGTCAAGCCCCCTAATGGAACAGCTGAGACCGCTATGCCTGTTGATGTTGTGATCACGAAGTCAAATGATGATTTTAAGGAGGTAACAGCCATGCAACAAACTTCTAATTGTGTGGGTGCAAGTTATGAAATTTATCTTGAATACCAAGTTCTTATTTCTTGAAGTTTGTTGAAAAAATTAATCGTTGATTAATTACAGGGTGAAAATTTGCTTTCAAAGAAGCTGTTTTCTAAGAAGGTAAAAGCTGGAAAAAAGAACGATGTACTGCCTGTTGATCTTCTCAACAAAAAAGTTAAAATTATGACGGAAGGATTCATGGTAATTAAGCTGCTTCAACTGATTTTATCCGCTCTTTGAATGAAAATCTAACCCTTTCTCAGGAGTTAAAGTTAAAGTTAAAGTTATGACAAGGCCCTCAGGTGACCTGGTCAAGTCTAAAGTAATGGAAATTCTAATCGAACACTGATTTGCCTGGTTACAAGAATATAATTAATTTATTTCTGGAAAGTCATAGCTGATATTGCTAATTTGTAGAATCGCAATTCTCTTGACATGCTATATTTTTTTTAATACCCGTGGGGTTTATTTTTCTGTTAAGTTGGTCTTTGGTAATGATCTGCTCTTCCAGAGCTATTTGTTATTGTTGTAGTGGTACGCTATTACAAGTAAAACTGTAGGTACATGGGGCTTTTACCCGTTTTGCAATAGGGCTTGCAATCCAATAGTCATGTACCACTGTTTGATTTTCAACTCCACTTTTGCGCTAGGAATGTGCACACTTTTGTCACGATTTCATAGATTCTATGGCGCCATTGCATAATTTCTGTTTAGTAAGCGATAATCCTTTGGAATATCATTATCTGATTGGCCTCTTTGTATCAGCAGAGAGGAATTTTACATTGCACATTTGTAGTGATAGCTGAAAAGTGCTTGCAAAGTTGCACCGTAATTTAATGCGATAAAATATGTTAACTGCGTATGAAACATTTGTCTTGTGTTTCGACTTTCAATTTGAAAAGTTGGAAATTTTGTCCCCTCACTTGTCCAGCAGGATGCCTGCTGATTCTCAGTCGTGGTTTTGTAATGTCTATGGTGCCTTGTCATTGTTGGGGGCATTTAGTGTCTACTGTGCATTACGATTAAATGTCTCTGGGACTGTTAGTGATCATTCTTTTCGTTTTTCTTAATCCAGGATATCCATAGCCGAAAACCTGCGAGGGAGAGTTTTGTTTGCGGGGCCTGTGGCCAGGTTTGTTCTCGAAATAATATTGTTCTGTTTTCTGTGAAAGGCCTTTACGACTTTATGTGATTTTGCAAAACTGAGAGATATCCTCGTCTATTGTTGATAGAGTGGCCATATGCGGACAAATAAGAATTGTCCCAAGTATCGAGAGGACCCTGAAGCTCAGATTAACAACACAGACGGTGAGAATGAAGTAGTTAAACTTATTCCTCAGGAAACTTCTCAGTCGCAGCCTAGGATTTCGGCCGTGAAGCCAATTGCTAGAACTACGTCAAATGTTTCGCAAGTAGACGGCCCTGAAGAAGGAAAGTCGGCTGTGAAGACGAAAGTTTTGAAAGTCAAATATGCATCTGCGGATAAAGTTCCTGATAAAGTGGCTAGTGTTCCGGAAATGAACTTGGAGCAGCCAAGTACGTCTCACGCTGAAGTTGGAAATATGTCGGTTCCTAAGGTAATTAAAATAGTTGGCAACAAAAAGAAGCCTGACGATCTTCCGCTTGAATCTCCAAAACTCAATGTCGTTATACGACCCCCAAGTGACATAAGTCGAGAACCTCCTCTCAAAAGGATTACCATAAAGCAACCTAGAAAGGACGAAGTAATTAATCTAGACCAGACTAGCGAGGAAGCTGCTGATTTTGATTACAGAAAGACCAAAAAAATGACAGAATTGGGTGCGTTTAGCTCAACCAGACAAGAGAGTATGTCTTTCGCTGAAGAAGAAGCCATTAGGAGAAACGAAATGGCGAGAAGAATGTGGGAGGAAGAAGAGAAACGGAGAATTGCAGAACAAACTAGGCTTTATCAGGAAGAAATGAGACGGCAAGAAGAGCACGAAACACTTGCTGAGCTTAGAAGATATGAAGAAGCGATTCGAAGTGAAAAGGAAGAAGAGGAACTGCAGAGAGCTAATAAGAAATTTAAAAAGAAGAGGACAAGTGAAATGAGAGATGATTACTTTGACGAGTTTCAGCCAAAAAGGAACAACCGAATGTTGCCTGGTAGGAGCAGGAGTGTTAAGAGGAAAACCGTTGTTGAGTTTGGAAGGTATGCAACGGAGTATGCACCACCTGTGAAGCGGCGTAAGGGGGGAGAGGTATGCTTTATTGCCTTTCTTCGTTTCTTATCGATTCAATCATTCTTTTTCATCCCCAATAGAGCCAAATACTTGCTACTCTTCGGCTTTGGATTATAATGTAATAAAGCAAAATTACTAATTGAACATAGTCTATTCTGATTGTGTATTACTCCGAGCATTCTATAAAAGTTTTCACCCAAATATTTCATTATGGCTCTTTTTGAAAACCGTCTTTTTGTGTTGCTAACACAGAGTTAAGTTGCGTAACATCTGATCCTCTTATCTTTTCGCCATGCTAGAACCCCTTAATCAGTACTGTTATTGTTGTTATTTGTTAATATAATTGTTAATGTCATTTTCCGATTTTATGGCAGGTTGGTCTCGCAAATATTTTGGAGGAAGTTCTCGATATTCTGAAAGCAAGAATTGAGGTTTCTTATCTTTTCCAAAAACCGGTGTCCAAGAAAGAGGCTCCTGACTATCTAGACATTATTGAGCGGCCTATGGACCTTTCAACAATAAAAGAGAAGGTCAGACGTCTCGAATACAGGAGCCGAGATGAATTCCGACATGATGTGTGGCAAATTACATACAACGCTCACATGTACAACGACGGGAGAAATCCAGGTATCCCACCCCTGGCAGACCAGCTTTTGGAGATTTCCGATTACCTTTTAGATCAAAGAGCAGAGCGCTTAGACGAAGCAGAGGCTAGTATTAGAGATAATTGACTGAACAGTTTTTTCTTTTCTATATAAAGGCCATAAATTTTTGTACTGAATTTCACAGTAGTGCATGAGTTTCGGATTATTAGGAAGATGATGATTGATCCTTAGTTTCACATTGTACATAAATTGTAAGCTGTAACATTCAGTGTTCCTATAATTTGGTCCATACAGAGCCTTTGCAAAAAGGTTTTTCAGTCTGTATCAATGCCCCCATTAAAAGTTATCTTCTTGTACATCATTTCTCGACGGAAAAGGTGTGAAATTGTCATCGCTAACTTTTACGAAAGATGATACTTGCCGCAATAATCTTCAATTTTCAATTTTATCGTCAATGTCTTTTGATTTTAGTGTTCAATTTAGGTCCTTGAAACCAATCAATCACAAATCAATTACGTTTGAGTAAAAGTCGCGTAAAGTTGAGTGATTACATAATTCAATTACAATTGCTCAGTACAATTGAATAGCTAGGTGATTTTGAGGAAAATTGACGATTTATAATTTTAAAAATGAAAGTTGTTACGAAGGGTTTAATAGTAAGAAGAGTTAGAAAAGTGTTACCGACTTATTTGTATAATACTCGTGTAAATCCGTAGAGTTCATTCATCATCATTATAATAAAACACAATTTTATTTGTATGTAAGTTTCAAAAAAATTTATACTCCGTATGTGATTTGATAAGAGTGTAATGAATAATTTTCCCATAATTAAATGTCAATTTTTATGATAATCTAAACAATTGTTAAAACAATTTAATACTAACCACCATAACAATGTTACAATGATCATAACTTTTATACTCCGTATTATTTACTCCATTCCCGTTATTATTTGAGGTTCTTTACCAAACAATATCCGGAATAGTTAGTTATCATGTTATTTTCAGCTACATTTTCAATTTTTTTATTTTGTAAGTGTCAGCTAATTTTTATGTTTCAGCTGACTTGACATGTCTAAGTAGTTTTTCCCCAACACAATCTGACAATCAAAATAAATACTCCTTACAGAGTAATCCGTATTGATTTAAGTTTATTCTTTTAGGATTCATTTTAATTTTAATACGTAAGACGGTAGATATAATCGTATAAAATACAGTGACGGAACAAAATCAAACAAACAAAAGAGCAAATAAAAGAGTAGATCGTGCTCACGTTTGTTATGCGTGTCCCTCGTGCTCATCAATTGACTTAATAGTTGTTGAACACATAACTACTACTATAAATTACCATCATTTACCATCATTTTTTTTTCAAATTTCTCCTTTTTCATACAATTTTTTGTGTACCCTTCATAAATCAATCATCTTTGGTGAGTAATGCTACCTTGTTTCATATCAATCAAAAGTTGTTGTCTTTTTTATGGGTTTTGCTTGATTCCTCTTGAAACCCTTGTGAAATTTGATGGGTTTTTCAGTTTCATTGCAATGATTAAGAGTTTAGATTGATTGATGTTATTTTTAATGTGGGTTTATGCTCATCTTTGCATATTTTATCAAAAAAAAAAAAAAAAGGATTATTTGAAATTGATTTTAATCCACTTTTCAAGGTGGTATTCGCTGTGATTCATCCATTTCTTTACGTTTGTTTTTCGGGTTTTTCAGAAGAGGTTATATGTGTGAGTGAGAAGTACATTTGATTTGAATTTCAGCAAAAAGATGTGTACTTGACAGTGAAAACTTGTATGATATGAAATGTTTGATCAGATGGTGAAAATGTGAAAGATATGATCATAATCATGCCATTGTTGTGATGTTAGTTGAGCAGATTTGTGGCTGTTTTTATGGATCATCCATAAATGTTGAATCTCTGTGATCTATAAAGTGTAGCATGCAATTAATATCTTAGTAATTTCTGTTGCAGATATTTGTTGACTTAGTTATGTCTCCAGCACCGAATTCCGAGTCGATTAAACCAAGAGGTGACTGTTTTCCATCCTAATCTTTTCTGTGCTACTCCTATTTGTTTGGTAGGAATGTGAATCGGGTGTGTTTTAGTGCTCGGCTTGGCGAATAGTCCCTTGAATAGTTTACGTTTACTTTTTGAACTATATTCACAAGATATGAGAATCTTTTACAGTTATGTAACTAAAGATATTAATAAAACAAAATGAATGTGCGCAAAGGGCAAAGCGGCAAAGGTGAGGGAGTGTAGGGGAAACTCTAGTGTTTGCTTTAAATGACGTGTTAGCGTAGGGTGTCATCTCATGTCCGAGTGATGGGGGGTGTGGAGTGTTGAGTGTCGAGAGTCGGATATTGAGTGTTACAGTCAACTTGCCAACTAAACAAGAGTTATGTTCTCGTCTTTTTACCTTCACATCCCTCCATGTGGGAAAAAAAATTGTGTTGTGTATAATTTATACAGTTGCTGATTCAACTGTTATTTCAAAATTTTGTTCAGATGTGTGCATCGTCGGTGTTGCACGTACACCAATGGGTGCTTTCCTTGGTGCACTTTCGTCCGTGCCAGCAACCAAGCTCGGATCTATTGCTATTCAGAGTGAGTACATTCTACCTATTTTACAAAACGTTTCTTCCAGAAATACTATTTTATAATTTATGTTGTATATTTATTGACATTGGTTAACAATTGCAGGCGCATTGAAGAGGGCTAACATCGACCCATCACTTGTGGAAGAAGTGATCTTTGGTAATGTTCTGAGCGCAAACCTCGGACAGGCCCCAGCAAGACAAGCCGCTTTAGGTGCTGGAATTGCAAATACAGTTGCATGCACAACCGTTAATAAAGTTTGTGCATCAGGAATGAAAGGTACGCGGATGGCCTTTTGCAAACCCTTTGGCAGATTTTGTGGCCGATTAATTTATTTAATATTTTTAGGTCTTTTTTATTTGTTGTGCAGCTGTAATGTTGGCAGCACAGAGTATTCAATTGGGTATCAACGATATCGTTGTTGCTGGAGGCATGGAGAGCATGTCAAACGCGCCTAAATACATCGCAGAAGCCAGGTTGAATAGCTCTCTGAATTAATTTATTTTAAATTCCTTTGTTGAATTTTTATATTGTATTTCGACATTTTTTTGGTTTTGAAATTTTCTTTTAAGACCAAAAATATTAAAGAATAACATGGAGTATTTGAGATATACACGACTCCCTGTATATTTTTGTTGCTATATTCTAATAACTGATAGTGTAATCAGAAAACAAATTACCAACTTTTGATACTTACAAAAACAGTGAAGTCAAAATTAATGATTTTTTTTTTTGCCAACTAAAATTAATGATTTTGAGCTCACAAGTTAAAGCCTTGAAATTAAATTTTGGTAAATTTTATGTTTATTGATGCGCAGGAAGGGTTCTCGTCTTGGACACGACACACTTGTTGATGGAATGCTTAAAGACGGTCTATGGGATGTTTACAATGATTGTGGCATGGGCGTTTGTGCTGAATTATGTGCAGAACATCATTCAGTGTCAAGAGAGGACCAGGTGAACACCTTGACTGAATGCTGAGAATCTAATTCTTCGCATATGCTTTTTTTTTTTTTTTAATTTTCATTTTGCCATGAGAAAAATATTCATGTTCCATGATTTTGCAGGATAACTATGCCTGTCAGAGCTTTGAGCGAGGAATTGCTGCACAGGAGGCTGGTGCATTTTCGTGGGAGATAACTCCAGTAAGATTTCAATTATCAACTGAGAAATGACGATTTTACCTTATTTTGGTGCTCATTCCAATCCTCTGATTTGTATTTGTGTCTTGTACAGGTCGAGGTTCCTGGTGGCAGAGGAAAGCCGGCAATAATAGTTGATAAAGACGAAGGTCTTAGTAAGGTACTTCTATGTAATAAGTATATATCATGTCATTTGTATTCATCTTTATATAATACTTCAGCACTCTCTTGTACACATTGTGGAATATATATTCGTTCCTTTATTAATATAGACACTGAATCTAGCAACTCGTATGTGGATGCTAGTTGAATTTATAATTTGATTGATCTGCTTCTTAAATGTTGCAGTATGACCCTGCCAAATTGAAAAAGCTCAGACCAAGTTTTAAAACGGATGGAGGTAGTGTTACCGCTGGAAATGCTTCTAGCATAAGGTTGGTTGCGTTACGTTATGTGGTTTTCGGTTTGTTTTTTTTTTCTGTAAATGTTAGGCTACTGTATTTACTCAACCCTCTAGTGATTCGCAAACTGGTTCGTGTGTCTCTATCATGTCATTTCTGGATGAGAGCAACTAAAATCTTAATCGAAACAACGAAACTAGAATTTAGCTTCTGTTCTTGGCAATGATGGGGTTAGTTTTCTAATTGTGCTATTGCTCATCCTCAGTGACGGTGCTGCTGCACTCGTCTTAGTGAGCGGCCAAAAGGCGCTCGAGCTGGGACTGCAGGTGATCGGAAAGATCAGTGGTTACGCTGATGCAGCTCAGGTAACTTTTGGATTTTCCCGAGTATGGAAAAGTTTATGAGGATCTTCCAATTTTCGCTTTTAAGAATTTCAAGTTAATTCCAAAATTCACGCATTGTGAGTTGGTTCATAAATTTGTTGCCCCGTTCTGAAGTATATAGCGTTAACACTTAACAGGCCCCAGAGCTATTTACGACATCTCCTGCAGTTGCTATCCCAAAGGCTATTTCACATGCAGGATTAGACGCATCCAAGATTGACTACTACGAGATAAATGAAGCTTTTGCTGTAAGCTGTTCTCACTTTGGCATCGATTGCTTCTTCATAATTTCAATGGTTTTACAAACTTCTGGTGCTCACAGGTCGTGGCTGTTGCTAATATGAAACTTCTTGGACTCTCCGCGGTTAGTCCTACTAAACCGATCACCTTATGCAAATCAATATTACTTCCACTTTCATTGTCCTTTTTTTTTTTTTTACCTTCTACTCCGTATGTAGTAACATTGTTCTTGTTTCATTTACCATAACAATTTTCATACTCCGATTGAAAGACCATCATAATCACTGGGATAAAATAATTGTCAATTTCATAATTGTACGACTGTGCATTTTTTGATTTTCTGGTGACATTGACTTTGAGCCTACGACTGCGTGCAGGAAAAAGTTAACGTGCATGGTGGAGCAGTCTCTTTGGGCCACCCTCTAGGGTGCAGTGGAGCACGAATCATTGCCACACTTCTCGGGGTATTAACTCTGATTCCCTTAATTTCAGACCTCTTTCTCTGTGAAGTCGGCGTCATGACATCTGATAGTACTTGTCACTTCTCTGCTACAGGTACTTCAACAGAAAAATGGAACGTACGGTGTCGCTGGTGTTTGTAACGGTGGAGGAGGTGCATCTGCCCTTGTAGTAGAGCTTCTGTAAGAGCGGTCATCTAATCACGGTAATTCTCCTTGAGCCTCGTCTCCATGGCATTCTCATTTCCTTGCCTTTGCGCCGATTATTTTCATGATATACCAAAAACAAATGTTGCTTGAATGCTTCAAAGATTCCTAAAAACAGACTGTTATGATCCATCTTGCTTTATTTCTTCTGTATATACATATCCGAGTACCTTAGTAACAATTTGTTAGACGACATTTTTAACTCGTAATTTCCAATTTCTGTATCACAGGATTATTGTCAAGCTTAACCCGATGCCGCTTTGTGGAGTTATTATTTTGGTCTCGATTAGTTGTATGTGTATCTTATCATTTCTGCTTGTAATTCGGCTGTTGTCTTTACAAAATAATGTCGGATCATTCAAATCATTGTCGTTGCCAAGTACTCATCCTGCGGACCAAGTAGGACGTTAGATGGGTATGTTGTAGGCCATAGTGGTTTTTGTTTTTATCGTCCAACTGGATAGTCAATGAAGATTAGAAATCAGCATTCTTTTGTATCAGGTTTCGGGATTTAACGTTGTTCAGAACATACTGAGCTGAAAGAATGAATCAATAAGTTCTGCCCGGTACTGTCGGATTTGTTACAGTTGTTGATTTTTCACTCGGAAAACAAAAAAATCATTTCAGTTTTACCAAAATGAAGAGTAAAACCGAAATGATATCAACTACTTGCTCGTTACTAAATTTCACAAGTCTGTCAAAAGGATTCTGCAAGCCCGGTGTCGAGTTGGGTCGGAAAAGTTTAAAATCGATCAATCAACCCAAGTCGTATATAAATTATACAATGATTTCATCAATCTACAGCGCTTTAGTTTTATTTTCATAATTTTCGCGTATAAGGGAAGTAGATATGTCAGAGAACTGAAGTATTAAAACTAATTCAGATACAAATATGAATCATCATTGAACGGAAACGTTAACAATTAGTTGGGACGAAGAAAAAGTAATATAACAAGCTCATGATCTCTTTGCATTTATCTCATGAAACAATATCCATTTACATTTTATGATAAGTCACTTTGCTACAAGACTACATAAATTAGTAACACCCTCAACACAAATTATAATAAATCTACAAAATCACAGTTTCTTTCTTCCTATACTCTTACCCAAAAGAAGAAAACAAAAATAATATAATAGTAATAATAATAATAATAATAATAATTAATGATGACGAGACGATAATAACAAATACAAACTATGATCACATCGACTTTACCCTATAAACTTAAGAAGACTGCACAGAGGGATCGTCTACCTCCTCGGAGTTTATTCTGTACTTGATGTAAGAGGTAGCAGTTTCGATCATAGAGCGTGCCTCTCGTTTGTACTGCACAATTGAGATTGAAATCGACATGTTAACTCAAGAATTTATCATGGTTTTGGGGTGACTGGTGAACAGAATTACGAGAAGAGTAAAGAAACCGCACATACCTCATCGATTGCGCCTGATTTTATCTTCGATTGCATCACGCACCATTTTTTAAAGTGAGCACCTGTTTCACATCCCGGAAACAAAATACATGTTATTGTCTAATACGTTACGGCAATCAAGTAACATTATCGAAGCAGAACATATCATTACACAGCAATCTGTACCTAAACTAAAATACCACTTTTTATTCCGAAAGAAAACTGAAGGAATAATTTTCCCAAGTACAGTCCAATCTTATTACAGATATATGGAAACTTATTGCAAGAATACAACGTTTCGTTTCCACTTAGTATAACCACACGATCACTCAATCAAACCATACAAAATGCATGAGGGAAAAACACTATCAACATGTACGTCGATAGTTAGATAAGCATGAAGATAAAAGTAGGATCATAAGCATTACCAGCTTTTATTTCTATGGTTGAGGACGAGTTTGATGTAGTTTCAACACGCCACCGACAGTGCACCTGCAACCCAAAAGCTCATGGTTAAAGGTTGTAAATCTGAAATTCTCTATTACAGATCAGCAATGGGTCCATTACTTCTCAATGGCTCAGATTAAATCTAAGCGTGATCGGACGGTTGTAAATTTATACGGAGTATGAAAATAAAAAGGTAAATGAGTGAGATAAAAATATATAATATAATAATATTATATGAGAGGAAATGGAGAGAAAATAAATGGAGAGGATCCATTTTGCTACCAAAAACACTACATCGTTGAAAGATAAGCATGTATATGGAAATAAAAATGCGTTTTTAGTTCAGAGGTCTGTAGTTCAGTTCTCGTACATCTGAAATCCCCATGTACTGTTAGGCTAAAGAACTGTTACCAAATCTCTAGCTTGGACCTTTTCAAATGGACCAAACCATTCCGTTGTGCACAGCCTTTCTAGTTTGTAGTCCGCGGCAAAAGTTTTTAACTTCATTGACTAGTATTTCTAGAGGACCTCAAAAATAACATAATCGACAATAATGGATCAACAATTAGAGGACATCAAACATCAGAGAAAGGTTCATAAACTGGATACCTCAAAGTAGGATCCGAATGGAACATCATGCGCCTGTTGCACCGTCTCAAGCAACTAAAAAAGTAAGTGCACGGAAAATGGTCAGCAGATGTGAAGAAAATACATCTAATAGTCAAAAATATAAGAGTTTAGGGTAGATAGTCATACCAGCAAAGATTTATCCGGTGATAAAACTACATGTTGCCACTCGGTCATTGCAGTGTCTGGAGGACACATAGGACTTTTGCATAAAGATCGAAACGTTATTTCTCTAAGCAAGCCCTCGTATTCATCTGCTGCATGCCACTGACCTATCTGGAGAAAGGAAAAACGGAAGGAAACATCTGTCAGTACACAGTAGCCGAAAAAAACTATGACTACAAACTAAAACTGAAGCGAGACCCACTAAAGTTATCTCAACTTGGTCAACATCAAAGAGGAGCACAAAAAATGAAACTGATAACAAAAACAAAAAGTATCTTCAGAAATACAGTTCAAAAAATTGAGTGTGACCAATAAGAAGTAGCAGTAAGAGGTACTTACAATAAGATTTGAATCTTTTCTTGCTGAGCGATACTCATTTGTATAGTTTGAATCATCACCCAACAATAAATTAAAAAATTGCTCAGCTGTACACGGAAAAACATCCTGGAAAAGAAACGGCTCAATAAGATTACTGCAGCACAGCTTGGATTTACACCCAAAAAATACTAGGTAAAGAGGGAATGCATACATTATATATACTAACTAGGGCGTCATCTTTTACAAATGGTTGATACTTATCGATCTTAGGTAGACTTTCTTCAACAATCTTAGGTTGCTTTTGAGGGACTCGGGTGGAACTGCTATGCGCACGAAGTGCTGAAAGTGCTATTGCCTGTTGGACATAGAAAGAACAATTATTTTGACAACCACTACTTTACGAAAGTAGGAATCAGAAGGGGCCCCACATACTTTGGATCACCGAGATCATAAAAGCAGTATATATACTAGCAAAATAAACAGACACAAATGCTTAACTATGCTACCTAATAAATAAACTAGAATAGCTCGTTAAATTGCAACACTTAGTAGGATCCTTGCACCTCCAAACTGTTCCTAGAAGAGATTTTTTTCGTAAGTGACTTCTAGAAGCTAACAGAGATTGCAAAATAGATTGATATAGGTCGCAAAGACCCTAGTATGTAGCTATTCAGCACATATGATCAAAAGCCAAACGAAGAATCAAGGTAATTTTGAATAGTTGCCCATGGTAAGCTAACCAATTCGCTAGTGTAGAGACTTAGTCAAATGAATAAGTTAAAAATTAAAAAAGATTAAAAAGGACAAAATGTCTATTCTTTAGAAAAGAACAGCGAACCTTCTTTTCAGCATCTAGCATAGCTCGGAACTTCGTCAAAGAACGCTGTAATATTTTTTCTGCGTGGTTCCTGTTCCAGAATGATGCAAATTTATACCTCACTCTTCCTGAGAGAAGCAAAGACAGAAATATTAGATCAACATAGATCTCATGCTCTGTTGTTATGACTATATGAGGGTGTGGAATTCACCAATCCAAGCTACTGATGTTAAATGAAGTCCTTTTAGATCATTAAAGAAAACTTTCAATCCAGAATAAATTATTTTGAATCCCGTAAATAGCTTTTGCTATTGAATCCTTCTAAAGCCCTAACTGAAGGTTTCGTACAAACGGTGACAGGAAATCATGCAAATCAAATTATTTCGAAATAAGAAGACTCAATACTCATAAGTGCAGATGAGACTATCAAGTCCAAACTCCAAAGTGAAGATGACTTGAGACCCTCAAAACAATCAATTCTAACTCACCGTCAGAACTACCCAAAGGGGGTACACCAACTCCTCCAGCACCAAGCCGCAGAATAATCGTGATAGCGGGATTGATAACAGCATGCTGGCTTCTCCGAATCTACAAACAGACATTGCACAAGTTGAATGATTATCCGAGTAAGTAAAGCTAGCTGCGATTGTAGTCCCTAAATAACTTTTGCACTCACCTCATCTATGTCTTCTAAGGGAATGATCACCTACATATTTATTGATATGTAAACAAAGTAAGTGATTTATATCCAAAGCTTATAGGTATTACTTTCATCTAAATGATCGGGAACAAAAGTGCATCATTACACAAATGCATTATAATATTACGTGTTAGTAACAGACCAAACACTACTGTAACAAGACTACCTTCATCTGCTTTGAGAAGATATTCGAGTGAAAACAAATGTGCCATGCAGAAACAAACATTCGGCCGTGATAGAGAAACGATCTCTCAAGTGCACAGGAATAACTATGCTCAACAACCTGTAGTAGCAAATAACAAGTTAGGCAAATTCACAAAGAGACTTTAGGAATTCGAAACAATTATCATATGAAATACGTAGAAACTAGATAGTTTGGTGATGCTCTAAAATCTAAATTTATCGGGGTGACCCACCTAAAAAGCGTAGTATAGCAATTGGACTAAACACATCCCTCCAAAATTAAACGGGCAGAAACGTGAGTAAGGGTAAATTGTAACAGTACTTAATTGGCTCAAGGAACCATTTTAGGAATACGTTTCCGAATAAATTTCTTGGCTGGTTGATGACAGTAGACAGTCAACGACAATATAATACAAGCTAAAAAAAACTACTGAGTGAACTTTTTCGGACAGAACAAAATTTGGCTAAGACCAAATAGGGTACATTAAAGAGAGCATCATGAGCAACCCACCTCATCAGCAGGTAAATCAAATATATTTTGCAATGGCCCAGGCTTTTGGTGAACCATTGTGGGCCCTTGTTTCTCTGCAGAAATCCTCCTACGAGCATTTGCTCCAATATAGCCATTTAAAGGACTACAACAACAACATAGAATTTAAGAATAAGGTACTCAAAGACGATAAAATTGACAACAAGCTGCTTGCCAAAAGTGTATAACAGGGTAGTATAATTTGTGTCTCCAACATTTTCCATTGTAGACAAACATTTCGCAAACATCTTGAACAGCTCTAGAGTTACATTCAAACAATGCGTGCAACAACTAAGTAGATAAAAGTAAAGGTCAAAACTCAAAACCAACAATCAGAAGCCATATCACGTCAGAGCACCGGAATCTTGCTCCAACAACTATATATAAATATATTTCTTTAATATTTTCATTATTTTAAAACTAGGCAGCCTTTACCAAACTAATATGGTTTATATATACAATTATACTCCATATGTTACCATCTCTCACAAGAATAATGAAAATATATTTCAAAATCAACAATCAAACAACCAATCATCCTGCTTCTTGTGAATACATTATGAAGAAACATTGAAAATATATTTCTACAATCAAACAACAACGGAGATGCTTTTCAATGATCCTAAAATTACACTTCCGGTTCCTATAAGCCTTGCATTTTTCAGGACTTATTACATGGGAAATACAGATTCAAAAGTTTGCCTCGATGTTTTATTGAATCCGAAATCAGACTGATTTAGGAGTTCACATCTGGCTTTACAAAATAATGCAGGGAATCATAAATAAAAAAATAAAAAATAAATAAATAAATCAACTTTGGGAGAAAGGAAAGAATCGAGTAGTACCTTGACGGCATTATAGGAATAGTGTTACACTGCAGACAAACCTGACAGATAAAAACCACCATAAGGCCAAGAAACTGCGGAGTACAATAATATGAAAAGAAACAAGGTAATACGTCCTCCTCCATGCCATCTAATCGTATAGGTTTCATAAAATGTGTGACGGGGATTTTGAGAATTGTATACAAATGATAAGTCACATGTACCATTCCTGAAGGGCCATCGAGTGAATGCCATACTGCTCCTGTCTCACCCTCAGAATCTACAACTACTGTAGCTGAACCAAGAACTGCACTTTTCCGAATTATATCCCAGTCATATATCGTGACATTAATCTGCAAGGTGATTTAACAATAATTAACTTTACTGCATAGGCATAAAAGAAGGCCCAGCAAAGTCCACAACACGGAAGTAATAATGCATGTTCTGCAAATGTACATAGCAGTGTATTCCAACAATGGCAAAAGGAAATAACATGTCGCTATGAAGCAACATCACAGAAATTTTATAACGAAAAAAAATTAAATTTTGATGAACATGATCTCAGACAAGTTATGGACATTTAAGTTATCGAGAGCATTCTTCATTCACGTACAGAAAGACACGAAGAGTCTTAAAACGATAGTACTCCCTCTATCATTGGCAGTCACTACAATCACCACCATGTATCACTTCTCGAGGGTCAAATTTTCAAGGAAGAGATTATGTAATAAATCAAATGTGATTGGTCACTCCTCCTCTCAACTAGACCAAACCCTAATAGAGGATTGATTCATCTACTCCTATACATACGTTGAAGCTAAACAGATGAAGAGTTGAAAATTGATTCAGCGTGAGATTTAGAAAGAAATTTAACATAGAACTCAGACTTTCTAACATATTAAGTAAGCAGGATGCCTCTATAGTTTCTTTCTAAAAGAAATTTCAAAAATAAATCCCAGTCAAAGGTCACCATTTACATATGGAGAAGTGGAAGTGGGGAACAATGAAAACAAATAAATAAAATAACGAGAAATACATTAAATACGGTATACAAAAACAAATTATATGCAAATATGATCACAAGAAGAATTACCTGAGCAGGAAGCACATCAACACTAAAGTTAAACTCCTCTCCCCACATAGGATTTCTAGAACCAGGAACCATCGAACTGCAACAAACCGAGTATTTATTTTGATCAGCACAGGCATACATCGACTACCACGGCCCTACCTAGTTTTCCTAATAGAGAGAATATTTTACCAATCAACTAATTATTAAAGGTCATATAAGAATTTGGGAACCCACATCCATAGGTATTATAATATTGTTACGAACGAGTATATCGCAATAAAAGAAACCTGCCCTGGATGCAGAACCGATATACGGATAAAATGTAGAGCGCACATCCTCTCTCATGCTTACATGAAGGCATTTTACAAGAGAAAAAGCGACTATTTGAATATACGACGAAGAGGTGAGATTACCAAAGCTCGATATAGAAAAACTGAAAGAATAAAACACAACCCGAAAAGTCTCTCCCCCAAAGCAACAATTACTGTTCAACAACCCGAGATAGACTATACTCTTGACAAGAAGTCACTAACTTCAGTAACACTCTTAAAAGTTTAAAAATACTGTATGCTTGAACTCTTGCATAATATATATATCAATGGAAACAAAACAAAATTTACTTCATTTTAACTATTTTAATCACCTGAATCTTTTCTCATTACCACAAGTGATAATGGCATAGGGATCTGATGTCCCATTCAAATTTGCTGCATTGAGATTCTTTGCCGCTAACAGCCCTACCTGCAGTCAGATACCATAATCTCAACGAAATATCAAAAAAAATAAAAATTATATGAATTTGCATGACTCCCCTTTGGTGTCATTAATTGTATTTCCGTTTTCATCTTGACTTTTTTATCCTTTGGAGAGTGATTAGAAGCATGTTTCAATTTTTGTACTAATTTCTTTTTTTACATGAAGGGACAACAAACTCTTCCTATGACTATTTGAGGTGGCAAAAAAAAGGAAATGTCGGTGTGAAATGCAAATACAATAAAATTTTGAGAAAGACACAACATTTAAAAAAATGTAAGACACGTGAAGAAAGCAAGTGAGAAGTGAATGAAAGGAAAGGACGCAGAAAATACGGAAGACCTTTTAAATTATAGCAATAAAAATGGGAGAAGAACTTAGTGAAGCAGAATCAAGAAGAAGAGTAATACGGAGTATCTAAAATATCGGTTCATAAATGCCTTGTGGATTTTCGAGATGGCGAGGGTATCTGCACTAGATTAAAACAATCGAACAAGATCATGCATACCACTATACCAGAACATATATTTAACACACCTTAATCACGTACCCCAACTTAGCTTGAGTATCAGATTTCAGCTGATCAATCTACAAAACAAAATCGCAAAGCTTTAGGTGTAAAATGTAAAATTAAGCAGCCACGACACACAGGATACTACTTAACCAACCCATCGTTATATGAAAGACTGATTGACCCTTAGATTAACACAATAATAAGCTAAAAGCAGCACTTCTGAGAAGCTGAATAATGAATTGAAATAAACTAGGCATCAGCCTTCATCAGCAGAACTAAATACTGATTACTTAATGCAAAAGTGTCGACAATTTTTGCGTTTCGTCCTAGATAAATTTTCCCCAGTCACCGAAATCCTTCTAATGATACGAGTACAACATATCCTAAAGATTCAACCACAGACTTCATGCTCCAACGCTGAATCTCTTTTTGCCCCAAATACAACTGCACAGCAATGGAAACTTCTCTACAGCTTTCGAAACCAACCAGCTCAAATAATCACCACAAACTCAAATGAAACCGTTTTATGCATTCAACAGACTTATTTCATAAAAAAGCAACTATCTTGCATGTATCCCATGTTACCTCCACACTTCACTTTCATGCCGTGTCGTGTCGTGTGTCCAATACTCGACACCACAACCCTTCATTTTAGGCGAAAAATATAAAACTTCATCACAAAATGCTCATACCCAACAGTCCAACACTCCAACCCCGTCTAGTATCCGACACTTGCAGCCGAGTCTGAGTAACCAAATACAAATACATATTCACAACAACACAAAAGATTACAACTTTTAACTCTCACCACTTCTTCCAACAAATTCAAACAGCATAACTACTTCAAAACACAAATTCTCTAACAAAATACCATCATATGTGCACAACAAAACACCCACAACTACAAAATGTCAAGCAATAATATCACATTTTCCTCGATAATAATCACATTTCAACACACAAATAACAAAAACACAATCAAATTTCCTCCACAAAATCAACACCAAAAATCAAACTGATCAATCAATAAACAATCAATCAATCAATCAATCAATCAATCAAAATAACAACAACAATCAAATAATTTCTTTGTTTTTTTATACCTTATCTCTGTCCTCAAGAACATCAGTTTTACAAGAAACATTCCCCAAAACAGCACCATTAACCCAATTAACAACATTAAAATACCAATACGCGGCGATCACGAAAACCGCCGCGGCAACCGTCACTTCAACCTCCCACCACGACGGAACTAACGATTTCACCGCCGTTTCGATCAAAAACTTCGCCGGAAAATTCTCCATTAATTCCATCAAAAACATCATTTTATTCACACACAAGCTAAAAAACAAAAATTTGATCAAAATCAATATTTATTTTAGTAAAAAAATTGAAATTAGGGGAGAAATATTCAACGAAACGAACATTTTTCTTAATTAATTAATTTAATTTAATATAATAATTTACAATTAATTAATTAATTAATTGATGAAGAAGGAAGGTCAATTAAAGTTGGTTTGATTTTGGGAAGTTGAAAGTTTTTTATGGGAGACAATTGAGAAGGACGTGGAAATTAATTAATTAATTGATAAATTATTTTCCGTTTTTTTTTTTTTGTTTTTTTTTTTCTTTTTTTTGGTTTTTAAATATATTTGGTAACGGTTTTTAAGTTGACCATTTTGGGTCTGGGTTTTGGGGGAAATTACGAGGGTGGTATGGGGGAGTTGGGGGTAATTATGAGGAGGGTGAAGGGGTATTTTGGGAATTTAGGGTGGAGGTTTATTGAGGTAACGGTTGTGGTGGGGAGTGAAGTGAAGTGGGTTTATTGGGTGGGAAAACGAGTGAGGATTTGAAAGGTATGTGGTGTTGAACGTGGAATATTTTGGAGACAAATTTCGATTTATGATTCGTATATTCATTTTAAACTTAAAACAAGTTAAATATTAGGGTTATTCGCCAAATACAGCCTTTATAATGCGCGATTTTAGAAATTACAGCCCTTTTAAAAAATTTTAATCAATTACAGTCATATTTTTAGGGCCTCTTTAGTAATTGTATCCTCAGCCTAATTCCGGTGAAAAAATGAGTGTTATGCCCGTTTTGCCCTTCACTTAATGAACACGTTGCTTTTCATTTTATTTCTTTAAACCCTCCCCTCAACCACATATTTCCCTTTCATTTTAAAAAAAACTCACGTTTCTTTCTTTGTCTCTCTCATCCTTTCATCTTCAACGCTACAACACCATAAATCCCCTTTTTTTTTTCACTCACTCAGTGACTACCAAAGTCATCACCAAGGCCACTTTCAGAGAAAAGCATATTCATCGTCACTTTTTGGTTTTCTGTTCCAAATGTATTGTTTACTTTTTGATTTTTGTATAAATTTGTTTCCTTTATTTAAAAAGTTAATTATTGATACAGTGGAGTGATTTCATTTTGCATGCTTTGTGAAAGAGTCACTTTTTTTTTGGTATTTATCACAATTTCTGCTGAGATTTTTCTTCAACCCTAATAATTTGGGCAATTAAAAAACCAAAATTTTGTTGCTTTATTATGTAATTAATTTTTAAAGTAGTCATTGCATGTTAGTAATAGTGTGAAATTGAATTGATGTGTAGGAATGGGTTATCAATGGTGCCTGATTTCCTCACCACAATTGGGTTCCCACAAAAGTAAGAGCATGTCTTCGAAGTATTATTCCAACTACCACAACTTTGATCAGACATTGAAGATTTGCTTTAAGATTTGAAGGAAAAAAGAGAGAAAAAAAATCGAATTCAGAGGACAGAAATCAAATTGAAACCCAGAAATTCAAATCCAACAATGAACCCTAATTTCAAAGGAAGAAATCTAATTTTCCATTTTTAATCACAAAATAATGAAGGAAAGAGTTGAAAATATATATAAGATGTGAGTAAGGGTATTTTCGTCAACAAAAAAGCTAATTTGGGGGGGAAATTTGAATTCTATGACGTTTAAACAGAATTAATTGCCGGAGCTCCGTTTTGTATGTGATTTACAAACGGAGCAAAATATGTGGCTGTAATTGATTAAACAAATTTAAAAGGGCTGTAATTTCTAAATTCAAGTTATTAAAGGGCTGTAATTTACAATAAATCCTAAATATTACGGAGTATAAAGTTTATATATTATTAGGACAGATTAATATAGCGATATAAAAGAGGTATTTTTTTTTATTTCGAGTGACGTAAGAGAGTCTAATATTAGATAAAAATAAAATCATACGGAGTACTCTTTTCATTTGATTTTTTTTCTTACCATTTACATTTTCACGGTTTCATAGGTTCTACTTTGACCGTATTTGTTTTATATCAATACACTACTTTTTTCAATCAAAAATATAATTTTGTAAAATATATTTTAACGACAAATCGTAATATGTTAATTTCATAATATAATTTATTTTATAATTTTAGTTATTGACGGTCAAATTTCAAAAAAGTAAATGGGATAAAAAGGATGAAATGGAGGGAGTATTATTCTATAAAGAATATTTTAACGACAAATCGTAATATGTTAGTTTCATAATATAATATATTTTATAATTTTAGTTATCTAATTTACAAAGCAATCACCACAGTGACACGTGTCACCCTGTGGTGATACTTTGACTATTCCATAGGACCCCACTAACTTTCTTGGGAATTTAATTCATTCAATTCATTCAGCATTCAGCATTCAGCATTCACACGCCTTCCTTAATTATTTATTTAATTCATTCATCATTCACACGCCTTCCTTAATTATTTAATTAATTACATTAAATTAAATTACATTAAATTAAATTACCTTAATTACATACAAATGAAAATTACATTAAAATTACAATAATAAAAAGGGTGTTGTTCTTTCATGTACCACTTTTACTCATTCGTGTACATAATTTTCCATTTTATACCCCTTTTTTTATTTTCACTCTTAGTTTTTCTCTCACATTTTTAAATTTACTCATTTATGTACTACTTTTGTACACTTTTTTTTTTACTCATTTTTGTACATTTTTTTACTCATTTTTGTACACTATTTTTATTCAAAATATATATTAAAAAATAAACACTACATTAAAAACATTAAATATTTTATTCAAAATATTCAAATATGTATTTTACAAAAAATAAACACTAAATTAATTCACTAAAAAAAAAAAATTAAAAGTAACAAATTACAATATTAAATAAAAATAACAAAACTAAAAAAAAAAAAAAAAATAGAAAAAGAAAAGAGAGAGAAACTACGTAGCCGCAACACCCACCACCCCACCCCCAAAACCCTAAGCACCAAACACGCGTGGACACGATTTTGCCGGCACCGATACGTACCATTACCGAGGCCGACTTTATCTCGTACTCGTCTCTTCATCGTCATGTTTTAACAACATACTCCATATTATATCACCATTATCACACAAAATAAAATCGTGTTTATTAATAAACCGTTTAAATAAATGATATTTCAGTTGAATTATTCATAAAACCGTTAAAATAATTAGATTTACCTCATGAAAGGGTAGGGTATCCGTCATAATTGCTTGATTATAGTTAAACTATGCAACATTATTGTGAATATAAAAGAGAGGAAAAACTGTAATTAAAAAGAGGTGAGGGGTATTGAATGGAAAATTAGAGTAAAAAGTGTACAGGAATGAGTAATTGTGTACATGAATGAGTAATACCGAATAAAAATTACATTATTACATTAAAAATACAATAATGAAAATGAAAATTACATTATCACATTATTAATTACATCACAGAATACAAAATTTAAATAATTTGAAAACAACTTGAAAATCTTATTTACAAAGCAATCACCACAGGGACACGTGTCACCCTGTGCTGATACTTTGACTTTCAAAATTATAGTACGTTTATCATCTTATGGTTGCTTTGTAAATTATAGTACGTTTATGTAACGCCCTGGAAATTTTCAGTATAAAATAAAACATATCCTTTATTTATTTAAAACAGCGGAAATAAAAGAAGCGTATCTGTAGTATTCACTAACGAGAATACAAGGCTAAAAGTATTCTTACAGAATTAAAAATAATATTACAAAACGTTATTTAATTAAATAAAACTGGCATTATAATAACTAAAAGTGATTTTTATCTCTCATTCTCGCCCTTCAGTAAAGTCAGTACCTGAAAAGATTTAACACAAACAGGGTCAGTCTACCACTGACTGAGTATGAGAATTATCCTTTCTACCAAAATCAATGCATTAATAATGTGCGTCAATTACAATACTTATTTCCACATTTGTAGCCAAACTTTTCCCCTGTACATGGGATAAAAAAACAATATCATAATATTGTATCCGCCAGTCTAAGACCCACATCACACATCTGGGATAAATTATGGAATCAATTCCATCCGCCAGTCTACGACCCACATCTATGTACCATGATTTTAAAGTTTATATAATCGTATTCATTAACAATCTTGTACATAATATGTTTATAATATGATATAAACACAACAATATTATGACAATATAACAGGACAAAGGGGCATTATAACGACATATTATTTTATACTAATAAATGAAATATTAGTATTAAGACAATTTATTATATTCAAATATAATATTATTATTTATTACGACACTAATTTTAGAAAAATAATAAGACCCATACCCTTCACAACAGATATGGTATGATACGTTAATCAACACTTCCTCCCTTTTTTCTTCTTCTTTTTGTACGTAGGTACAAGGCTACACTACTCCTCTCCTTCTTAATATATTATTATTATTATTATTATTATTATTATTATTATTTACTATTATTAGTATTATTGTTATTATTGTTATTATTTGTTGTTGTTATTGTATGTAATGCAATTCACTAGCTCCCCTTTTATACCCTACATAAGTCGGTTAAAATAAGAGTTAGAATCCATCTTTTTCACCTCCTCCAAAATTATGGTGCCACTTGGCACCCCCTTTTCACCATATATTTATTTATTTATATATATATATAGTAAAAGAGATAAAAATATCTAAGATATTTTTTTTTTTTTTTTTTTTTTTTTTTTTTTTTTTTTTTTACCATGGGTCCACAATATAGTCTGTTCGTAACGTAATATTTTGTCATTCATTTCCTTTTAAAATAAGTTAAGACGAAATTTACTTTTAAACTTACTAATTTGTTTACAATAGAAATCAGATATTTTAAATCCTAAATTGGACTTAAAATTCTTATTATAATAATGTTTTAAAAGTTAAGTAGACTTTCTAATTCACAATATTATTATTTTTTATTAATTTTACAAGGGTTATTACAGTTTATCATCTTATGGTTGTATTATTTCCTTTTATCTTAACCCTTTCTGTCATGGTTTGAATTTTTCTATTATTTATGATTGTTTGTCATATAATTTTGTTGTTTTAAGTATTTTTTAGTTATACGTTTACACATTTGATTTTTTTAAAAGACGTTTTTGTTAAACTTATTATACAACGACTTCATTATTGTTCATACTAAATTTTAGAAAGAACATACCTGCGTAATTTGCACGGGCATACGGCTATACCAAACGATAGGGAGTATCATCTTATTGTTGAATGTTTTCCTTTTATCTTAACTATTTATGTATTGTTTTGAATTTTTATATTACTTATGATTGTTTGTCATATAATTTCGTTGTTTTAATTGATTTACTATAATACATATATACACATTTGATCATTTTAAAATAGTCATTTACTAAACTCATTATACATCGACTTCATTATTTGTACGTTTTTACATAAATTTCATAAAGAAAACATACCCGTGCAATTTGCATGGGCATAAGACTGGTTAACGGTAAATGGGATGAAAAAATGTGAAATGGAGGGAGTATTATTTTATGCGAAAGTATTTGGGATAAATAGAGATAATATTTTTGTGATAAATTATATTACTATGTTTTATTAGATAGAATTTGTAAAGATTTAAAAGAATTTCAACACAATTAGTGAATACTATCATGTAAATTCAATCTTGATTGAATCTTGCATCAGTTGCTATTCGTGGAAATTCTATTTTCATCTTGATTGCATATTGCTTTTTAAGATGTTTTCATTAAACTCAATAATACCACTGATTTTTTGAAAAATGAGGGATACCATGTAGAACACACTGGGTATCACGTAGTATCCCTAAAATTATATAATCAAGACTCAAGAGATAAAGGCAGCATCATGTTGGAGTGAGTTTAGTGTAGAAGAATGGGGTTTGATTTGGTAATTTTAAAAAGAATGTCCAAATTTGTTAATGCTGCTTTTTTTTTTTTTTTTTTTTTTTAGGAAATGTTAATGCTGCTAATGACCAATATTATGTTCATGTTGTTTATAATGATAATAATTCGGTTGGTAGTTTGTTACCAAATTGGAATTAAAAAAAAAAAAATCTAATTTCTGATTTTTTTTTATTATTATTTTTTTTTTTTTCATATTTGTAGGATACTAGGATAGATAAAGTATTTTAAGTCAATATAAGTTTACATGTTAGTGGCAAATTAAAAAGATCAAAAATTGCAAACTGAGTTGTACATTAATTGGTCTTTGATTCACAATAGGGTATGTTCAGCGATATATTGTTGGGAAGTAGATTATAAACAGAAAGGTTAGAAGTTGTATTATTAACAATTGAAAAGGGTATAATGGGTCCGAACAGACCGAATCTAAACTCCTTAGGTTTGGTTTTTTATAAGACTGGATCATTTAATATAGGATATCCGATATTAAAAGGTTTTTTCTTGACTTTGGACTAGACATAAGACAGGTTGTCAAATTTTTTACGACCCGAAGACCTAACCTATTTATATCAAGTCCAACCAGGATCAGACGAGACCACTTTTTGAACACCCATATTGTGTGCCAATTATGGTAGAATAAGAGTAAATAAGAAACGTAATTGATCAACTGTACCCGACTTTTACTCACTTGTACCCTTTTTGCTCATAAATTTTCCAGCCTTTGCCCTTGTCAAACTGAAATTCTCTCTTCTCTCTCCACCCTACTCAATACACTAACCCTAAAAAAAAAACCTAAAATCATCAACAATCAAACGATTTCTTCCACAATTCGTTCAATATTTCAATTATGGACGATAATAATGTCATATTTCAAATAATTTGTTTTTCTTTTTGTTTTTTTTGTTAATTAATTAGTTAAATATATTACTTATGTAATTTATTGATTTCATAAGGGTGTTTGAGGTGGTTGATGGTGGTGCAACAGAGGGTGGTGGGTGGTGAGTGGTGGGTGGTCTGTGGACGTCGGCGGTGGCAGGTGGTGGGTGGGCTTGGCGGCAGATGGTCATGGGTGGGTGTGGGTGGTTAAGGATGAAAGAGAGGGAAGAGGGGCGTTGTGGTTGTTGGTGGTCGGTCTGGCGTGGTGATGGTGGGCGTGGACGGCGGCGGCGGTGGCGGCTCAGGGAGGGTGGTCGGAGGTCTGGGTGGCAGGGTAGTCGTGGTGGGTGGCCGGATTTGGTGGGTGGCCGGATTTGGTGGGCGGCAGTAGTTAGGGTTTTTAATTTATTATTAATTTAATTTTTATATGTTATTATTATTAATTGTTTTATTATTATATTTTAGTTTTCAATTTATAATTATTGTTATTGAATCTAATGTTGGGTGGTGTTGGCGGTGGAACGGAGGGTGGTGGGTAGGGATGGCAACGGGCCGGATCCGGGCCGGGTCCGAGTGGACCCGGATCCGGACCCGCAGTAATATTCTTAGACCCAGATCCGGCCCGGATCCGCCGGGTCCAAAAATTTGAGACCCAGATCCAGACCCGCCGGGTCTACACGGATCCGGGTCCGGATCCGGGTCCTACAAGTTTTTTTTTTTTTTTACAAAACTAATTTTTTTTTAATAAAAACGACAAAAAACAAATATAACGAAAATGAATAAGTGCTACGTAATAAAAATCCAACATAGTTTCCATACTCCACAACCTACAAGTCCATAATGTTGAAAATATAATTTCACAAATTACAAAAGTCAAATTGTTTCGATTTCCAAATATATGAATAGGTAGTATTTTTAATTTTTTTTTATTTTTTTTCGGGTCTGAATTGGTCCGGTCCAATATTTAAGACCTGACCCTAATCTTGATCCATATTCAAATATCCATATCCAACCCTGATCCACCTGTCCAAAAAGTAAGACCCAAACCCGACCCATTCTGCCTGGTCTATGGTCCTGCAGTGCACCACCCGCCGCCATCCCTAGTGGTGGGTGGTGTTGGGGTGGTTTACATGGTGGTTAGATGGGTAATGTTAATATGAAGAGAGGAGAGAGAAAGAGTATTTTTAAGTTTTGAAATATGAGAGTAGGAAATGAAAAGGGTAGGGTGGTCTTTTTTGGGTACAAGTGAGAAAAAGTCGGGTACAGTTGATCAACACCCATAAGAAATCTATATCTATATCTATATCTATATCTATATCTATCTATATTCTATATCTATATCTATATTATATATTAAAAGAGAATCCCCATAAGTGTTTTCATGGAAAACCCTCAAAAACATACACTTTTTTCCCCTTATTCCGCCACGTCAGCTATTGGGGCCCACGTCCGCATTGACTTTCCGGGTCAAATTCTCTACCTAATCTTCTTCCCATTGTTTTTTCAGCTTCCTTTTCCTTTCAAATTTTGAGTATACGAAAAGACTATAATTGAATAGCATAATTGAAGTCTATCATTCATTTGCTCGCATTCAATTGTCCGTGTTAAACAACATTTATCTCAACATGGCCGCTTTTCTTCTCCGGCTTTCATTTTCACCGTTCACGTCGTACAACATTAGAGTGCCCGACAAACAAATTAAACCAAAAAATAGACTACTCAATTGGTATGTACTTACTAAAATAAAATGCAAAATTGAAACAATACAATTGAAACTAAAAAATATTCATCAAGCAGATGTAATAACACAAAAAAAAAAATTGTAAACAAAGAATCAAACTTTTCAACTACATAGTCTTTTATTTCTTATTACATTATTATTATTTTTTTTGAATTAATTATTTTGTGTCAACTAATTAATATAAAGAAAACCAAAAGACATAAGTTATTACATTATAAAATCATGCATCAATTCTATTATTTTAAAAGTTCCAAAACTTTCAAAGTCATGGTAAAATTATTTCAATAATTTTTATAAATTTATATTTAGACACATTTTACTTTTGACTTTGTAGCTTTGATTTTAATATGTAATATAGATATAAGATACTCCCTCCTCTTCACTATGTTGATCACATTTGGTTTTGGCACAAAATTTAATAAAAATAAATATAATACTAATGTACCCCACAAGTGGATTGTAAACCCAAAAATAAACGGAGTAATTAATACTTAGGCTAATTAAACTTAGCTCCTTACATTAAAATATCCCCATCATCACAATATGCAAGTGGGAGTGTGGGAAGTTGTAACGCAGTACATACACATGCAGCAGCAAAAGGATGCAGTACATAATTACGGAGTACTTGTAGAATATTAAAGTTAATTACAAGTCCCAAAATAGAAATGTGATAAACATTGTAAAAATTCCCAAAATGGAAAGTGTGATAAACATAGTGAAGAGGAGGGAGTATAAGATATAGACATTTAAATATTTACATATTTATTTATATTTTATAGTACAATGTTGACTATTTTTTATATTTGCAGGAATGAGTCGGAGAATAAAAAAGCTCATAATGATTACAAGGTATAATCTATGTGTTGATTATTCTATTAATTAACCTTATTTTATTTTTGAGGAAAATTTTGATAATTATTTTTAATGAGGGGATAAATACAAGGTGGATCAAATTTATTATTTTATAGTTTTCAGAATATTAAAAGTCATGCATCAAATATTTTAATAATGTTTAAAATTTGTAAATTTAGATATATTTTGCTTTTGATTTTATGACTTTGATTCTTTTTTTCCTCTGATGTTATTTTATAGTACAATGTTAACTAATTTTTATCTTTTCAGGAACAAATCGAATAAAAAAAATCCACAATTACCAAGGTATAATCGATTTGTTGCTAATTTTTGGTTAATTATTTTTGAATGAAGGGATAAAGCCAATGCGGATTATTTGATATTTGTTTCAGTAATCTTTGACTTTATTTATTAACTTTAAATTTATCATAAAGATGTTTAAGAATAGTATAAAAAAATAATTGTGATGTACTCGTATTTTTTTTTTTTTTTTTATCAAGGCTTAATAGTATAAGATAAATTGTTATTTCTACACAGTAAAAAACTATGAGAAATTATAATTTTTTAATGTGATTTTTATAGTAATTGTTTTAAAATTATATATTTTACAGTATCATAACCTGGAAACAAAAAAATATATTGTCATTATTTTTTATTTACTTAACTTTCTTATAACTAGAATGATTTTATAGTCATCATCTAATAATAATTCATTTTTTCCCTTAATTTTTCATTTTTTAAAATTTATTTTAACAAATTATTTAAAATAAAAGAACCAAAATACAAGAATCATTCATTCAAATAATTACAAGAATCATTCATTGAGAAAATTACAAGAATCATTCATTCATAAGATTGATGCATTAATTTAGTTGGTGTGAGAATTAAAAAATTTCAAAGGTCATGAAATAATAAAATCATTATTTCTCATCCATTTATATTTAAATGCTTTTGCGTTCTTAATTTCATATTTTTATTTTGTTTCGAGAATTTATATTTATTCTGATAGTAACTATTTATTTTATATGTGTTCAGGACTATTCTTAAAATTACAAAATTTGATGATGATTATTATGAAATAAGTTCTAAAGTATATTTTATAAATTAATCTAAACATATTCGAAAATATATGAAAAAAAAAAAAAACATACAATAAGTAATCTAACATACCTACTTAATATATATATCATATTAAGATTGATGTATAAAAATGAACATATACTTTTTTAAATGTGAAAAGTGCTCGATGAATTTCTCAAAAACTATTGAAAACTTCTTTGGAATCATTTTAGTATTATATAAATAAGAAATAATGTATCCACCATTATACGTGACTATAAAAAATTGTATCTCCTATTCGAATGCACGCAATATGTTTGATCTTCATTCTTAATTATCATTGTAACAACCCGATTTTCGTGACCTAATTAAATTTAGGCGGAAATATTAATTACGTACTTTGTATTACAAAACCAGCTGCAATTGTCTTACAACCCAAAATACATAATCAGAGTTATAAATATCCATGGTTATTAATTTAGCATCTCTCAAAATGCAAAAGAAGACCATCAGTCCCCTGATGTTCATCGTCAATTAACCTCGGGCTACCTACGTATATCCCGTAAGACTCGATTCCATCCCGCACACGCTTAGCCATATAAACCCATAGCAAGTAAAATATATGGAGTAACATTATTATATACATGTGTAATTACAGCATAACTCACATAAAGCATCTACATAACACATTGATAGGTTTAGTCGCACTCGCCTAGTCAAAGATAAACCTGACAAACCTAAGGGATAGCTAGGGTAAGTCGGGGTCGAAATCCACAGGGAGAAGGCCGCTTATGTAGGTTACCTATGAGGTGATTCTAGTCTCGGTCGGTTCGATTGTTGAATGATTGCTAAAGCTAGAGCGTAGGAAAAGGGTTTAAACTGTGGGAAAGAAGTCTAGGAAGTCAGGTTAGGCAATGGGTAAGCTAGGTCAAGGATGATGGTCGGAATGAGTAAGGAATCACACATGCTAAGGATATAGCTCGTCCTCTCGGTCTTAAGCTTCCTCTAGGTCTCGAATGCGGGCTCTCGCAACTTACAATCGAGGGTCCTAATGTTTAGTCTCGCGCCTCTCCTAGAACTAGGCTTTCGTTCTTAAGTTCAAGGGTGCTAGATACTCGCTAAAACGTGATCAAGGAATCAACGAGAGCAATCAAGCAAGACTAAACAAAGAAAACACAAAACCTAACTCAAAATGATCATCAAACACAACCAAAACCAACACCCATGCTTCACCCTTCCTCCTAGATGAATGACTACTCACACATAGCGAAAACGATTACAAAAGCAAAGGAAATAACGAAAGACATGATCAACAACGATATATAATGAATTGACAATCAAATAAGAGAAGTATAAAACAAAAACCAATCAGAAATTGCAAGAGAAATGGAAGAACAAAGTCAACAATTACCAAATAGATTGATCAAACAACGTATCCGAGTCGGGAATTCAAAGTACAAGATGCAAAATTATTTAAACACTAAGTTTTTGTGAGAATGAAGTTTAAAGTGTCCTAGAAATGCTGTAAAAATTTCAGACGAAAATATGATCATTTAGGCCTTCAAATATGATCATTTAGGCCTTCAAGCACACGAGAAGTCGGAAGCCGTCCCTGGGGTCCGGGACACCCATCCCGACCGGGACCACCAAGGACCAGCCTCCCAAGGCTACGGGAAGGCCATCCCGAGAGCTTCAGCTTGGGCCTCTTTTTGGCATTTTCTTTTACTTAGTTTTTCTTTGCTTCTTTCTCGTCCCAAGGCTAAGGGACAAGGCCTACGTCGTCCCAAGGGGTAGGGACAAGGTCAATATTGATCACATGAACTTCAAATCCCGTCCCAAGGTCCCGGGACACCTTCAATCGTTGAAACGAGGCTCGTGCGCAACCGAAACGCAACGAAATCAACTCGAAACATCACGAAACTTCACGAAACTTTACGAAACCTCACGAAACTTCACGAAACCTCCCGACAAGCATCCTAAACTCCAAATAGCTGCGTGTACCTACAAAATGGACACAAAAACGCAGCAGAGCCAAAACGGAGAGAAATAGGAACTGAAACGCAAGT
Organism: Dianthus caryophyllus; assembly: GCA_023091065.1. Taxonomy (NCBI): domain Eukaryota; kingdom Viridiplantae; phylum Streptophyta; class Magnoliopsida; order Caryophyllales; family Caryophyllaceae; genus Dianthus; species Dianthus caryophyllus. The sequence goes on from CM041517.1 coordinate 9,860,526, forward strand.
AAAAGTGCAGGAAACGCAAAGTAAAGCTCGTGAACAAGGGGCTATAAGTACGTAAATATATGACACACCAAACTCCCCCAAACCGGACCGTTGCTTGTCCTCAAGCAACAAAGCATGACAGAAAATTGAGGACAAAGCGAGAATATAATACTTCCCCAAACAAACACCAAACCGCAAGTAGCTAAAGCAAATGACAATCAATCCCGAAACAGCGTGGGACGTTGGAAATAGCTAGCTAACGGATGAGATTTACAAGACGGCGCAGAATGAATAGCATGGCTTAAACAAAGGCTCTATAGCAATCAACTCACGGACCTCTCGCGGTTTCCACTCTAGCACAAATGATGAACAAGGTGATATATGTGATGACACTCACCTACTCGACTTGTGGAAGCACGCCCGCAATCTAATGTGGACCAAATCTCGCATTCCCGTACACAAATAATGTCACAAAAACGAAGCAAACATGAGGGCTTACATAGGAAATGAGGTGTGTAAAGGCCAAAGAGAGGGTAAGGGTGAAAAGGTGGACATATGATTATGGAATCGTGGAGCTAAGCCACTAGAAACCACTAATACTACTCAAGTGCTCGTCCAACAAAAACGGAACCCAACTCTCAATATAAGCGGACCGAAAGCAGTATATCGGTCTCCTCTACACATCATCGCAACATAGAAATCGAATACAAGTGCTCACTCATGTAACAACAACAACTTTCTCATTTTTGTGCACACATTTCTTTCTTTTCTTTTGTATTTTGTGTTGTGTTTGTATTTTTTCAGATTTTTGTTTTTTTTTTTCTTCTTGAGCAAATAGCACACTCATAAGTTGCGGAAATACCTCATCAAAGGTCGGGGAAACAGCAATCCCGACTCATATTCACCAACACTCTCCAAGCAAACGACATCAGCAAGTCGTAGCAACGATCAAAACCCAAAGAACGAGCACAAGAGTAAGCAAAAGCGGTAACTAGCAAGGCTAGGGTAGGCTATTTGGCAATGTAGCTAGCAAACTCATGTGGGTAAGGGTAATAGGATCATATATGAGAGGATAAAGACAATGCAAGAACAAGGTGAATAACATGAAATCAACTAAAGCCTCATATGCAAAACATGTGACAAAATCGAGGGGAAAAACGGGATAAGGGCCACACTTATGCGCGTTAATGTTACGTACCCCACGAGGAGAACTACTCACAATATAAGTACGGGGACCGGGATAGATGAACCGGCCTCTGGAGGCTAGAAACCTCACAAAAAGAGTAGCTATAGTCCGAAAATGATAAAGCCAACAAAGTAAAAGCATGCCATCATCTACTACGTCTAAACATCCCCGTAGCGCTAAACCATCAATATAAAATCATGCCAAAGCTCAAAGCAAACAAGGGAAGGGATGTCGGGAAATAATAAGGTAAAAACAAGCTCGCTAACAACGGAACGGGATACGTATTTTTGGTATTTTTGTGAAATTTTCTGATTTTTTTTTGGGTTTTGAAATTTTTTGGAAAATGAAAAACGAAAAGGAAAACGCAAAAATGAAATTTTTTGAAAAATGAAAAACGAAAAAGAAAACGCAAAAATGAAAAGCAAACCGTTCCTCCCCCCAAACCAAATGACACATTGTCCCCAATGTGTCCTAAAGCACATCAACACGGGAACCATAAAAATAAGGGGAGAAAAACAGAAACTATTGAAAAGAAAAAACGTACTTACAATATTTACAAGAAAAGCCCTCCAAAACCAAACGACACATTGTCCCCAATGTGTCCTAAAGCACATCAACACGGGAACCATAAAAATAAGGGGAGAAAAACAGAAACTAGTGAAAAGAAAAAACGTACTTACAATATTTACAAGAAAAGCACTTCAAACCAAAGATCAAAATGGGGCGCAAAGACGGTACTAAGTACCACCAAGCACTCCGCCGCTCGCACACCTAACCCGCTACCTTCATCATCTCTAGCACGGCTATCACCAATCGATTGGCTTGCAGCAAAGCCAACCATTATTGCGACCAAAGCCCTTAGAAGTCGATCAAAAACCTGCTCATGTGCTAAACAAAAGCAAATGTAGCACTAAAAGGAAATAATACATGTGTATAAAATCGCGGCTAATGATCGACTCAACATATAAATAAATCTATGAAAACTGTTCTGGAGCACTTTGGCAACAATTACAACACATCCGCTCGCAACAAAGGGACTCAAAAACTCATCAAAGCCATTAAAAGGGGACAACGGCGTAATATCGGAATGGTGAACCGCAGGAGCAAGTGAGGTTGTCCCGAAGCTTGTCGTGTCCGTGGGAACAAAAGCCTTTGCTTCATCTGCATATAGTAGGGCTTCCAATTCATCCACTTCAGCGCTCCACGACTTTGAGTCACCTGCGTCATTCTCAATACACGATAAGACCGCCAAAGGATCCTCGGGCAAGGATCCAATGGGAACAAACTCAACAGGCGCATCAATAAAGGGACAAGTCGGTTCAGGTTCAGGAGTGTCATTCACAATCACCTCAAGCGGATTTGACATTTCACAATCATGCACAGGCTCATAACCATCGTCGTCAAACAAATTATCATCGTACAAGGATGCATGTGAGCTAGTTAAAGCACAAGTTTGAGACGAATAGGTATAATCACAAGGAGCGGGGGAACATTCATAAGACTCATAATCATCTTTCATTTCCTCGATTAATTTCTTAAACGTAACAAGGACATCTTGGAAGTCAGCCTTAATCTCGCATAAAAGGGCTTCACGCGTGATATCCCAAAAGAGGTCCCAAATCGCAAAGTCGGGCATGTAGGGAATTTGACCATTGCTCACGTAGTGAATGAAGTCGTGAGACTCATAGTTCATACCCGTGCTAATAATATAAACTTTCTCCCAATCACAACAATATAAACCAAACGAACCAATATAACTATTAAATCGAACAATGTATTTATGAAATGGTTCGCCATCGTATTGCGGGAAATCAAAGATTGTCATGTCATGGGGAAGAAAGAAAGTGACCTATGGAAAAACAAAAGACCAGAAACAAGTAACAAACAAAAAACAAAGCCGTTTCCCCGGCAACGGCGCCAAAATTTGATAGGCTTAGTCGCACTCGCCTAGTCAAAGATAAACCTGACAAACCTAAGGGATAGCTAGGGTAAGTCGGGGTCGAAATCCACAGGGAGAAGGCCGCTTATGTAGGTTACCTATGAGGTGATTCTAGTCTCGGTCGGTTCGATTGTTGAATGATTGCTAAAGCTAGAGCGTAGGAAAAGGGTTTAAACTGTGGGAAAGAAGTCTAGGAAGTCAGGTTAGGCAATGGGTAAGCTAGGTCAAGGATGATGGTCGGAATGAGTAAGGAATCACACATGCTAAGGATATAGCTCGCCCTCTCGGTCTTAAGCTTCCTCTAGGTCTTGAATGCGGGCTCTCGCAACTTACAATCGAGGGTCCTAATGTTTAGTCTCGCGCCTCTCCTAGAACTAGGCTTTCGTTCTTAAGTTCAAGGGTGCTAGATACTCGCTAAAACGTGATCAAGGAATCAACGAGAGCAATCAAGCAAGACTAAACAAAGAAAACACAAAACCTAACTCAAAATGATCATCAAACACAACCAAAACCAACACCCATGCTTCACCCTTCCTCCTAGATGAAGGACTACTCACACATAGCGAAAACGATTACAAAATCAAAGGAAATAACGAAAGACATGATCAACAACGATATATAATGAATTGACAATCAAATAAGAGAAGTATAAAACAAAAACCAATCAGAAATTGCAAGAGAAATGGAAGAACAAAGTCAACAATTACCAAATAGATTGATCAAACAACGTATCCGAGTCGGGAATTTAAAGTACAAGATACAAAATTATTTAAACACTAAGTTTTTGTGAGAATGAAGTTTAAAGTGTCCTAGAAATGCTGTAAAAATTTCAGACGAAAATATGATCATTTAGGCCTTCAAATATGATCATTTAGGCCTTCAAGCACACGAGAAGTCGGAAACCGTCCCTGGGGTCCGGGACACCCATCCCGACCGGGACCACCAAGGACCAGCCTCCCAAGGCTACGGGAAGGCCATCCCGAGAGCTTCAGCTTGGGCCTCTTTTTGGCACTATCTTTTACTTAGTTTTTCTTTGCTTCTTTCTCGTCCCAAGGCTAAGGGACAAGGCCTACGTCGTCCCAAGGGGTAGGGACAAGGTCAATATTGATCACATGAACTTCAAATCCCGTCCCAAGGTCCCGGGACACCTTCAATCGTTGAAACGAGGCTCGTGCGCAACCGAAACGCAACGAAATCAACTCGAAACATCACGAAACTTCACGAAACTTTACGAAACTTCACGAAACTTCACGAAACTTCACGAAACCTCCCGACAAGCATCCTAAACTCCAAATAGCTGCGTGTACCTACAAAATGGACACAAAAACGCAGCAAAGCCAAAACGGAGAGAAATAGGAGCTGAAACGCAAGTAAAAGTGCAGGAAACGCAAAGTAAAGCTCGTGAACAAGGGGCTATAAGTATGTAAATATATGACACATCACACATGATTATTAAGACTTAAAGCATTTCAAATTATATTTTAAGCATACCTCATTGCAGTTTCATATAACGTAATAACATAATATATAAAACTTGATACATTCCGATCGATATATAATGCATTAATAATGATCAATTAAATAAACAAATTAACAACAAATATAAATCCAGACAAGAAAGGATGACACAAGCGATGAAAGAAAGACACAGAAGAAACGACAAACAAAGCGCCACAAAGGAGACACAACAACAACTAAGTGAAGGAAACTCACAAATTATGAAAACAATAAAGAAAAACTACAAATGGAACGATGTGTAACTGGTAACAACTCACAATAAAAAGGACACAGTAGTAACATTCCTCCACATTTTTAGGACACAATATTAGTTTCTTCTCATTTAATAAAACATGTCTTCAATACATAAACAATTTCATAATTGTCCTTAGGAGTAAAAGTCCATTAATCTTGAGCTCTAACTCTTGGTGTTATGATTTGCGCTCATCTTAGCATCAAAGGCGCAGTTGCACCTTTGCGGAAAATTTATGATTTCATTAATTGTCCGATTGTGTAGTACATTGTATGTAACATGCAGTCGGCATAATATGTGACATTTTCGATGTTTAAAGCCTAAAATTCATATTATGTTTATCAATTTAAGAGATTATTTTGAAATTTTAGATGGAAATTAATAATTATTAGTGACTATAATATTTACATGCACAAACACAATTGACAACCCACAAGAAATACGTATTGAAATGTGAGCGACTCGATCCGTGGATTCCACGGGGCACGCCACTAGTTGTGCTATGAAATATTGTGATTCTCTTTATTTTAATAATGGTTTACACTTTTTTATTTTATGAGAGGACAATATAATAACTGCAAACAAATGAGTGGAACGGCTGAAATATTTTACTTTTAAATTTATAAATCGATAAAAAATATAGTCATATCAAAACTGGTCATTGTATTGTTGAAACAAACATTTATTTTTTCACAATCTATTACGAAAGAATGTCTTTTTTAAAACTTTGATTTCAATTATAAATTAGTTGCTTAGCAATAAGGATAAAAGGAGGTCAGGTGAAGGGTCCCGGTTGTGGTAAAAGGAAACCGATGAGATGGAAATATATGTGATATGGCAATTTGATGTACGACAATGTACTTGCATGCCGAGTGTTTGAGGAACTGTTCCCCCATAAAGTTGTAATAGGTGTAAGTCTCCCTGTGTCGTTTTGGCAAGAGGCCACTCCTAATACTTTTTTTTTTTCCCTGCTGAAAAAGGAGTATCTAGAGTCTAGGTGTACGGCACTCCCAACCGTACTTACAAACTAAAATTACAAATATAGCATTATAATAAACGATAAGACAAAAAGATCTCCGGTTATAGAAAATATATTGTTGGATAATAGCGGATTGGGCACGAGCCTCATCTTCATACTCCTCTGCATAACGTGAAACAACCGAAGGCCAGAGAACCACATGGAAGACCGAGCGACAAGAACAAGTTGCACTTACGCCTAGCAGACGTAGAAGGGAAAAGGTGAAAGCAAACTGAAACAATTTGTCTCGAGTGGAGAGAAATTTCCTACAACTTGGTGATCGAGCTCTGAATGCAGTAGTGTAACAACCCAGGATATTCAGTGAGCAGAATGAGGGGTTCAAAAAGCGTCCCTCGACCAATCCCTTGACCACATAAACCGGATATATAGACCCCGAGATACTAGCAAAAAGGGTACACCACGAATTTAGGGACAAGACACCCAGCTTCATGGGATGATTTATTGTCATATAAATAAGAACACAACAAGATAGAAGGTAACTCGTAAAGGGACAAGACACCCTCGACAACCCTAGAGAATACTTTCCAAAGGGTACAAAAGAAATCCGTGAAGTTTGGGACAGGACACCCAACTTCCAAGGACCATATCTTTTCCAGAACTCAAAGTGCATGGACATTAAAAAGTGGGTAAAAACCACCACCGCTAATCCAAGCACAACCGCCAAACAACAAATACATCACAGCCCAAGACAAGCAAAGAATCTTATAAAGCACAGAAATCAACATGCAACCACTAAAGAGGACCGTAGATAGCACCCATCGCAGTAACACCTAAAACCGGACCAAAGAAGACCACCCACAAGCTCAACCCTGATGACAAAAGACCGAGGACTACACAACAGTCCAGCAGAAACTTGAATACGAACCATTAACACGGAGCACAGAGATAAACAAATCATTAAGACACCAAAGACCCATCAAATCAACAGAGATAACGAAACAACCATCGAAAAACCAAGACCCGACCCGCGAAACACCCGAGATTTTGAAAGGAACACAGCAAAATCAAGTTGTTAAAATCCAAATTTTTATATTTTGTTTTTTAATTTTTCCAAATTACTATTTCATTCTTTTTTTTTTAATCAAATCATTTTAGGATTAACCCCATTTTTACTAATTGGGGAAGAAAAGATTTACACAACTTGACACACATGAACCAGAACTCATTTTTGACAACATTTTACCAAAAAGATGGAAAACCAAATGGGTGGTGCTCAAGACTCACAAAACCAGTGAAAGTGCTCCAAAAGAGACCCCAACAAACCTCATTATACTATCAAAACTGCTATAGAAACCTGGTCTTCGGATGCATCGCAAGCGGCCGTCCCGGAGTGGAAGCAGGATCCAAAGATTCTCAGAACACGGCAGGCCGAGAAGAGAGATGAAAGAGAGCGAGGGCGTGGTGCATGCAGAGACTACTCCCGTCCCTGATACGGGGTTCATGATTCTTTGTTTCTCAATCCGCCGAGGATAGACCAAGGAGTGATCAAATCACCGGCGGAGAGGCTGGGATGTAGATGGTTTGTACGGGGATTGGAGGCGGCGGCAGTTTGCAAGAATGAAAGATGAAGTTTTTAGGGTTTTTAGAGAGAAAGTATTTTTGGAGAGAGAGAGAGAGTACTATCCAAACTAGTTTATTCACTCCTAATACTTAAACACATGACTTCTCGTTTTATAAAGTACTCGTAACACCTCAACCAGGTACACCGATAAATCGATAATAACCTTTTATGGAAATGTATACGTAAGTTAAATATACAAATATGTAAATTATTATATTAATGTATGTTGAGTTATTGGAAGAAATTTAGCTGTCTTAAGTATTACATTACATAAATTACATTTTGTTTTTGTTCACCCTACTAATTGAACAATTCTCAATAATTAGTTTTTATCGCCTTCAATGACGGGTGCAGGAATTGATGACATCTTCATAAACCGATTTGTAGCAATCATCTTAACCTTATATGCTTTCATCGTGTTCCACACACCCAAAGCTCAAGCGTGTGCATGCTAGTGTATAATAAAGGAAGAAAACAAAACGAAAACAATCATTAATTAAATGAATTATACGGAGTATTATGTTGTTCTAACTTCTAAAATCAATAAATTGGACCAGTCTCATCATGTACAACAACGACAATTAGAAGAAGTTACATCAATCAAACTTATCAACACATTATCGAACTGACACGGGTGTCTATTCTAACTAAATGAGTTTCTGCTCATTTTGCCACTTTAAAGTCATGGCTAAAAATCTCTTTTCAAGCTTTAATAACTTACGACTAACTGAGCTCTAGTTTGACTCAAATGAGTACTTATATCTGGTCCACCAAATATCAAGTCCCTTCTTCAAGTAATAGATGGCGATGTCAACATTTGAATTCAAAAGAACACCTTATTACCAAAACATAGTTTCTTCACGTTCAGGATTTATGTCTTCAACGAGAGTAGATAAGCAGTGCATTCATAATTAAGAAAGGGTACAACAAGGATTAAATCAATCAAAGTCCGACTTTTTATTGCCTCCGATGATACTCATAACAATAACAACATCCTAAACCTAACAAATTCTAACGAGATCTTAAGCATTATGATAGGCTGACTTAAAGTGCAAATTATAAACACATATTATTATACCAAGTTTAGACTAACTATTAGAACTTTCGAATTAAATCACAAAATCATTTTATAAGGAACTAAATCGTACAAATATATAAGCTTACAAATTTATACATCAATTATTACGTTAAAAACCGTTATGTTCATCGCTCAACGACTGATCTTAAATCCATTCATCAATTATCACGTTAAAATTATCATTGTATTAAAAACTACTCCGTACTTCCTACTTCGTATCACTTATCTTTACCTTTATTATTTTTTTTATTTTTTATTTTTTTATATTTTGAGTAAAACATTTTCTAATTATTTATTATATATTTATTTTAATTTTTCTCAAATTAGAGAGTTTGTAATTTGGTGACACCACCTTTTGTATTGAGAGAACACTTCTCCCTCCCAAGTAGTAGTTGTAGTAGTAGCCGCCGAACACTACTTAACTCCACCACTTCATCTTCCTCACACTTTTCACCTTAATTTCAATCTATTAATCTATTATCAACTGTTAAAAAAATTCCCAATTTCTCCAACTTTTTTTTTGTTGTGTAAGATTCTCTACAATTTGTTCTTTAATTTCTGCACCCTTTTCAATTCCCTGCAGATTGATGTTATTTTTGCATTCTTTGTTGCTACAATAACTGCTCAAATTTTCTGGGTTTTCTTTCATTTTTTTGTATTGTTTATTAGGTTAATTTTTCTGGGTTTGTTGTTGATTGAATTTGAATTTGTGTGCTTGTGATCCTACTGTTTTTTTGCACATTGCAATTACATAAACTATTGTTGATTGAAATTGTAATTTGCCTATTGCATTCAGGTTATATTCTTCGATACATCGAGTGTAGCATGTCATCGTAATCTCGGACCTATAAGAACTGTCAATTGAGATCATTATGGGTATCAGAGAATTTTATTTCGTATTAGTTGTGGTGTACGATGACGTGGTAAACCCTGATTATACTTTTGTTATTTACTCTTCTTTTTGATTTGATAATTTCTGCAAGGGATGTTAAAAGATCAAAACTTTATTGATTTTCCTAATTTCCAAGAACAAGTAATATTTTTGTTGAGAGATCTTAGATGGTGAATGAGTTTGGTGTTGTTGCAATATAAGATTGCATATTTCATGGTTATGCATTTGGGTTTTTCTTTGTGTATCTTATAGTTGAGTTTTGACATGTTCCTTTGCTGTTGTGTCTGAAACAACAATGGAACCCTAGTTACGAAATCGATTCGGGTCTCCTAACATGGTCATTTGGAACCGTCTGTGTAAAGTTAAAAAAAAAAAAAAAAAAAAAGGTTATAATTGTCGAAAAGGAGGGAAAAAGGTATAAATTTTTGAAAGTCCGAATAAACGAAGGGAGTAAAATCTAAAGAAAAATGAGCATGAATCACAATTTGGCGTCTTTCCTCATAAAATACTGCGTATCAATTGTGTGTGTGCAGTTGCTTATTCTTGGTGTAATCAGTGTAAGATTTCAACGACGCTTATCTTTCTGAATCACTCATATGAAACCAGGTACATCTTTGTGTTGCGAAAAACTGGATGCTATAATGACAGTCGTATCTCGGAATGAGACGAAAAGAAGTCTCGTAGCTGTTCCCAAGGGTAAAAGTGTGACCATGAGCTATGAGGACACACTCCTCGAAATGGAAGCTTTCCTGGATGGAAAGCTTGACAAACCTATCACTATCCTGCAAACACGTGCTAATATAACAGAACCCACGACGTCAAGTGTCGTTAGGGTGCCTGAAGATGCAGATGCGGATGCTACTGAGAATTCTAGCTCATTTGGCGATACTATTTCTAGAAACGAGGTTGCTTCTGTTGGTAGTGATGCTGAGGTCGAGTCAGAATTCCGAGTAGATAATGATTTGTTCGACGGTTTTAGTTCTGTCTTCCCGCCAAGGTTTGTTTGTCTTATCAAATGTTGCATGGTATCGTTTGCTCTGTACTTTGTGCCGGTTCTATAGTCTTGCGTATTTGTAGCATTGAGGAAATGTTGTTATTGTGCAATGTACTGGTTGCCGGGTTGGTTTGTGGCATCATAGTTTTTGCCGTCTAAACGTTGCGTGATTTGTTACTTGCATCTCGATTTTGCACAACCCTTGTTGCTGTACCTGTAATCTCCTTGCTATCTTACAAAAGCAGTTTGGATTAGGGTCGTAGTCCTCGTAGAATAAATCGAACAAGGTCTTGTGATGAACTACTGTTTGATAAGCATATTTGGTTGCAAACATGCAATCTAACAAATTTGGACTATCTCTTTGGTCAAAAGAACTACGCCATTCGATTCTGCGTTATGCATATTTGTGAAGGATTATGTTTAACTTGGCTCATTAGTCTTTCTTCTGTGTTACTTGGTACCTCAAGTTTCATTGTATTAGGAAGCTGAGACGTTGCTAAATCACGATTTTCGAAAGTACACTTGGATGAATATAGGATAATAGAAGTCATCTTCTTTCTCATTTGTTTTGCTCGATTAATGTTACAACCATGATACCTTATTCAACCTCAACGTTCACTGCATACTTGTGCTCAACTTCTGTAAAACTTTGTACTGTATTCACTTTATCAGCTGTAAGAACATTTGAACCGTGTTTCTTCTCCATCTAGGGCTTCACATTTTTGTGAGAATTATATCCTTTTCAACCCCTTTAGTATTGTAGTGTTAAGCCTGGTGTTTGATCCCGATCTTCCTTTCCATTTTAGGACAAAGAAATTAACGAATCGCTGGAGAAAATTCGTGAGGCCCCTCATGTGGAGGTGCAAATGGATGGAACTGAAGATCAGAGAATTGGAATCACAAGCACTAAAATATACCCGTGAACTTGAAGCAAATGATCAATCAAAGACGTTGGAACCCCATCAAGATACGTTGGACATGCGTTCAAAATTATCGAAGCCAGTGAAAAGAAGAAAGAGAAAACCTGTAGAAAAGGTTGCTGATATTTCGTCGTATATGTTACAACACCACATATACTCTTATTTTGGTAAAATTCCTCTGTATGCCTTCATCATTTGTTGGTTCTTCAATTATTTTCCGTCTAAAGGACATCGACCTTCATATTCTGTAATTTTGCATGTTCAGTTGAAGAAAAGAAGAAGCCTGATGCAGACGGCGCAGCCTCATCTGAAGATGATGGTAATAAAGGTAAGGATCCTGCCTTTTCATTCGAATTCGGGATTAGACAATTAGCTACACTTGGCTGCATTAATAATGTGTCTTAGTTCTTAGTTTTTACCAAAGTTGTCCTTTTCCCATTTGATACATTTCTATGAGAATTCCTTAATGAGCGGAATTTAACAGAATCACAGCAAAAAAAAAGTAAAAAAAATATCTCTAACTCGAGCTTATGTAAAAAAATTCTAACCCCTAAATTGGTAATTATATTTTAGTGTTATTTCTATGCTTACATTTCTTCCATGTGCAATACAAAAAAAATCTGTTAGACGTAAGAGGTATGAAGTTCTCGGAACGGACAGTAATGTAGAATTGATGTGGTCTTTGTGGTTGTAATCTTTGCTCGTAAAAGCAACCAATGAGGATTTTGTATGTAAGTGGGTGTAGCAAGATGTATAGCGAGATGATCTGAATCGGAACAACCGCTTTCATTTTCTAAAAGCCGTAGTCCCTTGTGTCCTTTTAGTATGTGCATACGACATATGGTAAGGGTAAAAGAGAGATGACAGAGGTTATTAGGTGGGTTACAAACTTACAATGGGTTTACGTCTTTACTATAATTCAAATTCAAAGGTAGAAGACACGTTCTTCGCCCAAAGTTTGCCTGAAGTTAGAATATATCGGTGAAAGTTGACACATTTTAGCATAAGACAATATAAATAGGATGGAGCGAGGAGTTAAACTTGATAATATTTTTCTAGTGGCTTGTGGTTGGCTAGTCTCCCTTTGCTTCACTATTCTAAGTTCACTTTTTTTGTATTTACTTCATCTTAAATATAGTGTCCTTAGACTTCAGTGGTCAACCTATGTCAACTTTGATCATTAATCCATTCAAATTAGTGTATATAATATTATAATAAATAATTGTTATCGTCTATCGTGTTTGGTTTATGAAATAATATTTGTTCTGTAGTACTCTGAAAAGTTTAGTTTAAATTATAAGAAAATATCTGCTGAAGTTGAACCGATTCGCTGCAAAGTTGATCAGGATGTATGGAGTAAACGATGATTAATGCATGGTATCTTGTGAGCACTCATCAGTCGTCACCATGTATCTTGACTCATCACTTCACTTCATCTTGTATGCACATCCAACAATCGACTGTCGGACATGGGTACGATACATAGACATTATAGAACCCCGAAACTCATAGCATGAAAATATGACCCGTGGGCCACGCACCACCGTCGAGCAAGTTAATAGTGAGTATAACGAGTATAACAACGTCCATAATCTATGGACGTAATCTGAATTTCGAAGCAGATCTCTAAAATTTCTTTTTGTTGAATGTTGGTTACAGAACGATTTTCTAAAAATGAGCAGTTTGTCATGATTGATGATTGGTTAAATGGCGGTGAAGATTCAGTAGAGCAGATTCTCAGACAGATAGAAACAGTACAGTCCCAAGTTCACAAGCTTCGAAACCATCTTGACATGGTCATGCTCAAAAATGGCGTGAAGCTCTCGTCCTCTGAGAATGTTAGCCTCCTTGCACCTTATGAAGCTCAAACAAGTGTCGCCCAAAGCCCTACATTTTCAGCCGCTAATGGTGACAATATGTCTCTCGGTGCAAACTATGCTCCTCAGAGTTTATTGGATATCAAAATCGAAGAAGTTGCTTTGCCTGAGTGCATATCCTCTGGTTATGTTGATGGCACTCGAATTCCTGACATAATAGAGAGTACTGTAGGCGTCTTGTCTGCTGCAGATGTTACGATGAACCAATTACAGATCATGGAGTCAGGCGAAAATGTAAGACTTCTTTCATTAAGATAGTCATCTACTCATCTATTACTCCTTGTGATGTTTTACAATTTATACCGATGTTCTTTATTGACGTTTCAAATGTGATTGAAGTTCCGAGTCCTTTTGTCTCGCCCCTGCAGCCACCTACAAGGCTACAACTAGACCTCGTAAAACCGATCCACCCTATTGACCACCTGATCTAATATGCTTGACCCAAGATCCTAAATTGACCCGAAAAATGATAACCGAACCGACCCAAACCTGATTTGAATTTTGTTGACCCAAAATTGACCTGAAACCTGAATTGACTTCTAGTTACACAAATGACATAAAATAAGTAGATTGATAGTATCACCTACTAGATTATGCATAAAAAACAACAGAACTTCCATCAGACTTGTAGACTTGTAGAGTTGTAGTTACCAAAACCTCACTTATTGACCAAATTGTACTTCGTATCATTTGGCTTTGCCTCGAAAGTGATTTGACCCAAATGTGAAATGACATGATAGCAGCAGAACCAAGACAGACAGCAAATAACCTCACCCAACCCTACTGAAATGAACTGACCCTGACCCGATTGATCCATTTATGTTTGTATAGTTAATTTACGTTTTTTCGTTTTTCTGCTCATAAGGTAGAGACATTCTGTTGTAATATTTCACACTGTCTCGGCGTCTCATCTAGTGAAGTAAAGTCTGGTTAGCATGAAGACAAATTTTAGAAGCGGCTAATTGTCTGAAACTGATGGAGTGTCTGCAGATTTTGGAGGAGACACAAATGCGTAGCAAAGTCAAGCAAGAAGGGGACACGTCTCATGCAATTATCTACCAATCAATCAGCGTTTGTCGAGAAGCAGAAGCCAAACAGCCAACCGCCTCTCATCTCCCTGCTAAAACAGAATTAGCTCACAACTCTGCTGCCAGTGATGCCAAACCTACGAAACAGCCAACGTCACAGCGTTGTCTAATGTCATCCGGTCCTTCAATGAACAAACGTAAGCGTGGAGAACGCAAAGCGGGTCCTGGAGGATGGAACCTGAAATGCTCAGGTGACATCGATGATGAGGGTTTATGATGATCAATCATTAAGCCTCAAATGGGTTATGACCAAGCTCTCTCACGACATGTTTGATGTAAAACCATTGCATTTTCACCCGTGATGACGGTGAAAAATGTGCCGCATGGTTTCGTGAAAGAGTTTAAGGTGTTGTTTGGGAATGTAGTGATGTTATCATTTCATTGTAGGAAGGAAATGTATTACCTAAAAAATTGCAAATTTTGTTCCTAACCACAAATTAATCTCATGTGAACATGTAATGAATTTTGTAAAAAGGTTATCTAGGACTCTATAGGTAATAATATTAGGTATCAAAAAAGTTGGTTTGACTTGAAAATCTTGAAATTCGAATTCATTTGACCTAGACCGACTTGTGTCCGGACACGCGTACTTGGGTTGGGTACGATTTGAAATATTAGCTTTGACGGGCTAAATTCACAAGACTTGTATATCTTGTCATTTGATTGAAGGTTATCTCTATATAATTTGATAAGAACATGATCAAAATGTACATTATAGGTAGACCCAATTCTGTCTAGTTTGATGTGCATTGCGACGCTCTTGAACGTGGCTAAGTTTAAAGTGACCTGTTTCATCTACGAGAACATCACAATACTGTGTTTCATAATGTGTAGTCCTTTCGATTCTTTGAAATCGTCTCAATTGTGCTTAGCGAATATAAGTAAATTACAATCAATCAATATTAGGCTCTGTTTGGAAAAACTAAATTAAAATGAAATTAAAGTTGAAAAAGGTGAATAAAGTCAATAAAGTTCATTGAAATCGAAAGCTAATCGAAAAGCTTAATTGAAAATAACTAGCTGAAAAGCTAGCTGAAAATTATTTTATTTTTGGTAAACAACCTGAAAAGATAACTGAAATATAGTAAAATGACCAAAAATGACATAACTATTGATAGTTTTATTATTGATTTTACATGTTGGTATTCTAATCATGTTGCTCCCCAATTTAAAGTAGCTATTTCATCACGAATTTTCTTCATCTCTGGAGCCGACTCATTTAGATTTTATAAATATTTTAGGGAAGTAGTACTTAGCAATATGAAAATATGAAAATAATACGATAAAAGTCATCATACCTTGAAAGTTGGTGTCAGGACGAAGCACTATACAATGAAAAAAAAATACTAGCAGCAACTTTATCATGAGAAATTAGGATTAAGTTTTATAAATATTTTAGGAAAATAGTTATGGAAATTAATATTTTAATTAATAGGATAAAAAAGTAAGGGTATAATAGTGAAAAGATTTATAATTAGCTAGCTTATTTTTTAATAAGTTACCTGAAGTAGCTTTTTATTTCAGCTAGCTGAAATATTTTCCAGTCAACCTTTACCAAACACTTCCAGTTAAAACAGCTAGCTGAAATTTTGGTCAAACCAGCTAGCATGTTAAATAAGCTAGCTGAAAGCTGCAACCAAACAGGACCTTAGAGTGGAAAAAAAATACTATATTAATTTTGGATAGTGTTGGTTATAAAAGAAATTAAAATTAATAAATTATATGTACCTAAACTGACCAATTAACAAGTAGATCAGTGTAATGATCAGTATAATCTCCAATTGGTCTGCTTGATCAAGCTCCTTCAATGATATTGCTGTGCATAACAGCCTTTTACGTGCTCATTTTAATTTAATACATTCTCCCACTACTTGATTAATCATTATAATTCCATCTTTTTTGCATTTTTTTTACGGTTTTTTTGTCGGATAGTATCTTACATTTTGATTGAATTGGGAAAAACTATCTTACATTTTTTCTTTTTGCGACGTATTATCTTACATGTCAAAAAGTTTGTACTGTAAGACACTATCAATTGTTATTGTTGTTGAAAGATTATGTAAAATACAAGTTTTCAGTTTCAATTAACTTAGTACTCCGTATGTAAATTTTTTTAATTGTTTATATTTTGTTCTTTATTACATAAATTAGAATTCGTAAATAAGTACGAAGTAAAAACATTCCAGATTTTTTTTTTTGATTTTGATTAAATATTTTTATTACTTTGTTAATATTAGGTTGTATTTGAAGTTCAAAATTCTACAATAATATGCCAAACACAACCTTAACCAAATAAAACCAAAAAGTGGGGACAAAAAAACCTACATTTGGATGAAAAACAAATATTTAGTTACCTTACTAATTCATATTGAAATGACATTCAATTTTCACTAATTTCATAGAGTTAGACTTACAATAAATTATCAAAGTCACTTCATTTGTACCCGATTATAAAGCTTTTGTACTATTTAAGTGATAATTATTATTAATTGTTACTAAATCTTTTTAGTACCCCTGTTAGTGACTTTAGTAGATTTGTTTCATGTTTTTGTACCCCTTTAATTGCAATTTGTACATTGGTCTCACATTAACTTAGTGTGATTTTAGTCTTACAGGAGAATTATACTGTTCAATTTTAAATAAAAGTTGTATTTCAAGTTTAAATAACAATATTTAGGTTTTTTTTTTGGACGAAAAATTTGGATTTAATTGGTGAACTTGGAATAACATGTGTTGGTAATTAGGGGAACACAAATTCGTGTGTGAGTTCAGCCTCACAATAAGTTTGTAATTCAGAATCATTTATACTCGATTATATAGTTTTTGTATCATTTTAGTGATAATTATTATTAATTGTAACTAAATTTTTTTAGTACCCCTAAAAGTGACTTTTGTAGATTTGTTTTATGTTTTTATACCCTTTTAATTACAATTTGTACTCTGATCTCGCATTAACTTAGTGTAAGGCTAGTCTCACAGGAGAATTATTATTGTTAGGGGAAATGATGAAAAGGGGAAAAAAAAGTTGAAATTAAGAAGATGAAGACATTCAAAAGGGACAATTTGGGAGAAGAAATGGAGGAAGTTAGCTGGGTGAAGAATTTTCCGTCACTCATTGACGATAAACATCTAAAAATTAACACAATGCGTTAATTGGTAGTGTCTTACTCCCTCCGATTCACCAGATTCTTAACGTTTTCTGTTACGGTTTTGAAAAACCTCTTACGCAAGCGCACGTGGTCGATTGTAGCGTTGAGAGGGTCGAACCACAAGGGAGTAGGTGATTATGAATGTACTTGTTCACGCGTTTATCTAGATCGATAGCGAAGGATTATGACTATGACTACTATAACGATTCTACTAAAAAAGAACTAAAATGATAACTAACTATAGCTACTAAATACTAAAAGAAGAAGGAGAGAAGAGATATACGATTGATTAAAGGCTAGGGGTCGATTTCTCCACCTTTTCACCTTAGTCATGCGATAAGAGAGTTAATATTCAAACGAGGATCGAGGGATTCATGTGGACTCGCCAAATAACTACTCAAAATTCTCCCGTCCGGGTTCAATTCTAAGACTCTCTAGTCTAGACTCGACTCTACTCCCGTAGTAATTCCACCCAACCTAGAGGCATTAAGTGTGACGGTACCCTAAGGTCGTCCCCCTTCCATTCCCATGGTCAAGGTCGATATAAGAGGATCCTAGAGACGATTTACCCTTCCGAGTTCAACAATTTCTAGTCACTAATGAGCGAGCAAAGAGGTCAAAATCTAGCTAACTTCCATTAACGGTCAAGGATTCAAAACCCATCAATTCCTCAACCCAAAGCGATTATTTACCCCCAAATAAAGAACACAAATCCCACAATCCTCATCTTTTAAAAGGTTTTAATGCATGACTTAGGCGATTAGGGGATAATCAACCCCTAGTTAGAGGACTACTCACTAATCATGGTCAAGACAACAAAATCAAAGCATATAACCAACATCCAAATAAGGCTCATGATCAAAGACTCTAACTTTAATGAACAAATTGCAATAGATGATGAAATTAACAACCAAAAACACAAATCTAAACTTAAAATAAGAAGATTATATAAAATAAGAGATGATTCAACAAGTTTTACAACCAAAACCTAAATTACTACAAACATCCAAACTATATAAACTAAAAGATGAAGAGAGAAGAGAAATTATACCCTAAATTAGAGAAGAGAATTGGATAATAATAATAATTTAAGAAAAACCGAGATCGAATCACCCAAATTTCAACTTGAGCAACAAGAAAACCTTCAAAACCCTAGAAAACCTAGATAATACCTCTTAAATCTCTCTAAAAAAATGATGTCCTTTACAATAATGACGGCTAAAGACTATATATAGCTGCCCCAAAATAAGACGGTTTAAGTCGTAAAAAGCAGGGCAAGTGAGCTGGCGACAGGAAGGGGAACTGGCGGCCTGACTCGCCCGGTGGGCGACATCTCGCCCGACGGGCGACCTGTCGTCCCTACTGGTCTTCTCTCTCCCGTTTTCCCCCCACCTTTGCTATCCTTGCTTCTTTCTCGTTTCCACCTTGCTTCTTTTGCTCTAACTCGTCGTGTGTGCTCCCGAGTACCTGCATACAACCAATATAGAGCACTACCTCGTCCAAAAGCGAAAATTCAAAGCGAAAAGACGGGAAACGAGCAAAAACGACAAAAACGAGCCTAAACTATGACTTATGCGCAAGAAAATAGGACGAATACAAGCTAAACAACGCATTATACGGAGGCTATTCTTATGCTAACATTTTCCTTATTGGGTGATTTTCCATTTCTTAACATTTCCCTTTTTGGATAATTTTTTTTTACTAACACATGTTTTATTTATTCTTTTATTAATACTCTTCCCCCACTTATTTACTCACTTTTTTGGCTTTCCTTAATAATTGTGCCATATTGAAATGTTAAGAATCTGATGAATCGGAGGGAGTACCAACTTTTGAAAATGTAAGGTAGTTTTTCGCAAAAAGAATAATATAAGGTAGTTTCTCACAATTCGAGCTAAATATAAGATAATGTCCGACCAAAAAAAAAATCTTTATTTTTATGCTTATTAAGAATTAGAATTTTAATGGAACCAAGGATTTACTAGTTTTTATCGACTCTGTGCAACTTTAATTATGTATAAATTAGATAATTTTAACTTTGCGTAACTTTTTATCAATTTTCTATGGAGTATAAATTTAAACTTCAATTGCTCAACTCTTTTACTCCTTTATCAGTGATTTCATTTGAAATTGCCTATATTTTATAATATTATTTATAGTACTCCGTATATATTTATAGGGTTCATGTTAAAATTTGTACTCTTTTTAAATTAATGTTGCTCGTCAATTTATCTAATTATAGAAAAAACAAATTAACATGTAGCCGGTAAATACAAATTATTAGATTCGTGCATTAGGACTAAGCCACGCCCGTCGAGATAAAAAAGCACAAGTAGAAAAACATTTCACTAATTCTCAACAGAATGAATTTTCATCGTGATATATGATACCCACTTCTATGAATATATTATGATCGATAATCGTTATTGGTTTTTTCAATCAACGATATAATTATAATTATAATTATTCATTATTTATTTGTATAAATTTTTTTATTGGAAAATATTTGAAGGTTATATTATTATTATAGTATATGATCATGATCACATATTCACATGGCCAAGGATTCACAAAAATAGTTGGTTCCATCATCAAAAAAACAACAATGCATGCCCATAATCATACACACTAACAAAGTCGACTAAACATGATTATTATTACACTAAGCATTGTATGGTGTGATTACTTTCCACGCCCTCAACCATGTGTATGTTAAATTTTAATTATATGTCTAATTTTTTAATGAGACTGGTATATACATATCAGTACATTTTTGACTAAAATGTGATATTAATAATATAATATTATTATTGTTAGAATTGTGACAATTTTAATAAATTATGGTCATAATTCAATCGTAAATTACTGGTCATTGGTGTATATGTTCTTCTGTATTTTTTCTAATTCAGTAATTTGCTTCTCTATTTTGGGAATAACTATAAAGATTAAGGTAATCGTTTTCTTCATTTAAAATTATCTTTTAGAACTTTAAAATCGATTAGGCGAAAAGAAAATAGTTTTAGCTATGTGCTTTTGCTAAAGTGTTGGATTAATAATTATATTAAATCAAATTAAAACGTCCATTTTTATTCATTCTCAATACAGAAAGGTAAACAAATGACTTGAATACTTGCTAAAAAAAAGAAAGAATTACTCTAATTATTGACGTTGTAACATAAACTAATACAAAGTATTTTTAAATAATAAAAAGGGATGTTGATTAATCAAGAATTCAAGATATACTCGTAGCTTTTACTTTATTTTTTTTACTAAAGAAAAGCCTGTAAAAGTGAAAAAATTACAAAATTAAACAAGTTGATTGGATATAAATAAAGCAAAAAAAGAGAATGAATGGTCACATTATATAAAGTGGCCAACATATATATTTATATTTGTTTCTGACTGTTTGTACCAAAAAAAAAATATATTTGTTTCTTAATGAACATTTGAACCTAAAAAAAAAAAGAGTATTTTTCCTACAATTCTTTGTTTGAATTTTTATAGAAATCGTTTTTTTTTTAATTTATTATGTTAAGTGGTTATACAAATGAAATTGGTGAATAATAAAAGAGTGATAAATTCATTTGGGTACTTTGTTCATGCAAGATCCAAAGAGGTTAAAGACAAGGTTTGTGCCAATTTTATTTTTACGTAATTTTTTTATTTGATTTTTACGTCTAAAAATGTATGATAGTTATGCTTGTATGTGCCATGCACATATATTATGTTTAAAAATAGATAAATATAAATTCTCAAATAACTTGGTAATTATAGAATGGTCAAATTTTGTATTGATGATGAAATTTAGTTGTATTAATGTTCGGTGCAATTTATTACTCTGTATTGTATAATGTTTAATGTATAAGGGTGATTTTAAATTATGCAATGAAAGATTGAATAAATAGAACTAAGTATGTAATATATCAAACTATTAATCATTGTTATTTAACATGTTTGATTCATGAACATTACATATCAAGCTAATTGAAATCATAATTCTTATTCGTCTATAACACTTACGTCGGTGAAAAATACTTAATTAAGGAAAAGTTAGGGATAATTGGAGGGCTTTAATTTTCACCATAAGTAACAATTTTAATAGTAGGAGACTAGGAGTTGCATACTTTAATAGTTCGAATAATATTTTGTAAAGAAAATATGTACGTACTAAATGAGCCTATATCCACCTTTTCCTTTCTACCGTCATTCAAATTTTCTCTACTTTTCTTTATACCCTTTTCGCCTCTCTCTCCTAATATCACATTCAAAAGAAAAGATATTGATTCTAACTTGTTACGGATATAAAAATTCAAAAAAAAAAAGTGTCTAAAATACCAAAACCGCTACGGAGTATTTAATATGATCTGATCTCATCATATCGATTGTACTCCACCACCATGCTTTTGATACCCCGATGAACCCTTTCTTACTAAAAACTCTGCATATATTTTTTACTTTCCATACTGCGTATTATTTTTAGTTTATGAATTAACATATACGGAGTATAATATAAATCAGAGCGTTGTGATACTACTAAAATATAACTCTAATTACACAATAAAAAAAAAAAAAAAACTAAATTGAAATGAATAATGTGTTAGCAAATTGATCAAATGTTAAATCTAATAATTTCTTTAATTTCCTTGGCAAAATTTTCAGGAAACCATGGTACCAAAGAGCAATGGAGATGTCAACACTATGCAAAATACTCTTCATAAAATCACAAACATCAATAACCACAACACCATCAAACAATAACCCTACAAAATCACACAACAACAACAACAAACTTAAAAAATCAACCTCCTTAAAACTAGCTACATCATCTTTCACAAGAGTATGTCTATGTGGTCCAATTTCCTCCTACAACAACAATGATAATATATTCAATGTAGACACTTCTATAGCTCCTCCTAGGAGGAGCTATAGCTACCCTAGATCATCGACTTCATCGTCAACATCTAAACCCTACTTTCTTCCTCCTCCACACCATTCTGGCCTCGCACCAGACCCTAGGGTTCATAGTGCGAGGCACAGTGTGGAGGGGGGGCGTAGAATTTTTCGAGGTAAGTCTTTGACTGACAATGTTCTGATGAGGAGGTTCGTGGTCGAGGAGGAGGCAATGATGCAAGTTAGGAGGAGGAACCAATTGGAGATTATACGAAGACGGGCCGCGGCTAGGAGGAGGAGGATTGGGCCTAGCCCACTTAGTAGGATGGTTCTTGTTGAAGAAGAAGAAGAATAATGTTAATCAAAATTTTAACATCTTAATTAGCTAGCTAATGAAAAGAGTTCTTTTTTTTTGTCTTTGTATTTTGCTTTTTTTCATGAATTATTTCTTTAGTTGCATTAAAGTTGATTTATAAAAAATAATTAAAGTTACAAAACACGTAAAAATTACACATAATAAATATAATGATAATTTCGTTAGTTGCATTAATCGTAGCGGACTAGCTGGTATAATTTATGTATATGCTCAGTGTTTCCTAAAATGGCATTTGTGATTGTTAATTACGCATTTCTTAAAAAAAATAAAAGAAAAAAGAAAAGGATATTTAAGAAAAGGATATTTAAGAAAAAGTATTGTACGAAGTATAGTTAAATTATAAGGTCTTTCTTTCGGTAATATATATTCAATCTACAGTAATTCTTGTATGAGGCAGTTTTACCTTAAATTATCGTTAGACCACTCTATTTGTATTCATTTATATAGGTTTCGAACAATTTTTTTGTGATAATCGTGATAGTATATTTTTGTAACTATTTGTTTCATTTTCATTGATAATTGTAACAATTTTTTTCCAGTACCCAAGTTATTGAATTTAATAGATTAATGTAATATTTTTATTATACACGTATAATTGAACTAACATAAATTAATGCGAGACGTATGTATATTTTTTTCAGTTGCAATTGACAAAACAATCAGCAATCGTAATTATTTATACAAGAATTGGGCAGTATCAGAAAATGGGCTGTGGTTGGAAGACAAATAACGGGCCTAGCCCACGTCGTAAATGGTACTACTTGTTCAATATGATCAATCATAAACTCGACATGTTTGTCGTCGATCTATTATTTTTAAGGACCAAATTTTATTATTTTTTTTAACTTTTATTTATTTTAAGCCAGTATCCACGTAAGTAAGCGCGTGTGAAAATATTTCATATGAATAAATAATATATTAGCGATCTTTCATAAATAAACTAAACTTTTGATTAATTCTTAATAAACCAACATTTGCACACCATCTTCCACTATTATTTATACTGTCTCGATTTTGAACCTGTCATTTTGGGTAAAACAAAAACTATAACCTACTTGCTTTCACCTGATTATTGACGTTATAGAGAAATTAAGGGGATAACATGTGATCTTCACCCTTAAATGATTGACTAAAAATGGAGATAGTATAATACTTCCTCCATTCCAATAGATTCTTTACGTTTGCTTTATGCACGTACATCAATACTCGTTTTGTTTCGTTCATATCTTTGGATTCGTATTCTCGAAAATTTTAAAATTTTGATATTAATAATGTTCTCGTTAAGACAATTAAAACAAGATCACACATGACTATTTTTTATTTTGTATTTTAGAAGTTTTATCGAAGATTCTACACACGTATGAATAGTGTCAAAAAAGTGAAACGTAAAGAATATAATGGAATGGAGGAAGGTATTGAAAGATAGGGTGTAAAGGTTGGTTTATTGAAATTTAATAAGTAGATTGGTAGTAGATTTAATAAATTGATAAATCTCAAAGAGAAAATTCTGTTAGCAAAGCGATGGAAGTTAAATATGATCGTTGCGAGGCCAATAAATAAGGGAATAACTTAGCTAAAAGAATAAAGTCAATCAAGGTAACGATTCCCAGAATTAGGGCGAATTGTTAGAGACGTACGTTCAGCATATCTCGAACAACTCAACAACTCTTGAGGGAGTCTAATATAAAAAAAAAAAGATTAAAGCACACAATTATAGAAGACTAAGTCAAATAAGTTTTTACAAATCAAACAACACTATATAAGAGAGGGAGAAGATCCTTTAATTAAACCAAGTCATTAAAAGGGAGAGAAATTCCTATGAATTGTACTTGTAATCTCTCGATATTAGTGGATTTGACGGGATTATAACTTCGCCGCAACCGTTTCCCACGTCGGATTTTCCGTGTCACTAAAGTTCCGTGTGTCTTTACCATCCTACTAAGTGGGCTAGGCCCAATCCTCCTCCTCCTAGCCACGAAATCTCTCTCCCTTTTAATGTTGCTCTAAGTAATATCAAGAAATAAAAAATGTTTGGTGTAACTAGTAAAAGTAGACGCCGTCTATACTGCTATACGGAGTACATTTTATTATAAAATTTTCATATATTTTTTGTCTTAACTTGAACAAAAATAGGAATACTTAATGCAAGCTATAACCCAACTATCTATTTTCTAACCTATTCAAAATTTATAATAAACATAAAAAAAGGGTTGCGACGGGTTTTCTCTTTTACTCCATCCGTTCCAGCGAATTGTTTACACTTTGATTTTTTTTTTTTGAGGGAATATAAAAAAAGTGTAAACAAATGATTGAAACAGATGGAGATCGTTATTTGATTTAAATTAACCTCTCACGCAGTAACGCTGTGCCGTAGTAGTAGTATGAGAGGTCGAATCCACTTGATGGTTTGTTAGGCTTTAAGTTTTGTTTTCGTTTTAGTTTAGCCGGACGAAATTTGGTTTTGGAGAATTCTTTAACTTAACAAAATAATAAATAAAACTAGAAGAAGAAAATACAAGCAAATGAAGTAAATCGATATGAAAAAGATTAGAGTCCGACTCATCCACTAGCATACAAAATAAGAAATCACCGTAATTTGGGGGAAAACGTCTCCATAACGAAACTACTCCCCTCCCGGGTTTGTAGGTCGCTACCTCTAAATTATCTAGAACTCCTCCCTAAGCTCAGACTATCTCCTTTACTTAACACGAAAGTCCACTCCCACAAGACTAACACATTAGTTAAGGGAATAAAAATCGACTCTTACCACCCACAATTTCGACAATTTGATAAAACAATTCAATACAATAGACAAAATAGCTAGGGATTAATCGAACCCTAAACACAAATCACTCACTAATGATAACTAATCTAACACAAATCATAATAATAATGAATTCAAACATAAAACTAAGAACAAGTAATAATAAAGATTGAAACTTCACTCAAATAACATCACAAATAATCATAACAAAAGAGGTAATATCAAGTATTAACTGAAATCAAATGGACCAAAAGTTCAACATATATTGCAAATTAAACTACTAAACTAGTAATTAAAGACTAATTAAAAACTAAATGTGCGGCGAAGTTATAATTCTGTCAAATCTACTCCATTTCTTGCTGTTGTTGTTGCCTTCCTTTATTTTGGTGGGCTTTCTTTTTAATTCAACTCCATTTCTTTTGGGCCTTTGTTCTATCCACTTAACTCCGCTCCGTTTATCTTATCGTCTCGACTTAATTTAACTTATCGTCTTTTACAACTCGTCTTAATTCTTCTTTGTAATACCTACAAAACAATTATACCGAAAACACAGCACCATTTTCTCGACAAAATATGTAAAGTACAATAAAAACATAACCGAGATGATTTACTTATAATTAACTATAAAATGAGCTTTTTAACTAATTAAAACCACAAAACGGATTAATAAAAATTATAATGTGGGATACAAAATCAGTAAAAATATAGCTTATCAAGTACCTCTTTATTTCCACTCTCACACTGCCACACACCATTAGAATACCAATGTAATTTAGCGTTCGAAAGTCCGAAAGTCGATAAGATAAAAGAGAAGAACCAAAAAAATCGGTGTTTAGAAAAACTCTAAAAAACAAGTAACCCGACTCAAACTAATCCGACCAATACTTTTTTTTGGACCTGTTTACCCGAGTTCGAGTTAGGTAGTGCGTCAAATATGTCACGTGTAGGCAGAAGAAAGGCAGGCAATGATCAGAAACCAGGGATGATTGTGCTCCCTCCTTCGTACAACTTTTCGCCCCATACTCTCTTTTATGGATCCTATGCTACTTGTTCTTCTTTTTTTCATTTTTATCACAATATATATTTTTATTCTAGAATATGGCTCATAATAATAAGGATAAATTAAATTTAATCCTCTTTTATAATACGGAGTACTTTTTTTCACAATAACCCTCTTATATGTTATTTTTATGACATAACTCCTTTTAATACACTTTTGCTTCAAAATCACCCCCAACGTCGAATTTTCTTACTTCAAAATGGCAATTAAAGACATTATAGGGTATGTCCCTTTCAAGTTACAACCACCAATGTCTAAAATATGTCGACACCTCTTGAGAAGTGCTTATTTAAAGGTGTTACTATTCCATTTTTAAGTAGCATATTTCGACGTTGGGAGTGATTTAGAAATAAAAGTGTCTTAAAATGAGTTATGTAATAAAAATAACATATAAGGGGTTATTTTGAAAAAAAAAAAAAAAATGTTATAAAAGGGAGTTATATTCAATTAACCCTAATAACAATAATAGTAACAACAATATCTTTTTTATTCTAAAATCGGGCATGATCAGGCTTGTCAAAATTCATCATGGTATCAAAATTCATGGTTCAAATTCTAGGTTTCTCCCATAAAAATCAATCTGAGCCTCGTATCGATGTGGGCCCTCCAATCTCTTCCGACATCGACAATAAGAGCGTCTTACGGATTTTGTCCTCACTTCAATATGCGAACATCATCAATCTATGAGCTTTACATGTGCGGAGGTGTGTCTGAAAATATAAAGTCATCCCACATTGGTGGATCACATAAGAATTATCCGCTTTATAAAGGCACATGATCAAGCCCTTTTACTATCGACAATTTGTTTTAGTATGGATGGATTCCCGTGGGTTTCAAGGTTGGATATTTTCTTTTATTCGGGGATGACCAGACCCTCTCAAAAATTTATATTATTTATTGATAAATTGTCATTGTTGTACATTGTATGTAACTATCTTCGAACCAATTTATATAATTTCGTTATATTGTTATTAGAATTATAGCGTAGCGCATAGTTTGCTAAAAACAAGCTTTTTTTTTTTTTTTTTTTTTTACTTGTATATATAGCTTGTTGACATATAATTACCCAAAAATTATCTTCCCCTAATCAATTCCACGTATACGTACAACAAATAATTAGAAAATTGATATAATTGCCAAGAATAATCCGAACTGATCCTCTTATTCCATAAATAATCCGAACTCAAATTAATCCACGAATAATCCCAACTATTGAAGTAACATTCCAATAATGTACTTTGGCCAATTTCAATCGACTCTAACACGTTAAAAAAATGGTGAAATCGACTCGAACTTTGCCTCACTCTTATTTTAAGTAAAATTCAAACCGTTTTCACTTCTTTTTTTATTGATTAAAGCAGGTTAAAATTGGCCAAAGTATATTATTGGAATGTTACTTCAATAGTTGGGATTATTCGTGGATTAATTAGAGTTCGGATTATTTATGGAATAAAAGGACCAGTTCGGATTATTCTTGACAATTAATCCAAAAAAATTAGCCTTGCATACAATTAATTAATTTGAATAGAAAATCTAGATGTTATAGGTCATAGATTTAAGTTACCAACCATTTGTCCTAACATATGTCATAAAAATTGTTAGTTCATAGGTCACTTAAAAATGATGTCAAGATCAAATTAAATTGAATAGAAATAATGGAAGCAACAAGAATTATTAATGAAAGTGTTTGGCATAATTGTATCAAAGTTGAGGTAGGTACTTGTGTTTGCTTCTAATAATGGAATTCTTGTTGAATAGTCATTCTCTCTTGTACATAACAAAACTTATTAACAATACTCAAAGGGGTTTTACACATTTGTTATGGACTTTGTAGGGTTTTGTATGTATTTATTAGCACTATAGGAGTACCATTTACATCATACATGTGTGTTGTAAAAGCCTAGTAAAATACTCCCATGTAATAATAATAACTATCAAAATTTGTTTGTTGGTGCTAAACAAATCAATTTATTAAAAGTTTTGTGGTCACCAATTTTTTTTTATTAATGCTTGCACCAAACAATAAGGACCATAATTAACACTTGGCTTAACTCATGCTCATCTCATTTCGTCTATAAGGGTCGAGCACCGTTAATAGAAAAATTAAAAAGGCAGGCGATAATAAGATTGTCAAAAACTTTAATCTGAGCCAAGCCTTTTACTTAGGTGTGTCGTGACAAACGTTTGAAAGCCCACACAGTTGACCAGTACCAGATTGATCTAATAAACATTATTATTAGTCACATAAATTTAAATAATGTCGTACATCATTATTCATTATACGGAGTATATATTATGTGTACACAGTGCAAGCTTGGGTACTGGTTGATGTCTAAAATACGGTGGTGTGTACACATGATATAATGATATACAAAATCAACCAGTACATTGCAACCTCAATAAATTGGAAATGATGTTGTATATTGCCGCCTCAATTTTGATAAATTTTGAGTAATATTATTGACTCTGATACATGTACTGCAGTCTCCCAATAAAATATTTTGGTCATCTTATAAAAAAAAGGTGAATTTAATCATGAATAATTGAAAAAGAAAATGTTGTTTAGTTGTTGAAAATACGTGAACTGAGTTCTCCTAAGGTGTGAATTCCTCTGTAAAATTTAATTACCCAACCCTTAGATAAATTGTCAATTTCCACATGAATTTAATTTTTACATCCTAATCAAACATTTTTTAAGCAATTCTTATGAATTATTAACCCACCCATTTTTAAAATTTATTAGTAGAATTTAATTTGTAAGTGGCAATCAAACAAATCTAAAAATAAACTATACTAATCATTAGTAAACATTACTACTCATACAAAAAGAAACCTTCTTTCTAATAAGAGTATTTTTTTTTCAGGTAGAACAATAAAAATAAAACGAAGTACGATATACAGAGTATAAATTGTCGACTAAATAAACATTGGCACAAACAATTAAGGGGCAGGTTCGAGGCAGTTTCAAGTCCCTCCATGAGCAATTTTATGGGGTAATATCGTAATACCGTTTTCAATTCTGTTTGCTAGATTTCGAGAGCATGTCTCCCTGATAAAAATGAATGACTTCTGTTGTGCATGGTTTGCAGACTATTTTGTATACTTGAAATTCTCCTAAAACGCATCAATTGATAGCGGCCGCAGTTTTCACGGTTATTCTTTAAAAAAAAAAAAAAAGTCTCTCAGCCCATGGTTCATCAATAAGTCTCTCTTAAAACGGGTTATCCGTCTTAAGCTTAAAACGGGTCAAATATTCATCAACTTGCACACATAAAACAAAACACTTTACTTTTTTCTACACTTTTTACTTTTGTCTTATCCTAACTATTTGACCCGTCTTAAGCTTAAGACGGGTTACCCGTTTTATATTAGAATTTGTGATGGTTCATTTATCACCTACTTCCTCCATTCCGTTTGATTCTATACGTTTGACCAAAACACGGTAATTAAGGTAGAAGAAAATCAAGTGGGGTAGATAATGGAATTACTTAAATACCCCTACTTTATTGTTTGCAAGTGGGTTGAGTGGGTATTAGTGAAGGGTATATTGGTCTTTTAGTTTAATAAAGTAGAGACTAAAATAGAAATGTATAGAATTGATTGGAATTTCCGAAAAAGGAATATGTATAGAATCAAATGGAATGGAGGAAGTATATATTCTACTATTCATCATCATTCATTCACATTTATCATCACACATTTATTACGAGTTAACCACATGACAAGGACTCAAACTTTGGTCTTTTTTCCAGTTAAGGGACTATTCTTTCAAATTGTACAGTTAAGGACCTATTGCATGATTCCGTTTAACTTACCGTCAAATGCACCAAAGACATACGGAGTATGTATTGGATGGTATTCATGGTAGAGTGGAAGCACATGGGAAAATATCCAACCTCTATTTTAATTAGATCGATTAAAATTTGACCTGATCCGTCATATTTTTTTTTCATATTTTCCATTTATCTTTATACCATATTTTTCTAATATTTTTAATGAAAATTGCAAAAAAATGAAATAAGGTGAAAAAAAATAAAATAGTACGAAGATAATATATTAAAACTACACAAATAAATAAAATAAACTTTATGAATATTTATATCAATTAGTTAAAATAATTTTATTTAATAAGTGTCTTAATCAATATACATAAAGTGGTAATATAATTAAAAAGTAGTTAAGAAATCATACGGAGTACAAATTATTATAGGCCATATTTGATCGTAATACAACTCGTGCTTTATAGGCGGACTTGCGTTTGTCTCGGCTTATATTTACTCCAATGTGTAAAATTTTGACCAATTTAACCAAAACCACTGAACGGGTTTGGCATGTCTATACATCCCTTAGCTAAATTATAAGTGTATTCCTCCGCTTAACTCTATTTTGTCCACTTGTTTGTCACATTTGTCGGCGCCTATTTTACAACAATAATAACTTTGGTCATACGTTATGAAAACTTACGAAAATTTGATGTTGATATTGTACTAGAAAAGACAAATCTAACAAAATCACACTATATTTTCACTTATATATTTCAGATAATATTAAAGATTCTCGCCTATTTCTACTATAATGAATAATGTCAAAAAGTGATATGTACAAAATGAAGTTTAATCGATAGAGTAAGACTTAGCCGCGAAAATCTATATTGCGAACATGATCAGTACCAATATTTAATGTTATATCTTCATACTATTCTCAAGAAATCAATCAAATTCTTCTTCTTCATTATCGACTTAAAGGTGCTCGCTCTTTTCTAATTTATAAGACTAACTTATAGGAGCTTTTAAGAGCCTTAATTAACTTATTGAAACAAAATTACACCGAAAGTCATAATTTAATGTGTAATAGTGTTTTTATGATGAGATCGAGTTCGAGAATATTAATATGAAAAATAGATGTAAAAATCAATAGAATTTTTAGACTTTCGCAAATACTCCGTTACTTGATAAAAAAAAGAATTAAAATTTTTTTAAGTCATTGCATCCTAAAGTTTGCAAAAAGAAGAGAAATATCATTCAAATTGTTAATCGTTCTTAACGTTTGCATACGAAGAAATAAACATATACACTTGCAAATACACTTCAGGCATTGAAAAACTCAAGTAGATATAACGGTGTTAGATAGAGGTCCTTAACGGAATAATTTAATAGATGAATCCCTTAACTGGAAAAAAGATTATAGTATAGGTCCTTTTCTTACCCATAACTCCATTTATTACCATTATCTATTGTAAGTTGTCATAATTGGGCAAACTTACAGTGATGCAGCAGAAATTTGTCAGTAATATCACAAAATAACGTAAACAATGATTTTAAATTATGAAAATTTTACCTAACTCACCCATTAAATTAAACAACACAAACAAAACAATTGATTATTTGTTTGTTGTCTCAAATACAAATACAAAATACAAATAAAATCATAATAAAAATATAAAATAAGAAACCAAATAGTCTTCACATTCAAGTAAAGTTTGTTGAGTAACAAAGTATCCAACCCTCCAAATTTTTCATTTTTTTTAACCATAACAACAATCATAGAACCAAAACAATTTAATATTAATATTACTACTTTTGTTTTTAATGTTTTTATTGTAATAATAATATAGTAATAATAAAGTTGGAAAGGTGGGGGGAAAAAGTTGCACCCAAATTTTATTCAAAATGGAAGAAGTTTTAAGAATTTGTGGAATTCAAAGGTTAGAAAAGTAGTGTTGTGTTGTAAAGATAAAAAAAATAAAAAAAAAATGATGCAAAATTTTTGAAAGATTTGTTCTTTTTTTTGTTTATTATTACTAATTTTTTTTTTTTTTTTTTTTGAATAAAAGTTGTCAAAGTTCTACCTCATGAGAGGAAAAAAAAGCACAAATAGTGTACAAAAAATAAAGAGACTAAACACCTCATTTCCTTTTTTTTTTTCTCAAGTAAAACATTTTTTTTTGTTCCAATTTTTTTTTTTCTGAGAATAATTAAGGTATTATTATTGTTATTAAAGCTGCCAAATAAGATTTTTTTTTACTGGGTTAATTTGATTAAAGTTGCAAATCTTTTTTGAGTTTTTTAGTTATAAATTGATTGATATTTATGATGCTTAATTAACTAATTTCACTAAAGTTTATTGGGTTTTTTTTTAATGGATATTAAGCTGTAATACACTTTATACAGCTGAAAAATTATGGGTTTAGTTTAATTTTTAATATACAATCATTAATTATAACTAAAGATGTTATCTTTAATATTGTGTTGTTTTTTGTGATTAATTAAGGTATTAAAGCTGCAAAAATTGTGTCTAAATGATTTTTTTTTTTTTTTTTTTTTTTACTAAGGTGTGATTATTTAGTTGATTTTTTTAATGGTGGTTAATCTTATTAAACTTGTACAAGTGTTTTGTTTTTTTGTTAAAGTTAAATGTTTGATGGATATTTTTATGAACTTTAAGCTGTACTACACTTTATACAGCTCAAAAAATTGGGGTTTTTATTTTAATTTTAGTAAAAACAATCACTAATCATATGTAAAGATGTGATCTTTATGATTTTTTGACAGATTTTCTTCATAATAGTGCAATTTTAAAACAATTTATTGAGCAAGAGACCATTGTGTTTTTTTTTAAGATTTTTTTTTTTTTTTTTTTTTGATTTAGTAAAGTTGAGAGCTTTTTCTGGGGATTAGTGATTGAGAAAATTGCAGCTTTTTTGTTCCCAAAAAATTATTTATTACTCTTATATGTTTTTTATTGGATACCATGTTCTAATGTTCTTTTCTTTGTTATGTTTTTGTCTTTACAGGTGAACTAATTTCCACAATTTTTCTTCCATTGTTTTTATATTATTTGCTCCTCTTTTTCTTCTTCTTGTTCTTCAGATGAACATATCACAGTTTCATCATCAGTAGAGTATAGGTATGTAATTTCATAATTTGTTTTTTTGTTTTTGTTTTTGTTTTGTTTTGTTTTATGTTTATTCCTAGACTTAATTACATGAAATTTTCGGGGTCCCTCCAATCGAAGCGGTTTTACCCACGGGTGGAATGGATTTTACGGAAAAGGAAAGTGGGTAGAAGAAACATGTGGTTTGAACTTTGAAATAGCCAAAATAATGTTGACTGAATGATTTGTGTTAGAATTTTCCATGAATGTCAGCATTCAGGATTTATTTTGTTACAGTATAAACTGTTAGCTGAGTATTCAAGGGTGTCATTCGCTCTGCGTTTTAGTTCAAGTGTTCACGAGTTTCAGATGTCCTGGAATACGTCAAACTTCATATCCTCGAATATGTGTACGGTAGTTGAAATGCATGACATAGAGCCAGGTGGCGTGGTTCACACCGAATGTATGCACAATTGGTTGTATGATGGAGTATTTTTTATATATTTTTGTTTGTCTATACAAAGTGGTGGAATCACGTTTGGTTAACGGCGATACTAAGCGTCCTTTTTGTCGTCTGTCTGTCTGTCGTGGTGCAGTGTGTATATAACAGTAATGTTAGCAAAATGGGAAAGAAAGGAAGCTGGTTTTCAGCTATAAAGAGGGTCTTCACACATAGCTCCAAGGATAAAGGAGCCGATGTAAGTCACTCTTACTGTCTAAAGACTATGTTATCGCTTCCTCGTCTGCAACAGAACGAAGAGAATCATTTTGTTGTATCTAAAGTCAGCTATTACCTTGGGAAATGTGAAATGATTATCTGTGTTATATGCTCTAGTAGTATCCGTTGTAGAAATACTTTGTTAAAAGTTTAGTTACGTAAGTATTTTGTTAGATTATTGTCATTCGTCATTCATTATGAAGTAGCATCCACGTGTTAAAAACACAAGGGGTAAGATTGTGTACATTCGACTGAGCCCTTCGGTGATTGGGAAATGTCATGGTGGTTGTTGTTTTCTTGTCATTAATTATGCACGTTTGAGTCATCTTCGATTTTCCATCAAATCATACTACCATTTTACGTAGTCCATGAAGTAAACTGGTTGTCTACTTGTCTGCGTCTATTATTGCGCAGGGAAACGAGAAAAGAAGCTCCAAAGAAAAAAAGAAAAAAGGGTTCATTCCTTTGTTTCGAGAACCAAGTAGCATCGAGAAAATACTAGGAGAAGCCGAAAGAGAGAACATTATTAGAAATCAATCAATTCCTCGGCCACCAACTCCACCAGCGCAGTCAAAGATACCTCCTCACGTAACTCCTCTTGTGAGAAACGCAACTCTTCTATGGGAAGATGGTTCGTCAAGGGGTGATTCTCCACCGAGGGATCCGTCTCCGCCAAGGGCTGCTTCGCTTCCAAGGAACGCCGTTCAATCTATAACACCTTTGGAAGATGCCACGCCTCCAAGTCCACCTAGAGTTTCTACTCCTCCCCCGCCTCCACGAAGGGCTACTCCTCCTCCTCCTCCTCCACGAGCTGCCGTGCCAGTTAAGGAAGTAACTCCTGCTAGGGTTCCGTCCTCTCGAGGTTTTCGACAGCAGAGACCAGAGCCGACGTTGAAGAACCAACATATCTGTGCTACTAAGATACAGACTGCCTATAGAGGTTATATGGTGAGTATTCTTTCTTGATGTTGCTTAGTTTTGTTTCATTTCACTTTTAGGAATATATGAAGCTTTCATTGTGTCGAGTGATTCATTATTGAGATCATGTGTTGAATTATTAGAGGCATCAAAGTTCTTTAAAGAGTTTTATTGTGTATCGGTTTACTGTTGACGCACTGGAATTTGAAAAGTAGTTTGCCGTTTACAGTCTTTGATCCCCAAAAACTGTTGGAATGTTTTGGCAATGAATTAGTTATTGCACTATGATGCTGTCGACTTAGAATTAGGCAATCTGTTGTTTGAGCCAATTGTTGACAGGCGTTAAATCTTACTGTCCGCTCTTATGGTGGTCGAACTTTTCCGAAGTTCATCTTCGTGAGTGATTGATCACAGATCATGTTTTGTTTTTTTACCGTTTTGACACTTGGTTTGGTTCATAGGCGAGAAGGAGCTATAGAGCTTTGAGAGGTCTGGTGAGGCTGCAAGGCGTGGTAAAAGGCCAGAGTGTGAAACGACAAACAGCAAACACATTGAAATGCATGCAGATGCTGGTTCGTGTGCAGACACAAATTCAAGCACGAAGAGTACAAATGTTGGAAAATCAAGCGCCTCAACGCCAAGCTCTGTCAAAGAACGAAAAAGACCTAGAGACAGCCTTTAGCAAATGGATGGTAAGTGTGCTGGTGTTTTTCCTTCTTCAAATACTTACGCAGTATGATATCGATGTATATGACTTGGTGTTCCATGTTTCTACGGAAATTGTATACAGTCCGAAAACCAGGAAGACTGGGATGACAGCACGCTGACCAAAGAAGAAATAGAAGCAAGAATGCAGAGGAAGTTTGATGCAATAGTTAAGCGAGAAAGAGCCCTCGCATATGCATACTCTCATCAGGTACATACTTCAGTGTCGTTACGAAAAGTAGAAAAAACGTGTTTGGTTTTATCGTAACTAACCGAAGGGTGAACGCCTCATAAATTAAGTAGAAACTAGAACGAAAGTGATGTTAAGATCTGCCTGATCTTTTTCTGTTTACCATAGAGGACTAGAGGAGTAATGTGAGTATAGTTGGTCGTCTACCAACATCATTGTTGGTGTAGATTTTACGCTTTTAATTGCACATAATGTCGTCTTCCACGACTAATAAAAAAATAAATTGGTAGATTATCTTTTCAGGAAAGTATGATTAGGTAGGTTAGCCCATCAGAAGTAGGTTTCAGATGGAGCAACTAAAATAAACAACTTTTAGCAGTTACTCTACGTATGTATAATCACTACATGCCGGAATACGCGTTTATACTCGAGACCTGAAAGTCTTCGGACCCCTTGTGGAGTCGTGAGCCAAGAATATTTCGTTTTCAGTAAAGCTATGATTTGCCTTTCACCGACTTAAAATTTTGGCTTTTCCTGTCGAATAGTAGATGAGCCGCATAAAACCTCTCAATTATAAGTTTATAAACCTAGGTCTTTTATATGAAAAATATCATAAAAATTGATGTAGGATGTCGAAATTGATGAATTTAGACCAGGTGTGGGTTGGATTTTGGATCGGATTATGGGTTGGATTATGGATCGGATATGGATTTGGATATGAAAATTTCATAATGGATCGGATTTGGATTTTAGGGTTATGGATTTGGATCGGGTATGGATTTGGATCGATGATCCATTAGGAAAGTGGATCGGTTTTGGATCATGCTAAACCCGATCCAAACCCGATCCATTGCCATCCCTACCCAATACTCATTAGTTGTGCAACCTAAATCAATAGCAATATCGTAAACCTCCATGCAGTTTGTGGTGCAATTTGGGATAACATTGCTCGGAGGAGTGTGATCGGTTCTATACGGTAATTTCCACTTTAGAAATGAGTAACGGTGATATTGAACCCGTAACCTTTGTTCACATGACTCTAATGCCATGTCACAAAATCAATTCAACCAGATTGTTGATGGTTGGAGGTACATGATCGGTTTTATACCATTCACCATATTTCATTACCGTATGTAAATCAATGATTAATTGTCTTTTTTCTGTTTTATTCTCGGCTAGTCATGGAAATCCACTCCAAGAATCGGTCACGGAGCATTAGCGGAGTTCAGAACCGGAGGATACCCGTACTGGTGGAACTGGCTAGAGCAGCGTCAGCCACCTCTGACGACACTTGCAACCAACGTATCCAAAAGTCCAGCCACAAAGAGCTTCCACTTAACCCCTACACGACCGACTACAAACTTTAAGGCTAGCCCATTCCCTCACTCAACCAACACAGCTCGAGTCGGTCTTGGGTTCGAAAACAACGACAACTCAACCCCAAAATCAACCCGATCGTCAGTTCCACCTAGGACAAGGCAAGCGATGACACCTCCCGGTAGACTTCAACCTAGATTCTCTCGAGGCAGCGCTACCAACTCACCGTTCAACAACGCCACGTTCAAAGACGATGATAGCCTCACGAGCTGTCCTCCATTCTCCGGCCCACGCTACATGTCACCGACAGCCTCAGCTCAGGCTAAGCTCAAGGCCGGCAAGGAGCCATTCCCCGACAGCCCTGGTTCTGTCACAAGCGACGTGTCAAAAAGACGAGTTTCATATCCGTTGAGTAAAGGTGCTGGGTCGTTTAAGTGGAACAAAGGGACATTCTTTTCGAACAAGGATTCGAGTTCTCAAAGGGGGTTTGGGAAGATTCAGACTGCACGGTCAGTAGGAAATTTGAGCATCGATTCGTCGACTTCTATGCCTGCGTCTGTAGGGAAAAAGCCATTTAACCGTTTCGTGTGAATTTCTAATTACTCTTTATCAATCCCATTTTTGGCCCTTTTTCGGTCAAATATTTTTTTTCAGAAAAATTGTTTGTTGATTGTAATCACAATCTCTTTTGTGTGTTGGTGTGTGATCCTATATACTGAAGTTTTTACAGGTGCTGCTGATGTATACTACTACTAATAAAACATGATTGTAGGATTTTATGGCTTGTAATTACTTTTGATTGTGAAAGGCTTTGTTTCTTTGAGTATTGATTGATTGATTGATTTTCAAGTCGAGTTTGGTTTGGGTCGTCATAAAGTTGCTATCTCATATCGTTTCATCAGACGTTCATGTTCATTCATGCAAAATATAATACTCCGTATTGATTTGCATGTTGGGTTGCATTAAACAAATTTTACATGTGATAATATCGGGTTCTACAATGTAGGATCTAAGGCGTTTGGGATTGGGGTTCTTGTTGGCCTCGCCACAAACAACAAAAATGTTTTCGGAAAAACAAAAACAATGGAGTAGCACTAACAATTAGAAAATCAATGGTAACTAGGCCGAGAATTAAGACGATCATCTTCAAAATTGCCAATTTATATGATCATGTTTCAGTAACACGAGACAAAGAACAAGATACAAGCCAAACAAACGAATCATTTCGACACTCCAAACTTACTAAGCCTCCATTCGTCCAAAGAGATCCAATGCAACGTATCTACAACACAAATATCAAAATGTAAATGTACCTCTAAAAATGTCGTCGTTTTCATATGAACTCAAAGCATAACTTGTCGGTCAAAGATCCAGCTGAAAGGAATCGTAGGTGCCTGCTTTACCCTCTCTCGGGCTCTCTCTTCCAGCCTTCTGATCCTCGGTGGTAGACTGCACACATAATCCTGAGCCTTTTGTCCCTCGGAAGAAAGCCCTGTAAGCTTCTCGACCTGCCAACGCCCTACCAAAAACTCCAAAATGTCGGCATAGTCCCTAGCAGTGTAGACCCCAAGCCTCTGAGCAACTGCGGAAAAATGGTCGAACAGATTGTCGTCACGGCCATCATACATGAGGTGAGCTGGCATAGCGATCTTCTTCTTCATCATGTCGGCAAAACCCATGACAGTACCATTAGGGTCGATTTCAAAGAGCTTTTCTACTATCTTGGTATACGCAGTTTCATGTCGTTTTTCATCAGAAGCGATTATGCCACATATCTGCGCTAACTTGAGATCCCCGTGTTCTTTGGCCAGTCTAGCTGTGTTGCCGTGGGAGATGAAGGTCGCTCTTTCTTGAAATGATGTGTAAATGAAACCGAGATAAGGGTTGTTTTCCGTCCTAGGGTCCTACAACACGTTTAATGTCAAGGTAAGCCTTTCAAAAATATATATATATATATATATATATCTCATACAATATAATTTTCAAAACAGCTACTACGTGGGAGCTATGTTTAAACTATGTTACTTCGACACTTTTAGTGACTTAATTTCGGTGCACACATGTGACACGGCATGTGTCCCAGCCTATATTCCAAAGCAAATTTAGGCGAAAAGAATAAAAAACAAAATACGGAGTAACAGATTAGGTGTATCTGACACACAAATATTATGTCATGTCTCGCAATGGCAGCAAAGTTAGAGAAACACGCATTCTAAAGTAACATCAAGTTCCTCATGAGTTAGGTGTGTCTGACACACAAATACTGTGTCATGTCTGACATTGGCAGCAGATCGTAACAAACTATAGAGCAACATCAAAACCCTCCCTTCTCGACATTCCCGAAACATTCTCCCTAGCATGAAAGAATTCAGTCATCTAAGCAAATCATTTGATAGTGCACTTTGAGTTTATGAGGACTGCATACTCAATATATGAATGTGAAAGTCGATTCAATGTCAACACCAAAATGCCAGAAGAAGACGAGAAAGTTTTATCAAGGTAAGAGAAAGAATCACTCATTAATGATCCTCAACCCTTACGTTCACCCTCGTACATATTCCACTCACTCAACAGAAATAAATTTCACGGAAGACATAACTAAAACGAGAATCATCAGATCAGATTCAATTCTTAAAGCTCAAATGATGAGATCATTAGAGGCAAACAAATACTCCGTACTTTGATATTAAAAACAAATAAAGAAATTTTCATTGGCACCCTGTTTCTTTTTTCACTTGTAACCCCTCGTTTCTGAAAAACACCGCAACAATTGCACCTCTTAACCATGCCCAAACGTTATACTTCAGTTAGTTTTACTCTGTTAAGTGATGATGTGGTGGTGGTTTATTTGAATCAAATTGACTTTCATTAACCTTAATTGACACTTTATACCCTAACAACTAGAAAAAATTGTTTTGCCGATCTTTTTTTTCTTTCATAATATACTAATTCTAGTATGACAAAGATATCATTTTAAGGTGTGGTTTTAATTGTAAGTATTAGGGTTAATGATTTCATTCTTGGACTAATGATCCGTTGCATCGCCCGTTAACAGAAGAAAACTAAGCAAGATATAACGTTTGGGCACAGATTGAGAATTACCCTAAATTTCGGGGAGTACAAACAGTGAAACAGTGTTTCTGAAAAACAAGGGGTGCAAATGAGAAAACTGAAAAACATAGGTTAATAATGAGAAAAACCCAAAAGAAAAGTGAGGTAAAACATACCATTCCAGAACCAATCAGATACTGGATCGTTTTCTCGACAGCTCTCATGTCCACACGACCTGTGAGATAGAGGTACTTGTTGAGAAGATCACCATGCCTATTCTCTTCAGCGGTCCACGCTCTTGTCCAAATAGCCCAAGAAGTAGGGCTTGCACCGGTTTCGTCCCTAACTCCGTCCAACGTATTAAGCATCGTCTGATAAGTTGGAAGAGCTTCTTCGGTGATCATATCCCCAACCAATGCAATATAATGATCATCCGGGATCTCTTTAGC
Source organism: Dianthus caryophyllus (assembly GCA_023091065.1). Classification (NCBI taxonomy): domain Eukaryota; kingdom Viridiplantae; phylum Streptophyta; class Magnoliopsida; order Caryophyllales; family Caryophyllaceae; genus Dianthus; species Dianthus caryophyllus. Next base: position 9,901,289 of record CM041517.1, read on the forward strand.
CCTCTGTCGAAGCTCCTTGACCTGGTCGTAAAAACCCTCGGATGCCGGATCAGGGAGAAAATCTTGTGGTTGCCAACATTTATCGACAGGCTTCAAATGGATTAACAGGTTCTCGTCAGCCCAATTTTCCATTGATTTGAATATTTCAATCTTTTCAGGCGGCATGGAGTGTGTTACTTGGACGTGCACTTCACGTGGTGGCGTAAAGGGCTTTTTCAGACTTTTTTCTTCTCTAAAACGAGCAAAAAAAAAAAAGCATTAAAAGCAGTACCCAAATAACCATGTACTCATTCACAATCATAGAAGTACACTTTCAAGTTTCAACCAGCAATGATACAGAATGAACTATTCCCTTAAAATCTACACTGACCTCTACATGACCATAAAGTACGCATAATACGTGGTCCATTCAAGAACGAAATAAAGTGGAAATAACAACGCATAATAGGCAATCCATTTAAGTACGGTTTATTGCAGTTTCCAAATCCAATATAAAACACTTTTAAATCGTTTTAGCCAGTGTAGAGAAGATTAACAGGAACACCATTTCACCACCTTGGTTCTACCAGAAGGAGAAAAGAAACTCGTAGTCTCGAAAGAAAATTAAGGCAAAGTGTACAAACACTACTAAGAAACATTTGCGCCATTTTTTATAGATAGAATTACTCCTCTTAATACACACCCCTAGACATTCTGCTATGAACTAAAGGGCACGCAAGCAGAAGTTTTTGACTGCGTTGAAAAGCCTCAAAAATCCTTGAACAGAAAAACTCAGCAAACTACATGAAACCGAGAACGCTGACACCTAAGACACGTAAGACTCCCATCAACGTCAACACCAGTTTAATTTGGGAGCTTAGACATCATTTGTATTACTCCGTATTCAATAAGTTCACCTAATAATCGGTCGAATTAAAAACAATAAAGATCATAGCTGCATAACTGCATAACCTGTGACTTGTGTGCAAGTACAACATCCTTAATTTCAGAAGAATGAAAAATAAATGCTCAACTACCTGTACCTATATGGCAGAATTGTACCAGGCTATCAGCATCTAAGTCTCAACAACTTTTTGATTGATCAAAACATTGAAAAACCTTCTGACTTTCATTCCTCCAGTTCACAAAAACTTGGAATAAAACCGTCGTATTCATGCAACAGACTCAGTTAATGCCTCCACCTCATTTCATTGCGCTCACAATATCTCGTAGTAACTTCACGATGACATGTTGTATGCTTACAACAGTCTTGCCGCAGGACACACACTCTAATTGTTCTTTTTTTTTTTTTTTTATTTGATCTTCGTCAAAAAAAATGTAAATAATGGCTAAATACAACCATAATAATGGTCCCGTAACGCTGTCATATGTGAACAACAGTCTTCACCCATTTGCCAAAAAATGACAAAATCAGTGAACACAATCATAAACTTCATGATGAAGTGCATAGAGTACCAAAGTGGGGGAATATCAGCTCAACCACTTAATAATTTCTCACACTCTCAACAAAAATTAATGAAATTAAATTACAAAAAATTCCAACAAAAAAAATAATTAAATAACAATGTAAATATCACAAAGTTTCAGAAAACACAATCTTCCCCAATGTAATAAGACCATTTTCTTTTCTACTCAATCTATCGAATTTGATATCGTAAGACGGTCTTTCATAAGACTTACTTTCAAGTAAATGATAATATAGAAACTACCAAGTTGCAATCACATTAACAGGAGACAAAAAGAACTGATTTTTACAGATACCCATTTTAGAAAACCACAAGATAAATGCAAAATCAATAAGATCACAAGTGAAAGATTCAAACTTTGATCAAACAATGTGATACATACCAAAAACCCACCAAAAAATCAAACATACAATAATTCATCAAACATAAAAAACAACACCAAAATCAAATCAAATCAAATGAAGATCAAAACCACCAAAACACAAATCAATAACATAAAACACAACAAAGTAATGAACAAAATACAAAAAAAAAAAAAAAAAAGAAAAGTGAAAGAAAGAAAGAACGATACTTGGGAGAAGAAGTGGTGAGAGTAGAAGCCATGAGAAACTTGGGAGATCTAAAAGAGGGGAATTTGGGAAGAGAAAAAGAAGAAGAATGAGAAGGAAAAGAAGGGCATTTTAATGGTGTTGATATTTGATTGAGATTTACAGCCATTGTTGCTGTTGATTTTTGATGTTTGATGTTCTTGAGATGTTTTTTTTTTTTTTTTTGGAGAGTGTTTGTGTTGGTTTTGTTGTGTGTCTACAACCACATGAATTTTAAGTTTTGAGAGCAACACAAATGGTCCAATTGGTACACCTGAAGTGTTATTTATACATCTACTTGGTAGCTGTTTGGTTCTGTACACAAATCATTTTATTTGAAATTTTGGTTTTGACCAAACTTTCAGCTACCTATTTTACCTGGAAGTGTTTGGTGAGGGTTGACTAGAAATAATTTCATTGGTAAAACTTATTTCAACAATTGAAATAAAAGTTTACTCAGTGTAAACATTATTAAAAATAATTGGTAGTTCATGAGATTTTTACTATTATACCCTTAAAATTCCATCCATAAAATAAAAATCACGCCTTTTACGATTAATTTATTTTTGAACTGTTTTATCAAACAACATAATTAATTTCAGCTACCTTATCAGTCTGTTATTTTCAACTACCTATTCAATTTTTCGCTTTCAAATTTATCTTTTCAACTACCAATAGCTTTTCACTTCATACCTTTTCAGCTAGTTTTCCCAAACAGAGCCTTACTCTCTCCATTCTAGTAAATTGTTTACAATTTAACTTTTTTGTGAGCGAAATTTTAGAGAAGTGTAAACAAATGACTGAGACAACGAAAGTATTAGATTTCACTTTTTTTTGACATTGTTTCATGATTGTCGACATAATTTTATCCCATAAATTATAAAATATAAATGTCATGTGGAATATGGAATATTATTTTAATAGTTTTATCAAATACGGAGTACATTTTTTATATCAATTTTTTATAATTTTTGATCATACGTAACTAAGAATATGAATAAAATAAAATGGTCATTGATGTATGTGGGTGCATAAATAAACATATACAATTAATTAAAATGTAAGAAATATTAAATTGTGATTATTCTTAAATGGCAAGTTACAAAATAACGTCATCTCACGGGAGATACGACTAGTAGGGCCCCTTGAAGATAAAAGGTTTAGTTCGGGGGTTAAGTAAAATTTTCATCATCCCATATAATATTAGAAATTAATGAATAAGTAATTCTTATGGAATTCTTGGTACTAGTATATTATTGATAATTGATAATTATAGTTAATCAGATTCACTATGCTGGAATGACAGTTTCACATGAGAATTTATAAATAACTACTCCGTATATGTTTAATTTGGTTTTCTTTAGATGCATTTATTTATATTTTTTGAATGTTTACTTTCTTTTACTTAATAAAAATTAATTATCACATCTAATTGTAATGCAGTATGTAATCCCTTATTTTGTTTTAAATTTAAATTATTTTATGAGTTGTCTTATTCAATTGTTCTAACTGTATGTGACACTATCAATGTCGATATCAATCAATATCAAATCTATATATATATCTATATATCTATATCTATATCTATATATATATTTAAAAGAGAATACCAAATACATGTGCTACAAAAAAGCCAAAAATAAGACACCAATTAGCTCCTCATTCCGCCACGTCATCCATTTTGTGCCACGTCAAAAAAGCCAACCAGATCAACGAAACTATAGCTTAAGTGTTGTTTCATCTTCCTCATAATTTCATTCCTTCTTTCTAATAATATTGAGAAATTGAAAAGTCCATTATTCAAGACTAATATTCAATTATCTACAATCAATTTCACACCTCCTATTCAATTATCCATGTTAATCAACTCACATCTCAACAAGCGGGTTGTTCTTACCGCTTGTCATCTTCATCGGTGCGACTTACGAGGCGAGTTATTCTTCATCGGTTGTCGTCTTCACTATTGCGATATACGAGTCTCGTCAAGTAACCTTTCTAAATTAGATCATATTTGACAATTAATTTGGAATATATTGAATATATGAAATGGAATTGAGAAAAAAAGATGTTTTATTGTGAAACTAGTTCCGCGTCCCGTGAGATTCACGGATTCATTATTATATTTTGCGTACTTAATTTGTAAATTAATTTAATTACATGTTTGTAAACTTACTATATAGATTAGAATTTTGATCTATAGTCACACATATATAAGAGTGTTGAAAGGTATATAGTGTGTTATATATTTTGTTCATATTAAATAGTTTTTTTGTTTTTAATGCAATTGTAAATAAGTGTTGATATTTACCAAAGTAAATATTACACTTAATCTATTACTATTACCAACTTTAAGCGTTTGTCTATCATCATTGTTTCAAGATACTGATAATTATAATGACAATACTATATGCAATATATAATTAATTAACGATACGAATATTTAACTATAAGTTATTAGATTTATACCATAAAAAGAAAGTGCTTAAAATGTATTGCTGCATATTGTCACATTATTTTTTGGCAAGACAATCACATAATTTTAGTATCAATATTAATATTAATGTCGTATATTTTAATAGTAACATTGTCTTATTTCCAAATGTTATATGTTTCGCATTATTTATATATTTAACAATATTTTGATGTTTCGTAACCTTATCATTTTGAATGTTTTTTTTTAATATAACGTGATTATGAAAGTATATTAATGTATTTATACAATGTCACTTTTACTTTTTCTAATTACTATAATGTGGTTATACTATAAGAAATTATGAATACAACTACATTGACTGATTAAACTAATTGTAACATTTTAAATTTGGGTTTGATTAATAAAGTTAATAAAAGTCAGTCCAAAAAAAATAAAGTTAATAAAATGTCATCAAGCACTATATATGAAAAGGTGTCATTATAAATGATATTTAATAGTATTTTGTATTTTATTTTTAATTAAAATTGTGTATTTATTAGGGTGACATGTGGCTAAATAAAAAAGAATTTTTTGGCAAATGGTGAGATGTGGTTGTTTGATGGTGAAATGCAACTTTTCAACTTGCTTTTTAATTATATATATAGATTAGCTATAAAAAGCGCATAAGTATATTATTTGTCATTGATGTGTAAACACGATTGAAACTTTAAAATACATAAACACAATATCTAATTTTATGCCTAACAAAATATTCATATTTATGTATTTAGACTGACAAAAAGAATAATTTGATTTTGTACGTGAATTGTTCCAAAATTTGAAACTTTTTGTTTAATTTGGTACGCTTAAAGTGATGATTAATTACACATTTGTGTAGTTTATGAAATATTGTCAATTATTTAGTTTTTGTTTGAGTAAATAACGATATTTTTATCGTGTTAGTTTAAGTTTTTGATTTTGTTTTATATAGTGATATTTTTATCGTGTTAGTTTCAGTTAACGCCCGGTTTTTGCTGCAATCATAACGACATGCCTTGGGTGTTGACGACAACCAAAGTTTTTGATCATTGAAGTATACGTCATCGGAGTATGTCAATGTTCAGAACCGTGTTAAATAGAGCGATTTTCCCATGGCCGAAATGGTTCGTGGTTCTAATAAAAAAAATATGGTTGTGAGCTGTGCAGGTTTTAAACGCGTTTTGGCAAATGTGTTATCAGCTTTTATGATCATAATAAGTGTATGAGTTGTACACGTTTCAGACGCATCTTGGCTGTTCTGTTATGAGTTTTAACCTTTGAAACAGCTGATGTTTGTGTATGGTGTGGTTTGGAAATGAGCAGGAGTTGGCTTAGGATAAACTCGGAGATTTCGAGGAAAAAGTTGTGACGACGCGCCAAGCTTTCAGTAAGATTTTAACTCGATTTTTAATGTTCTTAAGCTGAGCATTGCTCTCTTATTTACCTTTTTTGACCTTGCATTGAAATTGCATATCATTAAAAAGAAATACTTCTAAAATAGAGATGAAGTTGGGAGAGAACATATACACACATAAGTAGAGGGAAAAATTCTGGGGCCTATATCGTCTCTGTTAAACATTGAATTTCTCGAGGCATATATCGTATCTGTTAACCTTCCGTTTCCATTTGAGATATAACTTTGCTGATTCTACAGACATTCTCGATTTATTTCTGATTGAATTTCATGTAGGGGAAAAACTAAAGAAACCAGAGAAGGAAAAGAGTATAATTATCCGCTTTGTTGCTCGACATAGCTCGACAATAGGAAGTGCTCTCGACAAACTAATTCACACTGAATAAGAAGAACAACAAGATTTCTTTCGACTTAACCATGTCAAAGGGTACCACGTAGACACGGATTTACTTCTCGACTGTTATTAAACTTTGTGATGTTGATTTCTATGTCAAAGTGGACGACGATATCCATCTGAACTTGGGTTCGTCAAATTTATTAACATCACAAAATTGACTAATTGCGTACCTAACTGTGTAGGGTGAAGAAATATTATGAGCCACAACTCTAGAAATTCGGAGACGAGTGAAACAAATATTTATGACACACTATTGATCACTTATACGTCACTTCCAAGGATCTGCCAACTTATATTTCTGACAACGCGTAAGTCTCTTAAGCAAGTTTTTTGTTGTCAGTTGTGAACATTTCTGAAATTGTCTGTTCTAGCATTGAAATTTACAAATTTTTGGAGTTTTTCTCAAAGATGGCGATGAATTCAATAGGCCTATTCATATGAGTTGTGGAGAAAGATACGCATGGTTGTTAAGATGACTCTTTAACATACATCTTAGCTTGCGGGACAAAAGACACTTTTACTTTAACAAGGAGATCTTTCTTCATGACCTCATACCATGAAATTTAACTCCTGTTTAAAGGCGGTGTTAATTTTCATATTATTTTGTTGATAAATGATGAGACCTTAATTTCTTCACAAAATTCTTGCTTCACCTTCGATGACTAATCAGTTGATATGATGCTCCATTTAGTAATTTTTGTGGTTAAACTTTGTGTTTTTGTTGAAATGTTGTTTTGATTGCTTAACGTTGTCGGTTAATTTCAGCTGAGAGCCGAAATGTTTGTACTTTTTGATGGTTAATTTGATTTTCATGTTTTGTTTGTATTTTTAATGAATTGATGATTCATATTCATGGTTATAATTATGCATGTGACCTTTGTTTAAGTGTTGATTTTTATTTGATATATGTTTTAATTTGGAATATGCAGATTGCGACTTAACTTTTGAGAAATACAATGATACGTTGGCCTATTTTAGCTTACTATGCCGTATATATCTTCAAAAGTAAGCTTTGTTATACAGAGTGTCAAATTGTCTTCAGTGTATGTCTTAACTGACTTGGGTCAACTTTTGCCTCTATTAACAGACCAACCCATTTGATCTATTTGGGATCTTTTCAAGAGCATGTTTGGGTGATTTCTCTGGTGGTTAAGACTTGATTTAGTACACGTCGTCATTCCACATTTACAACGGGTGAGGATCTATGGTCAGTTTGGTACTGTTCGTTTATAGGTACTGTTCGTTTATATTTTATGGGTTCTATTTATATTCTATTTTTATCATATCGTAGCAATTCTCCTATTCCTAATTTAAAAATAAAATAGCTGAGCTATCCTCATTTTACATTTATTTAAGTATAACAAATTTTTTGCTTTGTACCTTAACCTTAACCCTGCACCTTTATTATATATTATAATTGTTATTTAGGCAGAACAACATAATATACTCCATAACCAATGACAAAATTCTCAAAATTGTCAATGTGACAAGTAAATATATCGTTTATGGCTAAGTTGAGATGGAGAATGCTAACAAGACAAAAGCGGTTAGTTCGAATGTGGAGAAGGGAAGCGTTCGATGTTCTCAAAGAATGCTTGGGGTCTTCAATAGGTAATGGCAGGTGCTAATATCAGCGTTTTTGGAATTTAGTTCTCCATGACGTAGTAAACGACCAGCTTAAATGTGATTTTCATAACGTAGTCTGTGTTGATTAGGTATGAAATGGGGCAAGACTTGACGATGACACCAACTAAATCTATTACGACAAATCATGAAAGACGCAATCTTTCTAATTTAAGTGAATTGTATTAGCTTTCCTCTTATTGGTGTACGTATGATTTATTAACACTTTGAAACTGGTGAAACAGTCTCGATAAAAATGTTGAGCGAAATTTCATCGATGCTTCTTGCTATCGCAAAACGCCTTTGTGTGCTCCTCTCGGGTGTCCCGCTAATAATGTGGTGTGAGTCGTTGTTGTTCTTTGCGCCTCTTTGTCGGGATGTACTCGATGTTCTTTGCCGCATTGCTCTTGTTGCTGAGTTAGTGATGTTGCTATTGCGTGTGTCACTGTCCCGTGCTGTTGTTGTGGTTAATGTGCGAACAGATTTAGTACGCAAATGTTGTTCAAATGTCGAAAGTATTCAAAGATTAGTTCTGTACAAATCAGAATAAGCTATACATAAACATCAAGCTAAGCTAAAGTTCAAACAAGACTTTTAGACGCCCCGTGAATTCACGGGTCGCATCACTAGTTATCAATATTAAAATAAAATAGTTATCCTTAATTTTAGAATTATATTGTTTATTTCTTTTTCGTTTATCTTTATTCACTATTTATTACTCTCTCCCTTCAACTTCATTTGCGTCTAAGAGAAAAACGCCACTACAATAACACCCCGACTTTTTCCTTATATTTTATAATTCATCTCAATAATATTCATATTTTATTTCAAGCGATTTTCTCATTTTTGGCTCGAGAAAATCATTTCTTATGTTTACGTGATGTTTAGCCGAGTCATGGTTGCGCTAACCGAGGTGGTTTTCGAGGTTGAGAGTGTATGGGTGAGTTTGGAGGAGCTTGGAGGTGAAGAAGCATGTGTGGTAAGTTAGGAGGAAAACTAACCGAGAAAACGAAGAAAAACGGCAGAAGGCATGGAGCGACCCGCTCTAGTGTGTGGAGCGACCCGCTCTGTGTGAGGGAGCGGTCCGCTCCCCTGACTCAGTAAAGTTTCGGGAGAAATTCTATTTTCACCCGTGTTAGACCTATGCTTGAATTCTCTCTTCTAATTACTTTCTTATGCCCTAATACATCATAATTGACCTAATTCCTCATCATTAAACTTCAATTCCTCTCTTCTCTCTCCTAAGTATTCTTTAGTTCATCTATCAATCTCCATTAAAACTCATCAAAATTCTCTCATTCCAAACCGTAATTCTCTTCCTAATCAACTATCCTTAGTATTCTCTCAATTCTCCATCATCTTAGGTTTAGTTTTCTTAGTTTTTATGTTATTTTATGTGTTTTATATTGTATGCTTATATTGTACGGAGTATGTGATTTTATGTGTGGTGATCAAGGAGAAGGCCAATTCAACAACGAGGATACAATTTACATCGAAGAGGGGGAAGGCTAACTGATTCCTTTGCTTGGAAAAGGTAACTAGGTGTAACTCTAGTGATATTTTGACATGTATGAGGCCCTAGATGTTGATTAGGTTGTTATAGTTGATTGTGTTATCATAAAGTTGTGAACTTTGGTTTGTGATGTTGTCTCATGATTGTTTTGTGGTGAATTTGGTGTCGACCTCATACTATAAAGTTGTGAACTTTGCCTTGTGATGTTGTCTCATGATTGTTTTGTGGTGAATTTGGTGTCGGCCTCATACTAAGAGCAAGTACAATGGAAATTTTTTAAATAAAGTTCTTTCAATGCTAAGTCATTTTTCACTACTTTCTAAGTTTAAGAACTTTTTGATTTAGTGGAAGAACTTTTGTTTTGTTCTTATTTTGAATTTACTAATATTTTTTTATCTCTACCACATTCATTTAATTTCTTGAAAAAAACAAAGAACTTAGTTCTTAGTTTGACAAACTCAAGGACATTTACAATGGAGAAAACTTTATTTTTAAAGTTCTTATTGTCAAACTCTAGATGAAAACCACCCATTGCACTTGCCCTAATGAGTCTAGAAGTATGTTTAGGTTGTTTTGTCACTTGTTTGGCATTAATTATGATAAAGTGATGATTAAAGTTGATAATTTGAGTTGAGAATTGCTTCCATTATTGTGAAAATATATAAGCTATATTGATATTATTCTGTAATTAACTAGTTGTTGCATTGAGTTTGTAATTTCATGTTGAGATTGACTTAAGATTGTGTTGTATTGACATTGTTGAGCTAAAGGATGATTGTATTGACATTGATATTGGTTGATTTGTTGTATGCTTGAGTTGAGTGTGCGCACGGGTACTGTTTTGGCACTTGCATGAGGAGTTACGACGTCTTTTGTAGGACGATGCCGCCTGTCGTGGTTCTCATCCATTTTGTAGTGGCTCTGGGACTATGGTTACGATTGCCGTTTTGTAGCGGTTTGAATGTCGACACCCTTTTGTAGGGGTGGGCTTGGTCAAATTTAGACTATTATTGTATTGAGACATTTTGTAGTGCCGCCATAGGGTCTGGATCTTAAATAATATTTGGAAAAATTAGGCTCATTACCTTTTTATTTATTTTTGTTCACATTTGATTTTCAGAATTTAAAATTTCTTGTGCTTAATTGTTAATATATTTACAAATGAAATCTGGTATGCGCAAAATTACACAATTATTATATGCATAGTATTATTTTTTCAATTAGTCTCTCTTAAAACGGGTCAACCCGTTTTAAGTTAAGACGGGTCAAGTACTAAGAATAAGACAACAGACAAGTGGGGTTAGAAAGGTGCAATAACTTTGTTTTTTATGTGCAAGTGGAGGGTACTTGACCCGTTTTAAGCTTAAAACGGGTATGTTGGTCTTAAACAAGAATTTGTGTTATTTTTTATATAACTTTCACAAATATATGCATTATTATCCAAAATTTTTATCAACTAATTATTTTCATGGTGATATAATTATTGAATTTCAATTAAGTAGACATAGAGAAAAAATACGGTGCAATCTTTAAACGATAGTATCGCGCACATAAAGGACAAATATGTTACGGAGTACTTCTTTCTAATCCACTTGTCTTTTGTCTACTTGATCCATCTTAATTTACGAGATATATATTTATCTTAAATTAGAATTTGTGAAAGAAATTAGTGGTAAGAATAGAAATGTAGCGATTTGTTCGAGGCCATAATCAAAACGAGTCAAATTTGAAAGGCACGGAGAATCGCAGCATAGTTTTGTTATCGCCAACCTTCAATGCAAACTTACGCCATTTTAATTACACGATTTTGCTCTGCAAATTGGCTTTCCAATCAATCAATCAATCTATCCAAATTAAAAACAGGAAATTGCTCAAAAAAATAACACTAAAATTAAAACAATGTTAAATTCTTTAAAAATTCTTTAGAAAAAAAAAAGGTAAAACACGTATGAAAAACAAAATAGCCATTTGAAATCATGTTAAATTCTTTGAAATCATACTGGAAATGTAGCGATTTGTTCGAGGCCATATTCAATATGAAACGAATTTGAAAGGCACGGAGAATCGCAACGTAATTTTGTTATCGCCAACCTTCAATGCAAAATTACGCCATTTAATTACACGATTTTGCTCTGCAAATTGGCTTTTCAATCAATCAATGAGGATTAAAAACAGGAAATTGTTCACGAAAATAACACTAAAATTAAAACGATAAACAATAGATGAAGTGAAATAATGGAGGAGAAACAAATGATGAATGAATGAAGAAAGGAAGTGATTGAAAGTGAGAGATGAAGGATGAATAAATAGGAGGAGTTTGAAGACGGCAAAAAAAACCCTAATTTTGATTTGAGTTCATGGGCTTTTTATTGTTTTTTGATTGTGTAAAACCCTAATATTAACTTATTTTGGATTTTCACGAATCGTAATTGTCAGTTGCACTTGTTTACTGATTTGTCTTTAATGTGTTGACGAGTTTTATTTACAGAGTAATATATTTCTTTTACAGCTCGTCTCCCTTGTGACGGCCCTTTTTGGTCGAAAGTTACGACGGGAAAAAATATTACCATTTTATTGCAAAATGTTTTGCAAAATATTTTGCAATAAAATGATAACATTTTCTCCGTCGCAACTTGTGACCAAAAAGGGCCGTCGCAAACAAGAATTTGTGTTTCTTTTATTAGTACTCCGTAATTCTTTAAGCAATAAGTAGTGTCTTTCTTTAAAAAGGTTAAAGATAAGTTTTTGATGCTTAAAAAGTGATCTATTTATAATTTTATATCAATTGGTGACCAGTATTTAATATATTGTGACCAAAACTGCTAGGTGTAGTCACGATTTAGTAAAAAATGGTCATTATCAATTGAAATGTGATCAATTTTTATGTGTTGGTCTTTGGTAAGACTTATTCTTCTTTAAGTGTGTATATATAGGTACTTTTATTTTGATTGAAATGGAGTGAAGAAAACTCTTACTAACTTCACATGTAAAGTCTCACATTGATCATCGAAATGAGAGTTGCTTACTTTATAAGTTTAGAGGCTACTTCTCCCATCACCAATTGGTTTTGGGATGGAAGCCTCTAGGCCTTATGGAGATGGCTCTCACCTTTCATTTCTAGGTGTAGCCCGGGTTGTCTCTGGTTTCACATGGTATCAGAGTCCATGGTTATATTCTGGGTCTCTTGATTTGAAACCGGGTCATTTTATATGCCGCCGGATATGGGTTCGTGTCTGTGATTAAAATCACTAGTTCGGTTGGGCTTTGTATGCCATGGAGAAGAATCCCAATAATGTAAGGCTCCAGTATAAGGCTTTGTAATGGGCTTACATGTGAGGAGGCGTGTGAAGAAGACCCTTACTAACTGCACTACTCGTCTCATCACCAATTGGTTTTAGGATGGAACCCTCTAGATCTTATGGAGAGGGCTCCCTCCTTTCATTTCTGGGTGTGGCCCGGGCCTGTGTTTTCACAAATGGTTTCTGACATAACCTGACCTATTTAAGTATCAGCTGACAGCATGTGCCCGAGCCTTAATTTTTAGGTCCAACTTACCGGCCCTTTATTTTCCTATGATAACCAACGGATCAAGCTTGGCCTAGATTAGACACGCTTTACTCGAGTCCCACCTTGGCCCGCCACCCAAAAGGCCCAGTTTCGGGTTGATCATAACAAGGCCAGGCGGCTAAGTACTGGTTCCTTTCCGAGTCAAGTAAATCAAGTGCCCACACCTAGCCTATGGCCACCTCTATCTGTGGGCTGTGGCATGAAGATGTGTAATAGATATATGTTTAGAATGAAGAGTATTGTTGCATAATAGGAGAGAATAATTACATAATAAGAGAAGCTAAACAAGGAAGGAGGATATACACTATAATCGTAATTACAGTAAGTAGGCTAAGGTTGGGGTGGAGATTTGATCTTATCCTTGATTGTAGCTTGAGCATCTTTGACTGTGATTATTGTATCTTTGACATTCCCGCGCAAGATGGACGGTCTGTGACGGAGGCCAATCTTGGAAGCTAGCTCGAGAAAACGTGGTTTGGGCAACGGTTTCGTGAGTGTGTCAGCTAGCTGATCCGTACCATTTATGTGCTGAATTCGAATCGTACCTTGGCGAACATGTTCTTTGACAAAGTGAAACGCCAGAGCAAGGTGTTTCATGCGAGAGTGGAAAACAGGGTTGGCAGAATAGTGGGTGGCACTAAGGTTGTCACAGAAAACAGTTGGTGGTTTCGTAGTGGTGACTCTGAGCTCGTGAAGAAGTGACTGGAGCCAGAGAAGTTCGGAAGTGGTGTCAGCGATAGCACGAAACTCAGCCTCAGTGGAGGACCGTGATAAGGCTTTCTGCTTTTTTGATGACCATGATATAGGGTTTTGGCCGAAGTACACAAGATAACCGGTGGTCGAGACATAATCGTCGGGGTCACCCGCCCAGTCCGCATCACAGAAGGCGTGGAGAGTGAGTGGGGAATCACGCTTCAGGTGAATACCAAGATGTAGTGTCCCGTGGAGGTATCGAAGGAGTCGCTTAAGAGCAGTCCAGTGAGAGGCTGTCGGGTGTGTTAAAAACTGAGCGAGCTTGTTGACGGGAAAGGCAATGTCAGGCCGTGTTAAGGAGAGATATTGGAGGCTAACGACAATGGCACGGTAGTCAGTGTCGTCTTGTATGGGAGCCGTGGGTTCCTTTATTAGGGGAGGGTGAGTGAGCATGGGTGTGGAAGCGGGTTTGCACTCATGCATGTTATATTTTTGCAGAAGATCAAGGAGGTATTTGGTTTGATTCAAATGCAAGCCGTTTTGTGTAGGTGTGACCTCTATGCCAAGGAAGTACGACAGAGGCCCTAGATCTTTTAAGGAAAATTTTGAGGAAAGACGTGAGATAAAGGTTTGAATGTGAGCGGGGTTGGGGCCGGTGACAATAATGTCATCGACATAAACAAGGACAAGTAATCTGGTGCCAGCGGTAAAGTATATAAATAGAGAAGGATCAGAGAGTGAGTTACGAAAACCGAATTCAAGTAGATAGTTTTTAAGTTCCGTATACCAAGCACGCGGAGCCTGCTTGAGGCCGTAGATGGCTTTGTTTAACCTGCACACATGATCAGGGTTAGTAGTATCCACAAACCCTGGGGTTGTGACATGTATACGGTGTCAGTAAGGCGGCCTTGCAAGAAGGCGTTGTTGACATCAAGCTGGTGGAGATGCCAATGGCTTGTGACTGCGAGCGTGAGAATGAGACGAATGGTTGTCGGCTTAATGACAGGACTGAATGTTTCTGAGTAATCAAGACCGGGACGCTGATGGAATCCTTTGGCTACAAGACGTGCTTTGTATTGTTTGAGACTCCCATCCGGATTGTACTTAACACGATAAACCCATTTGCATCCAACAACGTTAGGGGCTTGGTGACGGGGCACAAGGGTCCAGGTTTGGTTGCGGATTAGGGCGTCATATTCTTCAGTCATGGCAGTGCGCCACCGGGGGTCCATGAGAGCTTGTTTGGTCGTGGAAGGCGTGAGGTAGGTGGTAGCCGTGTTAGCTGCGTTAGCGTACTTGGGGTTTGGTTTGACAATATTATTAGAGAGGCGCGTAACAATTCGGGTTGGAGGAGGTAGTGGGGCAGGTGTAGGAGTGGGACTGACGTGGGCAGGTGGCTCGACCGAGGTGGGGGTAGGTGAGCCGAGAGTGGTGGCGAGGCGCAAGGGGAGAGAAAACGCGGGTGGGTGGCGTGCGAGGTGTCGATGGAAAGGCGCAGTTCGCGGTCGATGGCGTCGAGGATGGGTCAGACAGAGGTTGACCAGTGGGTGGCGAGGAAAGGATGGGTAGGGTGAGGGTGCACCATTGACTCGGAGTGTGGTTTGGTGAAGGAGACGTGTGGGTCAGGGAAGTGTAGGGGAATTCTGTTTCAATGAAGCGAACATGGCGCGAGGTATAAAGTTTGCGAGCGATAGGGTCGTAACAGAGGTAAGCACTTTGAGTCGTCGAGTAACCAACGAACACACAAGGCGTGGACTTTGGGTCAAGTTTGTGAGCAACGTAGGGTCGTAACCATGGGTAGCAAAGACAACCAAAAGGTCGGAGTTTGTGATAGTTGGGGTGTTGATTAAAGAGGAGTTTGTAGGGGGACTCATTACGAAGTGTGGTGGTTGGAAGACGATTGATAAGATATGTGGCAGTAGAGAAAGCATAAGGCCAGAAAGTGGTTGGCATGCTAGCGTGGGTGAGGAGTGCGAGGCCGGTTTCTACAACATGACGGTGACGACGCTCGGCGAAACCATTATGTTCGGGTGTGTGTGGTGGAGAAGTTAAATGAGAGATGCCATGGTCGAGGAGGGTTGGATTCAATTTGACGTATTCACCTCCGTTGTCGGAATAGAATTGTCGGATCGGTTTTTGAAAATATTTCTCGACAAGGGCTTTAAATCGTTGAAACGTGACTAAGGTGTCTGATTTGTGTTTAATTGGGTAGAGCCAAAAATAGTGCGTAAAATGATCAACAAATATTATGTAGTATTTAAACGAGTCGTGAGATAAGACCGGAGCGGTCCAAACATCCGAATAAATGAGATCAAGTGGTGCGTTGGAATGTAAAGTGGAAACAGAAAAGGGTAGCTTGTGACTTTTATTAATCAAGCAGGCGTTACAATGCGAAAAATCAGAAATTCGAAAATTGAAATGACAGTTTAATAATTTTAGAGTAGCATTAGAGGGGTGTCCTAAACGTGAGTGCCACAAGCTGCTATGGGATAGGCTGGCCGAATGAGCTCGAGGAGGTGCACAGGAGGGCTGCCACTCGTACGAACCATTGCGGAATTGACCTTGAAGAAGTATTTCACCCGTCGAGATGGCCTTAAAACAGAAAGAATTATGTGAGAACACAGCGAAAGCATTATTATCAGTGCAAAATTGGGAAACAGAGAGCAGAGGGCGTGAAATTTTTGGGACAACAAGAACATTGTTAAAAATAAGAGTACAGTGAGAAGTGGAAATAGAGAAAGAGCCATGATGTGTTATGGGCAGAGGCGTACCGTCACCAATGACCAGATCATCGGGGCCATCATAAGGAGTATGGAGAGCCAAAGTGCTAAGATCATTGGTGACATGGTGAGTTGCACCACTGTCGACAAGGTAGGTGGAGGACGAGCCGGGGTTCACGGTGGCAGTATGAGCATAAGGGCGGTTCTGTTTAGGGAGTGGAGGGGGAAAAACAACATTGGGGTAGAGACGTTTGAACTCGGGACAAGCACCAGTAACATGCCCGACTTCACGACAATAGTGACACTTACCTTTGAATGGTTTTGGCTCACGAGGTTGCTGAGAACCACGGTTTTGTGCAGGCCGAGTTTGGTATTGGTTGCGAGAGGTATTGGTGGAGTAAGTTCGAGTTTGAGCAGCGTGAACAGAGGGTGGAAAGGGGGTTTCAACGTGGACAACAGGTTGATTTTGGAGAGTTAATTCATGATGAATTAATTTCTCGTGCAGGGCCTCGAAGGAGATCGGGACGTCACGGGCCTGAACAGCATCAATTACGGGTTTATAGTGGTCGTAATTTAGACCAGTCAGAATTTGGGACGTGATATCCTCATTGTCCATCGGTTTTCCGAGTTGCGCAAGTTGGGTAGTGCAGGTTTTGATAGAAAGCATATATTCGGTGATGGACTTACCTTCATGGGTGATGCGACGTAGACGATCCTTGATTTGGAGGATGTGGCCACGTGACGGGTTGGCAAAGGTAGTCTCAAGGATAGTCTAGGCTTCACGGGAGGTGTTGGCTTCAAGAATGATGGTGGACACGGCATCATCAAGTGTACCCGTAATCGCACCGAGAATGAGTTGATCTTGACGGAACCAGGTGTTGTAGGCAGGGTTAGGAATCGGGTCAGGGGTTTCGTCCGTAGACGTGACCGTGGGGGTTACGGTGGTGGGTGGCGGTGTGGTGGTGCCGTCAAGAAAAGAGGACAGACCATAGCCATGGAGTAGGCGAAGGATTTGGAAACGCCATGAACGGTAATTCACGGGGTTGAGTTTGGTACAGGTGGGGAATGAAATACCGATGAGTGGTTTGGCGGGTTCGAATGGGTTTGGTATGAGGGTGTTGCTGTTGGATGCCATAGCGATACGGTGTTAAGCAAAATCGGGTATAGGATCGATGTATTTTTGATACCATATAAGTTTAGAATGAAGAGTATTGTTGCATAATAGGAGAGAATAATTACATAATAAGAGAAGCTAAACAAGGAAGGAGGATATACACTATAATCGTAATTACAGTAAGTAGGCTAAGGTTGGGGTGGAGATTTGATCTTATCCTTGATTGTAGCTTGAGCATCTTTGACTGTGATTATTGTATCTTTGACAATAGACTTAAGGATTTAGCAACTCAACAATCTATGCATTGTATGCTCCGATCAATTTAACTCATTTGAATGCAACTCAATTGCAATTTTATTATTTAAATACGGTTGTTATAATAGACAATGTCTAAAATAAGATGTTTTAGGCAACTAATGACTAAAATGTGACAAATTTAACATTTAATGTGTCCAGTTTGATTAAAAATGACCACCTTTAAATTGTCAAAAAAAATCTACATTAATTAGCGTTAAAAGAACCACTTTAATAAGTGTTAATGAACTATTTTAACGTAGGCTAAGCAAACTTTGAACGACAAGTTTATACTCTGTATGAAATTGACACAAATTGAACTCGATAATCGACAGTCACAAATAAGTTTGTACAGATATGAAATATACAAATTCATACCAAATGATTTACTCCGTTGTTGTTGTTGTTGTTGTTGTTGTTGTTGTTGTTGTTGACGCTGCATTCCACTTTTTTTTTTTTTAAAATTGTTTTTACCTCTTTGTTACATAGCTTTAATGAGTATGAGTACAATCATATTTTATCTATACATTTATGACTCGCATATATACTACACAAATTTGTTGTCACAAATCCTTTGCATTTGTAGTATAAAGATGACATATTTTGGGAAGAAATATTTCTCATATTTGTTTTCGATATAAGTCTTGACTTTTACCCTTAACTAAAAAATATTATAAAAGTAATATTACCTCTATTCAAGTCATTTGCTTCATTTTACCTTTTGAGACTATCAATGAATTTGAATAATTTTCAAAATTATGGATAATATATAATTGAAATTATAGTTATATGTAAAATTATGATCATAGAGTTAGACAGTTAGTCTTGTGAAAGACCGTTTTCACTAAGTAAAAGACGAGTTTTTTAATACATAAAATGTGACCTCTTTTGAGCTATATGTGTCCATTATAGACTACTCCTTGTATAACATAACCACCATTATATAGTTTAATATATATTGGTCACAATGCACGCAATGATGATCATCATTAGCTTAGGTGTAGTCACCTTTTATGCATAGGGAGACTCGTTATTCAATTTATTTTTTATCGAAAGGCGTTTATTTAGTCAGATATGTTATAGGAGATCTAAAAAGAGAACCATCAGGGACGTAGCTGGGGTCGAATCTCGCCTAGGGCCGAAATTTTCTTTCACGAAATAAGTATATAAATTTTATCATTGGCGTAAATTTTTAGAAAACAAATCCAAAATAACAAAAATGTACAAATTTATACTAGAATTTATTAAACTAATACGAGTACTATCGATAGAACTACTAATTTATAATTCTCTAAGAGAAGAAATTGATATATATATAGAGAGAGAGTGATCGATAAAATTTGATGAGACACCTACCTTAACTTTATAATTTTTTTTTATAAATAATTATATTAACCGGGTTTACCCTAATTGAGTAAGAATGGTAAAATAAATTGAAATTTGTGGCTTAAAAAAAATTACTAAAAAAAATAAATTGAAAATAGAAAACAATACACTACAAAATAACAGGCGATTTGCGACGGAAATATTCCGTCGCAAATGGCCTAAATCCGTCGCAACTAGCCATTTGCGACGGAATTTGCGACGAACAGTGGCCGTCGATTTTTTTTGTCGCAAATAATACTCTGCGACGGAAAATTCCGTCGCAAATACAATTTGCGACGAACTTGTCCGTCGCAAATGGATAAATCCGCCGCAGACAAGGAAGGCGAAATCGGTCGCAAATATATGAGGAAATCCGTCGCAAATCAAAATTTGCGACGGAATGTTCCGTCGCAAAGAGCTGCGACGGACGATATCCGTCGCAAAATACCTGGCTATTTTGCGACGGTCATCCGTCGCAAACCTAAAAAATTCCGTCGCAAATGTTGCTGCATTTTGCCGTAGCAATTTTTTTTTTGTTCCCCACTAAACCCTGCATTTACAATCCATTTACGGTGTTCAATACACCCAAAATACACCCAATCAGCCTAAAATAATCAAACTAAACTAATCAAATCAACAAATAACATTTAATAAACTTAATTTAAACTAAACTAATCAAAGTAAAACAATCAAACAAAACTAATAAATCAAACTAAAACTACTAAAACAATCAAACAAAAATCAACCTAAATCAAACTAAAACAATCAACTTAAATAAAACTAATCAAATCAACTATAACTAATATAATCAAACTAAATAACATTTAATAAACTTAAATTAAACTAAACTAATCTAATCAAACTAAAATAATCAAACTAAACTAATCAAATCAACAAATAACATTTAATAAACTTAATTTAAACTAAACTAATCAAACTAAAACAATCAAACTAAACTAATAAAATCAACAAAATTAAAACAAACAAACTTAAATCAAATTAAATTAAATAAACATACACTATTCACCGGAGTATACGTCGGGCTACTGAGTAGAGGCGGCGGCGGTGAAGCGGCAAGGTGTGGCCAGCGGTGGCGGGTCGCAGATGAAAGCAGCGGCCAGGTGGGGCGGCGGCGGTGTGGCGGCGTGGTGGGGTGGCGTGGTGGGGCGGCACAGGTTATGGCTTCTTCGTCGTCGTCGAAAAATCGCGTGCCCTTTTTTTTTTTTTTTTTTTTATATATATATATTTATATATAACGACGAACTGATTTCAGAAGAAGGGGGTTTTTATTTATTTTTTTATTTTGCGACGGACAATTTGCGACGGAACCTATTTCCGTCGCAAATTCTGACAAATTCATAGATGCCAGGGAATATTCCTTGGCATCTTTGACATTTGCGACGGAATAAAGATCTGTCGTAAATGGCCGTCGCAAATTTTTTGGCGCTAATAAATATTTTAATCTCAATTATTGGCGCACAACTCTGCGACGGAATTTTCAAATTCCGTCGCAAAATCCGTCTCAATTTTTTTGGCGCATTTTCAGTTTTTCGCTCCAATAATTGGCGGGCCATGTTGCGAGGGAATTTGCGACGGAATTTGAAAATTTCGTCGCAAATTTTAAATACCGTCGCAAATGATTTGACCTGCGACGGACTTTTTGATCCGTCGCAAATTCCGTCGCAAATCAACTGTTATTTTGTAGTGAATACACTATTCCGTACAATTTAATAAAATAAGGTCTTACAAAAACTCTTGTCAATTCACTTTGCGCAAAAAAGGTTGTAGGAATAAGGTAATGAGACCCACCAAAAACCAATCAATATCATTCTCCGATATCTGATGAATTAATTCAGGCTTTTTGGGTCAATTTTATTTGACCAATTGATACGTGCTTTTTAGATACATTATATGCCCCCGGTTTAGTCGCATTTAGCTGCATTTACTCGAGTTCATTACTAGTTTTATGAGCTATTTGTTATATTCCTCGATACTACTGCCTTTTATTTATATTATGCAGGTTTTGGTGGTTTTGAGCCAAAACCCGAGACATTTGGAGCACTTTGAGTATCGAGACGACGAGACCAAGCTCGAGCACGCACGGAAACTCGGAAAGTCGAGAAGAAGACCAAAAGACCAAAAACAGGGCCACGAGGTGATAAGGCCCGAGAAGAGGATCAAAGATCAAAGGCCCAAAAGGATTTAGGGCCCAAGTTGAAAGTTAAAGAGCCGGCCCAAGTGAAGTGGGGACCGTAGGTCAACCAGGCCGTACGTGGCCAGCCACTGAGGAGGTTTTTCTGTCGGTTTTGATTTAATTCGAGAATTATTTTTAGGAAACATATATATATACTCCAAGGACGAGTTACTGGATTATCTTTAGTTTTAGGCTTTTATTTTTACTGCTTTTATTTTAGGTTTTGCTTAGTTCTCTCTCTTACATTCAAAACTCCAGTTTTAGTTTAGTTCAAGATTGATTTTCTTTGTAACCGCCGGTACTCTACTTTAATCCAGGTTTATTTTAATCTTTATTATTCATTCATCATGCTTACTTCTATTGTTTTTATTGCTTTGATTCTTATTATGAGTAGCTAACTTCCTAATTAGGGTTTGAGGGGAATTTGTGCCCTTGGTTCAGGAATATGTTTTAGGATTAAACTGGTTGAATATTTTGTGCAATTGATTTCTTTCAACGCGTTTTATGCCAATTGAATTAGGATTATTTCGCCTGATCAACGATTTGTCTGAGTTTAATTGAACCTGAGTAAGTTTTAATTTAAGATCGAAAGCCGAGTTAAAACTAGACTTACGCGAGACTGATAAGTTGAATTTAGTAAGTTGCGAGAGCCCGCTAAATTTGCTTAAGGTTAATATTGACTTGAGAGAGCGTATTCCAAACCTAATCGTTTGCACAGTTTATCGCTTCCTTCTTATGAACTTGAGTTCCTGAATCATTGTCATAATGAACCTGATGCCCTAATCCTTCCCCTTATATATTTCTACTTATCTTCGTTATTTGCTTGCTTTAGTTTATAGTTTAAAACAAACCCCTTTTCACATCCTAGAGTTAGACCTGTTTACTCCGTCTTTAGCTTATAACTGCACCGTTTCTCTGTGGATACGATCCTACTTACCACTAGCTTCTGTTAGTTGTTTGCTTAGGTTTATTTTGATTGAGGCGTGACGATTTAGCCTTGTCACCAATTCATTGTTAAATTGGCCCATGTACAAATAGAGTATAAAAGGCTTTAGAATTTTCTACTCGTCCATGACCCTACTGGGCCTGGCCAGTGCACCGTCATTGGAACCATGTGCGTCATTTTATTGTTTTATCATTTATCATTATTGTTTATATATACGTACTCTTATAACTTACTATAATTTTTAACGTAAGATCGTTGTAACTTATATGTGTACAATGACCAACAATGTTACTTAAAAACTCATATATAAGGCGCATTACTATTAAGGTGTTGTCTAATTTTATAGGTCGTTAATTTATACGCATCCAATGATCTTGTTTCAGCTTTTGCCTAATTACATTTCTACCTTATTTAGAATATTCATTTCATACAATGTTCTCTGTCACATACCTTCATTTACGACCTCCAATAGTAGTCGATGATCAGTACGCACTTCTAGAGCAAACTGTGGCAGCAAAAGAGAGTTGCATCAACTTAATGTTTATTATGACGCGTTGATTAATCTGTTGCATAGCACCAATGACATTAAGGTCACCACTCGAACGATACATAGCCATACAATACAAATGAGGTCGCGAATTTCCAGGATTGTTAGGAAACTTGGAAATCACTTCTGTCGGTTGCACCACCATATTGGCATAGTTCCTGAAATGAAATGTAATTATCGGAAGATCCACCATAGGCGAATAATATAACGCCTCCCAACACACCTCTAAACCATATTCATTCGGGTTTAAATATCGTCTCAAATGCTTGTTCCTTTCCGTGACATAATTCAACACAGCGTCTTTCAAAATGTCGAATGCACCCGACACTAAGTGACTCACACTCGTCCCTGTATCGAAAATGGTTCCCCCAGAATTGTCTGCTTGTAATTCGTTTTCAGGTCTATTTAGTCTTTTGCCGTTTACACTGACGTCTATTAGGCCGACGTAGTAGCTATGAGTCCTACGACTGCCTAAAATTGGAGTGATGAACATGTTAGGCGTCCGTCGTACTATGCGCGTGCCAAAAGTTAGGTACATTGGGGAAAAACCCGTAGAATTGTTCGAATTATAGTCTTGTAGACAGTACGAGAATTGATGTTGTACTGCATATCCGAGTTGTCTAAATAACGAGTTTGGGCCTTTGTCCATTCCTAAGACTCCGGTGATGACGTTGTTTGGTTGCCTTGCTGCGACAAAATGACGTTCCTTAATATTTGAATTACGTTGATTTGTATTTTGTAACGATTCTTTTATCTATATTACGCGTGTGGGGTCACATGGTCACTGGTCACATTTTTCTTGTGTTGATTTGTAAATTGTAAGTGTTAAAGTTATTTTTTTTATGTATTAAAAATTAATTTCACGCGTTAAGTGCTATGACAGATGTTTTTGTAATTTTTTATGCACACAACGATTTTATTTTAGGTTGTGTCAGTAAAACTTTCCATCGTATTTATTAAAAGGACTTACCTTGGCCAAAGTTCTCTGTTTTAATAGCACAAACAAACTTAAGGTCATTTACAATTTCGTGATTCGAAGATGGGGACAAAAATGTGAACGTTTCACGGGCCCAAACTCCCCTCATAGTCATCCCAGACATGGACTCGACTCTAGCATTGCAGTGATCACTGCTTGCACGGAAAGGGATGGTAAGTACGAGACCGACTTCTCGGAAATAAAGGCGTAGTTTGTGGAAAACAATGTCTACAGTTTTCACATTGTGTCCACACGACACCGCCTCCTGTGTCGAAATAAAGATAATTTAAATGGAACGGTCGATGAGTGTCGTTAAATTGTCCGATACCAATTTCGACGTAATAGGCCATCCCTTGGTTTTTAATTTGGGGCATAAAAGCGGTTTTATGGTACCGTGAGTTGGGTGGGATGAATAATCGTTTCGCTCGATCGATTTCGGTTAGTTCAGGTTGGTACATGGAAGAGTTTGGTGAGTTGATATGAGTCATTCTAAGTTGTAAGCCTTGGAATTTTGTGTTTATTTTTGAATTAGATAATTGTGAATTATTGGATGAAGAAATAATAATATTTAGTAGGTGTGAAATTGTAAATAACATTATAATTATAATTACTTTGTTGAGGTTAGTCATGGTTATGAGATAAATTGGTTATTTTGGAAGAATGATATTGTGAACCTCATGTTGTTAAATGACTATTTATATGAAGAATTTTTTATTTTTTTAGTTGGCTATTACGATAATAAATTATGAAATCATCCTAAAAAAAAAAAGTTTAAAAAAAAAAATACTAAAAGAACATAATACATGTGATATATGAAGAAACTTTTTTTTTTTAGGTAGGCTACTAAGATAATAGATTATGAAATCATCCTAAAAACACACACACAAAAAAAATAAAAAAATAAAAAAATAAAAAATGGGAGTCTTATATAAAAAGTTGTAATTTAATATATGACCATTTAAAGATTTAAAGTTAAAGTATAACAAAATATAAAAAAATCTACTAGGGAGCATTAAAATTATTACAACAATAAAATGGTTATAAATAATACTTCAGTAGATATACATGCATATTACCAAAAATTATAAAAATGGTTATAAAGATATTGTAACAACTCGTATTTTTAAATAACTTAATTAAATTAGGCGGAAATATAAATTAAGTCTTAACGTAATACAAGCTGAATATTTAAAGTAACACAGTCTTAAACGTATTACAAGCCGAATATTTAGAGCAATACATCTCTAAATTTAAAAATAGAGTACGTATTCGATTAAGTCCAACGATACAAATAAATAAGGGTCCCCTCAAACTTCGTTGGCAATGGCTTCAGGGTAACTGCGTTTAATTATGTTAGGACCTTCGACCAGTAAACGCTAAGCCACATAAACCCGTAATAATAATATAAAGACTCGCATATATACATGTAATAAAAATACATATAAAACATATACGAGATATTATTAATTAGAAACTTAAAACATTTCAAATCATAATAAAAGCATAACTCATAAAATTTCCATATATCATGCAACAATTCTATTTCAATTCAGGCAAACATACAAATCATGTAAGATTATTCATATAGCACGAGGGATAGTCGACCCTTTTCATAACAATTCATCAAATACCAAACAAAACTCACGAGTCTTGACTATAGTGTGGCTTGTATACTTTTATAGTCAATCACCCATATAATTTCCTATCAAAGTGCACTAGTTGCTCAAACTCGTTCACAACATCGAGTACTGACTATGTTACATTATCCTTACCTAGTGTCCAATGTCATAAGGATAATTAATCATATATCTACTATGAATCAACAGACCAATAAGGACAGAAGCATACGTTAACTCCACGACTAAGACGTTAACGCGCAGTAGCTGAAGGGGCCGAAAACATTAACGGACAAGCCAGGCAAGCTAAAGATATTCAGTAGGTAATAAAGAGGATCAGTCCCTTGTCATTTTGATGCATACGTGCGACTATTACACTACGACAGATCCCCATATGAGATGGTCATTTTCCAATAATCTCGTATAGGCCCGTGGTCATATCATGAATGCCCATTACTAGGGTGTATATGCCATGTTAAATAACGACTAAGAGAGCCGTTAAATTACCTCTGTCAATTCTAAGGATGACAGAGTCCCCATACGCGGCTACCTTACACAACCTTGATCCTATAGTTTTCAACATGATGGACACCCGAGTACTAACATACAACGTTATAATTAATCGAGGGGTCTAATCTCATGTCGGGATGTGCCTTGACTCAATCCTAAGTAGCCGAAGGGATACCGAATTTGAGGAATAACTCACTCATAATCGGATTCAACCTAGACAACCGCAAAGAGTCTACGGGCTCCCAAGTTAGAGCAGACAATCAAATTGAAGTCATCAGAAGGTCAATTCAAAAGGTGGCGCGACATTTATTCAAAACATTTGATAAAAGCGGTAAAACCAAATATATAGCTATTAATTCATTACTTCTTTTATCGTTCATAACTCGGGTGACAGTTCTTACTAATTACAACGTCAAACTTGTAGAAATAAAGATATCACATTTCTTTAGTTAACGGAAATCACATAACTTAAACTTTGTATTTGAGTGGTGGTAATTATATTTAGTACGTTAATAATATGATTCAATTGTAGTTGGTTTATTAATATTTTGTTTATATTCTTTTCGCTACTAACTTAAATGTTATTTCTTAAATCTTTATTCATATTTCTTCGTCCATATATAATACTTGATATATTTTTGGTACTTGTTTATATCTAAATTACGGAGTATATATATGAACATGTTCTTTCGGACTTTTTAGAACTGAACTGAACATAACTGAATCGAGCTGAACTGAACTGAAACGAGCCGAGCTGAAATGAATGGGACTGAATTGAACCGAACTAAAATGAATGAAGTTCAATTAAATTGAACTAATTATTATTGTTGTTGTTGTTGTTGTTGTTGTTGTTGTTGGGGGTGAGTCATCCCAGCTGGAACAGGGCCGGACCAAATGCACATGTGGCCGGGGGCAGTCCATGGCCCAGGATCCCACGGGACCTTTCCGGGACCGGGGCACTTGTACTGTACGGACGCTAGTCTCATAGGCCGTACTGTACGGTCATTAGCCACTAGAAGACAAAATCAGGTAAGAGTATAAATAAGAGATAAAACACTAAAATACATTCATTCACACATAACACATAAAAATATACAGAAAAGGTTAATTACTTTCTCTCTCGAAGTTTATCTATTTACATCAGCTGACTTGAGCGTCAGAGAGACTTTACCTAGAACCCCCAAGGTTAGGTTTTCTACGTGTTTCAGGCTGAGAAATAGTCAAGCAGCAGTCAAGCACCAGAAGACCCCACGGGACATTCATAGCATTAGTGTATTTGTAATTAATTAGTTTGAGTACTTAGTTACCCTAACTTTGTACCCGAAACAATTATTATTATTATTTTTTTATTATTTTTTTTTTATTTTTTTATGAAACGCAACTATTATTGATATATAAACACAGTTTACATGAAATTGGTGGGCAGCCGAGAAACTAGCTGGGCCCCCTACCCCCTTCGCTACAGCAAAGCCTAGTCGAACAAAAATGTAAGCGGACATCCGGGCCCCTGCTTCATGGGAGGCAGAGAAGTTCTAAATCCGCTTGAGCAAATCTACGGCCTCCGAATCCAACTCCCCCAACGTAGAGAAAGAGAACGGTAGGAAACCATACCCAATCTGCCAGACACGTATCCTCAGACTTAGACACTTACGGCCGCATCAGCGACAACCCGTCCGGACACGAACTCTGCTAACCCAGTCTGAGTCAAAGGCGAAGATCCGGTCAGGTCCACACAGACGTCCCGTCCCCTATCCTAAGAGTAAAGCAGCAAATCCGCAGGACGAAGAGATCCGCCATGGTCATCAACAAGACCAATGTCCACCTCCTTCCCGGCCGAGATGCCAGACCTGTAGCAGATGTCCGGCAATGTGTCACGGACAAGGTTATGCCGGTGCTTAACACCCACAATACCAGTACACGAGACCGCATGATCCCCATAAACGTCCTCAGCGAACACCCGAGAGCAAGCAGAACAAGGCTTGGACACCGAGAATAACGGAATACCCAACCGGTAACCGAGCACACACCGGTAAGTTCTTCCATTCATAGTCTGCCCAAGCCCCGTGATAGGCACCGCCCGCAACCAGTCCGAAGAATGGGCCCCCTGCTGAGACCTCCATAAAGCGATCTGCCTCGGGGAAAGCGAGGAGAGAGAATCCGCAGAACCAACAACCTTCGCGAAATATATTATTATTATTATTATTATTATTATTATTATTATTATTATTATTATTATTATTATTATTATTATTATTATTATTATTATTATTATTATTATTATTATTATCATTCTCATTATTATTCTCATTATTATTATTAGTATAATTATTTATTATTTAATATTATTTTAATTTCATTTTATTATTATTATTAATAATATTGTTATTATTATAGATTTATACTTAACAAAAATGATCATGTCAATGATATCTTTTCAAGGTTATGATTTTTGATCGTATTAATGCATATTATTATTTCAATATTATAAAGTTTTACTTCTTAAGTAACTTTTTTATACTTTCACATGTTTTATAACTAGTAGTAGAAATAATTGTAATAATAATAATAATAATAATAATAATAATAATAATAATAATAATAATAATAATAATAATAATAATAATAATAATAATAATAATAATAATAATAATAATAATAATAATAATAATAATAATAATAATCAAACGGTACCTTTTTTAAAAGAAATAATTGTCAGGAATAATCCGAACTGTTCCTCTTATTAAATAAGTAATCCGAGCTCGAATTAATCCACAAATAATCCCAACTATTGAAAAATCATTCCAATAATGTACTTTGGTCAATTTCAATCGACTCCAACACGTAAAAAAATGGTGAAACCGACTTTAACTTTATCACACCTCTTATTTTAAGTAAAATTTAAACCGGTTTCACCACTTATTTTGTCGATTAAAGCAGGTTGAAGTTTGTCAAAGTACATTATTGGAATGAGTTTTCAATAGTTGGGATTATTCGTGGATTAATTCGAATTCAAATTATTTATGGAAGAAGAGGATCGGTTTGAATTATTCCTGACAATTAATATTGTTAAACACAAATTCTTGTGTAAGTCAAGCCCCACAATAAGTTATTGTAAGTCAGCTTCATTTGTACTTGATTATATAGTTTTGTACCATTTTAGTGATACTTATTATTAATTGAAACTAAATTCTTTTAGTACCCTTAAAAGTGACTTTAGTACGGAGTAGATTTTTTTCTTGTTTTTCTACTATTTTAACTATAATTTGTACTCTGGTTTCACAATAACTAAGTGTAAGGCTAGTAGGAAGGCTAGTAGGAGACTTATTGTTAAACAAAATATATTTTTGGCTTGACGAATTTTTCAAGAAAGATGAAGTACGGAGTATTATTTTTCTTATATTTCACTCTCTGGACTATAACATTATTTTTATAAATTTCAAAATATATATTTTTTCTTCACAATGTTTAAAATTTTACTTAATTATTATCCTAAATCAAGGAAAAAAACCAGATTTTCAATACTCATCGAGTCATAGTACCCGTTCTTTCCAACTTATTTTCATTCATTTCGATTCGATTCATTCCTGGGATTCGATTCGATTCGATTCATTCCATTCGATTTGATTCGATTCATTCATTCCACTTCGATTCGATTCGATTCGATTCAAAGACATCTATGTTATTTAATCAACTTCATTCGATTCGATTCGATTCGATTCATTCGATTCAATTGATTAGTTTAGCTTCCATTTGATTCGATTCGATTCGATTCATTCGATTGATTCGATTCGATTCGATTTAATTCATTTAAAAATTAATAATAACGATTTCATAAACTAAACTTAGGAGGGAATTGCCTAAAACCCTAAACCCTCATCTTCCATCAAATTTAGCCAACGTTACAAAAACCCTAATTATTCCTAAAAAAATCCTAAAATTTTCAAATGGAAGACCAAATTGTATCAGAAAGACCAAATTTTCGATTCAAATGATTCGATTCAAATTCATTTTAGTTTATTCATTTCGATTCGATTCAATCTGATTCATTCGATTGATTCGATTCAATTCGATTTAATTCAAACTCTAAAAAGTCGTTTCATAAACTAAACTTAGGAGGGAATTGCCTAAAACCCTAAACCCTCATCTTCCATCAAATTTAGCCAACATCAGAAAAACCCTAAATATTCCTAAAAAAATCCTAAAATTTTTAAATGGAAGACCAAATTGTATCAGAAAGGCTGAGGAGAAAGCTCAATGAAGTAAATACAGCTGCACAATCTCAACTTTCTGGAATTCAAGACCATGTCAATTTCACTCTCCAGGTCAATATTTGTTCCCTAATTTTTCTGGGTATTTTGACATTAACATTTGTAATTCATGCATGCAATCATCAGAAGAATGATAAAGTTTTGATCTTTCAATTTATTTTTTCTGGGTTTTTGAATTTCAATACCTGTAATGTATGCAATCATAAAAGTTTTGATTTTTACTGGTGTTAATGTTAATATTTTTTTGTGGGTATTTTGAAATTAATATCTGTAAAGCGTGTAATCATTAAAAAATAATCATAAAGTTTTGATCTTTGATGGTATTAATTTGATTGGCAGAAAGCATACTTCAATTGTGCATATGAATGCTTTGACAGAAGAAGAAACACTGAGGAGATAAGTAGATGTGTTGAGCAATGTAGTGTTCCTGTTATGCAGTCTCAGAATGTTGTTCAGGGTGAAATGGCCAAATTTCAGGTATCTACCTATGTCAAAAATCAAAAAAATTCCTCTCTGAATATCTTTAATCTTTGTTTTATAAGGCGTGATGCGTACCAAGTTGACGAGTCAAGTGGTAAAAGTTTGTGGCTCATGTACATGAGACGCGGTAGTTTTGGGAACAAATTTGTGTTTAACAGTTCTTTTTTTTAAGTTGGTTTATGAAATAGACAAAACGAAAAAGGTATGAAAGTTGCACATTAGTGGATCTCTCTAGTGGTGCCTTGTCTGAAAGGCAAACCGTCTAAGCGGGTCTTTGTAAACCAAGTTCTTGTCTATATATCATATTAATTGATTCTTGTTAAATCAATCCTGTTTTCATATAGTGTTGAAATTCATCCAATATTGAAGATGTGAGAATTGAACTATCTTTGTTTGAAGAGTCTTAGCTTCCGCCGTTGTTCTTGTGAGGCTAATAAAGTTGCCGATTTTAAGGTCATTTTGGAACATTATTCTTGTCGAATTTCTTCGAGGTAGGTTGGAAGGTGTTGTTTTTTGCTTTCCTTACTCATCCAATAGGATAAGTTGGTTGGTCCTACTCAAATGGGTCAATCTATTTCATTTCCTCATAAAAATTATAGAGCTCAACATTGTTGCTAGCTTTTAGTGTTTGGGTTTGCTGATATATTGACATACTGCATTGTATACTTCGTAATTTATTTATTTATTTAGACGCCGTTTTGGTTGATTTTGGATGAAATCAATTATGCAGTACCTGAATAGAGAGTTAGGCAATTAGGTGAAGCGAACCACAATTTGAAATGCTCCCTTGTCCCTTCTCACCAGGGGCGAAGACAGAAACTTTATTTTAGGGTAGCGAAAACAATTTTATAGTACAACCATTGTCTTTTGCTTTGTAAGTGTTAAAATGGTAGTAGTATATAATTTAGGATAGCATACATCGTGCTACCCTTTGTTACCTCGTGGATCCCTTTGCTCCCCACAATTCGACCTCAACCTCACGTCCTCACGGCTCACCCCACATGCTTTGAAGAGAAGCTGAAGTTTATGTCTTACTTTGTTGACCTCTATATAGCACTTTGGCATATTCTATGTGCCTGACGTGAAATTGTATGTTTTTTGGATGAATACATGTAAAGACGAGGCTATCATTTTCATTTCACAATCCTCCGCTTTTTTACTCGTACATGATAAGAAAAAGGTAGATTGTTTGTATGTCAAACTGCATTGCTTTAAGGATCTGAACCCTGTTAGAAATTTAGCGAGATACAAAAGTCAGCGAGGAAAAGTTTGTAATGGACGAGGCTCATAAATTTTCCCAATCTTGCTTTCTTGTCAATCTTAATAAGAATAACGAAGGTCAGTTGTTTTCTATACTGCTGCATTCTTATGAGATCTGCTCATTGAGCGATAATGCAAATGTGCTTACGTTCTGCAACTAAAAGTTTGCTCAGACGCGGAAGAAAGTAGGCAACAAGTAGTTGAGGACAACAATGCTTCTATTGTTAGTGTACTGTGTGGAGTTTAAAAAAAGTTGAATCAATGTCGTGTTGAGACGTCAAAGCCTTCTAATGGAATTTTCTGGCGATAAATTGAATCAAAGCATTCTGCACTGCATCTTCCTTGATGATCATGAAGGTCCGAGAATGGAGAGACTAGAACGTAGAAGAATATCTTCGAATGTACATCGTCATTCGAGACTACTGTAGTATAAGCAGTCTATTATGACCCTTGAATGATCCACATAAGCCCTGAGAACTTCGGACAGTGCCCGAAAGTTCTTGTGTTCTCTGAACTAACAATCACTTTTACCTCTATGGTTTTCAATGGTTTTGAATGATCCACATAAGCTCGTCAATGGTTTTCAAAAGTAATGGAGTAAGAGGTAGGATGTACGCTACTTTACCTCTATATTGTGTTGTGTTGTGTTGAGCGTATTGCGTTAATGACGGCTAAAAGCCAAGGAGCTCCATTAACATACCACCCAAAGTGACCTGGAAGTTTAGCGAGTCATTCTACTTTATCCCATTATTATACACCAAAAGAAAAAAAAAATAATAACCGATGTTTGAATCCTTTGAAGTGCTTACAATGTGGTGAGATGTGGCACAAATAATATTGGTTTCAAACGTCTTTTTTTCAGAACTTTGCATAAATTGTTCAAAAATGAACAAACTCTCCGATACGATTATCGTCCATACTCAACGTTCCCTACCTTGTTGTTTGGTGCAGGAAAGGCTGCAAAGAGCATTGGCGGTGTGTCACGACAGATTTGAGTCAGCCAAACTCCAGCCCAATCAATCTAACCCAATTTTGGATCTCGAGTCTTGCGCTACCAAGGCAATTGACGACAATGTGAACACCCTGCCTGCCATCGTGCAAAGGCTGAAGTCGACCCTCGGCATGAACAACAGTGCCTGAGGTTGTATCTGTAGAATAAAATTCTGAACACTATTCAGGTATTTAGTTTAAGCGATGCTTCGTATGAGAAGAAGGATGAACCATGCTGATTTTTTTGACGTAGTTATAATGTTGGCGCATATTTTTGGTTTCTAAAGATCATCTATAAAAGCCCGACTCACCAATAGGTCTCAAACCCGCTTGTGCGTGGTTTAAAAATACATTCATGTTAGGATTACGTGCCTTGCTTTAGTTTCGAACCTATAATGGATACTCATGTTTTTTTCATTGTATTATTTTCAATGATGCGTCGAAAAATGGAAATACTTTTCATGTCAAGTAGTTGTTGGTTGATGTTATTTCCATTATTATATTTCCCATTATTATATTGTCCAAAAAGTAAACGTAAATAAATGATCGGGTTTGAGAAAGTATCGTTAAAATAATCTAATGCATTCCACGTTAAACATGCCCTAATTTATCGTCATTAGTGACCTAGCTAGTCGTTGTGATATAAACATAACATACCAACACTTCCATGTCCTTTTTGACGTCTAATTATTATATTAGTATTAATATTAATATTTTTTTTGGTTTCCCAACCGTATCCGAACTCATTTGAGCCGACTAATTCGGTTTCGGAGCGTGTCCCGGGGTTAAGGTTTTAAACTCCTCCCAACGCGCTTGCGGGGGAGCGTGTCCCGGAGTTAAGGTTTTAAACTCCTCCGATATTAATATTAATGTGTTGATTTATGACTTTCAATGCTCGTAAATAATATAATTCTTCGAAAATAGAAATTTAAATAATACCGAGTAAATTATTATCCATTTATTTATGTGTGAATTGAAATAGCAATCAAACATTTTAAATAATGTAACTTCTGAACTCCAGATAAATTATATGGAGATAATCATCATATCTTTATTCAGTCGCTTACGTTTTGTTACATACAATTTAATTGTCTTATTACGTAATAATCTTACATTAACCGTGTGAGGAACAAACTTTTTACTCCCTCCGACTCATAATTAGATTCGTTACGCTTACCGTAAAATTCATAAACAGCCCGTTGCGTGACAACCAATAACATAAAATCTTACATCGGTCACCACTCGTATTATTCATATAGGAAACTTACTTCAATTTAATTTAGTGTAAAACTCAAAACCTCGATCGTAGACTCAAACTCTGCCCCGCGAAAAATTCCCCAGTCGGTAGACAATGTGGCGGGAGAAGTGCGAGTTTAGCAGCGACATTGGCAGCATTATCAGCGGTGCGACTACCCGTGTTCCCAGTCATTCTGGTCTGAGTAAAACCGGGGCAAAAACAGTTCACGGTTATGTTCCGATTTTCCAATTCTTTCGCTAACAACCTTGAGTACGCGTTCAATGCTAGCTTCGATACAGAATAATCCGTCCAAACCTCCGGCCAGCCTTCACGCTCCCACGATCCTTCCTTCACGTGTCGTAGGAAGGAGCTTACGACTCCTTCGATTGTGTCCTTGTTCAGGTTCTCCTCGTCTTCTAGTATCGCCCTAGTTATTGGGTTTCTAACGTTCTGCGATGAACACATAGGTTTCAATTCTTACGATTTAATTAGTCAAACGTGTGTGTGGTGATTGACTAGAACAGAGAGAGTACGAGTTTTTCGAGATAGTAGTAAACGTACGTACACTAGTAAGGCCGAGGCGAGAGGTGAGATTTAAAATACGACTTTTGGTGGAAGACGAAGATCGGAAGAACGGTAAGAGGGCTTCGATCAACAACTTAGGACCATGGTAGTTGGTTTTAATCACAGTTTCTGCATGTTGAACTGAGTTTTCATGTATACCATTGAATGATACTGCTGCATTATTCACCTACATATATACACAATCAAGCAAAAGAATATGCATATGCTAAACAAAATCTTGCGTTTGATGCTCAAAAGAATTTTCATTTTTCAATGCATAAAACGTGATTATTTTAACGTTTTTCGTTATAATTATTTAGCTAACTGTGATTACGGGATACTTTTTAGAGCATTATTATTTTAATTATTTAGAGGTTTAAAACATCTGATTATTTTATTCAGTAAAATTATACTCCGTATATAATAAATATCAGTTTGTATTATATAGTACTATGTAGGACGGAGTATGTTTTATGCACTAAAACTCATACGATAAGTCGTCCAAAATCACCATATAATTAAATAAATAGGGCATTTTAATTAATTAAGTAAAGGTCAACAACATACCACTATCCTATAGACAAGTGTGTTTTTATCTCGTGTTAATACACGTATTTTTATATATATATATATATATATATATATATATATATGTAGAAAGCTTATATCGGCAGAAAGAAATGAAATGGTGATCAAGAAGGCAAAGATGTATGTCGTTGGATGAAAAATGACTCAACGGTGTAGATTTGTTTAGCAATAATTAGGTGTTAATGAAAGCAATCAATATTTAATTAAAAAAAATAAAAATAAAGTGGGTGATTGATTTACGAGGTAATTTGCCTATTATTCCTTCTCCTTCCTTAATTAACATTTCATTTCCTATTATTCCATCTCCTTCTTAAATGTTCACATTTATTGTTCTTCTTTTTTTTTCTTTTTTTTTTTGTCAGCATCTTTCAAATTCTCAAACGAAAATATTGTTCTTCCTTCAACATTCCATCTTTTTTTAATATAATATTGTTCTTCAACATTCAATTTTTTTAATTCTCAAACGATTAGAGAAAGATTATAATTTCTGTCACTTTTTTTAATGGTGGAGCATGTTGTTTTCCTTTAATTTTGTATAGATTTATTTTAATAGAATATAGTGATGAAGATGAAGATGGTGATAAAGATGAAAAGTTCACAAATTTTGAAGATGAAGATCGAGATGGAGATGAAGATGGAGAGTTTCACAAATTTTGAAGATGAAGGTGGTAAACATGGTATATTGATAAATATTGCAAATTGATAATGGTAAGTGTATAATTAATGTCGGAATTTGTTTTTAATTTTCATTTTTGACGAAAATCGTTTATTTTTTTCAATTTTCTATGTCAAAAGCAAGAATCTTTAATGAAATAAATGTAAATTTCGTAAAAAGTTAAAAACTTTAAAAATTTGTTTCAAAGTTTCGTAATTTGCGGTTGCAGTTACAAATTATTAGTTAAAGTTTTAAAAATTTGTGTTAAAGTTTTATAATTTGCGGTTGCAGTTTTAAATTTCAGTGATGTTGTTGGATATTTTGTAATTAATGAATTTGTTCATTTTTTTTTTCAATTTATTATGTGAAAGCAAACTTTTTATAGACGGGTTGAAAAATAATTTACTCTCGATGGTGGTGCAGGATAGAAAGTTTCTCAAGGTAGGCTCCCTTGCTTGAAACAAATACCAGGGAATCAGCCGGCGAGGGAAATGTAGTATACGTTTAATCAAACGTCGATGGACAAAGAATATGTTGTAATCATGACTGATAAATTATCAATAAAATCTCTTGTAGTTTTAAAATTCATGGTTAAAATTACATAATTGTGCGTTAAAGTTTTTAAATATGCTACATTATTTTAGATGCGGTGGTGACAAACACATAAGTCGTTGTTTCAATACTTATTGTTACAGTTACGTAAACCCCAGTTAAAGTTCTAAAAATTTGTGTTAAAGTTACATTTTTGGGGTTAGAGTTTTAAATTTTATAAAAATGTCATTTAAAGTTGTTAGAGTTCGAAATTTATACAGAAGAAGTTTCGGATGTAGAAACAAATTTATGTACAAATTTTTAATAGAAGTTAAAACATTATGACTTGAACATACAAAAACGTTGTATTGCATTTTTATTTTTCATGGTTGTTCTTGTTTATGACTGTTTCAATGATGAAAAAATTATTTGTAATGAAATTTCTTCTGAAGTGGTTGGAGTTTTGTGATTATAGGATAAAGTTTCATTTTGATTACATAGTTTAGAAACAAATTTATGTAAATGTTGTCATGACAAGTTACAAAATAATTACAGTTACATTGTAGGAACTACAATTAACAAATTTATGTAAATGAATACAATTACATTTTAGGAAATACAATTGATTTACTATTAAATTGTTAAAATCGCAATTACAAATAACATTATTGTTCGAGGAAAAGGTTCGTGTCGGTGGAGAATTCCTATTAGATAACGACGGTAGACCTTCAACTTGAGGTTGTCGTCAGCAGTAGCACTACCATCATAAATCACAGTCAACCTCACTTGCAACCACATCCATCTGTGAATATACACACCCATATTGTGAGCAAAGTACAAAATTTAAAATTAAAAAAAAATTCGCAAAGAAACGGATTGATAAACCGTCAAAGTAAAACGAAATAAAGGAAAAATTAGAGAAACTACAAAATTTACGAAGAAATGGTTTGATAAACAGTGTAAGTGCAAATTCAATATTTACAAAATATCCATCAACATCACTAAACTTTGAAAACTTCAACCGCAAATTATAAAACTTTAACACAAAATTTTAAAACTTTAACTCTTACTTTTGTAACTACAACCGGAAATTACGAAACTTTGGAACAAATCTTTAAAAGTTTTAACTTGACAAAGACTCTTGCTTTTCACATAACAAATTGAAAAAAATGAATGATTTTCGTCAAAAAAAAATACAAACAAATTCTGAAATTAATTATACACTTACCATTATCAACTGCAATATTTATCAATACTCCATGTTTACCACCTTCAACAACAACAACAACAACTCAACAATGTTAGTGAAAATTAGATAACAAAATTTCAAAAAAGAATGATAAATGAAAAAAAAAATTAAAAAAAATGATAAAAAACAAAATTCGTAATTAAAATTAAAAAAAATGGTGGACAAACTTTCAACGAGTTCAGCATATATGATAAAAAAAAATGAAAAAAAACGATAAAAAAGGATAAAAAAAAGAAGGAAAATAAAAACAACTCACATAAACATCAATAAGCTATCTCTACATAATTAAAAATGTTTCGTAATTAAAAAAAAAAAAAATACCTAAATAAATAGAGGATAAGGAAGAAGTTATATGTTATTCGGGGCAAAAATGGTGGACAAATTTGAAATGGTTGAAAAAAATGATTTTGGGAAAACTTGAGGGGAAGGAGATGACTGAGACATCCAATGGAAGAAGACGAAGCATATGACAAAAGTAATAAAAAAATGAGAACTAAAGAGTGAAAAGGAAGGAGAGATTGAAAGTGATTTAGGAAAGTGTATCAATTAAAGGCATTGGAATCTGCCGTTTTTATTATTTTTTTTTTTATTAATTTTTTTTTACTTGATTTAGCACAATTAATCTAAGCCATAGATTGATGTTCATCCGACGGTTCATATGTTGCCTCGCTGCCTCGCTTTAAGTAGGGTGTCTCGTTTGAACCTAAGTCTATATATATATATATATAGAAATAGGATCATTAGAGTCCACAAAAAAATTAGAGTCCTAGAGTCCAAATTTCGGCCATCGAAAAAAATGAAATTCCAATCGAAAAAAATGAAATTCCATTGAAAAAAATGAAATTGTTGATTTTTCCTAGGTTGATGCAAGTCTGACCTAGGCCGTCCCACACCTATTTTGAGATTTAATCTCAGCCGTTGATCTTCACAATCTAATGGCTTAGATTAGGACTCTAGGACTCTATTTTATATGTGGACTCTATATAACCTACCACTATATATATATATATATATATATAGAAATAGGATCATTAGAGTCCACAAAAAAATTAGAGTCCTAGAGTCCAAATTTCGCCCATCGAAAAAAATGAAATTCCAACCACAAAAAATGAAATTCCATTGAAAAAAATGAAATTGTTGATTTTCTTAGTACGGTTGACTGGTCATGGCCTGGACCTACGTCCCACACCTTTTGAGATTTAATCTCAGCCGTTGATCATCACAATCTAATGGCTTATATTAGAACTCTAGGACTCTATTCTATATGTGGACTCTATATAACCTACCACTATATATATATATATATATATATATATATATATATATATATATTTTTTTTTTTTTTTTTTTAATAATGATATTTAAAAGACTGCGTTTACTGCGCTTAAAATGGTCTTGCATTTCAAATCTAAAGATTCTAAACTCTTAAGTTGACACAATAAAATAATGTAACATGCAATCTAAAAAAGCACACATCTAAAAAAAAAAATTTGATTTTAAGTAATTTTCCGGTAAGACTGAACTTACACTAAGTTAATGTGAGGTCAAGGTAGAAATTGCAGTTAAAGGGGTACAAAAATATGAAACAAATATACTAAAGTCACTAACAGAGGTACTAAAATGATTTAGTAACAATTAATCATAATTATCACTTAAATTAGTACAAAAGCTATATAATCGGGTACAAATGAGGCGGACTTACAATAATTTATTGTAAGTCCTGACTTACACAAGACTTAGTGTTGATTTTAAAATTGTATTATCCATTTATTTTTCTTATACAAAAGTAATTTGATCCAAGTTATTGTCTTTCCTCTGTCTCGGTCATTTGTTTACACTGAAACGATGAACGTATATTTATTAGGTAATACTCCGTATTACTCTTGATTCACCTTGTTGATTTTAATAAAACATATCAAAATTTAATATAGGTTAATTTCAAAAAGAGAAAGATTAAGAAATGAGTTACGGAGTATTGTAAATTTTAGACAACAACTGAACATAAAATAGTTTGCTTTTTTCTTGTTATATCCGTCAAGCACATGTTAGACATTCATAAATAAAATTCTTTGTAAAAGACTTTTCATTTTGAAATTACAAAAAAAAAATCATGAAATTTTTTAGACATTCTTCTTCATAATATATGTTCAGAAATCTTTATTAACATGTGTCCAATAAACACACGTTAGAATAACCGATTTGAATATAGGTTAAACATTCATAAATAAAAATAGTGGTAAAGATTCTTTCATTCAAAATTACATGACTATAATATTCATCATAACATGGAGCATATTCAGAAATCTATATTAACATGTGTTTAATGAACACACGTTAGAATAATTGAACCCATATTAAACATTTATAAATTAAAATATTTGTAAAGATCTTAAAATTCAAAATAACAAACAAAATCATGATAATCTTCGAATACTTTTCCTAATATATATTCAGAAATTATTATTAACATGTATCCAGTGAACACACGTTAGAATAACCAAAAACATGTTAAACCCTCTCCGTAATATTTATAAAGATTCTTCCATTAAACTCAACATTCTTCCTAACGCACGCGAACACATATTTAGAAACGTATTCAGTAAGCACACGTTAGAATAAAATCGAGAAATAAATAGAGAGAAGAACTTACAAGAATGTCAAGGACACCAAAATGGAGGGTAAACCAAGAAGCAAAGGAAAGAATAGAGTGAGGTTGAGAAATGTCAAGGGCACAAAAATGGACAAAGTCACCAAGTCCTTGACTTTTGAGCAAATTAAGGGCATTTTGACCTTTGATAGTATCCCTTGAAGTTAGTATAACTGTGACCCCTAATTGTGCCAATTTTTTGGCTATTTCAAACCCAATTCCTCTATTTGCTCCTGTTACTATGCTTGTTGTCTCCTTCCCCCACCACCTACATTCCTCCTTCCTGCCATCGATACGGTTTTCGACAAAAATTACATACGACAACAAGCAAGGCGTTAGCTGTTAGTCTGTTACATTGTTAGAGTGTAAAACTATTTATGGTTACTACGACTGTTGATTTAAACTTTTGATTGAGTAGCTGATTTTGTGACGGTTTCTCTTGAAAGTACAGTTTAAAATAATGTATATGGTTACAATTTACTAGCATTTGTTATATATGCATGTATAAATAAATATATTTGTGGAATTATTAAAGCTTATTGCTATTGAAAATCAGTAATATGGATAATTTATTTAAAGTGGAAAATAAGAAATCCATTAGTCAACCATCATATACAAGAATAAGTAAGAAATTGATAATGAAATGGATTTGGATAATTTAATTAATTATGTCAAGTTAATTTTGAATATTGTCACTTAATTACTTTTTAAAAGCATTAATTAATAAATTTGAAACATAATCTTATACAAACAAAAAAAAAATCTCTTGAAAAT
Organism: Dianthus caryophyllus; assembly: GCA_023091065.1. Classification (NCBI taxonomy): domain Eukaryota; kingdom Viridiplantae; phylum Streptophyta; class Magnoliopsida; order Caryophyllales; family Caryophyllaceae; genus Dianthus; species Dianthus caryophyllus. The sequence goes on from CM041517.1 coordinate 9,942,526, forward strand.
TGCAATTATTTAGATCATTTAAGAGCTAATCTTGTATTACAAGATCGGTGTGCACATTAACTATTTTATAGTCTAATATATAATTTTTGCATCTTTTCATGAGTAATATTAGTAACTAGAATACATATTTACTACTCCGTATAAGCTAAGCTTATAACAGATGGATTCGAACTTGAGACCTACAGTTCACGATATTTCTATCCTAACTGATCGACCACGCACTAGATTAAGACATTTTCAGTTCAATAATTTTAATTGATATAACTTGTACAAAATCTCACTTAATTACAAAACCCATATACTCTAAAATCATATATACCCACAAATTATTAAAAACCAAATAACAATTGAATCCCCAAAATTAAAATTAAAAATAACTATTTAAATGATATAAACAAATGAAATACCTGGTGAAAGTTGAAGAATCTTCATAAGATTGTTTAATTTCCATACTAGAAAATAGATAGAAATATGATGTAGACTTAGTTTAATTTGATTATATTTTTCTTGGAAAAAAAATGGAAGATGTGAATGCAATGAAGTACGTAACAACTAAAGCTAATAAGCTGTATTTATAGATTAAATTTATGGGGTTTTCAAATAATATTGTTGTGATCACGTACGTGTGTTGTTGTTCATGTATTGTTTTTCTAAAGTGTTAATATATTATTATATTTTGATGTTAATAGGAGTAGTATATATGTATTTTTTCTTTTCTATTTTTTTAAAAAATTATTTGTATATTTTAACGGGTTTTAAAAACACAGTTTAAAAAATTATACATTAAAAAAAAATATGTTAAGAGTATTTATATTTGATTAATTTATAGATATTAAAGTTTATAGATATTATGTTAGAATTATTCAATGGACCTAAAACAAGAGGATCTCTGATATATACCAGGTTAGAGTCATGAAACAGATCTGGCCTAACCCGAGTGGAGAGACAACGAACCCACTCCACAAGTCTAAGGGTATCCACATTTCCTAATAAAACTAGAAGAGTAGACTTTTTATAAAGCACACAACACTCTTCTCCACAATCAATGGTGGAAATCTTACATTATTTGAGCATATATTCCAACATAGTACAGTTCATATCTTATAAATTTATCTAAGTTTTGAAATATTCAAATTAACTTTAATAAGTTTAGCTCAATTTAATTCACGTGTAAATTCATATGAACTTGAGTGGATGATTATTAAAAAAATTATTAAAAAAAAAATATATTGAATTTATAATGAACGTGAAGTTGACTTATGCATATACCTGCTAAGCTATTTAAGTGCCATGTTGCAATTATTTATTTTTAGCAGCATTTATGAAACATTAATGTGTCATTAAATACACATACATATATAAAAGACTGCTATTTTTTGTCGGTCATCAAGGTTCATATTAGAAGAAGAAAAACGAGTACCCCTTTTAAATTTTTAAGATAATGATCAAGATGTAATTGTTTATTATTGACACATTGAAAATGAAACTATGGAATGGTGATAGAAAATTTGTCGGTATTTCATTTAATGGTCATGACGATGAAGAATAATGTGATATTGTGAATTTGAGATGAAAAAAATTATTTATTAGTCGTTTCATACGTGAAACGATACTATAATAAATTTACTCGTTATATGAATAATACAATAGACACCGTAGTCCTTATAAATCAAGAAATTTTTTAACATTTGTAAATAAAAATGAAAATAATTACTAAATCAAAAATACTTCTTTTAAGATAGGTATATGTATTAATATACAGAGTATGTCTTAACTTAAAACGGGTCAAGTATTATTGAAAAAACAAAAGAAAAGTGTAGGATACAAAGCAAAAAATTGTCTTACAGGTTCAAGTGAAATGCCATTTGATTCGTTTTAGGTTTAATTAAGACGGATATATTCGTCTTACAAAAGACTACTATTGCGGATTATTGCATTAGAAATAGAAATATTGTGAAACCAGAGACGGGCCCGGGCCACACCCACGAATGGAAGGAAATAGTCTGTTCCATAAGGCCTAAAGGGTTTCATTTCAAAATCAATTGACAATTGAAAGAGTAACCCCTAAACTTATAAAGTGAGCAACTCTCACTTCTTATATGATCAATGCGATACTTACATGCGCAGTATTAATTAAGGGTATTTTCACAAAAATTATTGCGAATTACATTTTTCCATGCAATTATAATGTAATTACAAGTACTCCATAGTATGTATACACAAGAGCATATCCGCGTATTATGTCATGCATAATTTCACATTGCACAAATTGTTCGCATTATAAATTTATTTATGTTTTAATTAAATGTAAACTCACTAACCACTCTAGCTAAGCATGGGCGGTAACCAATAATTAACAAGGTATAAAACATACTACTATTGTTTAATAACGTGTGTTATCAATTTTTATTTTTATTTTTGTAATTTAATAACAAATATATACGGAGTACACTATAACGTGTCACAATCACTTCGAAGAACAGGACACTTGAGATCGTTATTTTAAATATTGAAATAATTTAAATACTCACGTGAGCTAAGAGGAAATCAAATTTATGCTTGTATTGTTATAAATAATATATACTCCGTATTAATATTAAATTGGTAGTCTTATAAGATAGTATGAACTATGAACCATGCAAATTAAAAAAAATCATCAACTATTTTAATGTTCACATGTGTGGTCAATAGTTTAGGGACAATATTATTTACCGTAACATTTTAAATTTCTCAAGAATTAAGCACGATCGAATTAACCCAAAGTCAATCAAACGTCGTTGATTTGAATTACATTTTTTGAAAATTATACGGAGTATTTATATTCAATTTTTGTCTATATAGGTTTATTTTACAAAAGTAAAATAAGGTCATGCGCCCATGCATGTAAATATGTAATTTTAGTAGTCATGTGAAACCAGAGACGGGCCCGGGCCACACCCACGAATGGAAGGAGAGAGCTCGACCCATAAGGCCTAGAGGGTTCCATCCCAAAACCAATTGGTGATGGGAGGAAATTTCAGACTTATAAAATAGCACTTCACTTCCTCGAAAGTGAGACTTTACATGTGAAGGGTCTTTTCCACAAGTCACTTATGATTGCTTTTGAATAATTGATAATTTATTACTCCGTAATGTTTTTTAATGTGCGGAAAATAATTAATTAATGCAATCATAAATTCGGAATATATGAAAACTTAGATGGAATTCTGAGACTTGATATCTGAAGACTAAAGTTTCGAGATAAAGGTGTTTGGCTTTACACTTTACTTTAGTATTGACTTTATTATATTACGGAGTATAAGATTATAAGATTAAATCTTATGGAAGATCATCTGATTCAATATAATATATATTATATTGAGAAATAATCACCTCCGTCATTTGTATGTAAAGTAAGGACATGTTCTTTCTAACTTAATTTTAGCTCTTATAAGTTCAATTCAGTTCACCTCATATAAGTTCAGTTCAGCTCCTATAGGTTCAGCTCTAACATTATAAGTGCAAATTTACACAAAAAAAAAAAGAAAAAAAAAAAAGTTCAGCTCTTATAAGTTCATCAATTCAGCTCCTATAAGTTCAGCTTTTATAAGTTCAGCTCTTATCAGCCGAAAAGAACAGGTCCTAAGTCTTCTGTGCGACGGTTTAACATCAAATTAATGTGAGACCAATGTAGAAATTACAATTAAAATGATATATACACATGAAATATATCTATTAAAGACACTAACAAGATTACTAAAAAATTTAGATTGTTACCTTTTTGTTTCAAAAAATAACTTAAATTGATGATTTTCTTTATATTATAAAATAAAAAAGATCAGAAAATTGAAAAGATATTAGTTTTGGTCAAATAATTTTAAAGCAACACTAATTGACTTTTAGTTTAATTTTAAACAAAAAAAATCGGCTTCTAAACATAAAATAAAATAAAATAATTACTGAAAGAGGGGTGAGTATACATTTAGAGACATTCTCTCTAGTTATATATTTACGTCGCTTCCAAACTATTAATTAGAGTATATGAAAAAATTGAAATATTCTCTAATAAAAATAACATGAATAGGCGTCACATAGGATTGTTTCACGCTTGAAACCTACAACAAAATAAGCACAAATTATTTAAAATAAATTAAAATAACTGTACTGACTCATGTTATATATCTTACAATTCAATAAATTTATTATAAAAACGTCTTATGCTAGACGTTGTTAAAAATAACACATGCCATTTGTTAATATATGTGAACATTTCTACATTCTAGAGCAATCTTAAAATAAACGTGGCAAAGACTCCAGCCAATCTATAGACTATATGTCTACCTACATACAATTAGATATCGAGACATTTGTGTAGAAACCGTGCATATAAATGACGCAAAAATTAATTAAATACTTTTTCAAACTAAAGAGTATATATATTATTATATCTATATATACGTGGTCGACTAAGTCGTGAATACAATCTTTATTATACTAATTGACAGTTTTCGCTGACATCATCAATGCCACATGTCGCGATTCTGTGCAATTTTTTCCCGCCAAAACTCAATGCTTACATCATTCCTCATATAATATGATTTTAAGTCTACATTCATTATCTACAATAATCATGTTTATACTTATTTTATGCATAAAAAAAATAAAATGTTGGTATTATTAACAATTTAATATTTGTACTAAATTCATTACTTACTTATTTTAATATTTTACTTTTTATTTTTAATTTATAATAAAATCGACAACTAAGCAACTTAATCTATTGTTTTATTTCCAACTCCTATTCTTAAACTTTCAAATAAGTATTATATATATTTATTATCCATTATTGTTATTTAAATTTATAACTTACTGTAAAGTACTAAACCTATTCACTATTTCAAAAAAAAAAAAAAAATCTTTTTTAATCAAAAATAAATGATAGGCATAAGCTTTACAAATAAAGTCTATAAAAATAAAGTCTATAAAAATAAAATTTACGTACTTTATATATTTTACCCTTTTGTTTTTTAAGAGAATCTTTATTTTTTCATTGTAACATTATAATCTCATTAAATTAATTATTATATTATTATTCTTCAAATAATTTATTGCTTATATTTTTATTAATTAGAATAATATAATATCTTTAATAACCGTGCATTTATGCACGGGATCTAAGCTAGTTGTTATTAATTGACAACAAATACTCGTATATTACTGATGATCTCCGTTTGAAGTAGTGTCTTGAATTTTTTTTGTGAAATTTAAAATATAAAATTATTTACTGAGTAATAAATATTTTAAAAATTTATGAAATATTTGATAAGTTAGAGCATAGTTAATAATATATATCTCTAAGTATACATTTTGATGCACCTTGTAATATCTCTTAAATGTAGTTTAGTAAAATGATTTTATGAATTATTCTCCAAGTAACCTTCATATAACGAGTTATTAATATGCATATTTACTTATTTTATGAATTATTCTCCAAGTTCTCTTATCAAGAACATCCAGAAGAAGGTTAAACTCAGAAATCCGACAGGTTTAGTTTTAGATGATGTCGTGTCGTTGTTTGATTCGTTTACGTCGTGTAGTTTTTCTTTTATTAAGCGTGGGGGAAACACGGTCGCACATTATATTGCTAGATTATGTCGAAGAGTAGGGGATGAGTTATCATACCATTGTAATTTTTCGCAAACAATCCTAGAACTTGCGGGTTTTGATTTAATATAATTTAACCACCCCGACCCCATTCTTACCGCAAAAAAACTTAAGACTAATAGTTTAGCCTGGCCTTGCTTTGCCTGAGATTGAAGCAAAATGCATGTCCAACCTCAATGCCAACGGAAATTCATTCATACTAAAACAATTGGCAATTGTAGAAGGCCCCATGTGTCTTTATAAGGTGGAGAATTCTCGGTGGCTCCACCAATATGAGACGACTTCACATGTAAAAGCTATATATTTTCTAACATTTATATATTAATTATTTTAATTAAACAGATAAATAATCAACTAATTACGAAATATATCATTTTTCCTTTAGATGATTTTCCATCATCCATAGTGCAAACATGTGAAAGGGCACTTTACCTCATTTGGTACAACATTATTGGTGATATGGAAAACTAAGGCTACTCAACCCTAGTACACATTTCACACTCATTTCATGAAAAAGAAGATACTCCAAATTAAACTTGTGGTGCTTCTTGTGTGTTTTTAATATATTTGTATTGGTTGTTGGAAACATGGGAACAAAAAGTCTTCTTTTTAACACTTGGTGCATTCATTAACCAATATATATATGCATCATAACCATATGCTGTAATTTTGCTTTATAGTATTATTATATATTAGTAAACATTTTATGGATGTTAGAGTATATAATCGATCTTGCCCAACCATGTTCTTGCTTTTGGTTGAGTTGATTCTCGACTTATCGAGCCTTGTGACAAAAGATCACAGGTTCAAGTCTCACCACCCCTCACTTTTAAAGTGATATATTTCGCACCCGCCTAAGTTGCGTCCACGCTTCAAGCCCAAAGGGCATTCACGTGAGGGGGTGTGTTAGAGTATATAATTGATCTTGGGCCTCCAACCATAAGCTTAAGCTTTTGGTTGGGTTGGTTCCTGACAATGGAAAAGAAGCACATGGTAAAAGATTTGAAAACGCCTCTAAAAAGATGATAAATTTTAATGGTTATATAACAGAAATTTTTACATGGAGTAAATTATACGATTAGTTTTCTTATTTTATATATACTTGTACATCGTTTTACAACACACAATGACATAATCGTAAAATTCTAGGACGACATTTTTCATCTTCCAGCATTTTGTTTTGATAATTATGAATTTATATATGATTGCTAATCATTACAAAGTTTCTAGTTGAATAATTACCGGCATTATTGTAAAGGTTCTAATTGTCTGAATGTATATACATTATACACATACAAATCTTATTACGGAATACTATTTTGCTAATTATGTTTCACTTACTATAGTAGCTTTATACAAAATTGAAAGATTCATCGCTATAATTTTCTTCAAGAGTAAAACTAACTTAAAATAAAATTATTTCATGGTTATTAAAATTTATCAATATCTTATTTAAATTAAACTTATAATAAATCATTAATTAAATAATTACATTTGATATTTTTTATATGCATGTGACACATTCTTATATTGAATTGATTTTTATGTATGAAATTGCTTATAATGTAAAACCATGTCACAATTGCGACATAATGCGTCCAAAATGCTCAAACATAATGCGTACATTTTAGCTGAAAACTCCAAAAACTTTATTAAACATTTTTGTACGATTCAAATGTTAGTGGAAGCAACAAAAATTGGCAAAAATAGACAAGAATGTACAATTCAAGGATAGTGTTAGGAAAAAGGGATCCAATTTATATGCACAAATAGCACAATAATGCATGCATGATGCATCTAAACTCTAAAGGTAGCACATTGAGTGAGCAACTGCGAAAGAGAGAGCTTGGATTATTATATTTAGCGGTTTTTCTCACGTGTGTTTTACTGTATTAATGTTAAGAATTGTATGTCGGATGAAAATTTAAAGTTATTACTAAATTTTGTAAACATTGTTGAGAACATAACATATTTGCAAATAATAATATTTTAAATTTTTAACATGTGTCCAATATATATGCACGTTAAAAGAAATTATTACTTCGTAGATCGCAATTAACCTTATGTAAAATTCCTAAGGAAATGAATGGATGTAAAGCATCTTTTCAATTTTAACTTTTATAGCCATTCGATATTGATATCAAACATGAGCTAGTACAAGAGTATAGTATTTCAACACAACATACAACAATAATACAACAGAATTTTATAATTATATTACGGAATATACCATAAAAAAGTTTATACAGTACGAAGTATATTTATTGTTGGGAAACAATGTTAAAAATTAGTTTTAATCGGTAACGAATTTTAAATTATAGGCAGCTAAGAGCCACCAAAAAAATGGAGAAAATTAGAAATTTAAATGTACGGTAATTTTTAAAATCGATAAAAGTAATTAATTTTATGCTTAATTTTCCTAATTAATATGGACACATATAGAGTATTGTCAATTAAAAATAATTAGTGTACTCCCGATGAGCACATTTAAACTTTGTTCAACGATGGTGTTTTTAAAGTACTTTTAAACATAGTACGGAGTATATGTCAAGAATGAAGACATTATTTTTCTCACTTTCTACTATCTAACATTTATAAAATCTTATCAACGATACCAACTAATATTTCTCGGCAACCGAAGTAAACAATTAATTCGAAGATGATATTGCATTTGGTATCTGTAAAACATTAAAAAGTAGTCATAAGTACTAATAAAGTTAAAAATCCATTACGTTTATTAAAAAATTTAGAAATTTTTGCATAAGATGGCCTTACCATAAAATTTACCATATTTTATGGTAAAACCAATGAGATAATTATATGAGCATAAAAGAAATAACTTCTCATCCTTCCATTTAATATAATTATTGGACTTTTTCTTATTATGAATCCCATTTTATATCGTAAGACAAATTTATTGGGCAGTTGCCGAAAAAAATTTAACTAAGTAGTCTCTCATAAGAACTACTCTTTCTCAAAAATAGACCCCTTTAAAAAGCCAACCATATTGGGCCACATCAGATTGGGCCACATCGAAAATTGGGCCACATTTAAACAACCCAAACGAAGTGTCTATCAATTAAAGCAACAATATTACACTTAGACTTAGCTGACCCGACCCAACCCAATTGACCAGACTCGCGCGATAAGGTTTACCCAAGACTCGATGATCACGATCGAAGCCCGACATGACCTGACCCAACCCAAACCCGACCTCCAATGCCTTGATCTGAAATTGATCGAATATAAAGTACGCTAGGTGACTTCGTTCAAATGACTTAAAAATAATTTATTTGATATAATGTAATCCATTAACATTAAGTATATGCATAAGTGCATAACCTTAAAAAGTAATCTTTTGACAAAAAGTCGTCCTTTTTTTACCAAAAAGTTTGCAAAATGACCCGAAAGACAAAATTTTTAAGTTGTAGTGCATCTTGATGCAGTGCCTTTTATGTTCCTCAGCGTTGAATGCGATTAGGGATGTCGATGGCGGTCTGCAGTGGAGTGCCGCACCGCTCGGTTGGGGTGGGGATGGGTACATGATTGGCGGGTGGTGGGGCGGGTATGGATATCAAAATTGTACCCGCCATGGGTGATGGGGCGGGGGTGGATTTTACATACCCGTAAAATATCCGCCTACCCGCTTCATATTATCGTACTTTATATCCATAAAACAGTAATTTTATACTATTTTCCAACTTTAATTAATGAATAGTTGTTCTAATCTTTATATTAATGACTAAACAAAGGTATTCTAAATTAATTTCATATTATTATAATTTTAATAGTCTACCCGCCATGGGTAGTGGGGCGGGTACGGGTTTGGAAACTTCCACCCGTCATGGGTGGTGGGGCGGGTATGGGTATAAATTTTTCTTGGTGGGTACGGGCGTGAGGGAACCTATATCCGCCCCCGCCCCAACGACATCCCTAAATGCAGTCCTGCATTGCTACCACGCTAATAATTTTAGAAAAATAGCGGAGTTTGCTTCCTTATAATTAGTTTTAAAATGGACCTTAATTACGTAAATAGTTACAAAAAGAACACAGTTTATAAATTAAAAATCCCACTAAAAACTTGCCGTTTTTTTTAGCTCAAAAGTCATAAAACAACGGTAACATTTGAGAAAAAATTGGGACCCTTCTTAAAAAACAACCATAAAATATGACCGTTACTCAAAAACACAACCCTATAAAAATCAATCATCATTTTACTCCCAAAACTCACTCAAACTTTTCAATTTCACTCCCAAAATTCACCCTAAATTCATCAAAATCCTCAAAATCTAACAAAAACCCACTAATATTCCTTAAAATGGGTACTCAAATCCGCACCGAAAACACAAAAACCCGAAAAATCTTCATGGTGTGCAACTACGCTCTGTTAGGTGCAGCAACAAGCTGCATTTTCCTAACACTGTCGCTCCGCCTCGTCCCGTCTGTCGTCGGGTTCCTCTTCATCCTCCTCCACGCCGTCACGGTAGCAGGGGCGGTGGCAGGGACCAGCGGAGGAGGGTCCCACCGGTGGTACGCAGTGCACATGGTGGCGACAGTGGTGACGGCCATCTTCCAGGGGTCGGTGTCAGTGCTGATTTTCACGACGACAGGGAACTTCCTCGCTGCGCTGAAGTCGTATGTTAGGGAGGATGATGCTGTGGTTATACTAAGGATGGCGGGGGCATTGTGTGTGGTGATGTTTTGTCTTGAGTGGGTTGTTATGAGCTTGGCGTTTGTGTTGCGGTACCATGCTTTTGTTGACGGGAGTGGTGGCAGTGGCAGCGGCAGTGGTGGCGGGAAAGCTGATGATTTGAAGAATTGGCCTTGGCCTTTTCAAGTTTAGGGTTTTTAGGATTTTGTGTATGTTGAAGAAATTGTTTTATTTTTTTTTGGTTTTTAATTTGATGCAAGTTTGATCAAACGTGGTTTGATGTTTAAGTATTAAGTATAATATAAGTTTGATGTGTGATTCGAAATGGGATTGTTAGATTATATATAATATATTGACGGTTTTAGAATCTGCAAGCGTGAGTCTTGAATCTAATTTAAATGTTTTTTTTTCCTGCAAATCTAATATTCACTTAGCAAATAAGGAATAGATATGTCGTTAAAGAATGCATGACGGATTATCACATAACAGATAAATTTTTTCAAGAATTTGTTAATCGATAGCGTGTGACATATTCGATTTGAAGTTTAAAATACGCAATTGAAGAATGTACTCCGTAGTCTGTACTATAGATATAGGGGAAAAAAAAAAGTAGATTTTTTTCAGTAAATGGTTAAAATAGAGGAAATACAATCGTAGAGTAATCAAATTACCGTGTGATTGTGTGAATGTGACTGGTTCATCAAATGTATATATTGACTTGTCAGCAAAATGCTCAAACTTTACAATTAGGATCCCAGAATATATCAAGCTTCAGATGGATCAGCATTTCCACTGAATTCACCGGTTGAGTCAGTTAACGAATCTGGAGATCCCTGAGTATCGAATGGTTGAGATTCGTGCTTTGCAGCAGCTTGCAAAACGCGACTTTGGACATCGGATGAAGAAGGCGACACTGGCAGACCATTGCCGTTAGTTTCAACTTTTCCCGTGGCCCATGTCAGCGCCTGCGCACCCATTGTAACGGGTGAGAGCAATGACCTGTGTATGAAATTGCAGAGGTTAGATCGAGTCGCCACATAGTTAAATTGAATGTCGGGTGTGGAATTTTGTAGGTGTTATTACCTCACGTCATTCATGAAGTCTTCGGAACCTTCATATGATGCCACTCGGCGGTATATTGTCTGGTACGTGGAAAAATATGAAACATAAACCGTAAATAATTAACATCTTGTGCATCGTCTAGAAAATTAGAGATTATCAACTGAAAGAGTTCTAGCTTTGTTGAAACCAATAATATCATTCTCGGAAAACAAATTGAAGGGAGAAATGATTTTCGGAAAGTTAAGTACCTGAACAAGACCGATAACCCCAATGAATTGTAGAGATTTCTCCCAATCTGAAACCAAGTCATATTCGTCAGTAAAAGAAAATGCAACAAATACTGCCTTACGTATCTTTAGATAACGCAAGATCCATCCCGCCATCAGTATAGATTTTAAAAAATATATGCAGATCAACGGAAGAATCAATGTAATAAATATTAAAGCGTACCTAGTATCGCATACAAAGCGACAAATGACCCCTGCACATAAGAATGACGACACTTATCATATAAGATGGAGTTGAAAACAAAGAACTCCTTATATTTTATTTCGCTGAACTGAAGGGAGAAACGAAAACCAAAAATGATAGTCGTGCAGACGTGCACCACAATGTTTTTGTTTTTTCGGTCATTTTCGTCACCCTATCTTACCACTCCAACACCGAGGAGTTGCAAAGGGCTGGGGCTCAACTCCTCCAAGATCGCCTCAGCTTCCTGAGAAAAAAAGTTCAACTTAAGCTTACAAGGGAAATGTCGAAATGACTCGTTTTAAATGAGAATTTGTGTTTTTCAAAACAGTCACAAAATCTGCTCGCTCGAGAGGTTAGCATAATGTTTTAAATGACACCACAATGATAAGAGACGAAAAGCGTCGAGAAAAGAGGAGTACTAAAGCACAGCAGCAAATTACCTCATTGAGAATAGTAATTACTGTCTCGGGTTTTAACTCTTTAACACGAAGCCCGTCTTTAACCCAGGACTGGAAACCACCCTGGAGTACATACGGTCTCTGTCATGAACACGAAATAAAAGATTAGTGAAATGAACGAGGAAATTTAAGGAGATGCTTATGATTCTGAACGAGCAAGCGGAGAAGATAGACGCAAAGTCTCGGAAAATCAAAGGAATGGGAAACTGGTCATCAAAGTTTTTGTAATCACCAAAAAGCGGGAAAATCCCTTGAAGACTGCACAGAAGTAAGAGACAACGTAACTAACCTTAACTTTAAGCTTTCTCAGTGATCTCGCAATGCTTTTGGACTGACTTCCATCGGCATCCATAACTATGACCTTCGACGAATCCTATTGTATCACCAGACTTACAATGAGACACTAATATAATCGAGAACTCGAGAAGAGCAATATGTTGAACAAGGGTTATCAGCAAGCGTTAACAGCAATAGAGTACTATGCATACTTGGACGTTCTTCAGATTACGGATAACTGCAGCTATCAAAGCATCATCAAGGTCTCTGTTGCTCTTCATTAGCTTCCGTAGAGAATCATCAACCTGACGGTCCATATATTCAAAATAATTAAAATTAGAATCCGCCTCCCTTGAACACAATTTCCTAACCCCTCGAAACAGTTACAAGATTTTCCACATAATGGAGCAATTATTAGAGCTCGTAAAGAAAGAGATAGACTACTCAAAGATGTTCACAATGCGAACCTTGAGCAAGGATACATCTGCATATCGGAAACGTGCTGCCCTTCTAAGATCAGGGATTCCATCTCGTTGTTTCATATCCTTCATTTGCAAAAACACATCGGACTTATTCAGAAATACGTAAACAAAATACACAAACATGCATTCCAATATTCAAGAGACGAAAAGGCTCTAGTTTCATGAACATAAATACCATGCTACCGAAAAAATATGTGGCATCGTTAAGTACATAACTTATTTAAGGGTTACAATAACCGCAATAATTGTTAATATATCCAGTTGTATGTGTACAATGGTCAACAACAGACCTCTAAATAAGACAATGATTTTAAAAAAAAAGGCGAGAAAAGTTTATAGATGCTTGCCTCGGTCCTGACATCAATAAGAACAGCACTATCCTTCCCTTTTAAGAGCTCGAGAGCTATTTTAGGGGAAAGATCCCCGGCATAGCCACTATATGTTACCACCCAATATATAGTCCTGCACAAATCTGATGAACAGCATAAACTTTTCTGTGACATGAGAAATTCATTGCTGCAACGTAGAATAGAGTATGGTATACAAAGGACATCAATACCATAATGTAGATGCAGTGCCAAGGAAAATAACAAACGGTACAACAGGATCCGAGGGGTCCAAGCCTAAACTTCTCTCCAACCCTTCAATTGCGGAATATGCCTGAAATTAATATGCGTCATTAAGAACAGAATGACGATAACTGGCTTTTATATGAAGAATCACAGGTTAATGCTTGATTCATAGCCCTCGAGTTTTAAGGAGTGCATGATTGTTATGTGCCAAGTGATCAGATAACCGTAATCACTTTGGCACTTCAATAAAGCAAAAATAATTAACAACCAATATGCTTGTATTATAACCGTAGAAAGTGTGATGGATAAAGTGAAACATATTGACGTGCTGACATTGACAAAGTAGAATCAGGCTGATAGACAGTTGAGTGTAAGAGGTAAAGTTACCTGCACGAAAACCATTGCCACAGGCCTTGAAAGCTCACTAGTTTTCACCTCAACCGAATTGAGCGCATTCTGGAGCTCTGGTGGCAGAAACTCTTTCGAGGCTTCGTACGCATAGTAGACCGATTTACTACCCTTCACTAGAGAATCTTCGACCACAAGAATAGTTTTCCGAAGTAACCCAAGAGCAATACTGCCTGCTGTACCAGTGGCCTCCTTTAGCTCGCCAGGAAGCCTGCTCAATCCATTACGAGTGATTTTGCCCGTTTGGTCAGCAGTCGAGAACACTTTGTTGGTCAGGTTTTCAATAGCTTCGTTCCCTTCCTGGATAATGTCTGTTATTGCTGTTGTAACTTTATCGACAGAACTACTCAAGACATTTTGCGCTTTACTGATAGACTCCCCTATTGATCCATTTGCTTGAGCAGTAAATCTCTCGAAAGTATCAGTGGTCTCTAACGGTTTAGCAATCACGCCAGACGCATCAGTAATATTTGTAGTGCCCTTTACAAAGTTATCTAAGATTGGCGCTGTCTCTTTAACAGACGGTTCTAGGATAATATCAGCACTGTTCGCTATAGTTTCTCCTGCAGCAGTAGAATCATCGACATATATCAGATGTTCACCGCCTAAAAACCCCGTGTCATTTATCTTTGCTGAGCTAAAACTCCATTCATTAGACAACGGCTTACGTCCTCCAAGGAATTCGACATAGAGAGAGTTTGCAGCATCTTTTTGAAGGCGTACCTCAGGAGAAATACCACTCGACCACTTCCTTACTAATGTATCTCCAGCATCCCATCTTACAGTAATATCTAACGCCTTTTGGGACCGAGATATGCAACGCAATCCATCATTTAACAATATCTGCGCCATCGATATGACATTCAAAAACATGCTATAAGTTCAGATTTCAGAACATAATCACATGCCTACATGTCGACGAATTAGAGATAAATAAGAGTGTAGAGCTTTTTCATCCAATGAACTCTAGACCATCTTAAGTTATTGTTATTCATTTCATTCACATCTGATAAACTCCCACCAATCCAAACCAATCTAACCGTGGATCAGCGCACGTTAAAAATGAAAAAATATGTCTTTTTTTTTTTGTTCAAGAAGAGGCGCTAGGCCATTAGAAGTTTACAATGGGGGAGAGGGATTCGAACCTGAGACCTATTGCTCAGGGTACCTCCGTCCTAAACTCCTAACCACTAGGCCATGACATCCTCGGTAAAAAATGAAAAAATATGTACAAAGTTTAAAAACGATGAAAAAATATGTACAAACTTTTAACCTCAGTCATCAGGTAATTCTGCTCAAAATTGAACCAATTACTCAAGACACCCTCTATAAGATACTTATGTTTATCAGTCATACACAAATAACACTGTAAGCAAAAGTTTAGTGGTAACAATAGGTCTCCTGTAAAACCGTTTCACGCCATAAGAAAACCATCAAAACAAATATTTAACTAACCACCTTTTCACGTCACAGGTCGCATACTAGTTTATCTTAAAACCGTCTTATATGTGAACTTGTGCAGAGGTGATTGCTCAACTCAGTATCATACAATACAAATCATTATATGAAACCGTCAAATGTATATGACAATTACTAGGACTGTAGTAATGACTACTGAATGATTTGGCCAGTGTTCATATTTTAATATCAAATATCCGTCATACGCATACGACCGTCTGATGGGTTAATTAGGAATCATAATTACCCTCAAAAAGTGAACAACTATAGTCCATAGAGTTCATCACTAAATTTTGAAAGAACATCTTAAAAATTTAGAAGAAAATCTTACTTGTGAATGAGTAGAGCATGAAGTGGCTGAACAAACAGGCAACATTTTATTAGCATAAAATAAAATTCTTCTAAAACAAGAACAACCCAATTATTATTATTATAATTATAAAAATAAAATGTGCTAAAATTGCAAAAGACCCATCAAAATAATTGATGGATTTGAGACAAAATGAGTCAAATATGAAATTGAATTAGGAAAGTGTGTGGCCAATCAGCAGTGTTTGGTTAATGTTTTTGTGATTCTCTTTTAGTTTTTGTGATGAGGAGTTGTGGTCACAAATCATAATCCATATTTTGGGTCTATCTTTTTCCCCATTGAAAACTGCTCCTAATTTTGGCTTAACATATTACTACTCCCTTGACTATGACCTTGTCTATTATACGAACACTAATTGTTAGGTGTGGCTGTCTCACCGTAACTTATGGTGAGACAGGCCCAATAAACAATACTCCCTCCATTCTTTCCATTTAGCCCCATTTTCTTTTTTAGAAATTTTTTTCATTTAGCCCCATTTCCCTTTTTAGTAACTTTTTCTTTCACATACCCCACTTTTCTCTCACATACCCTACTTTTTTTCACTCACATACAATTTTTTATAATTAAACTATTCTACTTTTTCTTCACTCTACCCCACTTTTTCACTTTTCTTAAAATTGGTGAAAAAGGGAAGGGGGCTAAATGGAAATAAGGGAGGGAGTATAAGCCTAATTTTTAAAAAAAATAAAAAATAAAATAGAAGTTCACTAGCTTTTCACGTTACTTTTTTCTCCCTAATTAGTTGATGTTTTTGTCATCTCCTTTCTTCTCCAACACTCTAAAAATTTAAAATCAAAATAATCCAAATTCTACTGTCATCAAAATTAATGATAATTTAGGTTTGTGATTTTACATTCTTTTTAGTTTATTTTTAATCTCAAAATTTTTAGCTTGTTAAAGTGTATTAGTATAGTCATTTTTTGGTTTTAATATTGTTTGATGTTAAATTTTGATTTTTATTTTCGGTTAACTTTGCTAATTTTATATGATATCTTTTGGGTTTTGGTGTGTTTATAACTTATTATTTTAATTTGATAACTTATGATTTTAATTTGACAATCTATGATTTTAAGTTGATAATTTATGAGTTTTTGTTGATCATTACTTCATGGTATGATTTTAATTTGACAACCTATGATTTTAAGTTGAAAACTTTTGATTAAAATTGAGAGTCTATGATGTCGTTATTATACCTCTGATTTTAAGTTAAGACTGCAGTATAATTTGTTTTGAAACTTATAATTTTAAGTTTGAAACCTACGATTTTAAGTTTAGAATCAAGAACTTATAACATAATTACCTTTTCTTTTTTTGTTAATAAACAATTAAAATAACTCTTTATTTGGATGAAAAAAAATAGTTTACAATCTGTACCTTCAAATTTTTTTCTTCTTTTGGCTTGATTTTCAGTTTTTGTGTTTGAAAACAAGCATTGTAAGTTATTTCAGCAGATCACTCAGTAATAGCTCAATATTCTTTTTTTTAATTGTAATTGTTTGATAATGGGCCATCTCTTATTGGGCTCGTCTCACCATAACTTATGGTGAGACGGTCTCATAGGAGAGTTACTCTTATACGAATAATATCGAATGTTAAATTGTGAAATTCAGATAAAGAGTACTATCGTCAAGTAGGAGGTGGTTAGTGGGTCAGGTTGACCTGACCCACCCAACATAACCTGATCTTGAAAGTTGAATTTCGTGGCTGAGGGATTAGTGTCGTCCAGGTTGATTACCAAGCAAAATCAACAACTTTATCGCTGGATTCTTTTCGATTGCTTTTGTATTGGTTATTTCGAAGACCATATAAAAGTGGGTGATAAGTGATCAACACATTGCATTGTAATACTTCTTCCATTTCACTGTTTTCTTCTCATTTTCTTAATTACGATGTACTCGCTCCCCCTTTCATTTTCATTGGTTTAATAGTATTTTAGCTACTTTCATCTTCATTTTCAATTGTTTAAGATAATGTTTGTCAATAGTCATTTCTTTTACAAATTTGCATTTTAAATCAATAAAATGAAAATATTGAAATTGTAAATGACAAGGCGTAGCATTGAAATTTATAATTACCTAGTTTATGCTTGGATGAGACGATCTCAGACGACTAATAAGGAGGCTTGGATTTTGTTCAAATCCAAATTATAATATAATTCTTTATCTTTCCCAAACAACTACTCTGTAATTTGGATCAAATCCAAAATGTCAAATGAAATTCTCTTATCCAAACACACCGTAACATTATTCCAAAATTGGTGTGCGAAACCAAATGAAAATAAACCGATGAAACAAAACAAAGAGTTTTGCTATCTACCTTCTCCTCTCGCAACTTATTAAAATATAATATAATCTTCCACTTTGTTTGACTTTTGTGCCATCCAAAATAACAATATTTTAGACCGAAAGCTCTAAATTTGAAGAACACCGGAAGAAGTTACTTCTATATGATTCTAGAGGATATTCATCGTAGATGTCGTTCGTTTTCTAATTGTGTTTTTGCTTTTGTTACTAGGAAGAACAACGGGCTAGCCCATGATTTAGCGCATGTTAATCCAGTTGTTTTAGGTAAGTCACTATGGCTCGGTAACCTCCCGGTTCGAGAGTCTCGTGTGGCTAGTAGTTAAGTTTTTACCCTTGTGGGTTTCACAAAAAAAAAAAAAAAAAAAAAAAATAACAATATTTTAATCCGATGTTAGAGGATTTAAGATACCGTAAAAGAGACTGTCCATAGGCTCCATTTGAAACAAATGAGTGGGTAAAATTTGTATGACCCAAATTGGACTATAAGCCCACCCAATACACACCTCGCAAGCCCAAAGCCACTCAATACTACTTCTTCGATCACTCCATCAACCCATCTCAGCCGTCCATTTCATCAGATCATCAGATGACCTAATCAAATCTCATCACAAATCGAATATACTATATATACACTCCCAAAAAAAAAAAATTAAAAAAAAAAAAAGGAAAACAAAACAATTTAAAAAAAAAAATTGAAAAAAAAAAATTAAATAATTTTCGAAACCTCAGAAAAACCTCCATTTTTCTACTCACTTCTCTACTCTCTCTCTCTCTCTTTCTCTCCATTTTCTCTCTCTTCCGCCGATTTTTCTCTCTCATCGTAACTCATTTCTCTCTTTCTCTTCGATTTTTGCACTTCATTTCTGTTTTTAATCAATTGCAATTGTCGTTGTTTTTACTGTAATTTGTGATTTTGATTTTGTTTTTTTGCGCAGGTGATTGAATCGATTTCTAGGGTTTTGGTAAAATGGTATGTATTAGGTTTTTCTATGATTTGTGCTAAAATGTTCGCTGCTGTTGTCGTCATTGTCGTCGTCACTGAAAGTGTGCGATTTTGTTGTGTTGATTGATTGAAATGAATGTGATTTTGTTTTTGTGTGTTTTTTAACAGGCTAATAGAATATTGAAAGATGATGCTTCTGAGGAGAAGGGAGATCGTGCTCGTATGGTGAGTTTTTCGACTGTTAGATCTGTGCGATTTTTGTTGATTTAATTTCGGTTTCGTGCTTGTTGATTGATTGTCGTCTTACAATATCCGCTAATTCTTGTGTGAGACGATCTAATGAACTTAAACACGCGCGTGGTTTACTTTTGTTCGTGTAGTTCGTGAGCAGTTTTTGTTGTCAGCTGTCCTTTTCAGTAGCGAAATGTTTACTCTGTAAAATAATCATATATATTGCCCTATTACAAAGCATTCTCGATTTGCGTTCATTTGTATCGCTGCAGCAAGTGTATTTGGGGCAATGTTTACGATGAATCACCTTTAGGCGCTGGTTGAGTGGGTGAGACTTAAAAGAAGGGCTGTTGAATACGATTGGTGGTTCCAAAATGACCCCGTAGAGTGTATTGTCTTCCGTTTTCTTGACGTGGCCATTGATGTAATATTCAATCAATTTTAATTTTAAGTAACCTGGAAATAACGAATTAAAATACATGGGTGTGAGACGGCACTTGAGGTAGCTTATGTCAAATCCCGTATATTCCAATTGAGCACAAGCCTTTTGCTTTCGTGCGATCCTTGAGTGGATTTATAATGTACCTCCTCCGGCCCGTTTTACATGTCCTAATTTTTGTTTTGTGTCATTGCTTCCTGTTTGTTGACGACATATTTTGTTTCACTTTTCAGTCAACATTTGTGGGAGCAATTGCAATTACAGACTTGATAAAGACAACTCTCGGACCAAAGGGAATGGTACTACTCTTGTGACCCTCACCATTGATTGTTTTATTTTTCATGAGTGCTTGATTTACTATGTAGCGTGTCACTGTTTCATGTACCCGATTACACGGTTTTGTGCAGGACAAGATTTTGCAGTCAACTGGTCGGGGTCATAACGTGACTGTGACGAATGATGGCGCTACAATTATGAAGTCACTTCATATAGATAATCCCGCCGCCAAAGTCCTCATAGGTATTGTTATATATTGCCTTACATTTATTATGTTTGGGTAGAGCTGCGCTTCTATGTGTATGTGTGACTGATGGAACTTTCCACATGGAACTTAAATAGGTGCAGTCAAAACTTCTTTCACAAAGAAGATTTCGTAAAAATATTTTTGCCGAGATTGAGAAATTTTGAAATAGTGTTATATATTTATGATAAATTTTATGTGTAAATGGTACAATCTGAAAGCTCCCCTTTTTTTCAGTGAATTGAATCATAAGTGTCGGTGGATTAATATTCTTGTTTTTTATGTTGGGATTTACCCTTATGAAACCAGAAATTTCTAAGACACAAGATGATGAAGTTGGTGATGGGACAACATCGGTTGTTGTTTTGGCTGGTGAGCTGCTACGAGAGGCCGAAAAGCTGGTTGCAATGAAGATTCATCCAATGACCATTATTTCAGGTGATTGAGCTTATCTTTAGTGCTCTTTGTTTCCATATATGTGTTCATGTCTACACTTTGGCTGTGAGTATAATGTGACGTAGCAATCTTAAGCTGGTTGAATAATAGATGGATCTAGCGCCTTCAACACCCTAGCTACTTAAATGGATGTTTGACTTGAAATTACACTCATGAGTGACTTATTTATCCTATGTATTCAGCATATTTAGATAACATGTAAGAAAATATCGATCTCATTTCCTTCAATTAGGAAAAAATCTGCGACTAGTAGCTGAATTTTTTGAAGAATTGGAGGGGAATCATTCAGTGGTTCATTCTTCAATATTAACTCACCTTAATACAATCATGTCTTTTGGTGTTCTTTTGGAGCTAGTGAGGTCAATCAGGGTGCTTTCAGGCTTTGTATTACGACTGCATTATTGATTTAGTACTGATTTCACTATTATCCTTGTATATTTTTACATCTCGGGAGCATGAGAATGCATAAGTTGATGGGATCAAATTGTTGTAATAGTCATGATTTAAGTTGTTACAGCTATGTTTTTGGTTAGGTTGTCGGGATACAACAGAGGTAAAAGCAGCATAGACATGCGCTTGTACCTGAAATAACTAAATGTAATTGTATTAGGGTTTGTGTCTTTTAACAGAAAAGGCTTATGTGTTTTTTGTCACTCATCTTCCGCTTGTTTTGCTGGCCAGGTTATAGAATGGCAGCTGAGTGTGCTCATAAAGCTTTGTTGGACAAAGTTGTCGACAATAAACAAGATTCTGGTACTGACTGCTGGTTGTTTTACTAGTTAGCTAAGACGCTTTTGTTTATTGGACTTCATGAACTATATCTAACACACTTGGTCACTTGCACCTTCAAAACACAGAGAAATTCAGGTTAGACTTGATGAACATTGCAATGACTACTTTGAGCTCAAAAATATTGTCTCAAGACAAGGAACACTTCGCCAACATGGCAGTTGACGCGGTGATGAGGCTAAAGGTGAAAAAATCTATTTGATACAAATTTGTTTTGATGTAAATACTTTTTTTTTTTTCCCTTTTATCATGCGCTTATTATATGTGATGAGTATGCGACTAGGCACTAAATATTTATAAGAGGCATGCAGGTGAGCCCACAATGGGAAACTTATGTTCTAATTAGGCCTAAGCTCTCTCAAAAATGGTGTGATGGGGAATGAAGTCATGTGAACATTATTGTGAGAATACCTTAAATAGAGAGTGAACATAACAATGATATAATGTGAGACTTTTATATGAATGTGTCTTTGCCCTAAATCATGTATACCTGGATTTTCAGTAATTTCCATCTTAAAAAAACAACAATGTTAGATTTTTTGCATCATTCCAAGCTCTCTTCCGGATTCTTATTTTTTAATACGTTGATAATGCAGGGAAGTACAAACTTGGAGGCCATTCAAATCATCAAGAAGCCTGGTGGCTCACTGAGAGATTCATTCTTAGATGAAGGGTATGTCTATTTTAAAGAATTGTTTCAAACACAAGCATGGAATTGTTTGTTCTTTAGCCTATGTTACTCCAGACTCTTCGACAAGCTGTCATTTGTAACACGTGTCAGTGTGTTGGGCACTGCTATTTTCTGCGAACCTTTCAAACGTTTTGGTCTATATGAAGTGTTGTGTCATGCGGACATGGCACATGTCTAATACGCGAAATGTCAGCTAAGTGAAGTGAAGTGTCACGGTAACATAGTCAATAGCTAGTTGCTGGATTGGAAGCCAGCTGCAGTGATCTTGTTCATATGATACTATTTAGATTCGTATGAGTTATTGCTGAAGTTGATATCTATTGATAGACTTGTGCTCATACACAATTGTGGTCAGTGGAGGCTGATGGTATCAGCGGTAGCTGGTCAGAATTTACTCTTGCTGCTACTGCTAGTCCATTCTTTTTTGTTGTTGTCTGACTTTGCATTGAAGATGATTTATCTTGAGTGCATATTTATTTTTGTAGGTTTATATTGGACAAGAAAATTGGTGTTGGGCAACCAAAACGTATAGAGAATGCCAATATTCTCGTTGCAAACACAGCCATGGACACTGATAAAGTAAAGATTTATGGAGCTCGGGTGCGTGTTGATTCAATGGCTAAAGTGGCAGAAATCGAGGGGGCAGAAAAGGATAAAATGCGAGAGAAAGTGAAAAAGATTATAGGCCATGGAATCAATTGCTTTGTTAACCGTCAGTTGATCTACAATTTCCCCGAGGAATTATTTGCCGATGCTGGAATTCTTGCTATTGAGCACGCTGATTTTGATGGTATTGAGCGCCTTGCTCTGGTTACTGGTGGTGAGATTGCATCTACGTTTGATAATCCCGAATCTGTGAAACTTGGTCACTGCAGGCTGATTGAGGAAATAATGATTGGGGAAGATAAGTTAATCCATTTCTCTGGTGTCGAGTTGGGACAGGCATGCACAATAGTATTGAGAGGTGCAAGGTACTTCCACGTGCTATATTTTTGCTCTTTGTTATTCTCCTTTGCTTTATGGTTATTACTTATTTTACCACTAGAGAAACAAAAAGGTATGCAACAATTCGAGTATTCGACTAATAGATGCTGCTGCAAAAATAGTGTTTTTCATTTTCTTTCATCATTTTGTGTTCTAAAAAAGTTGCACAAGAATCTCTTTCTTCAAGATCTAGGTTATTAAAATCAAATTTTTTTGCAGAAATGTCTGTACTGAATCATGTTTTTGTTAGTGACCTAATGCTACTTACTGAGTTTCTATATGTCTCTGAGTTGACCATTTTTTCTTTTTCTTTGTGCAGTGAACATGTGCTTGACGAGGCTGAAAGGTCTTTACACGATGCTCTCTGTGTGCTGTCTCAAACAGTAAACGACAGCCGTGTTTTGTTTGGTGGTGGATGGCCTGAAATGGTGATGTCGAAGGAGGTAGATGAATTGGCTAGGAAGACCCCTGGAAAGAAATCTCACGCAATTGAAGCTTTTTCACGGGCACTTCAGGCGATTCCAACTATCATCGCTGATAACGCAGGTCTCGACAGTGCTGAGTTAATCTCAAAACTTCGCGCTGAGCACCAGAAGGAAGGCAGCTCTGCTGGAATCGACGTAAATACCGGAATGGTAAGTCTAGTCGATGCTTTGTTCTCACTTGTTTTGCCGTATGCATCTTTCGTTCGTATTTCGGACTTTGAGACATCATTTTCCAAACCTTTATTTATCTATCCATTTGTTTATGAATGAGCTCTATTCATTTTCTTTAATGCTAATTTTTAAATATTTAAAACTTTATATTCTGTTTAGTAGTATGTATTGACGATTCCGATAAGTTATGTTTGATTCATGTTAGCCGACCTCATACTTTTTAGGTCTAAGGTTTTGTCGTTGGTATAGAGATCCACATATCTTGTAAAAAGATCCTCGACTTTTGTCTTAAAAATCAAATGTCCAAGGCTCCAACTGCCGATGCCTGTGTGTGTCTGAGTGTCGAACACCGACCATGCTTGTCGTCTAATTAACATCGCGGAGTTGAATTCCTACAGGTCGGAGACATGGCTGAACTCGGAATTTGCGAGGCCTTCAAAGTGAAGCAGGCGGTACTGCTGTCGTCCATAGAGGCAGCAGAAGGGCTCCTCAGGGTCGACGAAATCATCAGATGTGCACCCAGGAAGAGAGAGGACCGTATGTGATGTCCCGGAATTCCTCGACTGTGATTTGTACGTTTGGACTTGCAGATTTTGTATTTTGTGCCACTTTTCGTGGCGTTTTTAAGGAGGCGATGTAGGATCTTGCTTTTTCTTTTGTGCTGTATCGTGTGCTTTGGACGTCACCGTTCTCGGTTGTTAACTATCTTGTATTTAGATATCCATCTATTTTGATCAGGTGGACATGCGTGTTACCGAATTTTAGTTGATTTTGACATCCTTTGGAGTATGGTTCGGAAAGTAATAGATTGAATTATAATTGCGTACCTGAAGCATTTGAATTTCTTGATCGTCTTTGATCCATGCCAAAATATATAAATTGATCGTGGATCGGACGTGTCGTTAATATCCATAACTTTGGAGAGTATCGGAATTTTGGTTTTATCCATGTACATTGTATAATTATAAATTGTTTGGTGAGACATTTCATCATTTGGATTGAATTGCGAATTTATTTGATCTTAAACACATGATAATTGAGTTGCATTTTCTTTTTGGTACAATTCTCAGTTGCCAAATTGAAGTCATGCTAGAATTTTTCGAAAAATGCTAATTCTTGAAGGTGAAGGATAAGACGGTGTTTTTTCCGTCAAAAATATGTTTAAATAGAAAAGATAGTCTAGTGATTGAACACGTTCTTATTTATTTAAGATGACATTATTCATTTTAAGCTTAAGATACAAACGAGATCCTTCATGTTTCTTTTCTTTTCAATCGGTGTTATTTTTCGAGGTTCAACTTTTTTAAGCTTTTGTCAAAAAGCGAGATAACCCAAGTAAAATGGGGAGACTTCAATAACAAAATGGACAAAAATGGTAAGCATACCTTATTTTATTAATGACATATTTTCAAAAATAAAATGCAAAAACTAGTTACCAAAATTATACATCATGTTACTATAATTATATACTCGCTCCGTTTCACAATGTTTTGCTCACTTGCAAATACAAACTGTCATTCGTAAAACAATTAAGGACTCTTCAACCTATCTGGACACAGACTAATTTTCTGGGAATCCTATGGTCAATTTGGTTAGCAAGGAACGATGCAAAATTCAAGAATAAAGGACCTCCTCCGATAAACTACATTTTTGCTCACAAGAACTTGGTACGAGATGCGGTTGAGGCCGAAAAGAAGAGAAGAGAAAGGCTAGAGCAACTGTTGAAGGCACCGTATGAGGAGCATTCATATTCCCAGGAGGACGCTGGGACCAAAGCTGTCTTTTGACAGGATAATCCATTTGCACAGAACATAGATGCGTCTTGGTTAAAGAACGGAAAGTCTACGGCAGGTTGGTTGCTGCTACATGGATCGTCCACTTCGAAGGGAACATTATCTTTTCGTGCAGAATCGGCTCTACAAGCGGAAGCGTTGGGGATAAGGGAGGCTATGAAGTGGGCGACGAAGAAGAACGTCCTACATTTGGTGATATACACGGACAGCCTGAAGATTGTCCAGCAAATCAAGTATCCTAGGGAAGCTGATCATGCCATTTCCTTTATCCTTCTCGACCTTTTTAGTTTAGCTAAGTTTTTTCATTGTTTTTCGCTTTGTTTTACTCCTAGATCTGAGATGACTGTTGCGCACAACCTGGCTAGGTCAGTGATGCAACGGTAATTCTTAGGTTTTTACCAGCTGGGGAAAAAAAAAAAAAAAAAAAAAAAAAACAACCTAAACTCAGCCAATCAGAATACCCGTACATTTTTTTTTGTAATTGTCTAAAGATTCAATGAATTGTATTCCGTACAAAGTACAAGAAATTGATTATTTAATGAACGAAATTCAAAGAAAAGAGTGAATTACTTGAAATTATGTTCATATTTAAAACCACAATCTTAAGATTTAATGAATTGGAGAAGCAATCGACTGATATTAGATGACTTTATGGTTGAATTATACTCCGTATTAATATTTATTTTATAAGAATAATCCATGATATTCTCACAATAATCCAAACTATGGAGTATTTTTTATCTCAAAATAAACCAACTTTGATACTTATATTATCAAAATAATCTATTCTTAAAGTTTTCATTCTCAAAATAATCCCAAATAATTTCATATAGTTTATTAGAATAATTGTCAGGAATAATCCGAACCTTATTACATAAATAATCCGAACTCGAATTAATCCACGAATAATCCCAACTATTGAAAAACCGTTTACTCTTATTTTAAGTAAAATTCAAACCAATTTCACATTTTTTTTATCGATTAAAGCAGGTTAAAGTTGGCTAAAATATATTATTGAAATGTTTTTTCATTAGTTGGGATTCGTGGATTAATTCGAGTTTGAATTATTTATGAAATAAGATGACCAGTTTAGATTATTTTTGGCAATTAATTCTAATTTATTTTGAGAAGATAATTAGATTTAGGAAAATTTGTAAATTACAGCCCTTTAAAAACTCGATTTTAGAAATTATAGCCCTTTAAAATTTTTTTAATCAATTACAGCCACATATTTTGCTCCGTTTGTAAATCACATCCAAAACGGAGCTCCGGCAATGAAAATTTATTTACACGTCATAGAATTCAAATTTCCCCCCCAAATCTGACATTTTATTGACGAAAATACCATTTCTCATATCTTCTTATATATCTTGAACACATTCCTTCACTATTTTTTGATTAAAACTTGGAAATCAGATTTCTTCCTCTCAAATTAGGGTTTATTGGCTTTTTGAATTTCTGGGTTTAAATTCGATATTTTTCCTCTCAATTCGATTTATTTCCCTCCTTTTACATTCAAATATGAAAGCAAATATTCAATGTCTGACCAAAGTTGTGGAAGTTGGAATAATAATTCGAAGACATGCTCATACTTTTGTGGGAACCCAATTGTGGTGAGGAAATAATGCACCATTGATAACTCAATTTTCCCTTTCTCAAACAAATTAAAAATCTGCCTCCATAGTACATTCTAATGTCAACAGAAAACGGTTCACTCTCCATTCCTACACATCAATTCAATTTCACACAATTACTAACATGCAAGGACTACTTTAAAAAATAATTAGCTAATAAAGCAACAAAATTTTCGTTTTTTAATAGCCCAAATTATTAGGGTTTCAGAAAAATCTTAGAAATTGGATGATTAATTGCAAAAAAGAGTGACTCTTTCACAAAACATGCAATATGAAATTCACTTTTTTAATAAAGGAAAGAAATTTATAGAAAAAAAAGTAAACAATATCTTTGGATCAGAAAACCAAAAAGTGACGATGAAGATGCTTTCTTTCCTGAAAGACATACATGATATTTGACGACTCAATGAATGAGCGATCAGTCATGACAAAAATAGACAAAATTTGTGGTTAGGGAAGCTTTGAAGATGAAAGGAGGAGAGAGACAATGAAACATGGGTATTTGAAAATGAAAGGAAAAGGAAAATGTGGCTGGGGGAGGGTTTAAACAAATAAAATGAAGAATAACGCTGTTTCCCAAGTGAAGAAAACGATAACACTCTTTTTTTCACCGGAGATAGGCTAAGGACGCAATTACTAAAGAGGCCCCAAAAATATGGCGGTAATTGATTAAATTTTTTTAAAAGGGCTGTAATTTCTAAAATCGCGCATTATAAAGGCTGTATTTGGCGATTAACCCTTAGATTTATTTTGAGATACATAATAGTTTGAATTATTTTGAGAAGATTAACAATACTAAGATCGTTTTTTTTTTTTTTGAAAGCCCCATACAGGACTAAGATATACGGAGTACTTCTTAAATCATCATCAACCATACAAGCAACACTAAACGGAATATTTTTTTTTTTTTTTGGGTGTTTTTCATTCAAAACTCGACCCCGTTTACCACGTCTAATCTTTGTTCAAGTACTCTGCCTTTGTTGAAAAGTATAATTTTTATTTGAGAATTTTAGTTTTCAATTATTTTTTATTTTTTATTTTACAAGATCCCAGTAAAATCTACACAAGTTTAAGCCATAATCTTGCTAATTTTCGCATCATTTGCTTTTGACATTTCAACCCCCCTAAAAAAAACCCCAATTAAATTCAGAAATTACTCTCCCAATCTTCACACTTTATGAGGGTTTGATCTGGGTTGTGCTTCTTTTGATTATTTTCCTGGCAATTCTAAGGGTATTTTCTTTGCTATTTTTTTTGTTGTTTCAATTGATTGATTGTTTAGTATTCATATTTAAATTAGATTATTGGTCTTTGATGCATTGCATCAATTTTGAAGAATTTTTTAGTCATTGGGTTGATTTATATGCTTGATTTGGGTGTTAAAGTTTGATTCTTTGGACTTAATTGCTGTAGATTTCAATGAAGTTTGAGCTTGATTGGTGAGATTTCATGGAATCAAGAGGTGGGTACTTGCTGCATTTTTGTTATTTTCCCTAAATTGATTGCATATTCCTTTCATTATTTCATATATTTATTTTGTTATGATATATGATTTCTTGTCAAAATTCCATATTTTAGAGTTTATGAATTGTTTTGTGGCACTGCTGTTGATACTTGATTGTAGGCGAAAACTAAAACGATACCGTAGTATGTGTTGTAATTGACAAAGAAATACTATAACTATGTTTATACGTAAGCGTCTTTACACAAAACGAATACAACAACATTACTCTAGTGCCTCAAGGGTTTCAGCAACTGGTTGGTAGGTGGAGGGGTTTCGCTGAACTCAGTCTTACCTGTTAATAACACAGGTTGTTTTTGGATGACCTCAAAAGAAAATTGCTGGTTGTATCGAGTGACTGATACTTCACAATGAAAAGAATTTCACCATTTGAGAGTGGTAGGGGTGGTCTCGACCAGGGCGTTTTTAATGGGGTGCGATGGGTGCCATGGTAGTATGGTACCAACTCTTTTTTCAGAGAAAAATCTATTATTTGAAAAAAAAAAAAAAAAAAAATAGTTTGTGTCCAATATTTCTATGTGTAATTTTTATTGGCACCCACCATTTGAAAATTCTAGAATCGCCCCTGGGTCTCGATGAATGCAGCCTTACCTATGTGTTTACACAGAGACTGGTTTTAGATCACCAAAAATATAAATTGCAATGAACATTGTGTCAAGTGACTGATACTTTCCTATAAAAAGAATTGCTGGCATCTTAGTGAGTGGTTAGACTATATTCCATCAAAGTCAAAAACTAAAGAATAGTGAGTCGTTGCCATTATGGCTCCATTGGAAGATGGAAACATTACACAAAATTACTTTTGTTGTGTTTACCCTGCTTCATTGGAGCTTTGAGGGTGCTATTCAATGGCTGTCTCATTTATATTGAGTATGTTGTGCTTGTAGGTGGTGGTTTGCGGGATACATCGGTAGTCGTTCTTAGCTTGGAGTCTGGTGAAGTGTATATTATTGTTAGCTTGTACTCCAGAGTTGACACTCAAGTAATCTACGTTGATCCTACAACCGGAGCCCTACGGCATAGCGGCAAGTTTGGAGTTGACGTTTTCAAGTCCGAGCGTGAAGCCGTAGATTATGTTACGAATGGCTCAAAATGGCTGTGCAAGAGTACAATATATGCCAGGGCGATCTTAGGCTATGCAGCCCTAGGAGATGTTGGCTTACTTCTTGTTGCTATCAAAGTGGCTCCCACCATCTCAAATTTGCCCGGTGGAGGTTGCATTAACACTGTGGTGAAGAGTCAGTGGATTAAAATTCCGCTTCAATACCCTCAAGCTCTTCGGGATGGGGAAGGTAATAGTATAACGGATTTAGCAGAGATCGACATTGATGGCAAGCATTATTTTTGTGAGACGAGGGACATAAGTAGGCCTTTTCCAAGCCGTATGCCCTTGGATGAGCCTGATGACGAGTTTGTTTGGAACAGATGGTTAGCTTCTCCGTTCAAGATCATTGGTCTTCCTCAGCACTGTGTCATTCTTCTGCAGGTATTTCCTTATTTGTTGTAATATATGTTCTACGGGCTCCACTTCCATTGTTCCCACGTTGTTCTGTGATGAATGTTTTTTATAGAGCATGATTTGTGTCCACAAGATGCTATTGTGTACAGCACAGATCTCCACCGCGAGACACTTACAGCATAATTTCTCGGTTGTGTGAAAATATGATTCGTCGTTTATTGACCCTGGTTGTATTTACGTATGGTTTTGGGTTTGCTTGGGCAATTAAAAGGGAAGAACCAGTCAAATGTTAATTAGTACTGACTGTGCTTCTAAAAGAAACGTATATTCATTATTTAGTCAATAAGCTTATGTCAAGGGATCACCGCGTCAATGATGGCTTTTGATGTGGTTTGGCTTCAATCACCTCCATATTTCGATTGTAATTGTTTTTTTATTAGTGTAAGGGAGTTGGGAGGGCAGGTGGAGGGAGGTTAGGGTAGGATGTTTGTAGGGGACTAGGGGGCGGCTTTGACTATGTGCGTTATATGTTTTTCGGGATTAGTGATCCATCTATTTCAGGCCCATGCTTTTTTCATCTGCTGTCTTTGGTTCTCTTTAATTTATTGTAATTCTTAACATCAGTTTATGGCGAGTTTCTATCGTCGGACTACCGTTTATCTGTTGTACTCTTCTCTGATTCGTTAGCATTTATCATAGGGGTTTGCAGAATGTCAAAGCTTCGGGAGCTCAGGTCAGCAAGAAGGAATCATTGCTCTTATTGCTCGCCGAAGTAGACTGCATCCTGGTACTCGATATTTGGCAAGGGGCCTGAATTCATGTTTTGGCACAGGTAGGATGAACCCTGTTCATTTACACCTTATTTACTGCTCTTTATAACTTCAAACCTAAAAGGATTGTAACAGCCTGCTGGTTTCCCTGATCTTATAATGTAAACAAGTGAGTTTTTACTAAAGGGATAATGTGGTTGCTTGTTTGAGAAGTATGCCCTCTCTTTTTTCAATTATGTGTCACGTTCTCTAACCGTGATCTGTCCTCATATTTTCATGTCTTCTAATTTTGGCAGGAAATGAAGTTGAATGTGAACAAATTGTTTGGGTCCCTAAACGAGTTGGTCAAAGTGTTCCTTTCAGTACATATATTTGGCGGAGGGGCTCAATCCCCATCTGGTGGGGTGCTGAATTAAAACTCAGTGCAGCCGAGGCCGAGATATATGTTGCTGATGATCCATACAGGGGTAGTGCAGAATACTATCAAAGGTTAAGCAAGCGATATGATGCTCGGGATTTTCTTTTATCGGCTGGTGGGAGTCAGAAGAAGAACCCTGTAGTTCCAATTGTATGCATGAATTTGCTAAGGAGTGCAGAAGGGAAGTCCGAGTGTATCTTGGTTCAGCATTTTGAGGAGTCTTTGAATTTTATTAGGTCATCAGGGAAACTGCCTTCTGCTAAGATTGTTTTAATCAATTATGACTGGCATGCAAGTGTTAAGTTAAAGGGAGAGCAGAAAACAATCGAGGGGCTTTGGCAACTTCTGAAGGGTCCAACTATCACTGTTGGCATTACTGAAGGAGATTACTTACCTTCACGCCAGCGCATCGGCAACTGTAGAGGTGAAGTTATCTACACTGATGAGTTTGAGGGTGCATATTGCTTAAGATCACGTCAAAACGGAGTTCTGCGCTTCAATTGCGCGGATTCGTTAGATAGGACAAATGCTGCCAGTTATTTTGGAGCACTACAAGTATTTGTAGAGCAATGTAGAAGACTGGGCATATCTCTTGACAGTGATCTGGCATATGATAGTCAGCCGGTGGATAATTACAGTGGATATACCGCCCCACTTCCACCAGGCTGGGAAAAACGATCCGATGCTGTGACAGGAAAGACTTACTTCATTGACCATAACACCAGGACGACGACATGGAACCATCCATGCCCAGATAAACCGTGGAAGAGGTTGGATATGTCATTTGAGGAGTTTAAGAGGTCGACAATCTTATCACCTGTAGCTATACTTGCAGATATTTTTTTGACTGCTGGGGATATACATGCGACGCTGTACACTGGTTCTAAGGCTATGCACAGCCAGATACTGAACATATTTAGTGACGAAGGTGGCAAGGGATTTAAACAATTAGCTGCAGCACAAAACCTGAAGATAACTCTCATGAGAAGATACCAAAATACTTTTAGCGATAGTACTCGTCAAAAGCAGCTGGAGATGTTCCTAGGGATGAGGCTCTTTAAGCATATTCCCTCAGTTGCTTTATTTCCTTTGCATGTAAGTGGTTGTTTGAAGGTTCTACTTTTATGATCCATAGCAAACGCTAGCTTTTCTCTTATTTGGTTTCTTCTGATTTATGTAATTGTGCCTTATTAGTGTGGTAAAACCTTATTAGTGTGGTAAAAAACGTCATTAGGTTTGTGTCAAACGCATCATCAGGGCTATGTCCATTAGTTGTTGTTATAACTGTCTTATTCTACTTGTTCAGTTATCGATATTCTGACCCTTGTATATGTTGATACTTACAAGCTCTCCCTTTAAAGGTCTCATCTGTGTACTGATTCATAGAGGTATTGATTTGGAATTACTGTCCGATGTCTAGTTCTTGTTGACAGTGCTGTAACGTCCTCTGTTTTAATTTGCCTCTAGAGATTATATCTTCTGCCACATGGCTGTTTACAATGTGGATCTCTGAGATATATTAGTTCACCAGCTTCAGTGGTCCGCGTAATGCTTGGGTTTTTGAATATATTATTTAGCGTTGCCTTATAGATTTAACTTGTTTTGATTCAGAAACCTGCTTGTCTCAGGTCATGTCTCGATTGCCGGCTTGCTTTCTTAAGCCTGTTCCCAGCATTTTTCCAAATTCTGGTGATGCTACTGGCCTTCTTAGTTTCAAGAGAAAAGATTTGGTTTGGGTATGTTGATTCCCTTGCAATTACGAAATTATTATTGACTTCTGTCGATTTATTTTGTTTTCTTGTTGATTGTAATGCGGTCATTAGACTTGATTGTTGTTTAAGAATTAACTTTTCTCGATTTAAACCTACATTGCAGGTTTGCCCCCAGGCTGCCGACGTAGTGGAACTTTTCATTTACCTTAGTGAGCCGTGCCATGTTTGTCAGCTTCTTCTCACGGTCTCACATGGTGCTGATGATATGACTTTTCCTTCAACAGTTGATGTGAGAACGGGTCGAGACCTGGATGGACTTAAACTTATAGTGGAGGTAAGTATTATCGCATTCAAAATCAAGGACTGCCTCATGAATCCATTTTTTGTTGGTCGAGTAGATTGTGCACGGCTTGGCTCTTCTCTCCGATTCAAATTCTGTCTTGTTTTTATTTGCTGTTTAAAGTTTGCATGTTTTTAGAGAGTGCTGAGGATGACCAAGACTTTTCGACAAAACATGGAAGTATGGAACAAAATTTATGCTCTAAATTGTGCAATATATAGTGAATCATATCAAAGAGTGTTCTATGAAATTATGGAAATGAGTCAACTGAACAAAATAATCATGAGACTGAGGTAATTTTTCTCATGGGATAGATGATTGAACACTTTTGAGATAAGGAGAAGATCTACATACGGTTTTGTTATTGATTTAGAGAAGGCATGTGATAAAGTTTCATGGGAAGTACTTTAGTGCCTCATAGCAAGGGAAGGCATTTTGCGAAATTAGCTTTATCTCATCAGGGACATGAATCAGGGAGCTAGAAAGAGTGGAAGAATTAATCCAGTACCAATGAATAATCCCACTCTTGGTTTTGCTCTTAGTCCTTTCCTCTTTGCTATAGTCACGGACAAACGCCGATTTCCCGTGGTGTTATTGTTTGTCGATGACATAATGTTGATTGGTCGTTTTTCATTTAATCGTTTTATATACATCCTCAAATACTCTGGATCATTTGTTTTGTTGATATTTTCATTATTAAAATTTCTCCTTACTTGTTTTGTTCTTTAAATTTCTATCATGTTGCTTTCTTTCTTTCCTTCTTTCCTCTCCTTTCCTCGTTTTTTTTAGTATTTCTTTGTTCTCCTTTTTTTTTCTTTAAATGACTTCATTAATTTACTCGTCAATTGTCATTGCAGGCTATAGATGATGATTTATTTTTTCCTTCTTTTTTTGTATCTTTTCCTGCGATAGCTGTTATTGTTGCAAATGAAAGTTTTTTCGTATTTGAATTCGTTTTCAGGGTGTTACAATACCTCAATGTGCAAATGGAACAAACATTTTAATATCCTTACCTGGATCAGTTAGTTCAGAAGACATGGCTGTGACGGGTGCTGGTGCTCGTCTGAATGGTGCTGCTGCTTTTAGTCGTTCGTTGCTTTATGATTTTGAGGAATTGGAGGGAGAGTTAGACTTTCTTACTCGAGTTGTCGCTCTGTCATTTAAGCCTTCTGTGTCTGGAAAAACTCCATTAACTTTCGGCGAGGTAAAAAATATTTCTATAAGCTATTGATAACCTTTTGTTTTATAATTGTAAATTTTTTAAGTCATAGCACTTGAAATTTTACGTATTAATTTCTTGAATTAAATTCTGTATCAGTCACAAACTCATGCTCCCTCTTTCCCCCCTTTTTCCGACTTCCTTTCACACGCGTTTTATGTAAAGTGATGAAATGACTTATCTGTCCTCGATTTGCTTACCAAAAATTTACTTAAGGGGTAGTTCTGATTTTTCTATTCTCTAATTTGCTAATCTTGATACGTTAGTGTTGCTGCATCTTACGGAGTATTTTTTTCAAATAGTTGGTGAGGTCTTTTATTTGTACTCCACCGTAATTTTTGAGCTATTTTTAAAAGTTTCAATATCACAGCTATTTGAAGAACAAATAGATTTTATTTATTATTTATTTTTAAAATGTACATCAGATTTCGGGCTTATTATTTTCACCACTGCCTGCCAGCTTTGTTTGTTTGCGTTTCTAGTCTCTAGGCCATTCTTTTAATCTGATGAAAAGTTTCTGGTTTTCACTACATTTTTGTTTTGTGGATTTTCACCTGTAGGTGGAGGTGCTTGGAGTGCCACTTCCTTGGAAAGGTATATTCACTAATCAAGGGCATGGCGCAAGGTTGCGAGAGAAGGCAAAGGAGTGCCAGAAACATACAAAAACTGTATTGTCTGGTGTTTCCAGCTACATCGACGATGTGCAGGTGTCTGCCAAAAATGTGAAATCAACTTTAAGTGATTCATCGTCCAACAATTGGTTAGACCTTCTGACGGGAGAAGGGACTCCGTCAGATCTGTTCACTCAACCTGTGGTTGAGAAGCTGAATAATGAGAGCGATGATCCACTTAGTTTTCTGGATGATCCATTGAGTTCACACTATGATGAAAAAGATGGTTATCCTTCCTCGTCATCTCCTGATGTGAAGCCTTCTCACAGCGGGGCCAATCATTATATAGACTGCTTAAAGTCTGTGACTAGTTCCCACAAGGTACATTCGTGGCCATCAGGTTACTAATTAGAATAATAGTTTCAGAAAACATGTTTTTCATGTCAAGAAAATATGTGATTGTTTTTTTTTTTCATGTTAAGCAAAGAGTTATGAACATACACCGATAGCCTGCTTTGTTGTTCGCTCGTAATCAACCACTTGTTGTGTAGCTATTGTATACCACATGCCACATCTTATAAATGTAAGCCATATAAATAATAAGGTCGGTAGGAATTCATCACCAATAAATGGTGGTTGATGTGAGAACCCTGGAATTCCCATCCAACTTTCACGGTTATTGGGTTCAAAACTAATTGCTGGACTGTTTTGTATACATGTAGACCTGGCCCAAAGTATGCATACAACTGCCATTGTTCTATGTGAACATCATTTAGCATAGTTTATAATTGTTACTGAACTCACCATTATATCTGCGTTTAGCTCGTTGGGTAGTCAATGTCTCGATCTAAAATTTTATGTTACAGTTTATATAACCACTCCTGTTTATAGCTGCCTTTCTCTGGTTTCCAATGATTTAGGTTTCAAAGCGAACATGTTGCATGTCTTTTGAGATTGATAGTGTTATGCCTTTGTGTGCTACTGAAGAAAAAAGATCATGTGCTTGAACTTCTTCAAAATTTTTGAAATTTAAATTCAATGCAAATGCAGAAGCTCAATTTCATGGAAGCCATGAAGCTTGAAATTGAACGGCTCCGTCTCAATCTGTCTGCTGCAGAACGGGATAGGGCGCTGTTGGCAATTGGCACAGACCCAGCTTCTATAAACCCTAATTTGTTGGCCGATGATTTGTATATGCTGAGATTGTGCAGAGTTGCTAATAGTCTAGCAATGGTTGGACAAGCAGCTCTTGAAGATAAATTAATTGCTTCTTTTGGTCTTGATGCAAAAGCTGATGATGCTGTTGACTTCTGGAATGTTTCTGGTTTCGGGGAGAGTTGTACTGGTGGCATGTGTGATGTACGCGCGGAACTTGATGGCTTTGTATCTTCAATATCTGTCAAATCATCAGCGGAATCTGTAAAGGATTTGTTTGCGTGCTCTAATTGTGGTAGAAAAGTTTGCAAAATTTGTTGTGCTGGAAAAGGTGCTCTTTTGCTTTCACGTTACAGTAAAGGAGGATCTTCGAGCTCTATTAGTGTGTCGGGACGTGGGGGGTCAAGCCATGGCAGACAACAAGCTAATATCTACAGTAAAAATAAATCTGTCGTGCCGGAAACTGTCTTGTGTAAACAATGCTGCAGTGATGTTGTACTCAATGCACTTGTGTTGGATTATGTACGGGTCTTATTGAGTTCTCGAAGAAGCAGCCGTGTTGATTCTGCTGCTTTTACGGCATTAGACCTAGTCCTTGGATATTCTTTGGATGATGATGCGGCCGACAGCTGTAAATCTGCAAATGGTGTGGAGTCAAGTCAATCTCTGGGAAAGTTGATCAACGGGGAAGAGTCACTTGCTGAGTTCCCATCTGCAAGCTTTCTATATTCCGTAAGTTCATGTCCTCATTTCTTTCTTAGTTATAATTTATCCAAAAAAATTCTGTGCGATATGTAGTGTTTTAAAATGTGACTCGATGAGTACCGTATCTTTTAATTGAATTGAACTGCCCTATATCAAAACCAACTTGTAGTCACTATGCCGGTCAACCAAAACATTAAATGAACAAAAGGCACACTTTTCTCTATTAAGTATTTTCTAAAGCCGGTCCACCCATTATTAGTGTATATTCGCCGTTGATGAATCAAAGAAAGTAGAACAACCCATCTCTCAGTAATGCCTTGTAGTTGTGCTCGCTTACCTTTTCAAGATACATGCGTTGCCAATTTGGCTGATGTGCAGCTGTTCACTCGATTCGAAAGGAGTGCAGTTTAGACTGTGGAGGTGAAGTCTTATATTGTTTCTTTGCTGTGGTATGAAAGGTCGAAACAGCTGCAGGAGCAGCACCCCCTTTGTCGTTGTTGGCTCCACTGGATTCAGGACCACGGCATTCCTATTGGAGAGCTCCTTCAAACTGCAACAGCGTAGAATTTGCCATAGTTCTCGGCAACATTTCAGATGTTAGTGGAGTGACTCTGGTGGTTAGTCCTTGTGGCTACACAGAAGCCGATACTCCTACAGTAAGTTTACTCTCTTTTAATTGCTCTAGTGCTTCGACGGTTGTCCTTGTTGAATTAAATGCTGTTTATTGATAGTTTGAAAATTGCTTCTTGTTCATGCGCTTCTTGTTAGAGTTATATATTGTTATAAAATTGATGGTACTCAAATTGGCGACAGTCAGAATCCGAAGGGTCCTGAGAGGTATGGACTCGTTGTCTTCATCTTAAGCTGTTTTAAGTCTTAAGTTGTCTTAAGTCATCTGAAGTTGTCTACTGATGTAGTTGTTTTCTGAAGTTTTGTGTTATAGTAGTACTTTCCTGAAATTTTCTGAAGTCATCAAAAATTTTGCGCAAGTGTTTGATAAGTCAAGAAAAAAAATAGTTGAGGAGAATAGGTCCTAAATCGAGAATGAAAT
The DNA here is from genome assembly GCA_023091065.1 of Dianthus caryophyllus. Lineage (NCBI taxonomy): Eukaryota > Viridiplantae > Streptophyta > Magnoliopsida > Caryophyllales > Caryophyllaceae > Dianthus > Dianthus caryophyllus. The sequence goes on from CM041517.1 coordinate 9,980,778, forward strand.
GAACTTATCTTAATTGTTGGCATGCATGTCAATCTCACCACCATGAAGTGGTTGCCATGTTAATTAACAAATTTTCTTAGTTTTCTCGACCTGTCATATATTGTCAGGCATACTTTGATAGGATGCAAGTGTTATACTGATGTTAATTCTGTTCTTGATGAGGGTTTTCTACAAGAACTCTCTAACTATAGGGAATCACCGATAACATTCGTAAATAGAATGCACTCATTTTCTACTTTTTATAGTTTTGATATAACTCTATTTGGCTGCGTCTGTCTCCTTACCTCGTCTTGAACGTAAATTTTTCAAGGTATTGTGTTAATGTTGCTCTGTAAAATGACACCAACTAAAAGAGAGAAATCGGTTAAATCATCATGTAGTTGAAGAGAATGGAAAAACTATGCCGGTTTCAATCGTTCAGATTTGTCGACTTCTCTTCGAAAAAGTTGCTCGTATGATTAATATGGTGTTTACCACTGTTTTGTACTACAGTTGGGCGCTGTATGCCTGTATTGGTTTTATTAGTTGGCTTCTTTGCATTTCTTGTATGTAGTTTTTGAGTATTTGTTTTGCGGCCTTGAATTACCTCCCTTTTCTTACTGTAGGTACAAATATGGACTGGCGATAAAATAGGTAAGGAAGAACGGTCCTGCATAGGGAAGTGGGAGGCACAAACTTTACTGGATTCCTCTCCAGAGTTGTACGGACCTGAAAAATCAGACGTTAGAAAGCTTCCTCGACACTTGAAGTTTCCCTTTAGGAAACCTGTTCGATGTCGTATCATTTGGATATTGTTACGCCTTCAACGAGCAGTCTCTGCTTCAGTGAATTTCGGAAATGATTTCAATCTTTTGTCGCTTGATGAGAACCCTTTTGCCGAACAAAGTAGACGTGCATCATTTGGGAGTCTCGACAATACGGATCCTTGTGTGCATGCCAAACGTATTCTCGTATTTGGAACTCAGTTGAGAACCGATACTGGGCCCACTACACCGGAGGGATCAGAACAGTTAAAATTGAAGAACTGGCTCGACACTCCACCTCCGCTAAATAGATTTAAGGTTATTCTTCTGTTTTTTCTTTTACTTTTGCGCACCTATTTATGTGGAAATGCAAACATCATCCTTTACGACGTTTTCCAATGCATTTCCAAGTTCCAGAGACGTTGGTGCACTTGCATTTTGTGCTCTTCGTTAGTAGAAACTGGTCATTATCGGTATAAGTTGAATCAATTAGTGATTTGTTGACACATTTGTGTTTCAGGTTCCACTTGAGGTTGAAAGATTACTCGGGAATGATCTTTTGGTAGAACAGTATCTGTTACCGGCTTCGCCGCCTGTGGCTGGTTTTCGCCTTGATGCCTTTAATGCAGTTAGACCTCGTGTTACTCATTCTCCGATTGCTGATGTTAATTCCTGGGACTCCTCGAGTTTACTCTTTGACGAGAGACATATTACTCCTGCCATACTATATATTCAAGTGTCAGTACTTCAGGTAAAAGCTCAAACATTTTTTTACACAAATTTCATCGATTTATCTCCTTTTCGAGTGTATAAAGTAATGTTTGCTGGTGACGAATGTTTTACAGGATACCCATAACATGGTTACGATCGCTGAATACCGAATACCAGAGACCAAACCTGGAACTCCGATGTACTTTGATTTCCCAAGGAAGTTACAAACACGTAGAATCACGTTCCAGCTCGTTGGGGACGTCGCTGCATTTGCCGATGAGCAGGCAGAAGCTGACGACGCCGAGAACAGAATTTCAGCCAGTTTGTCACTGGCAAATAGAGTCAAATTATACTACTATGCAGACCCATATGAGCTCGGAAAATGGGCTAGCCTTTCTACTGTCTAAATGTGAGTCGTTCACGGAACAAACCACTTATTTTACTTTCATATTTGTATTCTTTGTAGCTGCTATATTATTCTTTGTTGTATTTATTCTAATTTCATAAGAATACACCTTTAAATATTTGTTGTATTTTTGTAATATTTTCTATTCTTTGTTGTTTTACTGTAATAGATCATTCTTCAGCGTGTTATTTCGCATTTTTACTGTGAAGATTATCGAGGTTTAACAGTAGGAACTAGAAAGCATACTATCGTATACATACAAGAGGCGAGTGTGGAAAAGCAACAGATCGAAGTATTTTATTAGTTATTGTAGCTCGACTTTGTTTTTAGTTTTACACTATTGAATACAAGAGGTGAGTAAATGTTTTCACGTCTTTCTACAACAATGGCCTTCAGGTTCGCAGTTTAGTTGTCTGTCTGATCACAAGACCCGTTTCTACATCGTATTGTTTGAAGTAAACTGAGACCGTGTTTGCAGAAACCATAAGAGTAACACTAACACCTCACATTTGTACAGGCGAAAGTTCGTTCAATCATGAAAAAGAAGTCAGATACTCAGATACTAGCAGCTGGCGCAGCAGCAGAAGCAGAAACATCAAAAATTTTATCGGACGCTTTGAGATTATTCGGCTTGTTCTGGTAAGATAACATCTTGTTTAGGGCGCTGAGGTATGCTCGGACACTCGAGATTACGATATCCTCCTCGGAACCACTTCCACTGCCAATAATGCAATACAGGCCAAGCATACTTAGCGAATTGCAAATCAAATATTTTTACTCCGTCCAATCTATTTATACCATCCTCTTTGTCGATTTTGACTGATATTTTCTCACGATATACGATCTCTGAAGGCAAATTATAGCATGGAAATACCTGAATGTTTGGTGGCAACTTATATCTCCGGAGGCGTGAGTTGATTTGATACCGTCATCTCCGCTTACCATCACTCTAGTCGTAGCAATAGCGTCTATGCCTTTCGTCACGGTCGTCAGTGAATACTCAAGGAGAGTGGCAGGTACCTACCATGAAGACGGATTTGATTGCAGTATTTGTTTAATAAATTAATTTCAACTTAATAATGGTCACAATAATCACTCCAATAGTCACATTTTAGTCACAAATAGTTTATCGAATGCATACAACAATCTCGTTACAATACATGAACTTTTAACTCGCCACTATGTACCTTCACTATTCGATCAACGGCTTTGTATGCAGAGTCGACTGGACCTGTTCCAACTGAACACGCAACATGTTCTTTCCCATCTGCATCGATGAGCCTAACTGTCGATGTCGAAAGTCCTAGAGTTCCGCAAGTAACCTGCCACACATTCATGGAAATTCAAATGCGAGACTCTTCCACAACAACCCTAGATTCAGAATAAACAGACGGATATGTTCTGCACGAATTACCTGAAGATCCCTAAGAGACCAAATTGAGTCTGGCTGACAAAGCTCATCGACTACTAAAGCATCAATAATATCCTCACCCAAAACATGCTGCACAAACATTTAGCGCGATATTTATTTTTGAGTCGAGTATCTAAAACTTTGGCCACAATTATGAGTAGAAATTCAACATTATGACATGATATTCTGGTATTAACATTTTTCTTCTAAAAGACCATAAGAGGAGTTGAAGTTACCTCTGTTTTTTCTGCTACAGATTTGAAGCGCCAGAAAATGTCGTCTTTGCGTTCGAAGAAGTACCCCGGCTGAAAAAGCACAAATAGTTTTCAGATCAAAACACATAAGCAGAAATGTCTCGGTCGAGATTCGTTAGAACAGTCACCAACCTGCTCAAGTCGTTTTTTCAATGCATGGCGTCCACTGAAAAAACGTTAAAGACTGTCATACGTCGAGAACATTAGACAATTTGTAAACTAATAGGTAACCACGTTAACGTCTAAGGTGACCACCGTTTTCAAACCACTAATAAAAGTAGTCACGTTTTAACCAAAAGTAGTAGTATTATAGATACAAGCATTTTTGGTAACGAGGGGTTTATTCCCAGGCGATTCCAAATCACCACCACGACCATATAAACCACCCCTAAGTGTGATACCATACATGCCCACCCAGAGTCGAACCCAGACTCGCAACTCCTTGCCATCAGCTGGCGCACTTTAACTCCACTTGCCAGAAAATGAGATAAAAGTTACTTTACGTAGGTTCTTATCATCTGCTTTTGGAGCAATTTTTAAGCCAAAATCCACAAAACATTTAGATAGATGGTCAGAATTTCTTTGAATATGTTCTTAAATTCATTCAAAACATGAGCAAAACTTAAATTGGAGACGAATATCACCGTTGGGTTCCTTTTTATTGGAACTACATTTCTATCCATTTTTGTACTTGTTGGCAATATATTATTGATTTAAGCTCTGTTGTTTTCGGCATATAAGAGCTGAACTTATAAGAGCCGAAGTCAATTGAAATTAATCTTTAATGGGGCTTATAAAAGCTGAATTTATTAAAAGTAAACTTATAGGAGCTCAGCTGAACTTATTTGAGTTGAAATTAAGCTGAAAAGTAAAGGGCCTTAGTACTTGTTGTACTTGTTTCTTTAGTACCTTTAGTGACACCCATACATGCCATGTTTCTCGGATTATTTACAAGCAGTATTCACGATCATATTTTGCGAGTCAACTTGACCAATAATCAAATCCGAGTCAACTTGACTTAGTTGTGATGCTGAGAAAGTCGAAGAAAACTCAAACAAATGCCACTATCATTAACATATTACGGACTACTACATACATCATACCCAAAAGAGACAAAGTCACAAAGAAATAACCAAAAACAAATGCCACTATCATCTAGGACAACAACTAAAATAATTAATACTCCCATTATTATTCAATAAATTTCGGGGTCGAATGTACACAGCCTTAACTGCACATGATCTCGATTCATCATAAAACTAGTTAACAATTTACAAGCTGGAGCAGGCATGTTATAAAGTGTTTTTCAGAGTAATTTTCGACTATTCTCATATATATTACGGGAAAAAGAAAATAATAGTCAAACAAATATTAAGAAAAGAATATAGTTAAAGGGTACTATATACGTAAAATTGTAAATTTAAAAAAAAAAAACATGAGGGTAGAAAGGTAAAACTTTAAATTTTATGTATTAAAATATTTATCTCGACGCGTGTGAAAAAGTAAAATGAGATGAATTTGATCATACGATACCTGCTAGCATTCTCTAAACCGTTATTAAACTTATGCGTCATTTGAATTATTCCACCTTTCGCTATAAACCTTTTTTGGTTCCTAACACCCTCCCATGCAGCGAGGCGTGAAAAGGCGGGTTTTATGGAGAAACGTGTGACGGGTTTGTGAGGTGTGTGGAGGTTTGTTATGGTGTTTGACGCCATTGATATGATGAGGTTTTTGTTAAGGTTTTTATTTAGAGAGGTTTCTATAAGGTGAAGAATAAAATGAAGGAAAAATTGATGAGGCTTTTATACGTGCGTGTGCATGTAGTTGTCGGCTGAATAATTATGCGTGATTTTTGTACGTCTTCATGAATATAATACTCCGTGATATCAAATTGATACGGCATAATTTATTTTTATATACGTAACTGATAATAGTCGATAAGTTTGAAAATTGAAAAGTGTACACACATTAGAGTTGAATAAAAAGAGTACGGGAGTAAAATTTCACATAATTATATTTTTCTTGAAAGTTTAAATTTAGAAATATATCTATAAATGATTTCAAGACGAAATGAGAAGATTAAAATTAAATGTAAGGGATTACATATCACTTCTGTACATAAAACTAAGAGCACAAATCTCTTCGTCAAATGAGCACGAATCATATTCTAAGTTAAATATACTACGGAGTACTTCACATTCTTATAAAATTATTTTATACAGACAAATCTATTATGGGTTATTTCATAAACAATTATAATTCAATGATTAAAAAAAATCTAGGGAATACATTTTTATAAGAGAAAATAAGTCATTGTTTAACACTAAAACGTCACAAATACGTAATTCAATCTCAAGAAATGACTTAAACAAATCTTGACAGAAAAAAAAAACAAATGACCAAATAATATCTTGGCAAAAAAAGGAAAAAAAAAAGACCAAAAAAAGGTAATAACACGTAATGACCAAATAAAATACACTAAAAATAAACACTAATTCTCATGTGAGACGGGACTTACGATAAACTTATCGTAAGTCCTCTCACATGAGGGTAGTTATTAATATTTTTTTTTTTTGTTTTTTAATTTTTTCTAAGTGGTTGTAGTGTGAGTCAAGACTCACACAAGAACTACTCAAAAATAAATAAATGAAGTCATTTTTTAATGACTAACACTACCTAATCTAGTTAAATAATCTCGCATCATCCAATTACAATTGGGTCCACGATAATTATAAAAGAATTTGTGTTATTCTAATAAAGAAAGACTCACATTTGCCATAAAATAATTAACGGGTTTTTTTTAAAATGTGTCATAAAAGCACATGTTAAGGTGTTAATATGGGAAATATTTTCATGAAATTATCATGAGATTTTGAAAAATAAATTCATAATGACAACATTTAGATGATTATATTATCCATTATAATGACAACATTTAGAAAAACCCATTGGTAATTACAATTGGATAATTTTCATAAAATGGTAAATGCAATTGTATATAAAAAAAAATTATTAATAAAGAAATTTTATGAAAAAGTTATTTTGAAAAAAAATCATGAAATTAAAGTACTCCGTACGAAGTATTAGGGCCGTAGAATAAATTTGAGAAACCCTTTTATGATTAAAAATTTGAGACCCCAAAGTTATACTAAAACGTACTCCGAAACGGACATAAGTAAAAATCAAAGTGTTTCGATCTTTAAAGTAACCAATTTAATTGAAACATGAATATTTTTATAATAAAATACGACAATGTAATCTTCTAGAATATTTTAATTCTAAACTTTTATATCCATTATTTTTACTATAGTAAAAGAGAGAATCATTGACCAACATTCTGACTTTGCGTAACATATGGCCTCTAGCTCCTCTTGGAGTCCTAGGTAGAGATGCCAATGATGGGATATGGATGGGGGAGAAGTCATATCCATATCCATATACATATCTATATTCATATACATATCCATATTCATATACATATCCATTTATGGTCACTTATATCTCACCCTTATCCATTTAATATTTTTTTCATTCATTTATATCCAAATCCACCAGGTGGAGCGGGTATCCGTTAGAAATTTTTACGCGCATAAAATTTGAATACGATATATTGTAAAAGAAAGTGGGACGATAAAATTAATAGGCGTACGTCGCCTAACAAATCATCTTTTAAATATTTGATAAAAGAATAAACAGAACACAGCAAGATTATTCATTCATTTTAGGACAAAAGTTTAGATTCGACATCAATATATCGATAATTAGTAACAATATTAGTAATAGTTGTATTAGATTGTTAGTCGACTAAGGATTACGTTTACAATAAATATTTAATAAAATTTGCAAAGTATTTTCTAAGATACTTTAAGGTATTATGTGTTAATCAAATTAATAACTACTCCGTATAATGTTTTAAAAAATTACTACTCCGTAATAAACATTAATTAAATATATTCAACGGATGGTTAAACGGATGATAGACTATGATCCATATACCACCCTAAATTCATCTGTAGCCATATCCAATCCTAAATTAATGAAATATTGCATTTATATCCCATCCATTTAATTATAGACGGATGGATATCCGCTAGATTGGAGTGATGTTGCCATCCCTAGTTCTCGGTGTTCGTGCCTAATGCCATAGATGAAATGAACTAATCAGCGGGATTGATAGTTAATATTGCCAACCTCAACTACTCAAATTAAGGACAAAGCCCGTGGAAGACTATTGTGGGCTTGTGGCTTTATGGCCTCTCCTCCTTTAGATGCATTACCTAACATAATCCTAACATCATATTTATTTAATATGTTTTACTAATTGACTCATTTTAACGTAAAACGAACTGAATTGGACTCGTCTTAAATTTAAGAGGACATCCTTGTCTCAAGGGGAACTTGCCTACTAGCAAACTACTCCGTATGTTGTACTACTAACACATCAATGATCTTTGAGTATCTCTACCGCTCCAGCATACCACACATGCAGCCCCAACTACGTATCCACGTTGTCCCTGCACATGCTGCACCACCACCCCATGACACTTGTGCACGCCACCCTTGCCACATGTCTACGCAAACTCTACACACGTCGCCCCTATCGCCATCTCGTTTCCTATTATGCACCACCCTCCCTTGCTTACTCCCCTTTTACGTACCCTTCTCTCGAATGCCCCTATATGCCCTTCACATGAGCATCATGACAAGGCTAAAGTCGCGTCACCTAAATCAAAATAAACCTAAAGTCAACTAACTGGGTAGCTAGTGGCAGTAGGGTCGAATCCACAGAGAGACAGATGTAGTCAAGAGATCGCTAAGCTAATATAGGTCAGTCTCAAGGGTAATAAAATCGGTGTTTTAGAAGACTAAACTAAGAGCAATAAATAAGAGAGTGTAAAAGTATATGAGAAGGGGGATTAGGGCATCGGGATCAATGTGACACTAATTCAGAAACTCAACTCAAAAGGAAATATCAATCAATTGAAGTTATGCAAGTGACTAGGTTTAAGAATACGCTCTCTCGAGTCAATATTAACCTTAAGCAAATTTAGCGGGCTCTCGCAACTTATTAAACTTAACTTATCAAATACGCGTGAGTCTAGCTTCAATTCGGCTTTCGATCTTAAACTGAAATAACCTAAGTTCAATTCAATAAAGGCGTCCCTAAATTCAATTGATAATAAAAACGCGTAGGAAGAAGTCAACTTGCACAAGTTCAATCAATTAAGCAATTAAAACATGTTCCTGAATCAATCTCACAAATCACCCTAAACCCTAATAAAGAAATTAGCTAGACATAACTAGGGCAAAAGCAATAAAATCAATCGTAGTAAACATGATGAATGAATAATAGAAATTGAAATAAACCTGGATTAAATCAGAGTACCGGCGGTTACAAAGAAAATCAATCTTGAAACTAACTAAAGCTTTAATGAAAGTTTATGTAAAAGGGAGAGAACTAAAGTAAATCTAAAATAAAACCAGTAAAATAAAGCATAAGCTTTGGTGTGTACGACCTAAGAGTATATATATAGTTTCCAAAAAACATAAACTCGGTTTAAAACAAAACCCGACGAAATAAGCATGGGACCCGGCCGGCCGGCCGCCGGTCCACCTGACCGGCCGGTCCCTCCTGCTCTGGGTCGGCTCTTCATCTCTTGGTCTTAGGCTTGTAATCCTTTTGGGCCTTAATCTTCCTCGTGGCCCTTTAGTCTTTTGATCTTTGGTTCGTATTCTCGAGCTCTCGTGATGGCTCGAGCTTGACCTCGTCGTCACGGTATTAAAATGTTCCACTAAACTCAGGTTTTAGCTCAGGACCGCCAAAACCTGCAAAATATAAACAAGGAACAGCAGTACCGCAATACAAAGCAAATAACTCCTAAACTAACAATGAACACGAGTAAATGCAAGCTAAATGCGACTAAACCGGGGGCAATTAATCTATATAAATAGTACATATCACACCACTAGTAATGCCAATGTAGCGGATGAGGGTCGGGTGAAATGTCACCCGCATCCATCACTCAATTTCGTCCACTCCACCTGATTTGTTTTTGATTTGATTTAGACACCACCAGCATCCGATCCATTCATCACCAGCGGATGAAACACATGGATTAAGTGAATAAAAAAGGTAAATTTTTTGTGCCGAAGAAGATACAAAATATGTAACCTTAAATAAAATTCATGCAAAATGTAGTTTCTAACATTACATAATATAACCACATTTGTATAATTGTATTAAGTTCTATTACCGCTTTGTATCTGTAAATTTCATCATCACATAATATTAATATATGAGTTTATCTCTTATTTTGGTATATCCAAATCCAACGTTATGCAACAGTTCTATAATAAGGTTAAAATGTTAAATGAGTAAGTCTAGTGGGAGTCTGTTTTCCACTAACATAATTAAAGGTAAGCTATTAATACCTAAAATGTGGCCACATTTTGATCGATCGTGCACATAAATTATTAATTAAAGAGTGATCACTTTTATATATTTCAAATTTCTAACTGTGGACATTAGTCACATTGTACGCAATAATGATCACTATTTCTGTTAAATTCATGCATCGAGCCTGGGTCGCACCCGTTGAGAGAAGAGAGTAAGTACTTCATAATCAAATGTATGTTTTATCTCAAAACCAAGATAGATAATACTCCCTCCATTCAACTCTACACTACCGCTACACCATTTTAATCCATTTAAATCCACTCTACCACTTTTCTTATTTGACTATACTTTTAATACCGGGTTTCTTTTTATCGACGACGTTTTACTACGAATCGACGACGTTTTTTCATAAAAATTACCAACTTACCCTTGGGCTCTCTCTCTCTTCTCTTTTCCTTCTCCCAATTTCCTCTCTTCTCTCTCCAAATTCAACTTATTCATCCTAAAAACTTCAAAAAAAATTTCTAAAACTTATCAAATTCAACCTATTCATCCTAAACTTTTACATGTAAAATGTAACTAAGAAATCATCAATAGTAAAAGACTTGAACTTTAAGATTAAAATCAATGTCGGATGCCGAATCGGTGGTAAGTTAAGTAAAACTTATCACATTTCATACATTTTAAGATTAGATTTTCTTGCTTGAACAATGTTGAAGACCTAATTTTATTGAACAATAGTTGAGTTTCAATGAGTTTAAGCTAAAGAAGTAATGCTAAAGTCATAATAATGTTGAAAAATAAGATTTCGTTTTGTATTTGGAGCTCTCGAAAAACAGATATTTGTGAACATGGACATAGAATTTTTTTTGTCTGAGACGGTAAAAAGTATGAATATGAACGTCTTAGACGGTAAATAGTATGAATATGAACGTCTTAGACGGTAAATAGTATGAATATGAACGTCGAGGACGGTAAAAAGTATGAATATGAACGTCCCTCGTATGGACGAACGTCCAGGTTTATGTCTCTCGTATGGACAAACGTCCAGGTTAATGTCCCTCATATGGACGAACGTCCAGGTTAAGGTCTCTCCTATGGACAAACGTCCAGGTTAAAGTCCTCCTATGGACGAACGTCCAGGTTAAGGTCCTTCCATGGATAGACCATTGTGACATATTCTGTACGTATTGTGTAAATTAAAGACTTTAAGCGATTTGTTTAATAATTTCTACAGGATTCGTTTGAGAACTAAGGTGGCGACAACGTTGATTATAACCATTTATTCGTAACAGAAGTATGTTTTGAGGATCGGAATAAAGCTTTTGATTGGGCTAATGTAATCGCTCAGGATAATGGCATTGTTTTGGTGAAAGCGAATAATGGGTCTAAAAATCGCCGACAACCCGAATTATTGGCTTCCTACTTTCGATGTAGTAGGTACGGACGAAGTAAAGGTGTGTATGATCCCGAAAACCCAAAGAAGAAGCTAAAAACGCAAAAGTGTGATTGCCGGTTTCGTATTAGAGCCGTGCAAAATTACCATTTTGTTAATAATAAGCGAGTGGTGCTTTGGAATATTGTCACGTCGGAAACTTTTGGATATCACAACCATGCGTTGACAAAGTACAAAGATGGACATCGTGGGTATGCGGGTTTAGATGAAGATGAGAAAGCGTTTGTTATACAAGAATATAGTTCCGCGGTTTTACCTAGAGACATCAAAACCGGTCTTCATAAAAAAAGTCCCGATAAACCTCAACCCTCAACCCTCAACCCTCAACCCTCAAGTAAACAAATTTACAACGTGACATCTAAGATTCGGAGGGAATTAAAAGGCGATCAAAATCCCGCACAACAAATGTTAGCTCTAGCCGTAAAAGTTAACTATGTTCATTGGCACGAGACAAACCCGGAATGTGTTTGGTGTTTTTTCGACGGATGGGTGGATGTCGGAGACGACGGTCTGTAACAACCTGGTTTTTCGTGACTTAATTAAACTAAGGCGGAAATATTAATTAAGTACATATATTACAAAACCAGCTGTCATTGTCTTACAACTCAATATACATAATATGAGTTTAGAGATAAAACAGAGTATTTGATAGATTACAATCTCTCAAAATGGAGTACAAAAGAAGGTAAACCATCCCCAGCATGATTATCGTTAGTCTCGGGGTACCTGCAATTATTAATTCTCGCATCACTCTTTCTATTCATGCAATTCTAAACATATGCAATATAGAAAATAAATAAATAAAACACATTGCAAGTAGACAAGCAAAAACATACTCCGTACAAGGAAATATGATGATTCAAACACGAGCATACATCTAATCATATAAACGTAACACATTTATACTTTGTACGTATTTTTATACTTATACGTATTCTTATACTTTGTACGTATTTTATACTTATACGTATTCTTATACTTTGTACGTATTTTTATACTTATACGTATTCTTATACTTTGTACGTATTTTTATACTTATATACGTATTTTATACTTATACGTATTTTATACTTTATACGTATTTTTATACTTTATACGTATTTTTATACTTAAGATATTCTACTTAGGTATAAAACCAAACTTTTTATTTACTAAGTACAATTTTCTAGTTTCAAGGTCGTTAAGTTCGTTTTGCATTTAGTGATTTGTAATAATATTTTAAAAGTAAAACTCGGTTAAGTTTATTCATATACTTAGCTAAAATTTTAATGGTTTCCATTTTTAGCGATGTTGTCGTAGTTCATTTAAATAGTCCGTATGTCCAAATTCATATTTAAGCAAAGGTAGTAGCACTAGAATTTGTTCATTTTAATATATGTAACATTATTTTTATCGGTTTCGTAGATTCTTTTTATTAACGGTTCATTTTACAATTTAATATAATCCTAATTACTATTCAAATTTAGTGAATTAGTGACAAATTCATTTTGATCAAAATAGACCCAAATAGTAGGGAAAAGCCGTGGCCCTTATTTATATTTAGCTATTTATTTTAAGTCCAAAATAACCCTAAAACCGTGGCACTTATATACTTATTAATTTTATTTTCGTTTTCTAATTTATCGGTTTTTGACTTAAAGTTTTTATATACTAATTATTTAAATTGTACTAAAGTGATTTAAACTAAGTTAAAATTTTATCAAAAATTTTATAAAATAAAAGTGAAATGCCGTGGCCTTATATTTTATTTTCTAAATTTTTATCTAAATTATTTTAACTTGTTTAAGGTGTATTATACATAAGTAATTATTAACTAATAAAGAAGAGGACTACATCGTTATGAGAGAGTGGTGTGTGAACGAAATTATGACACACGACATCTACAAGTCCATGTTTAATGCGACCTATAAGTTCCTCGACGGGTTCACATTACTTAACAAACATTGGCGCATTGGTTTCTACAAGAAATCAAGTTGCGGACAAGATCATTGGATGTGTTCGGATCATTTGTTCGCTTTTTGCGTCAATGTTTAATTGGATCATATGTGTGATTGCTCGACAACGCATCAAGAGGTGACTATGTGTGGCGGTGTTCTACGATATTACCAAGATTAATGCGTTCTTTCCGCCTCAAGCACACCCATATGTTTCATGTTTATGTCGACGATTACGTTCTTGTTATGTACTACGAATTTATATCTTATGTGACGTATCATTTTTAATTAATTCTTACGTTTCATGTTTACATCTTATGGATGTTTCATGTTTATATCTTATGTGACGTATCGTTTTTAATTAATTTTTAAGTAAATTACCGTATATGTAGGACTAAATCGGGCGTCGATCCACACGTAGACGTAAATCTGAAACCAATCCATAGTAGGACTAAATCTTTGGGCGTCGATCCACACGTAGGACATAAATCTGGAAACCAGTCCATTGAAGGACAAAATACTGGACGTCAGTCCACAGGTTGGACGTAAATCTGGAAATCAGTCCATTGAAGGACAAAATCTTTGGGCGTTGACCACGGGTAACGTAATTACGAAACCATCCATAGAATGACAAAAATCTTTGGGCGTTGACCATAGGTGAACGTAATTAAACCACCCATGAAGGACAAAAACCTGGACGTCTGTGACATGGCTAAACGTTTTTACAAGCAATTTTTACCAAAAAATACAAAAAATTCATCCCTAATTTACGTTTTTTCATGAACAATATACAACTTTTACAATCATATTTTACCAAAAACGACAAAAAAATCATCCCTAAATTACCAACACATACACAAATGAACAACATACAACAAAGCATCTAACAATTACAAACAACAAACACATGAACAACAAACAAAAAAATAAATCAAAACAGAAACACAAAAAATTACAAACAACAAAACACATGAACAACAAACACATGAACAACAGATCTGAAGGGTTCTTTTAAAAATAACAAACAAAAAAAAATAAAGGGGTTTTTAAAAAAAAACCAAAATAGATCTAAAAAAATTCCAAAAAATTAAACATTAACATACTTGGATAGTGTTCGTCGTCGACGGTGGTGGAATGTCCGGTGGTGGTGGTGGGTGAAACGACTCGAAAATTGATTTTTACAACTCGAAAATTAATTAAACATTAACATGAAATCGACGGTGGTGGTGGAGCACGACTCGAAACAACTCGACGGTGGTGGTGGAGCACGTACAGTGGTGGTGGCGGAGCAAATATAGTGGTGGTCGACAATGGTGGTAGAATGAATTTTAGGTTTTTTGAAAAAAAATTTGGGATTTCAGATTTGTGTGAGATTTTGAGTGGGGATTTCATTTAATGCTTGTGTGAGATTTTTGTAAGGTTTGATTCATTTAATACTTCAATAGATTTGTAGGTTCAAAACATACAATTGATTTCATACAATTCATTCAAATCAATTTTTTTTTTTTTTTTTTGATTTTGGTTTTCAGAAAAAAAGAGAGAAAAAAAGTTGGGTTAGAGAGAGAGTAGGGGTAGTGAAGGTCATTTTTATGAAAAACGTCGTCGATTCGTAGTAAAACGTCGTCGATAAAAAGCAGCCCCCTTTTAATATTATTATACTACTATGGTCCACTTTTTTAATACAAATAAGAAACATTACTTACCTCTTTCATCCTTTAATTGTACTTTTAATATTATAATAATATTTTCTTAATATTAGTGCATAAAGCATAAGTGTCATGTTGAATTGAATGGAGGGAGTAGGAGTAGTAGCCCCCTCGCCTTATAAGTGTTAAACTCTCTTTAGCTCTGTGAATATGACATACTTACATGTGAAGTTCGTTTTCACATTTAATGTATAAGAAATGAATCTTCAACTTTTTAAATGAAAGATGATATTTTAATTACGTTTTATGTCAGGATCCTCTAGAGTAACTCTACGGTAGAGTTACTTTAGAATTTTGGTTTTTAAATTAGATAATCATAATAAATTTATGGGTTTTTCTACATGGTAACCCTGTGTTTTTTCGGATTCCACGTGGTAACCCTACTTTCAGAAAGTTACACATGGTAACCCTCTACTCTATTGATACCTATTAGCATGACCCTGTATTTTTATTCCGTCAATTATTCCGTTAAGTAGTTGACGGAAAATGGTGTGGCGTGTTTGATTTTAAGCTTCTTCTCTATGGTAACCTCGTGTTTTAAAAAAAAATCTACATGATAACCTTATTTTTTGTACGAAACACACCCGCTTAAAACAACACTCATTAAATTAATCCCTTTTTCTCTCATTTCACTTGATCACACTATAAAATGTCAAACTTTAACCATGAGTGTTCGGAAAACGTTACATCTTCTTTATTTCGCTCAAGTATTTTTTTTTTTTTTTTTCTTTTTTGCTTAGAAATTTAGAGGAAATTGTTAAGAAAATGTTTTAAGACTCATTTATACGAAAAACAACAAGAAAATGTATTTGATAGAAATAATTTTGTTTGGGAGGGCTAACTTTCTTCATCTTTTCTTATCTACATCGTAAATAATTTAGTATTACTCCTTGGAACTCGTTCATCAATTAGTTGATTGAGTAATTTGACCGAATGAGTAAACCTTAATCAAGAAGAGGCAAATGATCTACTACTTCGGCTTTGGAAACCTCCAATAATGTAATATATAACATCGATGAGGTGAAAATTGAAATATATAGTTCACCCTCAACTCCCCAAGCATGAGCGTATGAAAAAAATAAAAATACTTTGGTACAATAATAGAGTGAAAAATGAGGGATTATGGATTAATTTTATGAGTATGTTTTTATGCGTGCGTGTTTTGTACAAAATAATAAGGTTACCATGTAAAATTTTTTAAAACACGGGGTTACCATATAGAAAAAACTCAAAATCAAACACGCCATGTCACTTCCCATTAACTATTTAACGGAATAATTGACGGAATACAAGTTCAGGGTTATGCTAATATGTATTAATAGAGTATAGGGTTACCATGTGTAACTCTCTAAAAATAGGGTTACCACGTAGAATCTCGAAAAACACAGGATCACCACGTAGAATAGCCCTAAATTTATTTAATTTTGATATTTCTCTTATACAAATACCCGCGTTCTTCATCGATTTTGTTTTCCCGAAAAAGGGTTTAGGATACAATTTTACGGTGCCGCTTCCGTAAAATTGTACCCTAAACCCTTTTCTGGGATGTTCTGGCGGCTTCGCCGCCGAATCCGAACCAAAAGATACCCTATTAAAAGAAATTTTTTATTCTATGCAAGTAATGTGACAAAAATGGAATAACTCTACGGTAAAGTTACTTTAGAGGATCTGTAAACAGAAACAATGGCCAAATGATTAAATGAAATACAATAATTGCAACACTTTTCATGATTAATCCCTCCTACTAATCCTCATCTAATTACATCTCATTAGTCATTATCATAAGATCACCGTCCCACTACACACTAACCAAACAAAAATACAAAAGCAGTTAACAAAAAACATAAAATCAAAATCAAATCGATCCAATTTTCCCCCAATTTCTAGGGTTTCATTCCACCATGGACGTTTCATCAGCTCAACCTTCCGACACCGACATGTCGGACGCCGCCGCCGCACCGCCACCGCCGGCGCCGGAGAATCAGCAACAACAACAGCAGCAGCAGGTCAGTATTCCGGCGATTCTCAGCCATGGCGGAAGATTCATTCAATACAACATTTTCGGCAACATTTTTGAGGTTACGTCCAAGTATAAGCCTCCTATTATGCCTATTGGAAAGGGCGCTTACGGTATCGTGTGGTATTGATTCTCGCTTTTCGTCGAATTTCTGCGTGTTTTGTGCTTTGATTTTTGGTTTTGTTTGATTGATTTGGTTTCGGTTTCGGTTTTTGTTAGCTCGGCGTTGAATTCGGAGACGAATGAGAATGTCGCGATTAAAAAGATCGCGAATGCGTTCGATAATAAGGTGGATGCGAAGAGGACGTTGCGCGAGATCAAGCTTCTTCGGCACATGGATCATGAAAATGTCAGTGAATTATTGATTGCAGTTTATGTTCTTCTGCCGTTATTTGATCGTTTTGTTAGATTGAAATGTTTGTCGTGTTTAATTGGTTTTGTGTTCATTGAATTGAGGTCATTAATTTGCAATCGTAACAGTGTACTATTTGTTTTCTGTGATTAATTTGAGGTATTTTGTTGTTGGACGTGTTACGGAGTAGGTAGTATTATTTGAGACCGTTGCATGCGCACTAAAGGTTGTTAACCAATTTGTAAATTACGTAATGTGCATAGGATGATACTAATCTGTCGTTACTTTTGTGTGGATATCGATGGATTGATGTAATCATAAATTCATATCTTTGATTGGTACTCGACTACTCGTAGATACTTCAAAGGTTAACCTTGTTTGATCAGTAATTTTAGACGTATTTAAGTTTAAAATGCATGTATATATATGTGTGTGTAGTCATCAGATTAATGCAAGTATGCAACTAAAGGATAATTTCGTAGCGAGTATTCCTGTGATTATACATTAAAGAAACTGGACTTTGCAAGCCAAAGAGCGCAGTATCAAAAATGGTAGTTGTGCACACTGGGGGGACTTTAGAGATAATTTTGACGTCTGACCTTTTTTCCGTTGAGAAACACTCCAACGACCAGTCTTCAGTTCGCTGGTGTTACCGTATTAGGCTAGGGTACTCAAGCAGCGGGGATAGTTTCTTTGTTTGTTTGACATTGAGGATGACAATATCTAATGCATGTCATGGATTATTAGGTCATAGGATTTCGTATTCACTTCTTCAATAAATAATTCATTAATTTGATGTCGATAGTTTCCATTATTAAGTTCTGGATAAGCATATGCCTGGGTCGTTATCATTTGGATGTATGGAGTATTACATTTCAAGATAACTACAGGCGGTTTGGTTGCGCATGTTTCTTTAATGGTATGACCCTCGTGAAAGAAAATGGATAGATTTTTCTGAAGGAAAATGGTTATTGCACTCACCTTACATATTTTATGGCCTGTTTTACTTAAGGCTTCATCAACCTTGACGAACGTAGACTTGTAAATACATTGACGAGAAGCGATTCCATTGACTTGATGCCTTCTAGGAAAGTTGTGGATGTAGATGAATAGACATGCATTACATGACATTTTAAAATTGTTTGAAAGGGCATGTCTAGTTCTTCCACTAGAAATGGTTAGTAAAACAGTTATCCAGTCTCATAGTGATGCAAATTTACCTTTTAGCTTATATTAAAGAAAATATGTTCATTTTCAAAGATGCCAAAGGCTCATGATCTCATTGGCATTGAAGAATAGCTTAATCAAGTGGTTGACATTGTAATTTGGCGTGAAGCAATAGGCATACAATGCACTAGTAGACATAAATGGTTGTTTCGGTTGTAGTATCTCTATGTTGCAAACAGTAGTCTGAGGATGCACACATCTGGCCTCTTGATTTGTTATTGTAGGGAGTTTTAATGGCATTAGGGTAATGTTATTGCTTATATTTGGGAAACATATTCTATTAGAATAAGAAAAATGTTGTTTGTCTTCTTATTATACATTAGAATGACTGAATTCACGAATCACGAAAACCCCACTACATCCAACCAAACACTGAATCCTTAATCAAGATTTAGCGGAGGGCAAGTCAAGTTTTGGGTGAAAGGCGAACCCGAGGTTCATTTTGGGTACTAGGTGACACGAAGCAATGAGATACGGTCTTTGAAATATGGCTGTGTGCGGCGAGTCGTTGTTTATCCTTGTTTGAGGTTGTCTCATAGAGAGCTGAAACTTTGAACATGTAAGACTGTTTTTTATGTCCTTACCTGGCTATCTTTCAACCATTTTCACAACGCTTGATACTAATGGCTACCGAGTCATGATTCTACTGCTAAATAGTGCATTCTCATTGTCAAGGGAACCCATTATTTTAGATTTGGGAAAATGCGACCAAGTGCGAAATGTGTGGGGTTTCTTGGTTGGGATTTGAATCCATGGATACATTTAGTTTTCTGATTGGTTTATTTCTTTACATTTTCATTCCAACGAGTTTTCTCGGCTCTACACGCTGGTCTATGACAATATGTTACTTTTGATGTTAACATGTTTCACATACATCATGTCCTTCCTTTTGCTTGAAATTTTATCTCTGTATACCGTGTGCACCTTCACATTGTTGTTACTGTAATTACAGAAATGTGATTTGTTTGGCTAATTATTAAGTCTCATGCACATTGTTATTACTGTAATTAAAGAATTGTGAGTTGTTTGGCTAATTATTAAGTCTCATGTACAATTTTGAGGTGAAGGCATATC